>CM061064.1:146787185-148028367 GCA_030762895.1 Sophora flavescens
GTATTGCTTGCTCTTGAAAATTCCTCAGTCATTATCCTTTCTTATCTCAATGACACTGCTTGCTTCCCAGGAGAAAATGTACCAATGGATTCTTAGACAGCAAGAAGAAGGATCAAGGGTGACCACCAGTGATATACTTGCTCACTTGCAGGTTTTGTACTCTCTTTGTCTATTTTTCCTTTTATGGAACAGAACGGCTTTGCTTATGCTGTTTTAAAGTTTTTGATAGAATATGGTTGAGACATTGTGCATCATTACATTAACCACGAATATATTAAGCAATAGTTATAATAAGGCATGGTTAATTTTGTGATGCTTAATATGTGATAAATACCATGAATTTTGAAACTGACATGGTTTATTGCATATTAATGTCATGGCCATTGCTGTACAGTTTAATGAACAGCTGGATATTTACATCTCTTCCCAATCTTTGCATTTGTTTTCTTCACTTCCATTAATCAGATCTTAACCACTATATGTGCAGTCAGTTGGATTCACTGGTGCAGCTGGTTTCATCCTTGCTGTCCTATGGTTTATATCATTTGGCTTGGCACTTGCGATTCATCTATGCTGTGGATGGGGTATTAACATCAAGGATGAAGGATCAAACCATTCACAAAGAATATGTCTTGTGCTGCTTTTATTAATCACCTTTGCTGCAGCGTAATTTCTCTGAACCTTTTTTAGTGTTCCTTTGTTAACTTCTTCATAGAATGCTCTATTTCCTCACATTCTCTCTTCCTTTGTTCTTTTATTCATAAACATATTAAGTTGGTTGTTTAATCATCCATTCTGTTTGGTTACTAAATATTCTTTGGTATTGTAAATTTGTAATTCTATATATTGTCTATCATATATATATGTGTGTGTGTATTATTGACATATTATTGATACCTAGAGCTATCTGGTTTTGTTGCTTCTATTTATCCTGCTTTTGGGCTGAAAATTTCTAAGTTGAAAGCAATCCATAAAAAAATGCAGAATAAGAAAAACCAGAGTGTGTGCCTGTGTGTGTGTCTGGTATAGATAGAATGAGACTGGGATCAACAAAAAGGTGGTGTGATTACTATGAGAAACATTGTAATAGCACCGTTTCTGGATGAGAAGGCCTGACGAGAGATAGAGAGCTGTGATTTGAGGTGCTTATATGAGTTTGTTAATATTTTGAACGCTTCCAAGTTGAAAGAGTAAGAGAGTGTTTTCAACAATTTGATGTGATAAATTTTTTTTAAGGCTTGAGGTGTTAACGTTGTTGTTTGATCTCTAGGATGATCCTTGAAGATCTATTTTTTGAGTTAGCATAACCTTCAAATAAAAAACAAGGGAATAAAAAATCTGATACCTTTTTCAGAAGTGATGGCATCAGTTGGTGTAGCACCTACTTCGGGATTAACAAAGATGAATGCAGGTTCAGTTGGTGTTGAAAGGTCGTTACGTAATTAGATGAATATGGCATGAAAATAAGGGATGAGAAGGTACAAAAATAATCCTTCAACTACATTTTTATTTTAACCCGTCACTGCATTTTTTTAAAAGAAGCACATGGTATAATATTGACTCTTTTAATGCATGTCAACACTTGGTGAATTAAATACAGGCTGGTTCACATCATCCCTTTTTGTCTTTATTCCGGCACTGGTAAGTTAGTGCTTTTATTTTATTTACATGAAGTATCAAATTTGACATTTTGATCCTATTGTATCCTCAAACCCTTTGTTTGGTACAGTGTATGTCCGTTGTGCCACTGGATATATTCAGATGGGTGATTGCAGGTGTGACAAGGTTCATGTCAGCAACATTTGTTGCACTTAACCTTTGGGCACATATCAAGTCAATAGGTGAAAGGTGGTTTTTGATTGTTGCCGGCATTTTTCTATTGCAGCTGACCCTTGCTGTTGTACTAAAGATCTACCTCTTCACAGTGTCAGTTTAAGAGATATATAACAAAGAAATAGCTTTTTTGATTCTTAGGTTATACAGATTTATTTATTTCTGTTCCTAGGTGGATTTGTGTAAGGACTCTGTAATGACAATGCTGGGCAATTTGGAGTGTAGCATTTTAGTTACAGTGATTCTTATGTTGTTGGGTTATTATTGTATACGGGTTGGGGTACCCCTTGTACCCTTTAATCAATATACTTTTAGCTTATCGAAAAAAAAATATTGTATTCAAGCTTTTGTATCTAAATGTATGGTTTGTTGAGTTTTGTTAAGTGCAATGGGATGGATAAACTGTTTAATGTCTTAGTTTTGCTGAGTGCATGTGAGAAATATAGAAAAACAATGTAAATAATTAAAAAAAAAAAGGGGAATAGGTATTGAAAAAACACTGCCTAAAGTTAAAAATAGATAGCGCTTCCTTGAGAAAGCGCTGTCTATTGCAAACTTTAGACAGCGCTTCCTTGAGAAAGCGCTGTCTAAAGTATGTAATAGATTGTCTTATTACGAACTTTAGACAACGTTTTTTCAAGGAAGCGCTACCTATTCCTACTTTCAATAGCGCTTTCTTGAAAAAACGCTGCCTAAAGTGACAAATAGATAGCGCTTCCTTGAGAAAGCGCTATCTATTGCAAACTTAGGATAGCGCTTCCTTGAGAAAGCGCTGTCTAAAGTATGTAATAGATTGTCTTATTACCAACTTTAGACAGCGCTTTCTCAAGGAAGCGCTACCTATTCCTACTTTCAGTAGCGCTTTTTTAAGCGCTATTGAATCTCTCCCACCTTCAGTAGCGGGTGAATAGATAGCGCTTTGAAGCGCTACTAAAGGCCAAAAAAAAGCGCTACTGAAGCCATTTTCTGTAGTAGTGAATGTGTTCAGGTTAACAGCTGACATGTCCCTAGTGGTTGTTCCTCTACCATGGTAGCAGATTGCTGCCATAGTGGTGGCCTCATTGAAGGCCTCAAGGAATAAATAGGCCATAGGAAAAAGAAAGCTAGAAGTAAAAGCAATACCAACATATGCGGAACATTCACTGTCTGTGTATCTAGGAGATCAGCACACAAGAAATTAGCTTGAGCATTCTCGTCAGTACAGTATAGCCCAGGTCTTTGACTCCAACCTTGCCTCTTAATTTTCTCGCTTGCCTTCGTGACAAGGTCCCAGTTGGTCACTATGGGTCACTATGGCATTAGTTAAAACGCCACAAGTTTCACTAGGGCTTCCATCAAACGTAGTCTCAAATGCTTTTTGGTAACTCTGGCAGGCACTTACCAAAATACTACCACCTGCAAGGTTGCTCATGTTTGATCTAGTACTTGACTCTGGCTCATGTCCTTCACATTGGCTTCTGTCCAAGCCCCTAATGCTGAGATAATTGTAGTCCCCATAAAAGTATTCAAATTTGAGACAGAACGACAATTTTGACGGTGTTTCTTTGTGCTGTCTCCTATGGCAGCAATCTGCTACCATGGTAAAGGAACAACCACTAGGGATAAAAGTATTCAAATTTGAGACAGCACAAAGAAACACCGTAAAAATTGTAGTTCTGTCTCAAATTTGAATACTTTTATGGGGACTACAATTATCTCAGCATTAGGGGCTTGGACAGAAGCCAAAGTGAAGGACATGAGCCAGAGTCAAGTACTAGATCAAACATGAGCAACCTTGCAGGTGGTAGTATTTTGGTAAGTGCCTGCCAGAGTTACCAAAAAGCATTTGAGACTACGTTTGATGGAAGCCCTAGTGAAACTTGTGGCGTTTTAACTAATGCCATAGTGACCCATAGTGACCAACTCGGACCTTGTCACGAAGGCAAGTGAGAAAATTAAGAGGCAAGGTTGGAGTCAAAGACCTGGGCTATACTGTACTGATGAGAATGCTCAAGCTAATTTCTTGTGTGCTGATCTCCTAGATACATAGACAGTGAATGTTTCGCATATGACGGTATTGCTTTTACTTCTAGCTTTCTTTTTCCTATGGCCTAGCATGATCTTAAGATACCGTCAAAAGTATGCATCTTTTAGTCGCTAAAATGGCCTTTGGTTTGGGTCAGTTGACAATGTTTTGTCTTGCATTTGTGGATATCTTTGGTGTTTGTGGGTCAGTTGTACTCGTTCGACTTTTCTATAAAAAACTTCAGCTCAGTTGCTCATAACTTAGGTTGATAAAATGCCAGAGTTGTAATGGTAATGATGAGTATGAATGCGTGATTGTATTTTAGTGACATACGATTCCTCTGAGGAGGGTCTGTTTGTAGACAAATATATAGCGTACAGATTGTTCTAACCAAGTCTCTATCAGCAGGTGATTGACTTGGCGAAGATGGAGGCATTTTGCCGATCGCCCCGCTGAAGTTGGAAAGCTTGTAGAGGAGAAGGAAGGGTTGGAGACTGAGATCAAGGACGTCAAGCTAGTTGACGAATCTTTGTCAATGCACTTGAGCACAATGAGCCCCCACAGTAGATCACACGGTTTGACTTGTTTAGATGTCCCATGTGTCGGACTTTTTAATATGATGCCTTGAGCATAGCACACGGTCTGTTTTGTGTATAAACTCATTTGTACCGATTGTTTATGCTTTTGAATCATTGATGAAATGAATATAAGGATTGATCGGGAAGATGTAGAGCTTTTAAAGCATGGTTTTGGTCCATTTACTTCAGGTTTTTTCTCAGTGTTTTAATAATTAGCCTGTGCATTTGATTGCCTGCATAAATATTTGTGATTGTGACTGTTTTGGGGTTTGGGCTGTTTTAGCTTTGAATGCTAACCTATTATGATAAACTAAGTCTGGTGTGCATTGTTGGTGGTTTGATGCTCTTGATTTCTGAGCTATGTCTTTAATTTTCCATCGCAGTTCGCTGCATGTTTGTTGATGAGCAATTTGATTTGCATGTCACAAACTTTGAAATTCTTCCATTTGAGTTGGTGTGCTACTATGAGTTTGGGTTTTGTTTGAGATAGCTAAATATATGTGTTAAGTTATGTTGTGGAGTTCATTTTCACATGCTGTCAAAATGCTGCCCCTGATTTTATTCATAACTTGAGCTGGAAGATTCAGTTTTGGGTTCCCCTTTTTTACATAGAAACCCAATATATGTAGCTGTTTAATGTCAATCTCAGAGTTGAACTTTAACAAATCAAACACTGTTTTTGATTAAAAAGCCAAATCTGTCCTGCATGTTATGGAATCAGTATCTTGCATAGTCGGTCCAACTCTTCCTTACAGGTTGCTCTTTTTGTCCTGCATGTTTTCAGCTTTGGGTGTCAGTTACTCTTCTATCCATAACTTGGGCCATGCACCTTCCATTTGCACACAACAATTCCATTGTGAAGCTTAGGTATAGGTCTTGCATCTGTAGAAGTTTCAGAATTCCCCCCCCCCCCCCCCCTTTTTCGTGCTTTCTTTGTGGTGGTTGGAAACCCTAAACCAGGGTTTTTCCATTTGGTTTTTGATTCTTGATTATTTGGTTTGTAATATGTATCATGTGTTTGTTTGGTTGGATTATGCTTGGTGATGCTAATATGTATGATGGTAGTTCGTAGAATGCATGCTTATTTATCTAGCTTTGATATTATGTTGCTATACTTGATTTTTGGTTGTTGTTGGTGAAGTGTAAACTATCACTTTGAGTAGAGTAGTATTCGGCCATAGTATGGAGTAAGAAAATCAATGCTTCCATTTTTTACCTAAGAAGGAGGTTAGTGTAATTTACTTTTGAATAAATTTATGAGTTTTACTATATTCTCCTAATGCTAGATAAGAAAAGTATTAAATGAAAAGTGCATGCATCCAATATCTTGAGAACATAGAAAACATTCAATATTTTCTTTATTCAGTAACTAGATGGATTTAGAATTATTCTAAATTTATTTACCATTCTTTTGTGTGTATTATTACCAAGTCAATGGGAATACATGTCCTGCTATGATGGAAATGGCTGTTGTATCCTTTCTGACCTCATTTCATAGGAAAATCCTTATAAGAGCATTCAAGAATTGCTCATTCTTCAAGGTCCCATTTTCTTTTTCTTCCTATGGAGTAATGGACAAAGCAATATATTAAGCTCGGTGCCTGCCAATGGTGACAAAAGATGTATCAGATAAACCAATATCTTATTTTCTGTTGTACTTTGGAAGTTTTCCTTAAACATGATACTTACCTGAATACACAAATTTAGCAATGGACTAATCTCTTTCTTTAAAATATCACTGACCATTCCATATATATTCTCAACATATGCAGTGAAATGTTGCTTAAACAATATAGCTGGGTACTTGGCTTCCACTTTAGATTACTCATTTGGCTTGTCCACCATGCCCATGAAGATGAACTGAACTCTGATTTTGTATATTAAGCACCATTGTATTTTTACAGCATTTGGGTGGAGAGATATATCAAATCACAAATCTAACTTACTAGGACCATGCATCTGATAATATCTTGAAAGATCTAAAATTGGCTTAAACTGATTAGAGGCCAATCCTAAATGTTAAAAGTAGGTTCCTAAGTTGTGTTTGCCATTGTATCTACACCTAGGACCCCTTCCCTATAATTGTGAGAAATTTCCACACAATCCACTGCCCCCCACAACCACCCCCACCCCAAATTCTAGTATCCTCTTAATTTGTTGAACAAGTTGTTTAGAAACATAATTTCTCAATTGATCACCCTGCTGAATTCTGATAGGAATCTTCCAAGTCATGGTGAAGGATCCTACACCCCAACTTATAAAGGTGACCCTTAATGCTCTGACCCATTATCAAGTTAATGATCTTTCTTCTCTTTGCTTGGTGATGATTGGTTATGAACTAGTGATTTTAATTTATTTTGCTGTAAGACTCATTAATTAGTTGCCATCTAGTTAATGATTGGATAATTAGAAGACGGTCCATTTATATTTTAGTTAATGTAACTATATGGGTCTGCACATGCCACATGATTTATTTTTAGAAAGCTTTGAGATATATATATATATATATATATATAATATTTAAAATAAAATAATCTTGGAACCAAGGAAGGAGTGTCAGACAATTGATGCACAAATGAATAACCTTGCATTGGAAGCAGCTTATATTATACCATTCCTCTTTTTTGTATTTTTTTCCCTTGGTAAATTAATGTATTTTAAATTGTTGCAACAACATGCTTATGGTTGATGCGAGTTAATAAGTTCGATAGATTCATTATATGACTTGTAATAAGTAATAACCGATAAGAATGGTTTTCACAATAATAATAATAATAAAAAAGAATGGTTTTCACAAGGCATTAGTTAGCTGTGATAGATTGCCTTTGATCTTGATTGAATTTCTAAGACCTATGTGTTTGTGTGGAGGCCTGCAATTCATGCGTGTAAGCATTCAGGCACGATTACATTAGCACAAGAATATACTGAGGTTGAGCTCTCACACATGTTTGTGGCTAAAATCTGTCTTTCATTTTATTTGTGGCTATGCAAATTTATATTCAGAGAATAAAACTAGTTTGAATGGTGAAACTGCAAGTGTTACAATATGGAAGTACATTTGGGCTGTTATGTGATATGAAGGCTTAGTTCTGAAAACTAGCTTAATGCTGTCTAGGGGCATTAAGCTTCATTATGAAACTAGGAATCAATCATAGCTACACCTATTTATGTGATCCATTAGGAGGTCTTAGTGGGCTAGATGCAGGTTGCTTTTATACCGAATATCCTTTTGTCTCACTAAGTACTTTGCATTTTTTTTGTTGCTCCTTACATTTCTACATGTTACATCATCTATAACTTTATTATTTATTATCAGCACAAACACTGTAGATCCACATGTCAATTTGTGGATTTTTTTTACATTAATTTATTATTTACTTTTTATAAATTTTGAATTTTGTTATTTTTGTTGTTTTAAATTTTTTTCAACTTAGCCATTTGGGAGGTTAAACACGAAAGTGTATTTTGAGTGGGCAGCAAGTTTATATTGAGTGAACATATGATGGTTTAAGTGTCCAGCATCTTGTGGGGCAGATATATATATTTTTTCTTTCAAAATTTCATTTAAAATTCAGAAATCAAAATAAAGTTAATAAGAGAAAATTTTGAATTAATTCCTTAGACCGTATTGACATTAAGTCGGTATGATTTATACTGCTGACAGGGCCAAATAAAGTCCAAAATCCAAATTTATGGCATCAAACTTTTATTTAATTATTTCTAACATTTCTAACTTTATATTTTTACCAACTTTGAAAAGTTTAGGGCGTTAGAGCCACGTCCTCCCTTATCTTATAACACGTTTTTTTAGGTTAGGAAATTAGCCCCTTTTTTGCTTCTATTATTTATTTATTTTAAATTTTATTATAATGGTTTCTGATCCATTTTTTGGGTTTTTCTCCTAATTGCTAATTCTGATTTGGGATCAGCCCGTTATGTATGTTTTTTTTTGGAATCCACCCTAATTAACCTTTCGGGTCGAGTGGGTCCACTAGAGTATCCTCACGGCTTGGGTCAGTGGGAATATTATATGGTTCGACAAATTGAGTAGGGTTTTATCCCTTGGTTCTCAACCTTCCAATGTGGGTGACTCCACAAGGATTCGAGCTCGGGTTCCTCAAGTTCTCTTCCTCAATCGAATCATGACTCGGAGGTCTCGCCAGTTCAATCTCCGGTTTGGTTCTTAAAACATTGAAAAAAATAAATAACTCGCTGTTACCGTTTGAAGAAAAAAGAGATACTGGAATGAGAGAAAGAAAAATGAACAGAGAAGCTTCTATACCCTAAAAGAGAAGGGTTTGTGTATATATATTTTTTTGAATTAGATATGTATGAATTAATATTTTTTTGAAATAAAATAATTTAAAATAAAAATATAAAGTTGTGGGGTCCATTAAAAATAAGTTAAGAACTTACAGATGGTCCTTATGTTGGAGCAAAAAATGGTCGGCCTTCCTTACATCCTATGTGGCATCTTTGGACCCACTTAAAAGGAGTTAAGAATCAAAACATGGTTCTTGCATTGGAGATGCTTTAGAAGAAAGAAGACAAAGGCGACAAGGGAGTTGGGAGTAAAGGAGCAAGGTTCTGAATCTAATTTCTGAACAAAAGGTCATTAGGGTTTCAAAGTCACACACATTCTTTCCAACTTCATGACAGCATCCTACCCCTACCCCTACCCCTACCCCTACCCCCAAAGGCTCAATCCTAACATCTAATAATTACAAAGCCTAAAAATATTTTAAAAATGGCAAAAATGAATGATTTGGTCATTTAAAATTGTAATCGTATTTACTAAGAAAATTAAACCATATTTTGATATCGTAATAACAATTGACTAATGTTTCTGATATTTAATATTACTCTTATAATATTAAAATTTATGTGAAGTATTTAAAAAACATGAGACTAAAAATTTAATTGAATTTATGTGTAGCATTTTTGTAATTTATGTATATCTATTGTATAATTAGTTGATTTTTTATTTTATTTATTATTGGTTTAATCGTTGGATGAATCGATTGAACCAGGAGAACCATGACCCATCGACAATGAGAAGTTAGGAAAGGAACTACATGATTTTAGTACATAGGTAAATGTTCATATGATAATTTTCATCTATAACTTTATTATTTGTTATCCGCACAAACACTGTAGATCCACACGTCAATTTGTGGTTTTTTTTACATTAATTTATTATTTACTTTTTATAAATTTTAAATTTTATTATTTTTGTTGATTTAAATTTTTTTCAACTTAGCCATTTGGGAGGTTAAACACTAAACTGTATTTTGAGTGGGCAACAAGTTTATCTTGAGTGAACATATGATGGTTTAAGTGTCCTGTATCTCGTGGGGGCAGCATATATACTTTTTTTCTTTCAAAATTTCATTTAAAATTCAGAAATCAAAATAAAATAATAAGAGAAAATTTTGAATTAATTCCTTGGACCCGGATAGACATTAATTCGGTATGATTTATATTGTTAACATGGCCAAATAAAGTCCAAAATCCAAATTTTTGGCATCAAACTTTTATTTAATTATTTCTAACATTTCTAACTTTATATTTTTACCAACTTTGAAAAGTTTAGGGTGTTACAGCCACTTCCTCTCTTATCTTCTAGCACGTTTTTTGTAGGTTAGGAAACTAGCCCCCTTTTTTTCATTTATTATTTATTTATTTTAAAATTTTATTATAACGGGTTCTAATCCATTTTTTTGGTTTTTCTCCTAATTGCTAATTCTAATTTGGGATCAGCCCGTTATGTATATTTTTTTTTGGAATCCACCCTAATTAACCATTTGGGCCGAGTGGGTCCACTAGAGTATCCTCATGGCTTGAGCCCTTCGGGTCTGCTTTGAGAATATTATCTAGTTCGACAAATTGAGTAGGGTTTAACCCCTTGGTTCTCAGTCTTTCAATGGGGGTGACTCCACAAGGAATTGAGCTCGGGTTCCTCAAGTTCTCTTTCCTATGGGGGCAAGTTGCTTCAGCTCGACCAACATCCCATTGGTCATTATATATATATAGATATATATATATATATATATATATATATATATATATATATATATAAACTAAGAAGGTTGAATCAATTGAATCACGACTCGGAGGTCTCGCCAGTTCAATCTCCGGTTTGGTTCTTAAAACATTGAAAAAATAAATAACTCGCTGTTACCGTTTGAAGAAAAAAGAGATACTGGAATGAGAGAAAGAATAATGAACAGAGAAGCTTCTATACCCTAAAAGAGAAGGGTTTGTGTATATATATATATTTTTACGAATTAAATATTTATGAATTAATATTTTTTGAAATAAAATAATTTAAAATAAAAATATAAAGACGTGGGGTCCATTAAAAGTAAGTTAAGAACTTACAGATGGTCCTTACATTAGCGCAAAAATGGTCGACGTTCCTTAAATCCTATGTGGCATCTTTGGACCCACTTAAAAGGAGTTAAGAATCAAAACATGGTTCTTGCATTGGAGATACATGCTTTATAAGAAAGAAGACAAAGGCAACAAGGGAGTTAGGGAGTGAAGCAGCAAGGTTCTGGAATCTAATTTCTGAACAAAAGGTTATTAGGGTTTCAAAGTCACACATATTATTTCCAACTTCATGACAGTCATCCTACCCATACCCCCAAAGACTCAAACCTAACATCTAATAATTACAAACCCTAAAAATATTTTAAAAATGGCAAAAATGAATGATTTGGCAATTTAAAATTCTAATCATATTTACTAAGAAAACTAAATCACATTTTGATATTGTAATAACAATTGACTAATGTTTCCGATATTTAATATTACTCTTATAATATTAAAATTTATGTGAAGTATTTAGAAAACAAGAGACTAAACATTTAACTGAATTTATGTGTAGCATTTTTGTAATTTATGTATATATATATATATTGTTTAATTTCTTTATTTTTTATTTTATTAATTATTGGTTTAATCGTTGGATGAATCGATTGAACTAAGAGAACCATGACCCAAAGGTCTCGACATTGTGAAGTTTAGGAAAGGAACTGCATGATTGTAGTACATGGGTAAATGTTCATATGATAATTGTATGTTTCTTATGTCTGCTATATTGTTTTGTTAATAAGTTCCATAAAAACTGTTATCGATATTAGATAACGATAATGAGTGATAGTGAAAGAAAGGGGAATGAAGGTTGTTGTGATTCTTTGGAAAAAATTCTAGCCATGGGAGGATGTCTTTGATTAGAGAAAAGTAGAAAAGACGATATAAAGAGAATGGAGTTTGATATTAATTTTCCATATTTAATTTTAATATTCACGGTAATATTCAGAAATAATGAGAAATTGCTGTTAACCGTAATGATATAAATTATTCGTAAGTGATTTTTGTTCTAATGTTTTTGAATGAACAATTCAATCTCAAAATAATGCATCATCCAGTAATTCTTTGAAATCTTTACACGATATTTAGAATGGTATATCTTATCTACTATCTAATATAAATAACAATTACAATGGATCATTTAGTTTTATATTAATTTATTAAGAAAATAATATGACCCGTTCGTTTCCTACGGGTAAAAAATACTAGTTCTATCTAGGAATCAAATTCTGACAGTGACACCTTTGATCAAGACATCGTTGTTATGATTGAAGACCCTAAAATGTGTGTACTATGTGCAATCTTCTTTTTGTGTATTTACATGATATATTATTTATGTTTTATTTTATTATTATTATATATATATATATATATATATATATATATATATATATATATATATATATTGTTAAACTTGAAGGTAGTTAGATGATCTTAGTGCAAAATGTTGTTCTTATATGACCAGTTACTTGAATAGGGTCAAGTATATTGAGCATGAATTCGCAAAAAAGACAGGTAGGAAAATTGATGCTACATATCAAGTTGAGAATGTGCACTGCGGGTCCTGATATTTTTGGTGTCATGAACAAATTAAGGAAATTGTGTCCTCATAATCATTTGAAAATCATCATTCTTACATTTTTTGCTGCAAAATCATTAATAATCCGTTCATAATCAAGGTTCTTTAAAAAGTCACTTTCGATAAAAATCAAAGGAAGATTATGCAATCAAAAAACAAAAGAATGAGAGAATTAGGGAATAGAAAGTCTAAATAGTAAATAAATTAGGAGTGTATCAAATTTTAAATTATAGTAAATTAAAAAGATATTATAATATATACATATAAATTTGCCATATTATATTTTATCACTCTAGAATAATTTTTTTGGAATAATTATTTTTCTTGGTAAAAAAATAATTATATAATTTTTTTTATTTAATATCTATATATACTATATAATAATATTTTACATATTATCTGGTGCTCCAAAAAAATGGGATCCTGAACAGTCGCCCACCTTGCCCGTGGTCAGGGCCACCCTAGAGAATGTGTTGAAGCGTGCTGAAGATGAACAATATACTCTCTTAAGCATCCTAAAGTGAGTAGAGTCGTTTCCCTTTATTATACAATGTCCCCATTTTATTGTTATTAGTTCAGTTTATAGTTAATAGATACTGCAACTTTCCAATTAGTGCCTGATATTGTAGTTTCATCTTAATCCTCTATTCCTCTGATATGTTTTCACTAGTGCAGAAAAGGGATTCCACATCGGTTATTTTTGACTTTACACATCGGTTTTAAAACTGATGTTGAAACGACCGATGTGGTTTATTGCCACTTTACACATCGGTTTTAAAACCGATGTTTATAATATTTTATACAGCGGTTACCTCTTAACCGATGTGGAAAATTAATTTGTCAATTGGTATCCTATTGGGAAATTTCACTTTACACATCGGTTTTAAGGAAAACCGATGTGTAAAGTGAAATTTCCACATCGGTTTTAATAAAACCGATGTGTAAAGTCTCATTTTTTTTTCCTGTTATTTATATTTCTATCATTCCTTTTCCCCTGTTTCAGTAATGCAGATCAATATATACCAAAATAACATACTGTAAATATTCTCAACACAACTAATATATATTGAATTTATTACGAACAATACATATATATATACATTCAATTACATTTAGACAACAAAAATAATTAGAAACCAAAAAGCTACATGATATATTATAGATTTCATATCAAAATACATAGGATCAGTTAAAAGTAATAGCTAGTACATGATAAGTTTTTAAACTAACTACATATATACAAACTATGGTTGGTACACTTCAAGAAAGAAAGTTGCCCAACGCCTCTTTATGTTGTTGATGTCGGAATCAGATAATGGAGTTGGATTGTTGAATATCTGCAAGTTTAATTGGACAAAAGATTATATCTTTTAAGTAAAAAACTAACATAAAACATATAACGAATCTATACTATTACTTCTAATTGTGTCAATTAATATTTACCTCGTGCCATTTTTCAGTGATCCTGGAGGAGATAATTTCCAACATCCACTGCATCACATAGTAGCCACATTCACATGATCCACGTTGTATACGTGACTACGTACAAATGAAACCCAATTAGAATATGAGGAATTAAATAAAATAGAAATCAATTATTGTACCCACTGCATTTGATGCATTTGAACTAATAAATATCTTACGCTGGGAATAATCCATCTGATAGCCCGAGTACGCCTTTCACCACGCAACATGTGGGTTGCATTAATAGACCTATCATGACAAAAACATTAATTAAAGTATATCTAATAGATTTAAGATAATTAAAACAACTGCATTACTGATTATAAAGTAATGAAATAAGGTCAAAAAAATTGAAGACAGGCTTGGCAACATCTCTGTGTGTGTGTAGCATGTAAAAATTTAGACAATTTGGAGAAGTTTTAATCATAAGTAATAAAATTTGGTTCACCATAAATTAAGAGCAATACATGCATTCCTCATTGTTTATGTCCTTCACACCCAAGTTATACTATTTTAACACATTATAAACCACAAAAGCAGGGTAATGGACCCATTAAAAGAAACCAGACAGTAATTGTAAAGGATGAGGGAAAAAAGTTTCAAAAGTAACATGTCAATGTCGTGTTTAAAATCCTCATATGCATCTTTCTATTCATCACCAAGTCTTTACAGTTTGTACAATGCTGATTTTACTTTTTCCATTCAATATGGATTCAACAATTAAAACAGTTGGCAAATTTTGAGAATCAATATATGCATACTAAAGCAATATCACATTTGATTTCAATCCAGCATACAAGCTTTGAGCATTATGTCTTTCACTACCAAAATATTCAATAACTGGCACAAGATAAATCTTGGCATGTCTGACAGTACTCCATCCCCAAGCAAGAGAAACCACAAGTGAACTGTTCACAAATGGAGGGTATTACTGGCCTTGCTCCATGTGAAGTTCAACATTACATGTCTTTCAAATAAAAATATGATTACATTTCAAGAAAGCAATCAAACTCAAACTAACAAAAATTTGGAGAAAGGTTACCTCATAGTATAATTCAACAAATTCGAGTTTGTAGTTGTTTTCAACATCCCATGGCAGTGGCTGATCTTCTCCAAATATGTTTGCTAGTTAAGGGTATAACACGTCCACATACATAAATAAAATCAATTATATATGAAGCGCATAAACCATTTCATAGAAAAGGATATCATATCCAGGTGAACTGAAAACTTGCCGTTCTAGAAGCTCCGCACAGCCATCGCACCAATGTCCTACTCCGCCACGCACAACAACCCACGCCGTCGGTTTTATGAGTAATGCTAATATTAAACAATAGGATTTCAGCCAAAGAAAAAAAGTAAACAAAAATACCTTTCACGGGAAGGGAGAAGCAGAAGCAGAAGCGGAGGCAGAAGCGGAGACAGGCCGGCGAGCTGGGAGGCCACGCGTTAGCAGAGGAGATGAACTTCGAGGAGGAGATGAGGGAGGAGATGAACTTCGAGCTGGGATTGCGTGAAGGAAGAAGCCGCGCGTTAGCAGAGGGAGGGAGTGTTTTGTGTTTTAGGGTTCATAAACTAAAGAATGGGAGAGGGCGCGGAACAGAATGAGGGAATGACAAAAATTAGGATTATTACACATCGGTTATAGGAAAAACCGATGTGGTTAACCATATTATACACATCGGTTATGGTAAAACCGATGTGGAAAAAGTAACCTTTTAAATTTTAATTTTTTTTTTATAATTTTATACATCGGTTACTAAAACCGATGCGAAAAAGTAAAATTTTAAATTCTAATTTTTTTTTTATAATTTTATACATCGGTTAGATAGAAACCGATGTGGTTAATCACTATTTTACATATCGGTTCGTAAAGAACCGATGTTAAATGTTAAAAATTCTGACTTTAAATTATTTTTATTTTAATTGTAAACATCGGTTAGAAATAACCGATGTGGAAATATTTTACACATCGGTTAATCTCTAAACCGATGTGTAATACTTTGATTTTAATTTCAAAAATGCCACCGCCTCGTTTTACACATCGGTTTACAAGAAACCGATGTGTAAAATCCGATGTGGAATCCCTTTTCTGCACTAGTGTTTGCTTTTTGCCAGCTTTATCTACGTTTTTTCTTGCTTTAATTTTTTTTAAATGTCTTCTTGTTAGGTAAAAAGGCGAAATTCAGAAGCTCTACTCAGTTGACTATTGGTACTGCTGAGATTCAGCTTCCAATTGAGTATGCATTATCTCCGAATGGAGCTTGCTTCATGTCACAAATATTTAAGGTATTGATGACTGCTTAGTAATTAAGTTATCTAGAGGTTTTTCCCTTTAATTGGTTTATTTATACCAGAAGGTATCAACCAAAGTTATCAAATTGAGATTCGAATCGTGAATCAGAAGACCTATTTTCTGAATCGTGAATCGAATCTTATCATGAATCGTAAGATACATGATTAATAAAAATATGATATTTTTAAGTAAAAACAAGTGACATAAGCCAAAAACCATTAGCCAATATATGATATACGAGCTTCAAAATAATTCAATATCCAAGTGATCATAAATCAAAGAGAGAGTAGCAATAACAAAACAGAGCAGCAAGTGGAAAGAGAGAGCAAGTGCGGACCAAAGTGAGAGTAAGAGAGAGCACTGTCTTCTAACAAGGGATGAAATAGACAACTATAAACATAAGAAGGGAGTTGAATTGTGTTTATCAGAAATTAAAACAAAGTTGAAAACTTTTCACAGACAAGTTAGGTTCAGACAAGTGTGAAAGCACTCCACAGACAGGTGACCTGTCTGGTGTGATTTTAACAGAAAAACACACAAGCATACAATATGAAAACATGATTGATATTCCCACTTTAACCCCTATAGTTAGAAAGCATATAATATAATCAAAGCAACTAAAGAGTTTAAGGGAAGAGAGATTAACACGGCTATTTATACTGGTTCACTCTTTAACACAGAGCTACGTCCAGTCCTTGCCAGCACCAAGTTTTATCCACTATAACTGATCAAGTTACAGACTCCAAGTATTGTTTGCACACCTAGCCTCTTCAAGCTCCAAGACAAGTATTATTTGCTCACCTAACCTCTTTAGGCTCACAAAGGTTTGTTTGAGAAGTTTGTTTGTTATAAATACAACAAACAGACAGTTCTTTCACTAACACTCAGATAGTGGATTAAATGTAAGCTTAGGAAAGACTGCGTAATAACTTCAAATGATTGAAGAATACAGATTGAAAGAATGAAGAAATAAATGCGCAAAGTAATGGCTCTTTTAATCCTGTGTGTTCTATATCTTCATCTTCAATGACTTCTATATTTATAGCCTTCAAGCATTTAAGATCCGTTAGAGACATTCCTTCAAATGTTGGCTTCAAGCAGAGCTCCATTAAATGCAATAGAGTCGTTCTGGACAGCTATTAATACAATAGGAACGTTGGTTGTACTCTAACATGAAGGATCATGGCTTTATGCATCAGGCAGTAGCCAGATCAGAGTTGTGCAGAGTGCTTTTGTACTTTGCAGATCACATTTCCCTTTTCGTGTGATAACCAAGAGTACTAGGGAATAAAGCATGTTGGAAACATTCTTTAACTGGACTTCATCTCTGATTTCCTAGGTTGCTTGTGAGAATGACTTCTGACTTTTCTTGATAAACGTGAAATGAGAAAGAGAGAGCTCAGAGTTTTCTTCATGAGGGGACAACTTCAAAAAGCTCTTTGTACTTGAGTTCCCTACCGAAGAACCTCAGACGACTATAAGAACTTATCAGAAGACAAGTTGAAACTTCAGTGTAGAACGTCAATATCCTAGTCAGCAGACATGTTGACTTTTGCTTCTTCAGACAGGTGGTCATCTATGTGGGTAGACAGGTGAGAAAGTGACTTCTTACTATTTTGACCTTCAAACTGGATAGACAGGTTAGAAACCAATATAAAGTTTAATTAAATCATTAACAAATGTTTAGTTTTCATCAAAACTTAGGGAAATACACAACAGACATTTTAGAGACTTAACAATCTCCCCCTTTTTTATGATGACAAACATTCAGATGATTTAATGAACCTTAAAAAAATCAACAGAAGAGATGACAAGATTCAGACATGTTGAAATTTTCTTAACCGGAAAGGTTGTGCAGGCAGGTGCACTTAGGTTTAATTTATATTTAGGAGTGGTTAAAAACAGCACAGTATCAGAGATATACACATGATCATTTAATTCATAAACAGAGATGCACTTAGAGACAAGTTCCAATTTTACTTGTTTTTACTTAATCATCATTTAATCATCTTACCTTTACTTACTCATTTAATCATCTTAACTTTACTTTCCCCCCCTTTTGTCAACAGCAAAAAGGAAACAATTAAGAGACATAAAAGTAAAAGACAGTAAAGATAAAAGATAAAAGTATATTTAATCCATCATAAGCTTGTTCAAGTACAAGGCATATTTTACAAACAAAAACTACCTAGGCTGACTAAAAAGCAAAAACAGAGTTCAACTCTCTTTTCTAACAGCAGCCTAGCATGCCTCTCTTCATCCAGTTGTCTTCTGGTTTCCTCTAGCTGAGCCTGAAGCAGGTTGAAGCTGTGTAAATCCATCATCTGAGGAGTGGAGGCTTCTACAGTCAGACTAGTTGAAGCAGCAGATTGGTCTGAGTGCCAGGGCAAAGCTAAGACTGGGGGTGCCTTGGGCATAGAGAAGGGTGAGGAGATACGGGGGAAGACACATTGATGAAGGGTTCTATAGTAAAAGAAGGGAAGAAAAACTAGTTTAAACAGAGGTCTGATTCTGACAAAGTCGGTATCAGGGGATGAGAAGACACATGAAAGTCTCTCAGACAGAGACAGACGGGTGACTCTTATCTGAATAGGAGGGAATAGGTTGTTTGGCTTGAACAGATGGACGTAGGGGTAACAAGGAATCTATATAAGCAAAGAAAGAGTTTGATCCTATTACTAATAAAAAGAAATGCCTAGACCTAGCATGTAACATTACAACAGAGGCAGAATAGTAAGTCCTTGCCAATGTTCTAATGAACAAGACAATAAGGGGGATAAAAGAAAATCTCCCTACATGGGTTAAGGATATGAGGTGGAGGAGAAGGAATGACAAAGATTAGAGAAGCTTGTAGTTATAAGAGATTGCAAGTCAGACATAAAGAGACTTGATGATATGCCAGCTTGTTCTTTGGGAGTTGAGTCCCTTTGAACTACTGTGTACTGACATATATCAGACACAACATCATAAGATGATGTTTGAGTTTGGTGAGAGGAGACAAGTGATGAGAGTGGAGACACAATAGAGAGAGGTTGGACAGACAGGGCGGGTGGAGAAGCAATAGATGGGTCAAGAATACCTTGATGAGAGGGGGGAATATGGTGTAGAAGGAATGGATGGAAGGGCCAGCTGATTCTCTGACAGCTTCAGCTTCTTCCTTGACAGAGGAAGTATCAGAGTGACAACCTCAGAGTGGACAACTGTCTGTGTCCTAACAGACAGGTCTCCAGTAGTTGCAGCAGCAACTTCAACCTCTGCAGCTTGATCTTCTACAGGAACTTCTAGCTTTTTAGCAGATGCCACAGAAAGCACTGGGTAGCAAGACCTTCTTTTTCTTCGAATGAGTCCCGAATCGAGAGTCTTCTTCTCCTTGGGCTTCTCCAAGGGTCTTGTTGTATGCTCCCTCTGAGCAGGTGCTTCCTCTTTTCTAGGTGCAGACTCCACTTATCTGACCTTGGAAAAGGTCTTCACCAGCCTTCTCCTCTTGCTGGGCTGTGCAGACTCAGCTTCTGATGCCTCAGCATCCCTTGTCTTCCTCTTGGGAGAGGGCTTCTTCAGCTTGAACCTTAGAGGCACAACTGTCTCAGCAGTCTCAGTAGAGACTAATGGCTTCTCCAAGGCAGGCCTCTGGTCCTGTCTAGCCATTTTTCTAGCAGGTTTCCAGATACTCTAAGAGATGGGCATCTCTAACTCATCAATGGAGACCACTGGTTCTTTTTTCCACTTCTGCTCAGCAGTATGCTTCTTCTTCTTTTTATTCTTATCCTTCTTGTCTTCCTCCACATCCTCTAGAGGAATACCCTCTATGTTCATCATATACAAGTTCTTCCTGTCAATAGGAAATGACATGTCTATGAAGTGTCCATCCCCAGGAACAAACAGCTAGTTCCTGAAGAGTCTTGTCAGCAGCATTCCATAGGGGTATGTCTGCATGTTGGTCCTCTTGATCAGGGATTCAAGGTAGATGTAGATGAGGTCATTGATGTCCACCTTGATCTTGTGAATCAAATGGTATAGGGCAAACCTGTCCATCTTGGTCACACTATCCCTTGACCCTTTCCTTGGCATCACGCGTTCTAGCAGCAGCTTGTGCATGAATATGCACTTCACCACCATGTTCATTGGCTTCAAGTTCTTAGGGTTGGGAACACCATACAGAGAAATGTTAACATTCTCCGTTCCCATTGATCCTCCTACTCGGGCTTAAAAGCAGCTCCAATCCTAGGGCATCTGGTGACAGGTTCCAGAGAGCTGATGGGAAAGAAAAGAGTTGTATCCATCACTCTAGCACGAAAGCTCTTGGTTCCATCAATGATGCTGGTGAGGACTACAACACTTGTCCAGAAGTCTCTGACAAGCTTGGGATGAACCAGCTCCTTTAGCTCAAAGAAGGAGGTACACTTGGAGTATTCCAACTCCTCTGTGACATTCATTCCTCGCCTTTTCATTTGTTGGAGGTCCACAATTTTGCCAGCTAAAATCATCTCCACATCTAAGAGTCTGATGTTGAACTGCTCAGTAATTTCTTTTGAAGAAAGGTTCTTTGAGGGTGCCATTTCAAAGAGAAAGATTTCTAGGGTTTTGGAAGTTTACAAGGGTTTTACAGAGAATGAGATGAAGACGAAGAGATTTGAGGGATTGAAAGCGTAAAGGTTGAACCTTTCTGACTCTTTGCCTTTTATAGTCATTAAGTCAGGAGAGAGAAATAAAACATTTTTATTTTAAAACGGCACGATTTACATTTACATGGGGAACTACAACACCCACTTTAGACATTATGAAAACATGGTTCGAGATTAAAACTGTCGTGTACATGATTAGCTTCAGATTAATAAATGATATTAAATAATTAATAGCCATTTTACCAAAAACTGTTGAGTTCAAGCATTATGACTCAGTATGGTTAGACAGGTAACATAGACGGGTGATATAAAAACATAAGACAGATAGCATAGACAGATTAATTATCAGACAAGTCATTCAACAATACAATGCATGTTTAAATTATCTCTAATAAATAAAAACCTTTCTTGTGCTAATGGTTTAGTGAAAATATCAGCCCATTGATTTTCAGTTTTAACAAACTTTATATCAAAGATACCTTTCTGAACATAATCCCTTATAAAGTGATGATTGATTTCAATATTCTTAGCCTTAGAATGCTGAATTAGATTTTTAGTTAAGCATATGGCACTAGAATTATCACACAACACAGATATATTATGCTCATAAATAGAGTAATCCTCAAGTTGATGTTCTACCCATAAGAGTTGAGAGCAACAACTAGCAGCTGAGATGTATTCTACCTCAGTAGTAGACAAGGAAATAGTTGTCTGCCTCAAGTTGCTTGACCAGGAGACTAAGCTTGCTCTAATGAAGTGACATCCTCCACTGGTGCTTTTTCTTGCTATTATGTCTCCAGCAAAACCAGCATCACAGAATTCCACTAATCTGTATTCTTTTGATCTTTGATACAACAAACCAAGATTAGTAGTCCCAAGAAAATATCTTAATATTCTTTTAACAGCTTTAAGATGAGATTTTCTTGGGTCAGATTGGAATCTAGCACACATACAGACACTAAACTGAATGTCAGGTCTGCTTGAAGTTAAGTACAGTAGAGAGCCAATCATACCTCTGTAGACAGTTTGGTCTACCTTTTTACCTTCATCATCTTTGCTTAGTTTTGCATTGGGTTGCATGGGAGTTTTCATGATGTTAGAACTTTCCATCTTGTACTTCTTGAGTATCTCTTTGGTATACTTTTGTTGATGGATGTAGATTCCATCACTTGTCTATTTGATTTGTAATCCAAGGAAGAACTTTAATTCTCCCATCATGCTCATTTCAAATTCTGCTTGCATTAGCTTGGAAAATTCCTTGAACAACTTTTCATTAGTTTCTCCAAAAATAATATCATCAACATATATTTGGACTATAATGAAATTCTCTTTAAAACTTTTCTTAAACAATGTAGTATCTACTTATCTTCTAGTAAAACCATTATGCATGAGAAAAGAACTAAGTCTATCATACCATGCTCTAGGTGCTTGTTTCAAACAATATAATGCCTTTTTAAGTTTGAAAACATGATCTGATTTATCGGTATCTTCAAAACCAGGGGGTTGTTTAACATACACTTCTTCAATTATACCATTTAGAAAAGCACTTTTTACATCCATTTGAAAAAGGGTGATTTGGTGTTGTGCGGTGATCAGCCTCTGGTTTTTGCACCAATTACTCGAGTTTCAATCTCGTTTTATTCCAAATTTGGATTTAATTGTCCTCAAGCAACATTTTGAGTTTCTTAAATAATTTTAGTTAATTATGAGTCAAATAAAGCATTTACTACTATTTAATATTTTCAGGTTAAAAGGGGAAGCACTTAGAGTCAAGGGAATGAAGGAAACAATGGAAAATGCAATCCTGGAAGTTTCTCCTCGCGAGAAGCCACTCGCCCCGCGAGCCTGAAGACCAGCCTGAACAGCAACAGTCACCCTTTCGGTCTCGCCCCGCGAATCATCATCTCGCCTCGCGAGAACCCAATTTTGAACTCACGCCACTTTTAATATTCGCCTCGCGAGAGGCTACTCGCCTCGCGAGCGGGCGCAGATTCTGAAAGTTATAAATTGCTGTTTTAGGGCAGATTGCATAGACTTCTTTTTCTCTTCATTTTTGACGGCTGCGAATTAGTTCCTAGGTTTTGTGTTACGTTTGTAATGGAGAACTAATCGCCAGAGATTAATCTGCTGTAATCGGTTTCCGCTGACACTAGAGGTTCTGTAATTCCCGGATCAATTTGCGTCTTCCTTTCAATATTATCCTATATGTCTTGTTTGCTTAATTCAGGTTGTATAGAATACGTGTTGATTTATTTTGGTGATGCTATGTTCCTATACATAATCGCGTTTGCTTAATTCGCGTGTGTTCAATCGTGTTTGCTTAATTCACGAGAGCTTCACCCCGTTTGCTTGATTCGGGAATTAGGAACATATATCTCGTAGTGTCAATTTCGCTTGTTAATTGTTGCTACAATCGAAAAGGATTAGAATCCGCTTAGGGCATGGAATTTATATGACTCAATGATAGTTGGGAAACCGAGAACAGTAGATTAATCGTTTTAGCTTTTTGATAATCATTTATTTCTTAACTGTTTTCTTAATTGAATCATTCAACTTCAACTCCCCCCCAAAAAAAAAACTGATTTTCCTGTTAATAACAATCCAAGAGTCCTTAAGAGACGATACTCGAGTTGTCGCGCCCTAGCTGCAGTTTTTAAACCACTCGTTCTTTTTGACCCATGTGCGACAGCGTGTCATGTGGCCTATGACATTAATATGTGGATAGCTTCTATTCTAGCTATAGGTGCAAAGGTTTCAGTATAATCAATACCTTCTTGTTGGTTATAGCCTTGAGCTACTAACCTTACCTTATTGCTGACAACTTTGCCATCCTCGTCTAATTTGTTTATGAAGACCCATCTAGTTCTAATGACAGATTTGTTTTTGGGCTTGGAGACAAGTGCCCATACATCATTTCTGGTGAACTGGTTGAGTTCTTGCATGGCAAAAATCCAGCTTTCATCTTCAAGAGCTTCTTTAATGCGTTTTGGCTCTATTTCTAACATAAAGGCCCCATTTCTTGATTCCCTTAAAGTGGACATGGTTCTTACTCCTTCTGACGGATTTCCAATAATAAGATCCTTAGGATGATGAGTTTTGAACTTCCAGTCCCTTTTGAGATCATCATGAAGATCTTGACTTGTCTACCCCACTTGTCTGTCTGGCTCATTTACAGGTTCTGTCTTGGTCAGATCAGGTTGTTGTCTTTCTGGATTGTTTATGTCAAGACCTGCAAGATCATCTTCTAGATCTGATAATTCCTTATCAGTCTTTAAATCATCATTGAACTTAACATGAACAGATTCTTCAATAACAGAAGTTCTGGAATTATAAATTCTAAATGCTTTAGACATTTTAGAATATCCTACAAAGATACCTTATCTACTTTGGAATCAAACTTTCCAAGTTGATCATTAGTATTCAGAATGAAACATTCACAACCAAATGCATGAAAATAAGATATGTTGGGGGTTTTACCTTTCCACAATTCATAAGGTGTCTTTTTTAGAAAAGCCCTAATAAGTATTCTGTTTTGTAAATAACATGCAGTGTTTACTGCTTCTCCCCATAAGTGCTTAGGGAGATTATTTTCATTGAGCATAGATCTAGCCATCTCTTGCAGATATCTGTTCTTTCTCTTAACCACTCCATTTTGTTGTGGAGTTCTAGGTACAGAGAAATTGGGAGAGATCCCGTTCTCCTCACAGAATTGTCTAAATTGCTCATTTTCAAATCCCCCCTCCCAATGGTCACTTCTAAGGGTAGAGATGCAGAAACCTTGTTCATTTTGTACTCTTTTGCAGAATATTGAGAAAGCCTTAAAAGATTCATCTTTGTGGGTTAAGAATAGTACCCATGTAAATCTAGAGTAGTCATCAACTATGACAAATCCATATTTTCTTCCAGCCAGGCTAGCAACACTAACCGGTTCAAACAGATCCATGTGTAACAACTGAAGAGGTCTAGATGTTGATACTTGGTTTTTAGATTTGAAATTTGATTTTATCTTTTACCTCTCTGACATGCATCACACAAGACATCTTTCTTAAAACTAATATCAGACAATCCTCTTACAAGCTTACCCTTTTTCAGTTTAGAAATTAGTTTCATACTAGCATGTCCTAGTTTCTTATGTCATAACCATATTTCATCTTCTCTAGACATCAGACAGGTTATACTTTGATCTGAGAGATTAGTCAGTTCAATCTTATACAGATTTTGTTTCCTTTTAGCTGAAAAGAGGGTTTTGCCACTAAAGTCTTTAACTATACATAAATCCATGGTAAAGGAGACATCAAATCAACTGTCACATAATTAACTTATGATAAGCAAATTGTGTCTTAATCCTTCCACCATAAGAACATTAGATATAGAGGGAAGATGGGGTTTACCACCAATAGTACCAATGCCTATAACCTTCCCCTTCTGATTGCCTCCAAAGGCAACATGTCCTCCTTTCTTAAGTTGGAGGTCTAGGAACATAGACTTTTCTCCTGTCATGTGTCGCGAGCAACCACTGTCCAGGTACCAGCAATGGTGTTTTCTTTGTCCTATTAAGGAAATCTGCAACAGAAATTATTTGGTCTTTATGTACCCATAATTTTCTGGGTCATTTTCTGTTAGTCCTAGGAGTCTATGAAGACTTCCTTCTCTTCTTATGGATATACTTAGACATAACATGTCCAGTTTTTCCACAGAAGTTACAGAGAGGTACGGATTTAATTAATGTTGACTTAACAGACACTTTAGAAGTTTTAGTTGATACTTTATGATGTTTCTGATGGACATAACCAATACCTTCTTTGTTAAGGGAGTGTTTCTGACAGCCAAGTAACTTAGTCAGATTGTCTCTGCCATTAACAAATTTGGCAAGATCAGAAGTGAGCTCTTCCACTTTCTGTTGAATTTTTTCAACTTCTTCAGATTGTGATGTTTCGCTTGAGATCTTAGCTTCATCAGACATTTCAGTCTTCAGCTCACTGTTCTGTTTGACCAACTTCTCACACTCTTGAGATTTCTGCTTATGCTCACTAAGGAGTTTTACATACTCTCTCTTGAGGGATTTGAAGGCCTTAGATAAGCAGTTGGATTCCTCCTGCAACTCCTTATAGGCATCAAGTAATTCCTCATAGTCAGAATGTACCTCATTATATGAATCCGAGTCAGTGTTGGCCATCAGACAGAGATTAGCTTCTTCCTCTGTCTTTTCATCATCAGAAGATGTTGACTCCAGATCCTCCCAGGTAGTCATCATCCTTTTTATTCTTTTTGAAGAACTTCTTAAAAGGGGCTTTCTTGACTTGAGGTCATTCAACTTTAATGTGACCATGCTTCTTGCACTCATAGCAGACAATTGAACTCTTGTCTGTTGAAGTGGATTCTTTGAAGTTCTTATCCTTGTTGAACCTTCTAAATGACTTATCCTTTATGAAATTCTTTTTCTGTAAGAGAAGCTTTATCTTCTTGGTTAGGAGAGATAACTCTTCATCACTTTCATAATCCTCGGGTTCAGACAGGTTAGCATCATCGGATGACTCGTTCGCCTTCAGATCCTTGGAAGCTTTTGCTGACTTTTGATCAGCCATCAGAGCAATTGACTTGCCCTTATTTGTAGCAATTTCATCTCCAAGTTCATGCTCATGAACCGTGAGTGTACCAAGAAATTCAACCATAGTCAAGGTAGTGAGATCCTTGGCTTGAGAGATAGCAGTGACCAAAGGTCTCCACTGCTTAGCTAGACTTCTTAGTATCTTTCCAACCTTCTCAGCATTAGTATAAATTTTTCCAAAAGACTTTAGGCCATTGATGATAGTTTGAAAACTTTCTATCATCTGAGCAACAGATTCTCCTTCCTCCATGAGAAACACTTCATACTTTCTGACAAGTATGGCAATCTTTGATTCTTTAACTTTGGCTGTTCCTTCATGTGTGACAGCTAAAGTATCTCATATTCCTTTAGCAGAATCATAGGCACAAACTTTTTCAAATTCTTTAGGACCGAGAGCACAAATGATGTTGAATATGTCTTTGTGATTCAACTCCCATTTTGTCTTTTCTGCAGGGGTCCACTTAGCTTTTGGCTTGTTAGTGTTGTCATCATTTTTAGGAATCAATGGACCATCAGTGATGACATCCCAGAGATCAGAGTTTATAGATAGAATAAATCATTGAAATCTATCTTTCCAATAGTTGTAGTTTTCTCCATTGAAGAATGGAAGTCTGGTTAGGGACGTTCCTTCAGTCTGGTGACAACCACTTGAACTAGCTCCAACAGTCGTGTCTATTATTCAGGATCATTACCTCTACACTGTTAGATGCTCAACCCAGAGACTGGGCTCTGATACCAACTGAAATAGACAACTATAAACACGAGAATGGGGGTTGAATTGTGTTTATCAGAAATTAAAACAAAGTTGAAAACTTTTCGTACACAAGCTAGATTCAGACAAGCGTGAAAGCACTGCACAGACAGGTAACCTGTCTGGTGTGATTTTAACAGAAAAATACACAATCATACAATATGAAAATAGGATTGATATTCACACTTTAACCCCTCTAGTTAGAAAGCAGATAATATAATCAAAGCAACTAAAGAGTTTAAGAGAAGAGAGATTAACACAACTATTTATATTGGTTCACTCTTGAACACAAAGAGCTACGTCCAGTCCATGGCAGCACCAAGTTTTATCCACTATAACTGATTAGGTTACAGACTCCAAGTATTGTTTGCACACCTAGCCTCTTCAAGCTCCAAGACAAGTATTCTTTGCTCACCTAGCCTTTTTAGGCTCACACGGATTTGTTTGAGAAGTTTGTTTGTAAGAAATACAACAGGCATACAGTTCTTTCACTAACACTCAGATAGTGGATTAAATGTAAGCTTAGGAAAGACTGCGTAATAACTTCAAATGATTGAAGAATACAGATTGAAAGAATGAAGAAATAAATGCGCAAAGTAATGACTCTTTTAATCCTGTGTGTTCTATATCTTCATATTCAATGACTTCTGTATTTATAGCCTTCAAGGATTTAAGATCCGTTAGAGACATTCCTTCAAATGTTGGCTTCAAGAAGAGCTCCATTAAATGCAATAGAGTCGTTCTGGACAGCTCCATTAATACAATAGGAACGTTGGTTGTACTCTAACTTGAAGGATCATGGCTTTATGCATCAGGCAATAGCCAGATCAGAGTTGTGCAGAGTGCTTTTGTACTTTGCAGATCACATTTCCCTTTTCGTGTGATAACCAAGAGTACTAGGGAATAAAGCATGTTGGAAACATTCTTTAACTGGACTTCATCTCTGATTTCCTAGGTTGCTTGTGAGAATGACTTCTGACTTTTCTTGATAAACGTGAAATGAAGAGAGAGCTCAGAGTCTTCTTCATGAGGGGACAGCTTCAAAAAGCTCTTGGTACTTGAGTTCCCTACCGAAGAACCTCAGACGACTATAAGAACTTATCACAAGACAAGTTGAAACTTCAGTGTAGAACGTCAATATCCTAGTCAGCAGACATGTTGACTTTTGCTTCTTCAGACAGGTGGTCATCAATGTGGGTAGACAGGTGAGAAAGTGGCTTCTTACTATTTTGACCTGTAAACTGGATAGACAGGCTAGCAACCAATATGAAGGTTAATTAAATCATTAATAAACGTTTAGTTTTCATCAAATCTTAGGGAAATGCACAATATACATTTTAGAGACTTAACAAAGGAGACCAAAAAACAGAGAAGAACAAAGGAGAAGGGAGGGCACAAAGCACCGTGTAGGCAAGAAGAATAAAAAAATCGCATTTTAGGAGGGAGTGTGAACAAAAAACACAGTGTTCTAGGTTACTTGTTTGTGAATCTGACTTGCGTTATTTAGAAGGTTTGATTTTGGTTGATAATGTCCCATTTAAGAATAAATTGAAAAAAAACACACAACTTGAGCAGAGCTTTTAGAATCCGGGTGGCACAATTCGGCCTATTTCTGAGCTGCACCCACGACAAAATTCGTATCGTGGGATTCGGCGAGATTCACGATTCATGATATTCAACAGAGCGAATCGGGATTCATGTTGAGATTCAGGTCCAAAAATATTTTCACTCCGATACGTATTGATTGTGTTTGATTTCGTTTCGAATCGAGATATTAATCGCATGAATCGTAAGATATTGATAACATCGGTATCAACTAGCTTAGTTCAATGTTTTTAATGTCAGCTAGTTTCTTTTCTATTAAACTAAGACTGGCCTACTTAACAGACAGAGATTGATTGTTGAGTAGTCGGAAGATATTGTGAATGCTCTATTTTGAACGGGCCCCTTTGACCTTTTGCCTAAATTTAGGAAAAATCCCAATAGAAATTGTAAATTAAAAAAATCACAAAAATATTTTATCTTCAATGTTTCTTTGCTAGAAAAACTCAAAAAATTATGAAAATATAAAAACTACAAAAATATTTGTCACTTGTTGATACCCAAATTTGTTCGCCTTTTCTTTTAATTTTTTAATTTTATCTTTTAATATGTATTTTTGTTTTGCTAATTTATGAGTAAAAATAAAAAGAAAAGAAAAAAAGAGAGAAAAAGAAGGAAAAAGTGTACACTTATCTCCTTTAGAAAATAGTCCCACATGGGAGAAAGCAATCTCCTTCCCCCTCCTCACCTCCTATATAAAGAGAAGATTGTCAAGTGTGAAGGAGATGTTTTGGAGAGGCCAAGAAACATTCACACCTATCTTAATACTATGTACAAGACCTATGACTTATGAATAAAATTTTGGTTTCTAATGCTTAGGCTTAATCCTTTTTTTTTGGTAACATAGTGAGAGGCAAAAAAGAAAAACTAAAAGAAATGCCTAAAGCGTCTGCCAGAAGAAGAGTATCCATCCCTGAAGGAGGCTTATCAATCACCGCCATAGCTTCACTAGACCTTGCACCCATCTTAGCAAGGAAATATGCACATTGATTTTCCTCCCTAAGAGTGTGATGAATTTGCACAATCCAGTCCTGTTGCAACATCTGCTTGATCTCAGCCACTTCATTCCCAAATCTATGAAGATTCGGGTTCCCCTCTTTGATCAGGTTGATGGTGTGAAGAGAATCTGAGTAACACATGACTTCCTTGAAGCCCAAACTCCAACATGATGAGTGTGATTCCACATCATCTTTGTCTATCATTTTGCATGCATTTTCATGTAGTTTAGGCATATTTTTATTAGATTTTAGGTTAATTTTCCTTTGGAACGGGTAAGGCGGTTTTCGTGTGTTGTTTTGCAGATATCAAGGGTAAATTGCTCAAGATCAACCATGATGAAGTTTGGATGGAGATGGAGCTTTAAAACTGAAGAAAATGAGCCAAACAGAGCCCATCACGGCCTAGCCGTGATGCCCATCACGGCCATGATCGAGCAAAAACTGAAAAAGAAGAAAGGCTGAAGTCAGAGTCTGTCACGGCCTGGCCGTGATAGCCATCACGGCCGTGACCCAAAACCACCACAAGTCAGAGCACATCACGGCCCAGCCGTGAAATTCTTCACGGCCATAACAGAGGGCTCGCGACGCGAGCATAGTCTCGCCTCGCGAGAGACTGGAATTTCGCAGAGCAACTAGAAGCAGAGACCGTCACGGCCTGGCCGTGATGGCCGTCACGGCCGTGATGCGTATTACTTGGACCTGAAGAAACCGAAATAGATCAGATTTTGAGTTGGTTTGGGACTCTAACTTCCCCATTTCTATAAATAAGGATCAAGGCATCATATCTGAGAACACAACACACATTGGATGATCCATAACGACTACTACTCTAGGCATAGATCTCTTCTCTTCTTCTCCTCTCTTCTCTGATTTTCACTATGTTGTCAACCCAGCTTGTCGTCTCCATGGCAAGACTGGAGTAGTAGTTTGTTTCTAGGGACTAGGGCTCTGCCCGAGGTTTGTAAATGATGTTGATTTGATGTAAAATCGTTGTTGATTTCGTTATTGTTTTAGATCTGATTTCTATTGTGTTAATCACTCATAAATTTCGGCAACCGTTTATTTGCGTGACGTAGACGTTCTAAGGAGGAACCTAGCGGTGAACTTAGGATTTCTAGGGTGTTTCACTCGTAAAATTCGGCGGCCACTGGTTTGTGAGATGTGGATGATCCAAGGAGGAACCTAGCGGTGAACTTAGGTTATTTGCATGACTGAGACATTCTAAGGAGGAACCTAGCGGTGAACTTAGGTGTCGGACCTATAGAAGTCAGACTTGGGACTGAAATCACGAGAGTTAGAAGCCGTTCCTCGAGGAGCAACGAGGAACGCAAAGGGTCCAATCTGGGATCGACTACCACGAGAGTAGGGGTCGGGTCAATTGGGCACGGCTTTTGTAACCCGAGAGGGAGCTTAAGCTATCAGAGGATAAACTCGCCTTCAAGGCAATTTCGGTAATCAACAAAGGTAAATCAGTTAGCAACATAAACAGCCTCAAAGGTAACCCAAATCCCTAGGAATCCGTTTAGATCAAAACCCCAAAAACATTTGTTTTCTGTTTTAATTGTTCTCTGCTCATCTATCTTTTAATTTCAAATTCAAAATCCTTTTCACTCAAAACATAAAGATCCTTTTCACAAAGTCCATATCTAATCGATTCGAAAACCGATTGCGATTCGAGAACACAGTCTCTGTGGGTTCGATATCTTTTATTACTTGACGGCAATCCGGTACACTTGCCGGAATCGCACGCGCGCGCATCCGCAGCGCCACATCAAGTTTTTGGCGCCGTTGCCGGGACTGTGCCTTTTCGAATCTCAATTCAAATTTTGAATTGATTTTTCTGGACCTTTTCTTTTTGTTTGATTTTTATTTCTGAATTATTTTAAAAAAAAATCAAAAAAATTCTTTTCCTTCTATTGTATCCATCTCTCTGTATGTTATATGCAAAGATCCCTAAGTCTTGGGAGCCTTAGTGAGATTGATCCGGAGATCGAGAGGACCTTCCACAGACGTAGAAGACTACAAAGAGAGGGAGAAAGGTTGAGTCCCGTTCCACTCATGGCGAATCAACCGGATACGAAGCCTTTGAAGGACTACGCAGCCCCAAATGCGAGAGGCTTGCGAACTGGGATTACAAGGCCAGAGATTGAGGCAGAAAACTATACCATACCACCTATGCTAATCAACATGATTAGGCAACATCAATTCGGAGGATTGCCTTCGGAGGACCCGACCGATCATATAGAAACATTCTTAGAGTTCACCGATGCAATCAGGATTAATGGAGCCTCAGTCGATGTTGTGCGTTTGAGACTGTTCCCCTCATCTCTCACTGGAAAGGCGAAGGCCTGGCTTAAGCAAATCCCCGCTAACACTTTGACTACTTGGGACCAACTGGAGCAGGCGTTCTTGGAGAAATTCTTCCCTCCATCCAAGACGGCCTACATAAGAACCCAGATCACCGGCTTCTTCCAAAAAGACGGAGAATCATTATCGGAAGCTTGGGATCGTTACAAGGGACTGCTGGAGTCGTGCCCACATCACGGACTCGAGAGGTGGTTAATAGTGCACACCTTCTATAACGGATTGGACTACTCTTTGAAGGTGTCACTAGATTCTGTAGCCGGTGGAGCGTTCATGAATAGGCCTCTCACTGAGGCATTCAACATCATCGAGAATGTCGCCACCAACTACCACCAATGGGGGTCCGAAAGAGGTAATAACCCGAACAAGATTTCGGGGGGTAAGTTTGAGGTAAATAGCACAGATCTTATTATGTCAAAGATAGACTCACTTAATAAACGTTTTGATCGGCTGGAAAGAGCTAATGTGAGTGCATTAGGTGCTACTAACCTTGTTTGTGAGATTTGTGGAATGCAGGGACATGACATGATGGAATGCCCTCGTGGCATCGCACATGGATCCGGCGCTTCGGGTGAACAAGTGAACTCTTGTAACAACTACTACGATACGAACCCGAAGCTGCCCAACTATGCTCCCCCAAATCCCTACAACCAAAGAAGGAACAACCCTTACCTCTCCTACGGCAACTACAGCAACACGCTTAATCATGAGTTCCAAGAGGGTCAAGGTAGAGCAGCACCGGGGTATCCTCAGGTGCAAAGTTCTAAACTCGAGACTTTATTTGAAAGTTTTGTTGAAACTCAGACAAAACAGAATGAGGAGTTTAGACAACAAGGAAGGGCAGTGAGCGAAGCAATAAAGGAGCTAGCATCTAAGGTAGACAACTTAGCAACTCATAACAAGATGCTAGAAACACAAATTGCCCAACAAGTCAGCACGTACTCGAGACCTAAGGGTACATTCCCGGGGCAACCCGAAGCAAATCCCAATGAGCATTGCAATGTCATACACTTGAGGGATGATAAGCTTGGGGTGGGGGTAGCTGAAATGGAGGTGGAACCGGAGGAGGACACGAGCGAAAAAGAAGAGCCAGAACCGAAATATGTCCCTCCACCACCGTACCAACCCCCGATACCTTTCCCACAAAGGTTGGTCAGGAAAAAGCAAGTAGATGTAGAGATTAAAATGCCTACTAAACTGAAAGACCCAGGTAGTTTCTCCATCGCTTGCTCGATTGAACAAGTGCAAATAGACCCAGCCTTATGTGACTTAGGGGCTAGCACGAGCTTGATGTCCCTCACTATCATGGAAAGGTTGGGAAGCAAAGAGTTGAGACCATTCAAATTCCCCTTACAATTTGCGGATGGCTCAACTAGGACTCCTCTAGGCATACTAGAGAATGTTCCTGTAAAGGTAGGGAAAATTCTCATCCCTACCGACTTCCTGGTATTGGACATGAAAGGGAATTCTAAATTCCCCATCATTTTAGGAAGGCCATTCTTGGCAACCACTGGAGCAATAATAGACGTAAGGAATGGTAAACTCTCTCTAAATGTAGAGGAAGGTAGGGTAAATTTTCAGTTGACTAACTCTTGTAACAACCCTCCTTTTGAGAGCCATGTATGCAGAATTGATGTAACGTCTCCAGCGGTAGAGAAAGAACTTAGCATGGAAGCAGCCCCAAAGATATGCATGGTTGAAGATGCACCCAGTGGTGAAGTTGGAATTGCTGTCCATGCGGAAACAAAACTTCCGCCGGAAGGAAGGAAGGCTAGGAAGCTCCGAGAGAAAAGAGCGAAGCGGAAGCATTATTGGCCGTATGAGCAGAAACGGCTTTTTGAAGGAGTTCCTTGGAAGAGAAGTGTTCCTGCACTTCTACGCCCAGCCGACCCCGGTTGATTTAAGGAAGTATGGTCAAGCTTAGACCATAAATAAGCGCTTCTTGGGAGGCAACCCAAGTTTTCTTTCCCTTTTTCCTTTTGTTTTTGATTTAACCTCTTGAATAATTTGAGAAGATCAAGAGGCAAAAATATCATTAATAGGTTTGTCTAGTGTTTTCAGGTTGAGAAAAAGAAGAAGAGCATAAAAAAAGATAAAGTCAGAGGCCATCACGCCCTGGCCGTGACAGTGGTCACGACCGTGATGAACTAAACAAGAGCACAGAAAGGATCACGGCCTAGCCGTGACAACCATCACGGGTGTGATGAGTAGGATGCCAAGGCCATAGAGCATCATGGCCTAGCCGTGATGTAGATCACGGCCGTGACAGGGCAACTCCTGAGGACCAGAAACGATCACGGCCTGCCCGTGAAGAGCCTCACGGCCGTGATAAAATTTCCACCCAAGTTTTGACTGGAATGTGAAACCAACACCCGCTACCGATTCGGTAAGTTGTTCCATTTTTCTCCTCTCTCCGACTTGATTATTTACATTGGAGACAATGTAAGTAATCAAGCTTGGGGTAGGGGTATTTATTTTTGCATTTGCATTGTTGCATTCATATTGCATTCGCATAGGCATAGATTGGTATGATCACATTCTCTAGATTGCCCCTTACTTAGAACATGCATCCGATTGTGAGAACTTGGAGCCAAATGAATTGAGATAGTGAATTTTGAACCCAATTTTTCATTATTCTTGTGATATGGCTAAAAATAAAAATTCTTGAGATAGTCATTTGATAGTTGATAATTAGCATTTGGTTTCTTAAACTTGTGTTTCTCACTGATTTTTGAACTACTAAATGTAAGATTTTGAGCCAATAGGGGTATTCACTAAATCTACCCCATTTCTTGTGATAGAGTGTTGTAATTCCTCTTGGACTGTATTTTCTAGAACTTGACTTGAAACCATTTCAAAACTTAAAAATTTCTGAAAGCATTTTTGAATATGATTGAGGCACTAGGTATTTTTCCGGCCTCCCGAGCTTTGAATGTTTAAATGCTACCCCTTAGTTGCCCAATTTTGAGCCTAAAGATAAAATACTTTTCTTGGTACCTTGAATTACTTTGATGAATAATGCTTGGTATGGCACCTTTTAAAGTATTACAAAAAGGGCAAAATGGTAGTTGGAAAAAGAATGGGATGAAAATATTTCTCTTGAGCTAAAAAGCTCCCCTTCTCCAAACAAATAAAAATGAAATAAACAGAAAAAAATGGAGAAGGGGATGACAAAGAAAGTGAGAAATGAAAAGAAGAAAAAAAAAAATATATATATATATATATATAGAAGGAAGAAAGGTGGAAAAAGTAAATCAAAGCCCCCAAAGGGTATTTTAGAAGGTGTCATACTTTGTAATGTTTGATAATCTGTCTAGCCTTCTTGAAATTCCCTTTCCTTGATTTTCCCACCTAACAATAAATCCCATGGCCACATTACAACCAAAGGAAAAGACCTCTTGATTCTTAAGTGTTTTCATTAATAAAGTGGAGATTTGGTTAATAGTCAAGCCTATGGTAAAATACTTTCCTTGAGGAAATGGAGTGAATTGTCATAAACCCTAAAACACTTGAGTGAGGTGAGATGAGTGCCCAAATCAGTGAGGACATGAACTTGAAAAAACCTAAGCTTCTAATTGGACTAGAAATTGATTGTCTCTTAAGTGCTTATTGAATATGCCTATCACTTGGATTAGCTTCTAGGGTTCTTGGTTCACTATCCATGCTTTGAATGATTTATATCTTATGGCCTGAGTAATTGCTTGAGGACAAGCAAAGTTTTAAGCTTGGGGTGATTTGATGAGTGTGATTCCACATCATCTTTGTCTATCATTTTGCATGCATTTTCATGTAGTTTAGGCATATTTTTATTAGATTTTAGGTTAATTTTCCTTTGGAACGGGTAAGGCGGTTTTCGTGTGTTGTTTTGCAGATATCAAGGGTAAATTGCTCAAGATCAACCATGATGAAGTTTGGATGAAGATGGAGCTTTAAAACTGAAGAAAATGAGCCAAACAGAGCCCATCACGGCCTAGCCGTGATGCCCATCACGGCCATGATCGAGCAAAAACTGAAAAAGAAGAAAGGCTGAAGTCAGAGTCTGTCACGGCCTGGCCGTGATAGCCATCACGACCGTGACCCAAAACCACCACAAGTCAGAGCACATCACGGCCCAGCCGTGAAATTCTTCACGGCCATAACAGAGGGCTCGCGACGCGAGCATAGTCTCGCCTCACGAGAGACTGGAATTTCGCAGAGCAACCAGAAGCAGAGACCGTCACGGCCTGGCCGTGATGGCCGTCACGGCCGTGACGCGTATTACTTGGACCTGAAGAAACCGAAATAGATCAAATTTTGAGTTGGTTTGGGACTCTAACTTCCCCATTTCTATAAATAAGGATCAAGGCATCAGATCTGAGAACACAACACACATTGGATGATCCATAACAACTACTACTCTAGGCATAGGTCTCTTCTCTTCTTCTCCTCTCTTCTCTGATTTTCACTATGTTGTCAACCCAGCTTGTCATCTCCATGGCAAGACTGGAGTAGTAGTTTGTTTCTAGGGACTAGGGCTCTGCCCAAGGTTTGTAAATGATGTTGATTTGATGTAAAATCGTTGTTGATTTCGTTATTGTTTTAGATCTGATTTCTAGTGTGTTAATCACTCATAAATTTCGGCAACCGTTTATTTGCGTGACGTAGACGTTCTAAGGAGGAACCTAGCGGTGAACTTAGGATTTCTAGGGTGTTTCACTCGTAAAATTCGGCGGCCACTGGTTTGTGAGATGTGGATGATCCAAGGAGGAACCTAGCGGTGAACTTAGGTTATTTGCATGACTGAGACATTCTAAGGAGGAACCTAGCGGTGAACTTAGGTGTCGGACCTATAGAAGTCAGACTTGGGACTGAAATCACGAGAGTTAGAAGCCGTCCCTCGAGGAGCAACGAGGAACGCAAAGGGTCCAATCTGGGATCGACTACCATGAGAGTAGGGGTCGGGTCAATTGGGCACGGCTTTTGTAACCCGAGAGGGAGCTTAAGCTATCAGAGGATAAACTCGCCTTCAAGGCAATTTCGGTAATCAACAAAGGTAAATCAGTTAGCAACATAAACAGCCTCAAAGGTAACCCAAATCCCTAGGAATCCGTTTAGATCAAAACCCCAAAAACATTTGTTTTCTGTTTTAATTGTTCTCTGCTCATCTATCTTTTAATTTCAAATTCAAAATCCTTTTCACTCAAAACATAAAGATCCTTTTCACAAAGTCCAGATCTAATCGATTCGAAAACCGATTGCGATTCGAGAACACAGTCTCTGTGGGTTCGATAGCTTTTATTACTTGACGGCACTCCGGTACACTTACCGGAATCGCACGCGCGCGCATCCGCAGCGCCACATCACAACACAAATCAACCCCATGGAGAAGCGCCATGAGCTCCGCATGAAGGATATCTGAGTTACCAATTGATCCATAGAACCCATGCAAAATAAAAACACCATTGTGGTCTCTAATCAAACCACCAAAGCCAGATAAACCAGGTTTTGTAATTGCACTGCCATCGACATTAAGGGCAACACACCCCTCAGACGGATTCACCCAAGTAACTTTCCTAGTAGGCTTTGCAGCAGTGGACGTTTCGGATCCATATTCATGCAAAACTTCATGCAGAAGTGCTCTCACTTGCGCTACGATAGCTTCGGCAGAAGTATAAACACCATCAAAAACCAACTTGTTACGGGCACACCAAATCTTCCACATGATCACCAGAACAAATGCTTAGGCTTAATTCTAATATAAAGTCTGACCATTTTAGTAAAACTTTTATTATTATTATTATTATTATTTTCTTCCTTTTTGTATTTTAAGAATAAGGAACTTTGTGCTTTGGGCATCTTGGAAGAGAGCGTATGTGAGTCAAATGCATAGTGTTTCTATGCGTTCCGGAGGTAAGTTTTCCATTTCTTACCTTATTTTTGTCTTTAGCTTATTAAGTTTATTTTTTTGTGTGGAATTAGTAAGTTTTTTCCTTTATTTTTTAGAAGTACTATCTTTGTTTTATTCTCATATTTTATCTTTCTAAATAATTTTGGGTTTGCTTTGTGAATTGCATCACACTCAATTCCTTAGATTCGGGATCGCTCTATGGAAGTATGTGACAAGTTCTATCTCGCATAGGAATTTTTAATATTTAAAAATTAGGGAAAAAAAACCAAGACCCATTTTAAATAAAAAAAATCATACAAATTAACATCAAACAACAAACTAAACATTTTCTATAAGAACTGATTGGCTTTGAATTTTCCATTGCGGTGGGGAATGCATAGAAGCACGATTAATCATCTTGTCAAGACAAAATTAAATTTTTCCTTTTTTCGTGTTTTTTTCTTATTCGGACATTTTTGTAAATATCAATTCATAATATTTTGTAAATAAGATTTGAGGTAGATAAATAATTTGAAATTTACTAAATTTGCGCAATTAATTTAAGGTACAACTCGTAGGATGTGCGACGTAGGGTGCTTAACACCTTTACTCGTAACCGACTCCCATACTCAATTTTGGTTTCAAAGACCATTCGTTAAAAGGATTTCCGATTTTTCTAAATTAAATAAAATTGATGGTGATTCCCGTGTTTTCAAAATAAGTTTTTATTTCCCCGTCGTCACGACAGATGACGACTCCACTGTGGATCTTTTCTTAGAGAGCCAAGCCCATTAAAATTAGTTGTGCGAAATTTTAATAAATTTTAAATTATTTATTTTACCCTTATTTTTTTGTTTACTTTGTTTTGATCTTCATAAAAAAACGAAAAAAAAAATTTAAAAAGTGAAAAAGATGAAAAGCGACCCTTTTTTATGCTCTTGCTTTGATTTATTTTGTTTTGATTTTGTATGATATTTTTTATTATCTTTGGATTGTTGTTTCAACATTAGGAGGGTAGATAACTTTTGTCCTTTTTTTTTTATATATACATGTGTCCCTTTGCTTTGGAGTTTTTCTTTATTTTAGTTTTAGGTGTTGTAGGTTTGTATGCTCCCTTCACACACATTACAGTCACTTACCTCACACACTTTTGGGCTCTATACCCGAGCCTTAGAAATCCGTAGTGTTAGAAGGGGCTTCTGTGGTGGTATTGTGAATCTTACTTCCCCGACACTCACTGAATCTCTGCTCAGATTGCTACTAATATCATGGACTGCCATATTGTGTCTTATTTGTCCTTGTGGTGAGGTTCATGGTTCTAGGTCCTTGTCTTTAAAGATAGGGGTAATCTAGGGATCATCTCCTTTAGGTGTCTAGAACTGCCCTTAAGTCTACACTGATAGATCAAATTTAGTGGCTGCCCAAGTTAGAGTCTTGACTTAAGGTATATCCAAATATTAGGTCCGACCATTCTAGGACACAAAGGGAGCATCTTTCTTTTTTTAATAAAAAAATTATTTCTCTTTATTGCATCTTATGCAAAAAAAAACTTATGTGTCAATCAAAAGTTAAAAATAATAATAATAACCATTTCATGTTTCTCTTCTTTCTTAAAAAAATCCCTTCTTACATCTTAGGATTTATTTTTCGGGGGTGTTGTTTATCAAAAGAAAAAAAATGATTCATCTTTTCTTTTATTTATAAAAAAAAATTCCCTGTGTCTTATGCAATTTTTGGGGCAAATAAAAAAACTCATGCATCTTTTCATAAATAAATATATTTTTTCTTGCATCTTATGCCATTTTTTTGGGTCAATCGAGAATAGAATTAAATAATTTCATGTATCTTATGGTCTTTGTTTATGGAATAAAAAAAACATTTTATGCTTCTCTTCTCTCTAACAAATTAAAAAATCTTTGCTTGCATCTTGTGCATTATCTTTGTTGTGTGTAATCAACAGGAAAAAAAAAATCATTTCATGCATCTCATGCATTCATAAACTATGAAAAAAAATGACTCACCTCATGCATAAACATGAATTTTTCTTGCAAGTTGAAAGGATTTTATATGCATGTTATGCATTTAAAAAATAAAAAAAAACACATTTGTTTGCACGTAAAAATATTTTTCTATTAAAAGGGCATTAATTTCATGTATCTCATGCATTCTTAACTTTGGGTAAAAAAAATTTAAAATTCTTCCTTTCATGTTCTTGGTTATTTTGGCATAATAAATTGAAAAACAAAGTTCATGGTGATTGCTTTTCTAAAAAAAAAATCAAAGCTTCTAAGCTCTTAGATAAGTTGAATCATTATGCTTTCAAGAAAAAGTTGATACCAAGCCATGGAAAATGGAAGTTGATGGACAAAGAGTTGAACAAACCTTGAGTAATGAGGTGAGGGAAATGAAGAAACTAATGAGCAAGACAGCTATGAGCAAGACAGCTGAGGGATAGGAAGATTGAAGGCACTTGCACGATCAACCAATCAGACTTTTTCTAGTCCACAATCTACCTTATCATTTCACCTTTCAGATCCATCCATTGCCCAACAACCAGCTGTGGTTTACAATGTTTCTTACTCAGTTGACTATTTTCAGTCACCACAATTTCATAACTTGGGGCATCCAATCTTTCCAAGTCATCTATTTGCACCCTTTGAAACTTTTCTAGACCATCACTTGATAAGGCTCAGATCTCAAAGGAAAAAGCATTATCGTCCAAGTTCAAGTGTACAATCTTTTCCGAGGCTCTCAATCCCAATACCGAGTTGTTTGAAGATTTCGTGTAGAGCACAACTAATTGCAAAGGTTTCTGGGTTTTCAAGGGAACCTCCATTTCCAGCATGGTATGACCCAGATGTCACTTGTAAGTTTCACATGGAGGTTGTCAACCACATCATTGAGAACTATGATAGTTTTAAGACTACTGTGAGAAGGTTGCTAGCTGGTGGGTCACTGTTTGTTCAAGGCAATGGAGTTCCAATTGCCACCAACAATCCACCACCTAACACTCTTGTGGCAAAGAATCTTTGAGCAAATAGATTGAACCGATGTTAATGAGTCGTGATTGGCATATAAAGATTGTTTGATCATATTGTTTCCTATGTTTGGTTTGTCTTGAAGATTTATTGTAATGGACGCGCATGGTTTGTTTGTTATTCCTTATCCTAGAATAAAAGTTTTGTGATTTATTTTAGACCCCTTGGTTGATCGTTGTATTGCTATAAACATGTATAGTGACACGTAGAAGTTCCTAAATTCCTTCTTTGAAAAAAGTAAAAGAAAAAGAAATAATAGAAATAAAATTAAATAAAAAAGGGGCAAATAAATGAGGGTGTGGTTTTCACAATAGGTTGATTTTGTCTCAATTAATTCTTTGTGAGGAATGATTAACCAAGATTTGAAATGAAGATTGGCTATCTTTCTCTATCCTTAAAAAAAACATTATCCCTTGATACCCCTTTTGGACCTTGAAATTTCTTTCTGATAACCTTGGACAAGAATCATCCCTACAATGGGTTTCATACTAAAGGTTGAAAATGTGAAGGAGATGCCAAGGAGAAAAAGAAAAAGGAAGCAAAAAGAAGAAGAATGGTGATGGTGATGAGGATAAAAGCAATAAGAAAAGAAGAAGAAAAGAGGGAAGTATGTTGGCAAAGTCATATAGTTAAATTGATAAATGTGAAAAAAAAGGAATTAAAAAAAATAAAAAAAAATCTTGATGCAAGATAATGCAAACAATGTTCTTGGTGATGTAGGAAAAATAAATATTCTTGGTCTCACTCACCCTTACACACTTGTTTGAGCCTTATATATATATATATATATATATATATATATATATATATATATATATATATATATATATATATATATATATATATATATATATATATATATATATATATTTTCTTAACCCTTAGCCATGTCAATGTTACAAGCTTTCAAAAGTCCATTCGGATCAATGAAGGGTTGCTTTTTTTTCATAAAATCTTAATCTTGAGACAAGGCACATACATATTCTTTTTGAAGTATTTTGCTCCATAAAAAAGATAGGAAAAAAAGAATAAAAAAGAGAAAAATATAGAAAAAGAAAAAGCCCGTTGGGCTAAAAATCTGTAAGGGCGGTCAAATCAAAAGTTGGGGCGAAAAAATAATAAATTAAAAAAAATATAAGAGAGTTTTACATAGGAACAACTTTCTACCCAACCCTATATTAAGGTAGAACTATTGGTTGAATGTGTCCCTACACTGGGGCAAATTTCCGTGTTGGTCAATTCAGCTCTACACTAGGGTAGATTCCCTTTGTTCCTCAATTAAATCCCAAATTGGGGCAAATTTCCGTGTTGATCAATTCAACCCTACATTGGGGAAAGTTTTCATAATGATCCTGTAAAGATTGCAAAGTCTCTCTTAAACAAATTGAAGAATGAATGCTTTATTGAATAGAAGTCAAGCCATTATACAGGAATTGATCAACAACAATAACAGAAAGATAAGATAAGTCTAACTAAAAGATAACTAAAGCTAATTAAAGATAAACTAACTAAAGATAATTAACTTATCATAATACAATCTGATTTAGCTAACAGAAAAACTAAAGATAAGATAAATAACAAACTCAACAAACCCTCCCTTAAACTAATTGCAGTCATGCAATTTATTTAATTATGGAATCTCACACACTCCTAGCTGTATTCGAAGTTTATGGAAAGAATCCAAATTTAGAGGCTTGGTCATCACATCAGCAACTTGATCTTATGTTCCTCAATGAACTAGTTCAATTACTCCATCTTTAGTGAGGTCCCTTAAAAAGTGAAACCTCACATCTATGTGCTTGCTCCTTCCATGCATAACAGAATTTTTGGATAACTTAATAGTAGAATAGTTATCACACATTATCATTATGCTTCCTTCTTGCTCATAGCCCAACTCCTTCAAGTCCCTTCTCATCCAGATTACTTAGCAGGCACATCCAGCTGCTGCAATGAACTCAACTTCTGTTGTGGAGAAGGTAACAATTGGTTGCTTTCGAGAAGACCAAGCAACTGAGCCACCACTCATTAGAAATACATATCCTGATGTACTATTCCTATCTTCCAAGTCTCCAGCATAATCACTATAGTAAAGGCCAGCAACTTTTCGGCTCCTCCTCTTTTATACAGAATCCCATGATTCTCAGTACCTTTTAGATATCTGAGAATCCTCTTAGCCATTTTAGCATGCATTTATGTTGGTTGTGACTTATACCTGTTGATTAAGCTAACCACAAACATCAAGTCTGGCCGTGTAGTTGTGATGTACATTAGGTTGCCTACCATCTGCTTGAACTGAGTTTCATTCACCTTGACTCCTTCTTCATCTCTGCATAATTTGTAACCGGGCATAATAGGATTGCATACTGGATTGCTTTCCTCCATGCAAAATCGCCTTAGAATTTCCAGAGCATATTTCTTTTGGCATATGTAAATCCTATCTGAGCATTGCATCACTTCAATTCCTAGAAAGAGCCTCATCTTCCCTAAGTCTGTCATGTCAAACTCCTTTAGCATAGATTTCTTAAAATCATTCATCATAAGTTCATCATTTCTGGTGTGTATGAGATCATCCACATACACACTGATAATGAGAATTTTACCTTCCTTACTCCATTTGATGAAGAGTGTCTGCTTATTCTGACTTTTGTGGAATCCTTCACTGATAAAGTAAAACTCAATGTGGCTAAACCAAGCTTGTGGTGCTTGTTTTAGCCCATACAAAGCCTTGTGCAGTTTATAAACCATATGCTCACTTCCTTTCTTCACATATCCTTTTGGTTGTTCAACATACACATCCTCACTCAATGTTCCATGAAGAAAGGCCGACTTCACATCAAGCTGATAGATCTTCCAGCCTCTGTGCATCAAGTGATAATACCATTCTAACCGTATCCATCCTAGCAACAGGTGCAAACACCTCATTGTAGTCAATTCCATATTCTTGTGAATACCCCTTTTCCACTAGTCATGCCTTGAATTTGTCCGCTGCACCATGTTCATTTAACTTGGTTTTGTATATCCATTTGACCCCTATCTTCTTTGCACCCTCTGGCAATTCAACTAATTTCCAAGTTTGATTCTTCTCTATAGCTATGATCTCAGCTTCCATTGCTTGCCTCCACTTAGCACATTTTACTGCCTCCTCAAAGCACATTGGATCTGCAGATTTTGTCAAGGCCATGTTGATCACATATTCTCCTTCTGAAAGTCCTTCTCCTATCACATAGTCTTCCGTCCATGATGGAGCATGTCTTATTATACCCTCTGCAACATTCTGATTTGGCATTTGTTGAGCTTTAGGATGATCAGTTTTACATTGTTCTACCTCCTCATTTGTGGTTGCATCAACCTGTTCATCATCAAACTCACTGTCTCCCCATTCTAAGTTTTCTTGCAATCCCTACTTGTTGCTTTGATCCCAGCTCCACTATTTTTCTTCTTCATAGATCACATCTCAGCTTATCAAAACTTTCTTTGAGACGAGATCATACAGCTTGTATACCTTGAATTCATCACTAACACCAAGAAGAACACATATAACACTCTTGTTCTCTAGCTTTGTTCTTCTAGCATCTAGAATGTGTGCATGCCCCACACATCCAAATACTCTAAAATGCTCAACCGAAGGCTTCTCACCACTCCAAGATTCCTCTAGTGTCATCCCTTTAACAGCTAATGTGGGAGATCGATTTAGAACATACATTGTCCACTTCACAGCTTCAGGCCAAAAAGTCTTTGGAACCTTTTTCTCAGATAACATTGATCTGACCAGGTTCATCACAGTCCCATTTTTACGCTCAGCTACTCCATTTTGTTGTGGTGTGTACGTTGTAGTTAATCGCCTCTTTATCCCATTCAGCTTGCAAAATTCATTAAACTCCAATGAATTAAATTCTCCTCCCCTATCTGTACGAAGACATTTAACAGTCAATCCACTTTCTTTCTCACAAAGTACTTTGAAGCACTTGAAGTGATAGAAAGATTCTGACTTTTCCAATAGAAAACATACCCATGCTTTTCTAGAATAATCATCTATAAAGCATAAGATGTACCTCTTTTGGCTGTTAGACGGTGGAGTGATTGGACCACAGATGTCTGCATGGACCAACTGCAACTTCTGGATTTCTCTCCACTGACATTTCTTTGACATTGGTTCACGATGTTTCTTTCCTTTAACACAATCAGAGCACACAGTTGTAGAGGCAGATAACTGAGGCAGACCACGAACCATATTCCATGTTTGCAGCAATTGCAACCCTTAGTGACTAAGATGAGCATATCTGCAGTGGCACAAGTGAGGAAGATCCTGTGTTGTGATGCTGAAACATGCTTCCTTCTTCTCTAGAGTTCTAGCAGACAATATGAGCATTCTGTTTGAAGTCATATTGACCTGTAGACCTTTGTGAGGATGATAGATGTTGCACGTTCCTAACTTGATCATGATTGTTAGCCTCTTCTCTTGTAATTGTCATATAATCAAGAGGTTATTCTTGAGTTTAGGCACATAAAAGACATCTTGTATCACATGAGTGACATCACTGGTACTCAATTTCACACTTACTTTGCCAAGAACATTCATCTTTGTGTTGTTTCCAAGCTTTACTGAATTCCTGAAAACTTCATCCATCTCACAGAACTTTGATTTGTCCCCACACATGTGATTCGAGCATCCTGAATCTAGAAACCACATTTCATCATCCTTTGCATGCTGTTGAGGCATCTCAACATAGGACATAAGCAATATTTCTTCTCCTTCATCAAACTCTGCATAGTTCACCTCCTCATTGTCCCATAATGGATATTCATTCTTATAGTGGCCCAACTTATGGCATTTGAAGCATTCAATTGTGGCTCGATTAATGATTTGCCTTCCTCTCCCTGTTGCTCGTCCTCTGCCTCTACCTCTACCTCTTCCCCTTGTGCCATAGGAGTTATCATTACTCACAGATAGTGCATGTTCTTCTGCAAGTCTGATAAACTTATGTTCATGAACAACTAGGGAACTTTGTAATTCATCAATAGTGAGTCTATCAATGTCCTTAGATTCTTCAATTGAGACAACAACATAGTTGAACTTCTCAGTCAAAGTTCTAAGGACTTTCTCCATGATGGTAACTTCCTTCTTGTCCTCTCCATTGATCATCATCTTGTTGGCTAAGCCCATAATTCGAGCAAAGTACTCAGTTATGGTCTCACCAACTTTCATCTCAAGAACTTCAAAATCCCTCCTTAGTGCCTACAAAGTTGAACGCTTCACTCTTGTATTCCCTTCAAACTTCTTCTTCATTGAGTCCCATATCTGTTTCAATGTGATTTTCTCCAGAATTTGTTCAAGAATTGTTCTGTCAATGGCTTGAAACAGATAATTCTTAACCTTGAGGTCTTTCAACTTCAGATCCTCCAACTCCTTCTGATGCACCTCGGTTGACTTCACTCCTTTGGCTGGTTCTGCATAACCAGTCTCCACCAAACTCTAATACCCCTTTGATCTCAAAAGATTTTCCATAAGCAAGCTCTAATGGTCATAGTGACCATCGAAACGTGGTATGACGGGTTGCATGAAGTTCTTCTCCTCACTCATTTCGAATCACTAAAAGTATGCTGCTTTTGTTATATCAGGCCCTAGGATGGAGATCTGATACCAATTTGTAAAGATTTGCAAAGCCCCTTTTAAACAAATTGGAGAATGAATAATTTATTGAATAGAAGTCAAGCCATTATATAGGCATTGATCAACAACAATAACAGAAAGATAAGATAAGTCTAACTAAAAGATAACTAAACCTAATTAAAGATAAACTAACTAAAGATAATTAACATATCAGAATGCAATCTGATTTAGCTAACAGAAAAACTAAAGATAAGATAAATAACAAACTCAATAGATCCAATCCACCCCTACACTGTGGCAAGTCCCTCGTTGCTCAATTTAACCCTAAAACATGGACAAGTTTTTATGTTTTAGTTGGTCTTACACTGGGACAATTTTATTTTGGCTCTCAAAGGGTTATATCAACTAGTAAGTCTTGATCCATTACTATCAAAGGAACCTACCTGGAGCAACACCCATTTAATTTGATTTTCATGTCCTTCTCTATTCCTTGCACTTAAGCCTTCAAAATCCTCAAAGAGGCTCACCCCAATGTGTAGTTGGCTCGCCAATGAAAAAGATTGTTTGGCACAAGGCCTACTTCAATTTTTTTTTGGCTCAGATGCCAGTTGCAGAAGTTTTTGGCTCAAAGCTCACTTCAAAAAGTTATTTTTGGCTCAAGGCCTATTTCATAAGGTATTTTGGCTCATGGCCCAATCTTCATATTTGGCTTAAAGGCCCACAACAAAAGTTTTTGGCTCATGGTCTACTTCAAAATGATTTTTTTGGATCAAGGCCTAACTCATAAAAAAAAAATCGGCTCAAGGCCTTCGAATCAAATTTCTGGGTCATAGCCCAAGTCACTAAAATTTTCTGGCTCAAGGCTTTGTTTTCTGGCTCATGGATCTATTTGTTCATTTTGGCTCAAGACCCATTGCTGAAAAATCCCGGGCCATGGCCCAATTCATAAAAATTTTCTAGCTCAATGCTCTATTTTAAGGCTTATGGCTCACTTATTTCGACTCAAGGTCGACCGCATCAATTTCTCGGGTTATGGCACAATCATAAAATTTTTATGACTCAATAGTCTATTTTTATGGCTCATTGTTTACTTACTTTGACTTATGGTCCATTGCATTCTCGGGTCATGGACCAATCATGAAATTTTTCTGACTCAATGGTCTATTTTTAAGGCTTATGGCTTACTTGTTTTACCTCAAGGATATATTTTCTTGCTCATGGCTCACTTATTCTGACTACAGGTCCACTGCATCAAATTCTTGGGTTATGGCCCATTTCATAAAAAATTTATGCTCAAGGCATCTTGCATAATTTTCTGGCTCATGGATCACTGATTTTGCCTCAAGGACCACCGCATAAAAATCTTAGGTCGTGTCCCAATTCATAAAGATTGTTTGGTCAAGGCCTATTTCATTATTTTATGGCCCATGGCTCACTCATTCTAGCTCGAGGCCCACTACATTTTATTTTTCGAGCTCTAAGGCTCATTGTAATACTATTTTTGGGATATGAGGCCCACTGTAAATTATATTTTTCGAGCGCTGAGGCTCACTATAATTTTATTTTTCAAGCTCTGAGATTCACTACAAATTTTCAAGCTGTAAATTTTAGTTTATGAGACCTGAGGCTCAATGCAATTTTGTTTTCTGTGCTTTGAGGATCACTGTAATTTTGTTTTATAGCCGTGTTCACCAAGGTTCCACTTGCAAACCATTTATTTTTCAAGCTCTGAGAATCACTGCAAATTTATTTTAGGGTATGAGGCCTATTGCGATTTCATTTTTCATGCTCTAAGTCTCACTTCAATTTTATTTTGGGATTTGAGGCCCATTGCAATTTTATTTTTCAAACTCCGAGGCTTACCTTGATTTTTAAATAATGTTATTATAGTTTTCAATTTTTACAATATATATTTGTATATATTAAATAGTGGGACTAATCTATATGAATTAAATAGTAGTAATATGTATGGGATTGCAATTCTAAAAACAAGTTAGACATACATTGCCCCCACTATTTCATTTTCTTCGACTGGGTGACAACATAACTGCAATCAATATAATCTAATACATGTCATAACATTTTCAAAATATCTTGGGACTAATTTTCTTTTTATAGTTGTGTTTTTTGATTTATTTTTGTTGTGAAATTGCGTTTTTTATGATTTATTTTTGGTGTTAATTTTGTACAAGTGGGATCAATTTGATTCTGCAATTGGGTTTTGATTATTTGCTTCCTAAATTTGCTTCAACGGACAGATAGCACAGCTGCAATCAATTGAAGCTAATACATGTCATAATATTTTTAAAACTTCTAATCACTTATTTCTTTAAAAGTTGTGTTTTGTGGTTTATTTATATATTTATTTATTGCGTAAAATTTTGTGTGGGTAAGATCGATTTGAATATTTGAGTTTTGAGGAGTTGCTTTCCTATGTTTGGTTTCAAGGGGAGATAACATAGGCGCAATCAGTTTAATACACACTATAATATTTTTAAAATTTCTTAGGACTTGTTTCTTTAAAAGTTGTGTTTTACGATATTTTGTGAGTGTGGAATTTTATGCTGGTGAGGCCAATTAGATTCCATATTTAGGTTCTGATAGTTTTTTCCTATGTAAGTTGAAGCAAGGAGATAGCATAGCTATAATCAGTTTAATCTAATACATGTAATAATATAATATTTTTAAGATTTCTTAAGAGTTCCGTTTTTTAAAAGTTTTGTTTTACGATACTTTGAATTTGTAGCATTAAGATTAATTAGTTTTGTAGCCATATTGTAACACCCCGGTTTTCATTATTCTTCAATAATAGTAAATATGTGTATATGTTTATTTTTGTTTACTTTCATGTGGTTTGGTTTGAGTAATTTTAATTACTCATTTAAAATTAATCTTTGAGTGTGTTAATACTGTCTTATGTCAGTATATGCACAATTACTAGGCAATAATATTATGTTATTGTCACTAGTAGTATTTTTTAGAAAAATATTTTAAATGTTATGATCGAAAGAAAATTATTTTCCTATTTGACTCTATTTAATTTTAGATTTTTAAATATGTTGGTTTAAATTTAATCAGAGATTAAATTTTGGACCGTTGATTTTCTTAGTTGATCAGTTCAACTATCAATCTTGACTCTAATTTAAATTTTGAAAGTATATAATTGCCACACATTTTTTTTAGATTCAAAAGCCAAAAACATGATTATTTTTAGGCTTAATATTTACCACTCATTTTAAACCTACCATAACTAATTAGAAATTTTCCTCCTTTTAGCTCCCTCTCTCATGCAAAAGCCCTCACTCTTTTTTTTTTTTTTTTTCTTTCTCTCTTCTCTTTCTTCCTCTCTTCTCCTTCCTTCTACTTCACTTCACTTCACTCTCCTCCCTCTTCCTTGCTCTGCTCAGATCGGCGCCACCCAGCTAGCCGCCGGCCGCTGCCGCCGTTCGACAGGGGAGCCGCGTGCCGTCGTCGCCTGCTCGCATGGCTCGTCCCACCGTCGTGAAAACGCGTCCCTGCCGCTGTGATTTCGTTCTCCACCACGGTAAGGATTTCTGCCGCCCTTTCATGGTGGTTCCACCATCCTTTTATGTTTCAACTCTCTTCCTTCCTTTTAAGAATCTTAGCTTTTCTTGTTTGGTTATGGTTGCTATAGAACGGAGCTCCGCCCCCTCCGCTGCGTTGCTGCCGTCTCCACTGCACAGCCATCACAGCACCTTCAAGCTTTCATCTTCTTCCTTGTATGGGTGAGTGAAATCTCATCTAGCTTACTCATATTCAACTTCCAAATCTGAAATTAAACTATGTTTTTATGCAATTGGGACTACAAATTAGTGTTTTATTAAACTAATTTTATTATCCTTTGATCAAATGAGTTTTCCCCAAATTGTGTTTAGGAACCCTAAACCCCAATTTGATTTTATTTTAAATTGATTGTGTTTCTATAAAATTAACTATGTTTTATTCAAATTAGGACCTTTAATTTGAGATTTCTAAGTTCAATTTCATTATTCTCTAAGCAAAGCAAAGTTTCCCCAATTTTAATGATGGACCCTTTTTGCCCGAATTGATTTATTGGAAAATTGACTCCGTTTTTATTAAACCGAATGTTTGAAATTATTAGAGAGTATGTTTGATATCGAGTTATTAATTTTATGTTGCTTGGTTGTTGTGAATGTGCTGGGACGCTCTCTCTTGGATATTAGCTATTATTGACATGCTTGGAGAAGCATGATTGGCATTTTTAGGAGTTGTTGCGGATTTGTCTGCATGGGTTGTAAAAACATCAAAGGGACCGGGACACTATTGAGAAGGAAACAAATTTTGGAGTCAAGGAAATAACTTTTTTCTGGTCTTCAAAGGTAAGGGGAGACTGCCTGAGGGATTTTCGGTAACTGCATGATATTTGGGTGTCGTATTTGAGTTTATCTGTTGTGATGTGTGATGTTAAATGAAGTTGTTATATGACTATATATTATGCGGTTTTAAATGTTTTCTATGAAAGCATGACTATGTATATGATGTATGGATTATCTGTTTTGTTTGATTGACTGATTGAAAGCCTGACAGTGGTCAGTGCCCAATTAAATCAAAGATAAAAGCTTAAAAAAGCTTAAGGAGAAATTTAGAGGATTTGGTTATGAAAGTGGAAGAAAAACATTGAAAATATGTCAGTTACGCTATCTTTGTTTTTCAAAATAAATTAAAAAAAAATATGATGAAAAGTTATTACGAGAAATTTAAGTGTCAAGGATGTTTTAACAATGATTATGAAGAACTTTTGTAAAAGAGAAAATCATTTTATTTACAAATGACTTTATTTCCAACGAAAAATAATTTGGAAAAGTACTTGACGATATGAATTTTAAGGAGTAATTTTATTATTTCAAATAGAAACGAGTTGGAAATGATTTTACGAGGATTTGAAGTTGTTACATAAAAAGGAGTTTCCAAAAGAAAACGTATTTGAGAAAAATGGATTTCTCTATAATTTGACGGTTTTATAAATGAATTTCAAACGGAAAGGATTTATGTAAACGCGTTTTACACAATGGTGTTATTTCCGTCAACTTGGATAAATTGAGGAAACTTTGGTTTTGTATTTGTTTTTCACTGAGCGAAATGTTTAACAAAAGTATAAACGAACCTAGGAACCGAGACGTCGGGGTTCTAGTGTTCTGTGGACACGTAGGTTAGGGATCTGTGTCATTGGACTGAGTGTCCTGTAATGGTTTTGTGGACCGTGTGTCCTAAATTTGATGTGAAAATTTGAGTTCCATATCCGCGAGTCTAAGACTGGTGCATCAGTTTAGGGCTTTGCGATTGAGCACTCGGACTATGTGTCCTGTGTTGAGTTTGAAACATTTGGACTGTGTGTCCTGTGTTTGTTTAAAGTGAAAAGTCTTAATATAAAATTAAGCATGGTCGTGAGCTTCGTGCTTCAACAAGGAAAGATTATTACGACAAAGAAAATGGAACGAGAATAAAAGTTTTTCTCATGCATTGCTGGCAGACGTGTCATGTGTTATGATCATTGAGTCCTGAGTGGATCAATGTATCTATTATGGACTATGTTTCCATTTGAGCATTGGGATTTTGAGTGAGCCAATGTATCTTTACTGGACTATGTGTCCAATTTTATGCGATAACTATTGAGATTCTTAGTGATCCAATAGGTTATGGACAATAAACTCCATTGATCACAAGGACCACTGTGTTTTGTGTGAGCCAATAAGTTACATTTTTGAACAATAACCTTGGTGTAGTAAGTGTTACTAGTGTGTTATTAGTTCTCTTGGACATTGTTTTATTTCATTTTACAAAGGGCCATCTGGAGAGCTTGATCAGCTCAAAACAAAACAGAAAGTTGTGGGATCTTTGGAGATTAGGCATCAAAATAGAGCCTGAATATTGAAGTGTCATGGTTTTTTTTTTAAAAACGATTACGACTATCGGGTATGAAACCCTTTGATAAATATATATTGTTTATCATTGAATACTCATGTTAAATGGTATTTGAGAGTCTTGCATGTAGTTATCGTGTTTAAATCCATATATTGGTATCTCACCCTTACATGTATCTATTTTTCTGGTTTTGCTGTAGTACCTTGGTACACTCGTACAGAAAATGCAAAAGAGGTTTCCAATTTTGCTCGGAGATATTATTCCCAATCCTGGAAGAAGTATAATGTCAGGTATAATGGTGAGAACCATAGGGGTCTTACCCATGAATATCTTTTAGAACGACCAGCTTAGGTTGTGAGACGACGTTGATTAATGTTAGTATGTATATATGTTTATGGCTCGGAGAGCCTTTATTTTTGGATGGAATGTAAATGGCTCGGAGAGCCTTTCTTTTGGATGAAAATAGAAATATTTTAGCAGGTATTTTTATTCTGGGATGTTAGAATTACAGAGGAGACTCTGTCGAAATTTTTGTAAAAGCTATAGATCTGTATTTAAGTACTTATATAAATTAATGTCCGAAAGCAAATCCAGCTATTATTTTAAGTTTTTATTTCCGCAAGTGTTTACGAGGTAATGCCCAAGGGGGGTATTACACATATTTAGTGGTGTTGTGTTGATTATTAATTACTTTGACACCGAGGATAATGTAGTTGGAAAAGCCGTATTTCATGAAAAACCATGTTTCTTTTAACAATGTTCTTATTACTTTATGTTTTAAGCAATTTACTTACAACTTTAATTGATGTTTCGGTTTTTGATGACATTGAGGAACTGGTGTCCAAGTTGTCCAAGGTTCATGTTTAGACTATAAATATCTGTTGTTGATATGTTATAGAGAATGGAAACTCTTTATTAACATTTTATTTTTGGATTAAAGTAGTATGTACTGTCAGTGTAAATTTTTTTATACTAACATCCACTAACATTTAGACACATTTTTAAACTGATAACTAAGATAGATAAACAACAATAAAAATTATATATTTGTCAAAATCTTATTGAATATCAGTGTAAAACTCATCTACACTACTAGTACATAGAAATTAAACTCTTTATTTTTATAAGCAAAATATGTATTTAATTTCATTATTACGATTTTGTTTTTTATTTTTACAATGTATATTGCGAAATCGATGCAAAAGCGTAGTGTACTCGTGCTTCTATTTATTTTTTTCGAATTTAACATAATCATGTATTGTCTAAAAATAATATAAAATTATACATCAAACACATGTTTCACCCATGTATCGCATGAGTCCATAGTCTAGTTAACAATATAAAAAAATTTACAATAATAAGAGTTTAGTTTGATGTACTATCAATGAAAATTTTGTTATAGGAGGGTTTGAACCATATTGCAATTGTACGACGGATCTGCATGTGGTTTGTCATAGGGGACTTCAATGCTTATCTTTCTGTTTCTGAGAAAAGTGGTGGAGCTGCTCCTAGTTTTATTTTTATTTATTTTTTTGAGAGAAAGAGCTGCTCCTAGTTGGGTCTTTATGAATAAATTTCAAATTTCAAATTTCAAATGTGTGTAGTTTACTGCCACTTGATTGATTTGGGATATAATGGCCCTCCTTAAATATTCTTAGGATTTCGTACTTGTAATCTCAAAAAATTGTAAATAATCCCTACCTTCATTTTTTCCCGTTATCTAGTACTCAGGGGTATCGAAGTAATGTCATTTTACTATCTGACTTGTTATGAAATTTGGCCAGAAAGTAGAAACAAAATCATACATCATGGACCACATGGTTAAAAAATTAAAATTACTAAATTCATTCATTATGTATGATATTTAGTACTAAGAGATATCGGTGTAATTTTATGTTCCTGTTCGACTTGCTCCAAAATTTGGCTAGAAAATAGGAAAAAAAATCATACATTAGGGTGACAAGTTAAAATTGACAAATTTCTTCATCTGGTTTGATTTCTATTACTCAGAAGTAACCATGGAGACTATTTACCAAAAAAATAAATTATAGGGATGAAACCCTAATAATTTTTTTTACAGAGACTTAAACCAAAACTGATGAACTTTGCATGGACTAAAAACTTATTCAAACCAAATTTTTTAACACTTGGAGCAAATTCATAATCACTATTCACTAGCAAATTGCTAGTTGTAGTAACTAGTACTGTGACCCGTGCGATGTACGGGATTTACTAATTTTGTTAATAAATATTGTTTACAATTTACATTTGTAAACTATAAAAGTTTGCATAATAAATGGAATAACAACTTTTTGTATGAGTTTAGTTTTCAAGTATAAAATACATAAATAAATTCAGTTGGATGTATTAAATCGATCGGTGGCATAAGGTGGTATGGGTGTAGGTTATAGGTGTTGGAGGTATGAGGTGTAACGTTCAAATCTCATCTGTTACCAATATAACAAAACTAACGACTAACATTTCTCTATGAAAAAGAAAAAATGGATCGGTGTGACAAAAAGAACAACATTTGGCATAAAAGTCATATAAAGCCATATATTTGTCTTAGAAACTTCCATTTTGTATTGAATATATTAAATTGAATGTGTTACGTTTTATTTATAAGTACATGGTGTTGCATACAGTGAAGTGGAAGGAAAAAAATAAATATTGGCTGATTAATTTAACTTGCATACCAAAAAGAAGTCTTTATGTATGTAACCAAATTTTCTTTATTTTTTTTACTTTTTTATTTATTCCTAAAAATGGGTGATTTTTGAATTCGTAGTGGTTTACCATTTATCTGCAGTTGTGTCATATGTTTGTTTTTATTAACCACAGTGAAGAACGAAATCAAGGATTACATGGTTTGTAATTTTAAATTTTTACTTGGGATTTGTTTAGATGTTATTAAAAATATGAATTGTTTTGATTTTTTAAGTTTCATACATTTTATTTATTATGTTTTATAAATGATATTAGCAGTATTTGATTATTTGTTTGTCACGTGAAAAACATGCCAACATTTGGTGTGATAAAAAAAGAGCAACATTTGGCATAAAAGTCATATTAAGCGATATATTTGACTAGGAATCTCCCATTTGATCGTGTGTAAATTAAATCGAATGTGCTAAATTTTATATTTTATATTTAAGCACATGACGCTGCTTATACATGTTTGGAAGAGTTTATAGATAGCTTATGAGAATAACTTATGATAATAAACCTACTCAAATAGTTCATTAAAATAATTTATGATCTTTCCATAAGATTTTTTAGCTTACTTTCATAAGCTTGATAGAGAAGCTTATGAAAGTAAGTTGTTTTTAGCTTATTTTAAAAAAGAGCTTATTGCATAATCGTTTAAATAATGTGTATAAGTGGAATCAAAAAATAAATATTGGTCGATTAACTTCCTCTATGTATACCAAACTTTTCTGAAATTGTCTTTTTCCCCTTGTTTTATTTAATCCTAAAAGTGGTTGAATTTTGGATAAATTTAGACTGTCATAATTAAAACGTTTCAAGAACATTCATGAGCCTAGGATGATGCCTACTTAATTATGATTATTAAAACAATATAATAATAAAAAAAATTATATGTTATAATCAGATTTTAATGGAAAATCGAATTAACCCAATTAATATGTTTTAAGAGTGTTCATCAGCGACATACAGTGAAGTGGAAGGAGAAAATAAATACTGGCGATTAATTTCACTTGCATAGCAAAAGAAGTCTTTATGTATGTAACAAAATTTTCTTAATATTTTTACTTGTTTTATTTTATTTATTCCTAAAAATGGATGATTTTTGAATTCATAGGGGTTTGCCATTTTCTCCAATTGTGCCATATGTTTGTTTTTAATCACAGTGAAGAACGAAATCAAGGATTACATGGTTTGTAATTTTAAATTTTTACTTGGGATTTGTTTAGATGGCATTAAAAATAAGAATTGTTTTGGTTTTTAAAGTTTCATTATTTTATTTCTTGTGTTTTATAAATCATATCAGCAGTATTTGATTATTTTTTTGTCACATGAAAAACATGCCAACATTTGGTGTGATAAAAAAGAGCAATATTTGGCATAAAAGTCATATAAAGTGATATATTTGACTTGGAATCTCCCATTTGATCGTGTGTAAATTAAATTGAATGTGCTAAATTTTATATTTTATATTTAAGCACATGGCGCTGCTTATACGTGTGTTTGGAAGAGTTTATAGAAAACTTATGAGAATAACTTATGATAGTAAACCTAAGCAAATAGTTCATTAAAATAATTTATGATGTTTCCATGAGATTTTTTAGTTTATCCCATAAGCTTGCCTTAGAAGCTTATGAAAGTAAGTTGTTTTTAGCTTATTTTAAAAAGAGCTTATTACATAATCGTTTAAAAAATGTGTATCAGTGGAAGAAAAAAAATAAATATTGGCCTATTTGTAACACCCTAACTTGGGCATCACATGGTTACCCGTTGCGGAAAAATAGAACTTATTAAATTGCTGGTTACTTACGGAGAATAATATTTTCTTAGTAAATAAGTATTCTCAAAATGGTGATAATTGTTTTTTCTTTTCTTAAGATGAACACTCGGAACATGAACAACATAAGCATATATATATATATATAAGCATTAGCAGTTGTAGCATCAAAACTTAAGTACAAAATAACTTAGGGCCTTTATAAGAGTAGGTCATTGTCATAAGTTAAAAAGGTAATGAAAAGCAAGATAACAACAAAAAGCAAAAAGGTCCGGAACCACATTCCAAAACACCGTGGCTCTCAAAAGCCAGGAATCAACCAACAAAAAGACACCCTACCCACATAAGATACCTATAGCTGGTCTATCTAAAGATGGCCGTTAGGAAGGCCAGGATAAACACCCCCACTCCCCGATGAGACATCAGGTGAAACATCCAACACTTCCCCTCCTTCATTAGGAGAGTCGTCATCGTCATCATCAATCACAAAATACTGAGGCTCCTCATCTTAAAACTCTTCTGGATCTTCCTCCGATAGTGAATCGAGTACAACTCCAGGGACTGGCACTCCAAGTGGTGGTAGAGATATCCTCACTGACTCAACCTTCTGTACTCTGCACTGTGGTCCAGCTCTACATTGCCCTCAAGAGAACTCACTGGTCCGGTATAAGAAGCGGTGTGGGATCCCAGATGTATGACCATACCAATATATGGATTAATCACAATAACCATATGCATGACACAAAACATCAGATAAGCATATAAGTCATACATCATAGAATTTTTCAGAAAATAAACAATCATTATATCAATGGGTCTCATACCCGAACAGTCATTGCCATTTTTTATTAAAAATGCATGACACTTCAATAATCAGGCTCTAACTTAATCTCATGAGATCCCATCATCATTCTATGAGTTGATCAGTCTCAATTGACAGGTATATTAGGCATAACGTGATTTTCCAGGTATATTAGGCACAACATGATAACCATAGCACACTATCCAGTCCAGGATGTAGTGATCAATGCTTATGGATTCCAAAACACACTGTCCAACCCAAGGCACAGTGAGATGGATTTCATTGTCCATCAAGGTGAATACCTCGCCCTTCATGGTATCACTCCTAACAACGTGTGGCACTTCTTCCAAATAATGCATGAAAAACAATTTGTTCTCAACGTTTTCTTTGTGTTCATCCTTTACTTGTCGAAGTTCAAAGAATAACGACCATTCATAAATTTTTAACTTTTAATATTTTTCAACATCAACACAGGACACGAAGTCCGAGTGCTCAGTCACAACGCCTTAAACCAATGCACCAGTCTTAGGCTTGTGGTCATAGAAAACAATATTCACCTTTAGCAACGTTCATCACAACGTGATGAGGACATCAAGTCCACAACAACGTGATTAGGACACAAAATCCACGACAACGTGATTAGGACACCAAGTCCACTACAAAGTGATTAGGACACCAAGTCCACAACAACGTGACACGGATCCAAGATTTACGTGTTTATTACAGAACACTAGTATTTCGACGTCTCATATACTAGATTCATATTTCAACGTGTTTATACATTTTCGTTCAGTGAAACACAAATACAAAATGAAACCTCCACAACTTATCCAAACTTGCCGGAATACTTTTGTTGAATAAAAGTATTTCACAGAAAATCATTTTTCATTGAAATTCATTTAGAAATGCTAAGTTATAGAGAAATCCATTCTTTTGTTTCAAAACCATTTTCTTTCGAAATTCTTTCTTTTTCCTAAACAACGTTATACTTTATAAAAAGATCTCTTCTAAAAATTCATTTACAATCAAATACTACAAAACATTTTTCTCAAAGGTTTTCTTTAATAAATATATTTGTAAAATTATTTTCGTTTAAACTAAAATTATTTATAAGCAAAAATGATTTTCCTCTAGCTTTAAAATATTTTGAAACCTAGTTCTTAAAATAATTGAGCACCGACGAATGTCAGGCTTCTCAGACATCAATCAACAACAGTATAATTTTCACGACAATATCATAATAGATCATACAGTTCATGCCATATAGTAAAACTATAACACATCTTCAAATAAGTCATCAAACTCAGGCATTTAAAAAAACAGATAGTTCAATCACGTCAAATAACTCAGGTAAATCATAACAAGGCTTAAGACACATCACAGACCACACTAATAACATACGGCTATTGAAACATCCCTCAGGCAGTCTCCTCTTACCTAATTCCAAAGCAAACAAAGTCTCTTGTTCTTTGTTGTGTATGACGATCCTCCTCAACTTGATTCACGACAGAAGTCTAAAAATTTCAACACATAATACAAGTTAAAAACAACCAAAAACATATAATCTCTCCTAGGCATAAATTCGGCCAAGGTGATAAAATAAGGTTAGAGGTTTTCAAAATTTCACAAACTCGTGGATTAATGATCCTTAAGTATTAGAGATTCATAATCAATGATCATTTTACAAGGATTGAACAAAAACTCATCTAACCTACAAGCTTAGGGTTTCGGCCAAGACACATAAAGTAGGCTACAGATTTTCAAACTCCTCAAGCTTCTATATTTAACAACAAAAGGTATTAAAGAGTTTAAATCAATGATCATATTTCAAAAATTGAAACAAAACTCCCTTGCTCCACCACAACATGGTTTCGGCCTCTTTAAGAAAATAGGGGAGGAAAATTTTGCTTGATGCAAGCTCTTATGTAATGAATATAGAGATCATTGTGAGTTCATAGAAATTGGTTTCAAGTCAAACGGATTTTTTTACTAATTTCTAGAGATTTTAGAAGTTATGGATCTAAGACTAACAAATGGAAGAACATGGCATAAAACTCAACTAATAAGTGAATGAAAGAACTTAGATGAGTAGGATAAGAAAATGTTACCCTTGAAGCTTGAAGAAAATGGATGTAGATGATGAATTTCTTGAAGAAAACCAAATGGAACTTATGAGTATTTGCTTAGTTTTGAATGTGGAAAGTTAAGAATGAAGAAGATGAGTGTATTGTTGTGACTCCGGCAAGTGTACCGGGTCGTCGCAAGTAATAAAAATAAACACGGTAAGTAAATACCGAGGTCGAACTCAAGGATTGGGATACCAATTCGACTAATCCGCGGGAAGTCAGATACGTTCGGTCAAGTTACAGAAAAGTGGTTGAGGGAGAGAGATTAATATCTGAATTCAATTAACTAGTCTAAATAAATAATTAACTAAAAATCAGAAAACTAAAATGTCCAAGGTCACAAATCCACCTACCCAATATGTACACCCAAGTGATGATGAATTCCTCCCTAAATTCAATTACAATGTCAACCGGGACCCCTAAATTCTCCTAAATCCACTCTCGTGCTCATTAGGACGTATTCGACGATTGGATTAATTACTTACTAGGTCTCATAATCCTAATCTCGAATTCTGTTAATTCTTGTTCCCTATAAGGTCGCACCGATCTCCTACTCACTCTCGTGCAATATTCGATCGATGATCCTAATTCAAGTTCTAAACGCGAATCGCTGACTAGGCCTCATCGACGTTAACAAGTCAATCACGCAACACATATGATCAACACAATCAAATCAGAATTAGGAAACAAGAATTGAATTAAAGGAGAAAGACATACATCATATCGGATTTACATCGCCATGGGTGGCTTCATCGTTCCCTCGGACGATGGGATTAGTTCCTCATGCTCATAGACAAGCGATCGGACATAATCTCCATAAGAAAAAGGGAGACGCAGCTCCAAAGAGAAAAGAAACTACCCTAAACGCTACTCTAAACAGTGGAAAACTGGATGCTAACGATCCCCCCGATCTGATCTGCAAAAGCCTTTAAATAGGATTCCTGATCTGCGCTCGCTCGCGAGGCGAGCAGCCTTTCGCGAGGCGAGAATTAAAATTGGCGCGCTTTCAATTTGAACTCTCGCGAGGCGAAAGTGTGTTCGCGGGGCGAGTCTTCAATTTCAGGCTGTGACCTTCATCACGGCTGGGCCGTGATGGCCTCTGACTTCCAAGTCTTCATTCTCTCGCGAGGCGAGATGTCTCTCGCGGGGCGAGTCTTCAAACCTCAAACTGTTCACGAGCGTGGTTTTCATCACGGCTTGGCCGTGATGGTCTCTGTCTTGCAGGTGTTCATGATTCGCGGGGCGAGAAGAGTCTCGCGTGGCGAGACAGAAATGTTGACTTTTGCTGCTTTGTTGACCTTCAGTCTCACGAGGCGAGAATACACTCGCGGGGCGAGTGTCTCCAGACTTGCAATTTCCACTGCTTTTCGACTTTCCTTGACTCCCGGAGCTTCACTTATTTAATCTGAAACAACAAAAGCACCCACAAGCGTAACTCTATTCAAAATAACCTAAAAACTACACAAAAGACGCAAAACGAGTCAAAGTCCAACTTAGGAACAAAACAAGGCAAATTTGGGCGAAAACGAGAGTGAACTCGAATAAATTGGCACATAAACCCTAGTTCATCTAGTCATAAAACTAGATAAGCCAGAGGCTTATCATGTATATATAGGGGGAGAGAGTGAGTGAGCCGTGGAGAGGGAGAGAGAAGAAGAGCTTAGGCTCCAAGTTTTGTTAAGGGTTGTTTGGTTGGAGAAGGTGAGAGAAAAACGAGTTTTGGAATACAATAAGATAGATTTCAAAAAGTGTAATGATGACTTTACTTTGATGTGACATAGACTTTAGTCCATCAAGTCACTTCAACTTCAACAAGTCACCTCAGTCTTCTCAGCTCTCCATCCTGCTCCGTTGTTTACCCGATTACAGTTTCCGGTCGTATTTTCGAAGATTTCACCCGGATAAAATATTATGCTTTATTTCTGAACGAAAATTTTCAAAACTAACCAAGATCATTGGAAACATGATAAAAACACTAACCATTTCGCTCACGAGTCAAAATTAGGTTTTCTGCTCATTAAACTTTTACTGTCAGTGAAAACGCAGACCGGTTTTCGTCTGAATTTTCAACCGAAAATTTAACCGTGACTTTCTATGGTAAGGTAGAGTGAGACAATGATTTTAGTTTACCCAAAATCATTCTCTGGATTTTAACAAAAATAAACACAAAAAAAACATGTATTTACTGTTATAGAAAGACAGAGAAATCGGGGTGTTAGATTACCACCCCACTAAAAAGAATTTCGTCCTCGAAATTACGCACCTGGAAATAGATCAGGATATTGAAATCTCATTTTGTTCTCGACTTCCCATGTAGCTTCTCCGGTTGCATCACTCCAAATAACCTTAACTAAGGATATTTATTTACCTCTGAGCTGCTTCGTTATCTTATCCGCGATTCATACTGGCGAAGTCTCAAAAGACAAGTTTTCTTTTAATTGTACATTATCTGGTTTGATTACGTGAGATGGATCAGGAACATATTTCCTCAGTTAAGAAACATGAAAAACATCATGAAGATTGGAAAGAAAAAGTGGCAAAGAAATTTTATAGGCTACTGGACCCACGCGACGAAGAATTTGGTAAGGTCCAATGAACTTAGGAGTGATTTTTCTGGATTTAAGTACCCTACCAATCCCAGTCATAGGCGTGACTCTCAAGAACACATGTTTGCCTTTCTCAAACTCAAGAGGTCGTCTTCTCTTGTCAGCATAACTTTTCTGTCAACTCTGAGTTGTCCGCATTTTCTCCTGAACCATCTTCACCTTTTCTGTTGTCTGTTGCACGATCTCCGGTCCCAATAATAAACTCTCACCATCCTGGTTCCAACATAGTGGTGTTCTACACCGTCGACCATATAAAGCCTCATAGGGTGTCATTCCTATGCTCGAGTGGAAACTGTTGTTATAAGTGAACTCTATCAACGGTAGAAATTAATCCCAATTCCCGGTGTTTTCCAACACACAAGATCTCAACAAGTCTTCAAGTGATTGGATTGTCCTCTCTGATTGTGCATCAGTTTGTGGATGATAGACTGAACTCAATCTGAGTTTCGTTCCTAGTGATTCTTGCAGACTTTGCCAAAACCTTGACGTAAACCTCGGATCACGGTCTGAAATGATACTTGAAGGTATACCATGTAATATGACAGTTTCATCAATGTATAACTGAGTTAACCTTTCGATCGGATACTTCATATTGATAGGTAAAAAGTGAGCTGACTTGGTCAGTCGATCAACTATTACCCATATAGCCTCATGTCCTTTCCGAGTCCTTGTTAAACTTGTTACAAAATTCATCGAGATAACATCCCATTTCCATTCAGGAATGTCCAAAGATTGTAGCATTCCTGCTGGCCTTTGATGTTCAATCTTTGCCTTTTGACATACCAAACACGAAGCAACGTATTCCATTATGTCTCTCTTCATTCCATACCACCAATACAATTGCTTGAGATCTTGATACATTTTCGTGGCTCCTGGGTGTAAACTAAATTTACTCTTGTGAGCCTCTTCCAGAATCGATTTTCTAAGCTCGACATCGTCTCATACACAAACTCTTTTACCGAATCTCAAGATTCCATCCGTTCCTTCTTTGAATGCCGATATTGCTCCTTGACGCACTAATTCCTTTTCTCCTTGTAGGTATTGATCACCTTCTTGTTTCTCTCTTATCTGGTCCATCAATCCATTTAAAACAGTGATTCTACCTAAACGAAGCTTTCCTGGTGACGTTTCTACTGTTAAGTGCATATCTTGGAACTGTTCCAACAACTCTTGCTCTCTGACCATCATTACAGATGCATGTATTGACTTTCTACTCAAGGCATCTGCTACCACATTTGCCTTTCCAAGGTGGTACTGTAGTTGGAAATAGTAATCCTTCAAGAATTCCAACCAAGGTCTCTGCCGCATCTTTAGTTCCTTCTAATCATTGAAAACATTGAATGTAGCTCCATACAGATAATGTCTCCTGATTTTTAAAGCAAAAACTACTGCTGCTAATTCCAAATCATGTGTAGGATAAGCTATAACCTTTCAATTTTGCATCAGTACACAACCTAACCCTTGATGTAAAGCATCACAATAAACCTTAAAAGATTCCTTAGGATTAGGTAATACTAACACGGGTGAAGTAGTCAACCTTTTCTTTAGCTCTTGAAAACTTTTCTCACATGCTCCAGTCCATGTGAATGCTTGATCCTTCCAAGTTAATTGGGTAAGAGGTCCTACTATTTTTGAGAATTCCTCAATGAATCTCCTATAGTATCCAGCCAAACCCATGAAACTACGGATCTTTGTTACCGTCTTGGGTCTTTCCCATTTTAAAACAGCTTCAACTTTCGACGGATCCACTGCGATTCCTTCACGCGAGATGACATGGACTAAGAACTGAACTTGGTCTAACCAAAATTCACACTTTTCTGGCTTCGCGTAAAGTTGTTTCTCCCTTAAAATCTGAAGAACTATACTAAGATGGTCAACATGCTTTTCTTTGTTCGGAGAATAGATTAGAATGTCATCGATAAAGACAACGACAAACTGATCTAGGTAAGGATGAAAAATTCTATTCATGTAGTCCATGAATATAGCAGGAGCATTCATCACTCCAAACGGCATCACCAAATACTCATAATGCCCATAGCGTGTTCGAAATGATGTCTTCGGAATATCTTCTGCCTTCACACGAATTTGATGGTAGTCTGACCGTAAATCTATCTTCGAGAAAATGACCGCCCCACGTAACTGTTCCATTAAATCATCTATCCTTGGAAATGGATACTTGTTCTTGATCATCACCTTGTTCAACTGACGGAAATCCACACATAACCCAGAAGTTCCATCTTTCTTCTTTACTAACAAGACTGGGGCTCCCAAAGGTGATACACTTCATCAGTTCCACCAGTTGCTCCTTCAAGTTCTTTAGCTCAAATGGCAACATACGATATGGTGCCATGGATATTGGTCCAGTGCCTGGTACCAGATCAATCGCGAACTCAATGTCTCGAACAGGCGGTAGTCCAGGTACATCTTCAAGAAAAACTTCCAAAAACTCATTGACGACAGGTATGGACTCTAAGTCTAACTCATTCTTAACATCTAAGGAAAACAGTAACATGTATCCTTGAGCTCCCTCTTTCAGAGAAGCTCTTACTTGACTAGCAGATAACAATCCAGAAGTCTCATCCTTAGGAAAGACTAAAGTTTTCTGAGCACAATCTATCAAAATATGGTTGGAAGATAACCAATCCATGCTTAAAATTACATCTAACTGAATTAAAGGCAAACAGATCTGATCTACAAGAAAATGTTTATCCTGAACAATGATAGGACAGTTCAAGCAAACAGAATTGACAGTAACTGGTTTAGCAGTTGGGGTTGAAACAATTAGATCATACGGTAATGAAGAAATAGGCAAGTTCAGAAGTTTCACACAATCCATCGAAATGAAAGAATCCGTTGCACCCGAATCAAAAAGTACAGTTAAAAGATTACCAGCTATGTCACACTTACCTTGTACAAGATCGTCAGAGTTTGAAGCCTCAGCTCCACTCATAGTGTAAACCCTTCCTTTAGCAGTCGGTTTTTGGCTCTGGTGTTGTTGATTGCTGGTTCACGCTTTGGTGCTCTGCAATCCTTTGCTAGATGTCCAAAACGATCGCAGTTGAAACACTTCATTCCTCTCATCGGGCAAACATCTGCCATGTGACTTGGGTCACCACACTTGTAACATCTCCTCTCTTGGCCTTGGCTTTGGTTTCTCTGACCTCCAGTTATAGTTCCAGAAATACCGAAACAATATTGTTGCTGACTCTGGTTGTTTCTTGGTGGTCGAAAGTACGGTTTCCTCTGGTTCTGCTTTCCTTTATGGTTCTGATTTGAGTTCTTAAAGCAAGAGGGTCCTCCAACATTTCCTCTGTTATCTCTTCCCTTCCTTATTTACTCAACCTTCCTACACTTCTCCACTAAAGCATAGAGATTCCAGATTTCCAGTGGTAGTACTGACTCCTTGATTTTGAAGCACAGTCCTCCTTCAAATATCTTGCACTTCCATTCTTCATCTGGGTTGTTCTGGAAAAAGTGGAAATACTTGACAAGTGACTCAAATTTTGCCGTGTATTCCCCGATAGACATATCCCTCTGATGTAGACGCAAAAAGTCTTGCTCTTTTTCAGTTTGAGCACTCTAAGGAAAATACTTGTTCAGAAACCTATCGCGGAATACCTCCCAAGTAATCTCCTGTTGTTCAGCTTCCAGTAGTTGCTTGGTGCCTTTCCACCAATATTCGACATCTCCTTCCAGTAGAAAAGTAGCATAAGATACCTTCACTCCCTCTGGTGTATGAATCAGCTCAAATATTTTCTCTAATTCCTGAATCCATAGATCGGCCTTTGTAGGATCTACATCTCCATCGAACTGAGATGGATTCTGGCGCCTAAAAGCAGTCATATTCTTGTCTTCAGCTACTTGTTCAGCTCTCATTTGTTCTTGTTGGTTCTGAGCAGCCATTGTTGCAGTCTGAAAAGCAATTACAGCAGCCACATCAGCCATTGCCTGTGCCGTAAAGTTCATTCCACCATTGCCTCTTCTGCGACCATGTCCACGTGCACCTCCTGGTTTCATACTGACCTGTAGGACATAATCAGTAAAATGGTAACCAGAAAATGAAACGTAAACTCACTGATTATCACATATTACTTCTAAGAAGTAATTCAAACAAGCCTTAATCAGAGAACACACAACATCTACACAACAGACCTAAACCCAAAGATTCCCGAAAGACTCGATCAGCTCTGATACCACTAATGTAACACCCTAACTTGGGCATCACATGGTTACCCGTTACTGAAAAATAGAACTTATTAAATAGTTGGTTACTTACGGAGAATAATATTTTCTTAGTAAATAAGTATTCTCAGAATGGTGATAATTTTTTTTTCTTTTCTTAAGATGAATACTCAGAACATGAACAACATAAGCATATATATATATATATATATATATATATATATATATATATATATATATATATATATATATATATATATATATATATATATAAGCATTAGCAGTTGTAGCATCAGAACTTAAGTACAAAATAACTTAGGGCCTTTATAAGAGTAGGCCATTGTCATAAGTTAAAAAGGTAAGGAAAAGAAAGATAACAACAAAAAGCAAAAAGGTCCGGAACAACATTTCATAACACCGTGGCTCTCAGAAGCCAGGAATCAACCGGACAAAAGATAACCAACCCACATAAGATACCTATAGCTGGTTTATCTAAAGATGGCCGTTAGGAAGGCCAGGATAAACACCCCCACTCCCCGATGAGACATCAGGTGAAACATCCAACACTTCCCCTCCTTCATTAGGAGAGTCGTTATCGTCATCATCAATCACAAAATACTGAGGCTCCTCATCGTAAAACTCTTCTGGATCTTCCTCCGATGGTGAATCGGGTACAACTCCAACGAGTGGCTCTACAAGTGGTGGATGAAAGTGCAGTTGTCCCTACTCATCTAGACGCTGAAGATAGTACCAAGTGGGTGGTAGAGATATCCTCACTGACTCAATCGTCTATACTTTGTGCCATGGTCCAGCCTCTACATTGCCCTCAAGGGAACTCACTGATCCAGTATAAGTAGCGGTGTGGGATCCTAGATGTATGACCCACGCGCCCGCATCATGAACGTTCTCAAAGGTCAACGTCCGCACCCCCGCTGGTGCCAAAGGGATATTGGGATCTATCTAAAATCATATATATAACAATTCCATAAAGGAAGAGAAAACAACAAACATATATGTAAGAGTAAGATAACAATATATGGATTAATCACAATAACCATATGCACTGCACAAAACATCAGATAAGCATATAAGTCATACATCATAGAATTTTTCAGAAAATAAACAATCATTATATCAATGGGTCTCATACCCGAACAATCATTGCCATTTTTTAAAAAAATGCATGACACTTCAATAATCAGGCTCTAACTTAATCTCATGAGATCCCATCATCATTCTATAAGTTGATCAGACTCAATTACCAGGTATATTAGGCACAACGTGATTTACCAGGTATATTAGGCACGACATGACACTACTAGAAATCCATCTTTTTCGAACATAATTTCAGACGGATTTCGGATGAAAAATGGACAAATTTCGGACGGATTTCGGACGGATAATTCATTTCGGACAGAATGGCACCCATCTGAAAAAGCCTCGTGGGAAATTATAAAATCCGTCCCAAATTCTGTCCGAAAATATTTACGGACGGATTGCGGACGGAATATGGACAACGTGGAAATCCGGATTTTGGTTATTGTTCGGACGGATTTCGGACAGATTTATTTTTGTTTTCCAACGGATTTGGGACGGATGTTGTGATTTTGTTGGTTATTGTTCGGACGGATTTCAGACAGATTTATTTTTGTTTTCCAACGGATTTGGGACGGATTTCCCACGGAAGAATGAAAAGTCAGAATCTGTCACGACCAGGTCGTGACGCCCATCACGGCCGTGACATGTCAACTGAGCCAGACCCCTTCTAGGCAGAATCTGTAACGGCCAGGTCGTGATACCCATCACGGCCGTGACAGACCATTTAGTGAAGCGTTCAGGGCAGAAGCTGTCACGGCTAGGCCGTGATGCCCATCACGACCGTGACATGTCAACTGAGCCAGACCCCTTCTAGGCAGAATCTGTCACGGCCAGGCCGTGATACCCATCACGGTCGTGACATACCATTTAGTGAAGCAACATTCAAGGCAAAAGCTGTCACGGCCAGGCCGTGATGCCCATCACGGTCGTGACAGATCACTTCACTTACATTACAGTTTCACTATCTATGCGAATTATATGGCATCGATCACTAACATTTGCAGTTTCACATTCAATCACAAAATCATGAATTTGACTATTGTTACAAAATACAGCCTTGGTACCATACAACTTCTAAAAATCAAATACCAATTGCTGCATGCAATCCAAAAGTCATGACTTAAAAACTATCAGAAGATCAAGCCACTGTGAACTGTGAAGGTCATGTAATGAACCAAACAAAAAAATAAATAAAGTTGCCAGAAGAACTATGTGACCCACTTGAGTACTGCCTTGTCATGTTCTCTCGGTTTGAAAGTTCAGCAGCTGCTCTTGCAGCCATGCTTGCAAGTTCTGCAGATTCTGCAGCAGCCTCTGCAGCAGAGGCAGCATCTTTGAATTCCATGTTCCTATTCTGCTTACCCATAGGAAAGGCACTCCTATTTTCAGAACTCGAATCTCTAAAAACCATTTCTTGTCTTCCAGTTCCTATAAGAAAGAATCCCAAATATTCAGGCAATAGAAAGAACAAAAGCCCCAAGAGATAGTATAATAAAACCATGTTCCTAACAAAGAAAGCAAGCAATTTGTACAAGTGGCCACACCAACAACATGAAGAAGGAAACTTTTTTATATCATTCATGTAAAGTCCCCACAACAAAAAACACACTTTCACAAATTTGCATTCTTTTCACAGAAGGGTAGCCACAACTGAAACTATCACAAACTAAATTACAATAATGACTAATAACTGCATCTCAACTATATGACTGCAACACAAATAATTAGCACTGAATTTTATAATTTCATAACATAGAAGCTTCAAAGATGGTTTCATGAAAAGTCAACGTAGTTATTGGTACCTTGTTCAATCTGCGCAAATGAACATTCAACAGAATGATGAAATTGATTTAGGGAATAACTAATTAATAGTCCCAATTGCACAAAACAAGGTTCAATTTCAAAATTAAACTTTGAATTCAAAAGCTAGGGTTTTAAAATCAATTTGGGGTTTTTCTGAATCTGAGCAAAATAGATGAGATTTCACTTACCCCAGGAGAAGGGAAGAGGTACTGTGACGACGACCCAAGGTGGTGATGACGGCGGACGACCCGAGACAGCGGCAGAGCTCCATTTTCGTGCTGCTACAACAGTTCAGGAAGAAATCAAACGACCCTACGTGAGGCTCCCTACCAGGCGCGGTGGTCGGACGGATCTCGAACGACCTTGGACAGCACTAGAAGGCTAACCCGTGACGGAGGCGCGATGTGAACAGGAGGAGCGAAACGAAGCAGAACGCGGGTCGTCTTCTCCGCTACCAGGCGCAACCAGACGGTGACCTCCCATGACGGAGCACGATTGGACGACGACGGACGTCCAAGGGGTGGCGGCGTGCAGCTGAGTTTGGGGGGAGAAGAAGTGGGGAAGAAGAAGAAGGGAGAAAGAAGGAGAAGCAAAGAAAGAAAAGAGAAAGTGAGGAAGAGACGTCGAGAGAGAGAGAGAGAAAAATGAGAAAGTTAGGTTTTTAAGTTAATTATTTAGTAATAGGTACAAAATGAGTGATAAATATTAAGCCTAAAATAATCATGTTTTTACTTTTTTTGGAATCTAAAAATAAAGATTGATAAATATATGATTTCGAAATTCAAATTAGAGTAAAGATTAATAGTTGAACTGATCAACTAAGAAAATACTCTGTCCAAAATTTAATCTCCGATAAATGTCAAACCAGTTTATTTTCAACTCTAAAATTAAATAGAATGAAAATATGAAAATGCTTTTCTCTTAATCTTATTATTTAAAATATTTTTCTGTACTGGTAATAATAGTGATAATAATGTAACTTATTGTCTAGTAAGCGTGCATTCACTGAAATAAGTCAGTGCTAACGCACCCAATAAAATAATTTGAAGAGAGTAATTTAATTACTCAAACTAAACCACATAACAAAATTAACATAAACATCCAAATAAAATAATTAATCATATGTGTAAAAACTAGGGTGTTACAATTAGCAGAGAAACAACATCATCCCATTTTCATTTCATTTATATCCCTTTCCTTCTGTTTTATTTTATTTTTTTGCAGCACCTATCTTCAAACTTCAATAACCCTTCTTTGTTTTTCTTATTCCTATCTCTCTCTCTAACTTGTTCTCACTTTCTCTCTCTGCATAGAATAGCAATTAGCAAACAAAATGAAAGAAGAAACTTGGAAACTCCACCCATCCACCCATCAAACAGGACATATGTTTTCCTAGATCTTGCATCAGTCCATGAGTAATTGCAACACTCATTACATGTAATTGAAAATAAACAAACAAGTAATTAAAGGATCCTCGTCTTAATGCTCACGTTAGCTCCAAGAGTGTAATTATCTACTCCATCAAGCAAGCATAGCCGTGTCAAACGTCTCAAAGAGGGAATCAAACAACGCGCAACAATCAGAAATCAAGAAATCAATTACGCATGACCAAACACACATTATAATTTGATCTAAACACTTAATCTTATTACCAAACAAGGTTATTTTCAAATAAAATCATGTTTGGAGCTTACGCTTAGGTCCTAACAAGTCGATTTGGGCTCTATTAGGATCAAACAAGTCCATTTAGGCTTCATTAGGACCATAGAAGTTCAATTGGGCCGATCGGGGCAATTGGCCCAATTAGGTCCTAACAAGTCAATTTGGGCTCTATTAGGATCAAACCAGTCCATTTGGGCTCCATTAGGACCAAAGAAGTACAAATTGGCCTAGCTAGGTACTAATTGATCTAAAAAGTCCTCACCAAGTCAGAAGCATGTTTCGCATGAACAATTGAATTTGGCTTAGTGTTTTCCAATCAAATTGTCTTATTGTGGCTAACTTTTGAGCATATGAAATAAATGTCCAAGTATGATAGAATGCAAGGGTTAGTTATTCTTCTTATTGATAGAATGCAAGGACTAGTCTCTTCTTCCAACAACTTGGCTGATCAAATTCCTGTTTACTCATAAGAGAGCCAATCTTTGTCAACAATATGATGCAAAAAGAAAAAAATGACAATTGATCTGATTTACTTGTAGAGTGATTTAGGAATAAAACGAGTTATTGATTTTTGTGAGAAATTGATAACCTTTAGAAATAAAGGTTATCTAGCCTATTTTGAGTCCTTAATCTAGTCATTAGAGGATAATTTAGGTTAAATTTAGTGTTTAAAGTAAGTAATTGCATGGTTTGTTTAGAAGCAGTTCTGAGTCTGGAAATTGCATGTTTAATGGTGCTTTTGAGCTTTGTGATGTAAACAGGAGCTTATGAGCAGAGCTGATATCTATGCTTCAGAGTGCTGCAGCTTGGAAGGAGGTCCAGTAGTCAACCATGAGAAAGCCAAAAGTAATTTAAGCTGATTTTTAGAAGGAGTGGACCCGAGGCTTAAATGTACCGCTCGTGTGGATTGTATTAGGACAATTTTTGTATCTTCTGTACCTTTTCATTTGGGCTAGGCATAAAGTGGTGTGAATATTCCTTTTGGGGCCCAAGGGGACATGTTTTGTCCTATTCTCACTTTTTGGTTCTCTCAGCAAATGCACCACACGAGAAAAAGGTTTTCTACCCTAAGGGGAAACAATATAAAAAGCTAATTTTGCACGCAGCCGGAGGCAGACCTAATTAGAGACTCTTAGCTTATCACACATTGCAAGCCATTCTTGAAGCCTAGCCAAGGAAGGAAAGGAAGGAGCTATGAGAATTGGAAACCTAGCTTGGCAAGGCTTGGTGACTTAGTCTTCAGCTTTTACTCTTCTTGTTTAGTGAAACATCAGCTTGTAATGAATTCTTTATTCTCTTTATTTTATAATATGTTTTTATCCATTTCCATTATGAGCTAAATCTTTTAAGTTAGGAATATGATGAACTTATAATGAAAGTGATGAAGAATATGTGATGTTTGTTTGCAATAATTTAACCAAGTGAATTGCGTGATAAATGCTGGAAAATGAGAGTGATCAACTTATTTAATAGCCTTAGTTTGTTAATGTTGGAAAACATTGGTAAATGGAACTCTTGAGTTAATGAGAGTTGAGTAATTGATTGGAAAATTGAATTACCCTGAATAGAATAGGAATATTCATTCATGCTCATAGGTTAGCTAAGATAAATTAAATGCAGATGGGTGTAATTAAATTGGGCTTAGGAATAAGGAACAATTAATGAAACTTGTTTTAAAAAGTGTTGGAAAACACATCAGCTTTCTTTCTCTGGAACCATTACTGCAGCATTCGAGAGCATATTTGATATCACTAGATTTATAAGTGATTCTATTCCTAGCTATTTTCTCATTATCCAATTTTTCTTGAAACTTAACCCAGTCTATTTTTATTCAGTTATCCATTTGTATTTCAAAATAAAATTTATTCATAATATTCCATTTACTTTATTGTTATCCTTTGAATTTAATTTTCATCCTAAATTTACCTAACTTAATCAACCACCTTGAAACTTTAGAAATTACCCTACAATCCTTGTGGGAACGATCTTTTATCATTATATTACTTGTTTGACTGTGTATACTTGCACATTGCACATTTTAAGCAACAAGTTTTTGGCACCGTTGCTGGGGATTGAATGGTGCTAATTTTTTATAAGTTTTTAAGGTAGTTAATCTAGTTAGTTGTGTTTTTAATTTTTCTGGTTGTGATATTCTCCAACAGTAGGTTCTTGTTACTGTATGCGTGGAAAAGGTGCACCTGAATCTCAACTAGATCGTGAGATTGAAAGGACGGCTAGAAGACTAAGGAAGCAAAGTAGAGAAAGCAAAGCTCGAGCTCAACATTCAGACTTAGGCTTCATGGCTGACTTACTTAATGGAGATGAGGATCAACCTGATATGATTGAAATGACCAATGATAAGGATAGATCTATCAGGGAGTATGTTGTATTTGATCCTTCAACCATGAATAATGGGATTGTGAGGCCTGAGATCACAGCCCAACATTTTGAATTCAAGACAATGATGTTCTAGATGTTGCAAACTGTTGGGCAATTTGGTGGCTCACCAACTGAAGATCCTCACTTGCACTTGAGATAGTTCCTTGAAGTGGCTAGTAATTTCAATAATCCTGGTGTAAGTGAAGATGCTTTCAGGCTCAAATTGTTCTCCTATTCACTGAAGGATAGAGCCAAGGCTTGGTTGAACTCTCTCGAGCCTAATTCCATCACTACATGGAATAGGTTGGCTAAAAAATTTCTGACAAAATACTTTCCCTCAATAAAAAATGCAAAGATGAGGAATGACATAACCTCATTCAGACAACTTGATGATGAGCCCCTATATGAAGCTTGGGAAAGGTGGAAAGATTTGCTGAGAAAGTGTCCACACCATGGGATACCCTTCTGCATTCAGATAGAAACATTTTATAATGGATTGACCCCAGCTACAAGAGTGATCCTTAATGCCTCATCTGGAGGAGCTTTGTTAACCAAATCCTACAATGAATGGCATGAACTCATTGAAAGTATAGCTCCAAATAGCTACGAATGGCCCAAAGCTAGAGTGAATGTTCCAAAAGGATCAGGGGGGATGCAAGAAGTAAGTGAAGTCACTGCAGTTTCAGCTCAACTATCAGCAATTTCTCATATGCTGAAAAACCTCACTACTACTCATAGTCCTGCCACTTCACAACCTTCTATTGCAGAGCGGATCATGATGGAAAGGGGTGGAGCTACAGTAAATGCAATTTCTTGTGTGTATTGTGGAGAAGGACATCTGTTTGAAGAATACCACAACAACCCAGCCTCAGTGAACTATGTTGGTAATCTCAATAGGAACTTCAACCCCTACTCCAACACGTACAACCCAGGATGGAAGCAACACCCAAATTTTTCATGGAGTAATACTCAGTCAGCACCTGGTGGTTCTAGCAATGCTTCTAAAGCAACCCATCCACCAGGATTTCCTTCTTAACAACAACCACAGCAGCAGCCCCAGGGTGAAAAACAGGACCCTTCACTTGAAGCAATACTGAAGGCCTTTATGACTGCAACTCAAACTCAGTTTCAGAACCAAGGAGCGGTCATGAGGAACCTAGAAACTCAGATGGGTCAATTAGCCACAGTTATGAACTCAAGGCCAGCAGGAACCTTGCCCAGCACCACTGAAAATCCTGCTGACAAAGGCAAGGAGCAATGCAAGGTGATAAATCTGAGAAGTGGGAAAGAATTACCTGGACCTGAGTAGAAGATTGATGAAGCCACAGATGCCCCTAAGGAGACCAATTCTCCTAGAACTGGCAAGGAGCAGTCAAGGACAAAAAAAAAGAGTATTACACAAGATGTTTCGTAGCTGACACAGGACAGACCTCCCCCAACATTCCCTCATAGATTGAAGAAGGCAAACCAAGACAAGCTATTTGGCAAATTTATGGAGATATTGAAACATCTGCACATTAACGTTCCCTTGATGGAAGCTCTACAACAAATGCCTAATTATGCTAAGTATATGAAAGATGTGCTGTCAAAGAGGAAAAGGCTACGTGAATTTGAAACAGTAGCTATGACAAAAGAGTGCAGTCTAATGTTACAAAACAAAGTGCCCCAAAAAATGAAGGATCCTGGCAGCTTCACTATTCCATGTTCCATAGGAGATTCTTACAAAGGAAATGCTCTATGTGATTTGGGAGCTAGCATAGATTTGATGCCCAAGTCTGTTTTCCAGCAGTTGGGAATAGGAGATGCAAGGCCAGCCGTTGTCACACTGCAGCCGGCAGATAGATCTATAGCTTATCCATAAGGAAAAATTGAAGATGTGCTTATAAAGGTTGACAAGTTTGTCTTCCCTGTGGACTTTATTATTTTGGATTTTGAAGCTGATAAAGAAGTGCCTATCATTCTTGGAAGACCCTTTTTAGAAACAGGGAGGACTCTCATTGATGTGCAAAAAGGAGAGTTAACCATGAGGGTGAATGACCAAGAAGTGAAGTTTAATGTGTTGAATGCTTTGAAATATCCTGATGAAACAATGGAAGAGTGCTTTCGGGTCCAACATTTGGATTTTTTGGTGCACAAGCAGTTAATTAAAGATCACAACCACTTGGCCAAGGAGTTATGCATGCTTGAGGATGAAGAAGAAGCTGAGGTAAAGGGTGCTGAGCTGAGCAATGAGAAAAAGTCCAATCCTAGTTGGCTCAGGAAATATGAACCATCGGGAGTGCAGCCCACTGATCTCAAGGAGAATGTCCCATCAATTGTGAAACCTCCTACCTTGGAACTGAAGCAACTCTCTCCACATCTCAAATATGTGTACTTAGCTGAGAGCAATTTATTACCAGTAATCATCTCTGGTGGGTTAACTTCAATTCAGGAATCTCACCTGATAGAAGAACTCAAGAAACATACAAAAGCTATTGGGTGGCAGATAGCAGACATCAGAGGAATTAGTCCCACTTTGTGCATGCATAAGATTCTGTTAGAAGAAGGAGCCAAAAATAGTATTGAAAGTCAAAGAAGATTAAACCCCATCATGAAGGAAGTTGTGAAAAAGGAGATTATCAAATGGTTGGATGCAGGCATTATTTATCCAATCTCAGATAGTGTATGGGTTAGCCCAATTCAATGTGTCCCAAAGAAAGGAGGAGTCACTGTTGTCACAAATGAAAAGAATAAATTGATTCCTACAAGAACAGTTATAGGATGGATAATTTGCATGGACTATAGGAAGCTAAACAAGGCCACTAGAAAGGACTACTTTCCACTCCTTTTCATAGATCAGATGTTGGACAGGTTAGAAGGAAAGGAGTTTTATTGCTTTTTGGATGGTTATTCAGGCTACAATCAAATAGCCATAGCCCCTGAGGATCAACAAAAGACAACTTTCACATGCCCCTATGGTACTTTTGCCTTCAGAAGGATGCCATTTGGGTTGTGTAATGCTCCTGCTACTTTCCAAAGATGCATGATGGCTATTTTTTTTAGACTTGATAGAGAAATCTATGGAGATTTTCATGGAGATTTCTTAGTGTTTGGAGAATCATTCCAAGAGTGCCTAAATAATTTGGAGGAGATATTAGCTAGGTGTGAAGAGACTAACCTAGTTCTGAACTGAGAGAAATGCCATTTCATGGTGCAAGAGATCATTGTCCTAGGACATAAGATATCCAAGAAAGGAATGGAGGCTGACAAAGCCAAGGTTGAAGTCATTGAAAAACTACCTCCACCCAAAAATGTGAAAGGAGTAAGAAGCTTTTTGGGCCATGCAGGATTTTATAGAAGATTCATAAAATATTTTTCAAAATTTCCAAACCTCAGTGCCAGTTGCTGGAGCATGAGACAACATTTGAATTTGATGACAGTTGTTTAAGGGCATTTGAAACTTTCAAGCAGGCTTTAATCACTGCACCTGTTATTGTGGCACCTGATTGGGACAAACCTTTTGAGTTGATGTGTGATGCAAGTGACTATGCAATAGGGGTTGTGCTTGGGCAGAGACAAGGAAAGGACTTTCATTCCATCTATTCTGCAAGTAAAACTCTAATTGATGCTTAGCTGAATTACACCACAACAAAAAAGGAATTTCTAGCAGTGGTGTTTGCTTTTGAGAAGTTCAGGCCATACTTAGTGGGAACCAAAGTCATTGTTTATACAGATCACGCGGCCATCAAATACTTAATTGCCAAAAAGGATGCAAAGCCTAGGCTAAAAAGATGGGTACTTTTGTTGCAAGAGTTTGATCTAGAAATAAGAGATAAAAAAGGAGTGGAAAATCAAGTGGCTGATCACTTATCTAGGCTGCAAGTAGAAGGTGAATTGGGGCACAATCACATGTTGCAAGATGCCTTTCCTGATAAAAAGTTGTTAGCTATACAAGAAGCTGCTTCACCTTGGTATGCTGATTTGGCAAACTTTTTGGCAAGCAAAATTATTCCCACTAACCTGAACTATCAACAGAGGAAGAAATTTCTCCATACTGTAAGGCAATATCTGTGGAATGATCCCATCCTATACAAGATCTGCCCATATCAAATACTAAGAAAATGTGCAACAGAGGAGGAGCAAAAAGGCATCCTCCAACACCGCCCCAACTCACCATGTGGAGGACATTATGGAGGAATGAGGACTGCAGCTAAAGTCCTCCAAATAGGTTATTTCTGGCCCTCCTTATTCAAAGATGAACACACTTATGCACTTAATTGTGGTAGATGCCAAAGAGTGGGGAATTTGTCCAACAGAAATGAAATGCCCCTAACTAACATTTTAGAAGTTGAATTATTTGATGTTTGTGGCATGGACTTTATGGGACCATTTCCTCTCTCTTTTGGCAATCAATATGTGTTAGTTGATGTTGATTATGATTCAAAATGGGTGGAGGCAGTGGCTACATATACTAATGAATCTAAGGTGGTTACCAAGTTTCTACATAAAAATATTTTCACAAGATTTGGTACACCTAGATCTCTAATTAGTGATGAAGGCAGTCATTTTTGCAATAAAGTTATGGCCAACTTGCTTGCTAAGTATGGCATAAAACATAAAATAGCCACTGCCTATCACCCTCAATCTAATGTCCAACCCGAAGTTTCTAACAGGGAAATTAAGAGGATACTTGGGAAAGTGGTGAATCCTTCAATGAAGGATTGGTCTATACACTTGGATGATGCTCTATGGGCCTATAGAACAACTTTCAAAACTCCCATGGGAATGTCTCCTTACAGGCTAGTGTTTGGCAAAGCATGTCATCTCCCCATTGAGCTTGAACATAAGGTTTATTGGGCATTTAAAAAATTGAACTTGGATTTGTCTCAGGCTGCAATGACAAGATTTTTGCAGCTAAATGAGTTAAAGGAATTGAGATGGTTCTCATACGAAAATGCTGAGAGCTACAAAGTCAAAACAAAAATTTGGCATGACAAGAGAATCAAAAAGAGAGAGCTCAAAAAGAGTGAAGCAATACTTAGGTGAAAATGTGGCTAGGATGAAAGCCGCTATCACCTTGGATGACACGTAACACTTGGCTACAAAGTCAGGCTGAGGACTCTTAAACCAAGCGCTACTGGGAGGCAGCCCAGATTTTTATTTTTATTTTTTGTTATTTTTATTTTATTTTATTTTTGGTAATTTGTTATTTTTAGTTAGTGTGGTGCAATATTAGCATGATAAAAGACTTATCAGGATAGGGGTGGCTTGCAAAGGGCCCAAGGTTCACGGGTTTGATGGGCTGAAGCTGGAGGGCAAAAGGCCCAAATTCCATGGGTCAAAGCTGGTTCAACGGTCATTTGCATGATGGGGGAGAAATTAGACAAATTTCAAACAAATATTCCCTTATTAAATGCCATTATAACCTTTCCCATCTCTCCCATGTAACCCTCGCCTGCCACCCTCATTACTCTCTCCGCCATTTCCCCATAAACCACCCCACTCTCCCAATAACATCTCCTCCTTACCTCTTTATAACCGTACACTCCACACTCTTCTCTTCATATTCATCAACCTTCAAACCTAGAAACCCTCCCTTCTACCCTCACCTACCCTTACCTTTCCTCTGTCCAAAAGTGTAAAAAAATGGTGAAGCAAAAGACAATGGGAGTGAAAGGAAAGAACCCAGTGGTCATGTCTGATTCTAAATATGACACACACAAGATTTTCAAAGATGCTGAACCTAAAGCTCGGTTTGATAAAGAAATCAAGGAGAGGCAACTACACCTGGAGCTAGGTTTTGCCATCAATAAGGAACCCAACTACGGGCTAACCCCTGAAGTAGCTCAGGTGATCACTATAAACAACTGGAAGAAGTTTGCCGCTCACCCAAGAACCCCTATTGTCCTTCTGGTCCGAGAGTTTTATGCAAACATCACTTCCACTGGCTTAAGGCATTCAATGGTGAGAGGCATCAAAGTGATTTTCTCTACAAAGTCTATTAATCTGAGGTGGGGTTGGGAGTCTGAAGAAGATGAATACCAAGAATTGATGAAGAACATTTCTGAAGCAGAACTTAACACTATGATGAAGGAGATGACTGTAGAGGGAACCCAATGGCTCGATGAAGCTGGAGACAGTACTTGGAAGATTGCTAGGCCAGCACTGAAACCCTTGGCCAAGGTGTGGCATCATTCTGTGCGCCATAGGCTTTTACCAACAAGTCATCTAGAAATTGTGGATAAGGACAGATTGGTGCTAGTGAGTTGTATCCTAAGTGGCAAGAAGATAAATGTGGGGTTGATCATTGAGAAGCAGATTTCTGAGTGTGCATTCAAGGGAAGCAACAGGTTGTTCTTCTCATCTCTCATCACTGAGCTTTTCATCAGAAATGGAGTTGAAATTTTTGAAGGGGAAGAGATCATGGTGAATAAGGGCATTCTGAATGTCAAGGCCATTAACAGATTTGCTACCTCCAAGCCCCAGGCTCAGCCTTCAAGAAACAATGAAGAATTAGAGTGGAAAGTTGATCAACTAACTGAGATGGTAAAGTATCAAATGCGCCAGCAGAGACAATATTATGACTTTGCAAACAATGTGTACTAATGGCAGAGAAAGCTCAGCAGAATTGACTACCCCAATTTGATTATTGTACCACCTCCATTCCCCAAAGAGCTACTAGCCCCTTTTCCCTTTGAAAGGACAACTTCACCATCCACTCCAAACCCTGAATCTACCATACCCATTGTAGAACCTGAAAACAAAGAAGATTCAATGGATTGGTGTGGACCTCCACCCTCTCAAGTTCAAGCCACTACCACCTCAAAGAAAGGCAAAGAGCCTCAACAACCCAAGCTTGCTAGGAAAACCAAGAAAGGTGCTACTGGGAATAGTAGAGTGGCACCTTCTGAACAAGAAGCTCATACTGAATCCACTCAGTCCCATCAACCTGTGAAGAAAACAAAAACTAAGGCATCTCAAGCAAGCCCTATCTCTGAAGAGCAAGCTACCCCTAATTCTGAAGAACAAGAAGAAGTGGCCATCACCAAGGAAATCAAAGGCACTGGGAAGAGGACTATGCAGCAGATGATTAACTTTGAGAACATAAGGCTTAGCACAAGGATAAAGAAGAATTAGCAAGAAGTCATGCGCCATAATGTTGCAGCATCATTACCCTGATAATTATGAACCTTGTCTTTTATTTTGTTTTTATGTTTATATCTTGTTTGTCTTGTTGTATCCATGTTTAGTTGTTCTGTTAGGAGTCCTTGGTAGTGGTTTCACTGTTTGTCTGTTTTTGAATGTCCAATCAACAGTTTTACCAACCAATTCCCTAACTTAGACTTTTAGATTTTTCTTAGGAGCAATCTAAAGTTTGGGGGAGGGATTGAATTGGTTGTGCCTTGCTTTGAAAAATTAATGAGAAATAGCAATAGTAGCTGTTGGTGTTTTTGATCTTGTTGTGTGGAAATCCCTTTAATAATATATATATATATATATATATATATATATATATATATATATATATATATATATATATATATATATAAAATATATTTGTCTCTGAAGAGGGGTGTGGAAATTGGCACACAATGCACAATACCCCAGAGAACTTGGGGAGATGAGAAAACTCTAGAGGGAAGACATGTCTGATTCTCTGAGCACTAATCTAACCAAAAATTCAAAGAACAAGTGACTGAAAGTGCTAACCATAGGATAACAGTGTAAGGAAAGTGAGAACTAATAAACCTGAGAGATTTTGAGCCTCAGCAGTTACCGCGTTTGAGAGTTCCACACATGTGTGTTTTTTTATAAGGTTTGCCCTGTTTCTGATTTGTTTTGCATGACATTACTGTACATTTTTTTTTTTTTGCTTGAGGCATTTTCAATTCATTTTACATTATCCCAGTTAGCTTAAATGGCCTACCTGAAAGTGAATACCTTGTTTCGAAGCCCCTTGAGCCTAAAGCCTGTTCTTTTGTGACAAAGCCAAGGTACAAGCCTATAATCTGGAAAAACAACAACTACCCCATGCTAGGTGGAGCCAATTGTGCTTTTCACAAGAAGATGTTCTGATATAAGTTTGGGGGTGCTGCCTGGAAAGTAGTATGATGAGAATAAAAAGACTGCTGAATAGGGCAGTTTCAGTTCTTAAATTCAATATCCAAAAAAAAAGGCAGCATCCTATTTTGAGAAAATATGGAATCAATTGCAGAAATGGAACATCAAAGAAATGAGGATCAAATAGAAAAGAAAAACACACTTGTTTCCACCTGGTCAAAGTCTTTCCCAAAAAAAAAAATTTGTCTTCCACCCCTACCTTAGCCACATTACAACCAAATAAAAGTCCTCTTGTAGTGTGCAGTTCTGATCATGCTTTACTAGTTAGAGGCTTGTCAAGCTTATAATAGAGGAAGCATGTGAAGTGATGATAGAGTGAAGCCAGATTCTGTGAAGAGAGATTTTGAGAGCTAGAATGGCAATTATGAACCTAAATGAGTGCTACTCCTTATCCACTACAAAAAATCATCTGTTTAGCGACCGGCATATTCGGTCGCTAAACTATGTAAATCGGTCGCTATTTAAATTAGCGACCGATTAATGGTGGTGGCTGAATACCTGGTCTCTAAGGTTTTAGCGACCGAAATATTAATTCGGTTGCTAAATGGCGATCGTAATTTTGTTCGCTAAATAATAAAAAACGGTCGCTATTCGGTTGGTCGCATTGTTTAGGAAACCATTTCTAGCTACCGATAATCGGTTGGTAGTTCGGTCTCTAATTTTGGTTACTGTTAACCTATATTAGCGACGGATTTTCGGTCGCTACACCACATCTGTTAATGTTAAATAAAGTTTAGCGACCGAATTATTGGTTTCTAATTCGGTCGTTAAACTGGTTATTATTAATTTTTTTTAATTTTAATTTTTAAAATAATTTTTTTTCTGTTTTTCTTTAAACGTTAGCAAAATTACTAATAAAACACATCAAATTACTTATGAAATATACAATCATAAGAAATAATAAATATATATAAAAAAAATAATCCAAAATGTCGTACAAGAATCGTTTAAAGTAAAAAATATAAGAAAAAAAAATCAGTCATGATGAGGGGGAGGTGGAGGAATCCAATCATCCTCAGCGTCCGTACCACCGACGTCTGCTAGCTGATCGTCCTCTGGAGTAGCGACATCGATAGGCGCGGCGGCGAGGCTGGAGGAGCGGCAATGATCGGCACAACCGGCCGTCGAGCATCACCACCGAGCAAGCTGGAGTCCGGATCCTTATCCGCTCGATGCTCGCCTCCATCGTTCTTTGGTGTGCCTGAGTCAACTGTGCAATCTGGTTCGCCATCTGCTGCTCTCTCTCGCTCTTCTCCCGAAGCTCCGCGTTCAGTTGCGTGATGGTGTCCTGCATTTGGTTGAACTGCTCCTGAGGGACGGTATCGGCGTAGGAAGGAGCAGGCGTGCCGGATGATGAAGCGATAAACTCGCCTCCCAGGTCTCTGAGGCCATACACGTGCCCCTTCTTGTTCCTTCCCCCGACGACCTCCAAATAAATGGCATTATCGTCGACGGAGATAGGAGAGCAGGGCCCATCACTAGTCAAAGCCTCATCCTGTGACTGTGAGGAACGTGATATGGCATCGTCCTTCTTCTCGTTGAAGCCCACCTACAAAGTATAGTTGAAGAGATTTAGTTAAAATTATATCCAATATTAACAAATCATTTATAATAAATTACAAGTAAACACTAAATTATTTTTTTGCTTACAGCATAGTCACGGGCCTTGTCGTTGACTCATGTCCCCGACTTCAACTTCTCCGTCCTCTCCACCAACTCCATAGCAGTGGGGGCCCGTTGTTTCTGTGCTTTCTGGCCAGAAAAATATAATGTTAAATTCCTAAGAATAATTAAAAATGAAAACTAATTAATTAAATAGTATATTAAGTCAAAAGTTTAATGTATTACCAGCTCGTTGTAGTGGGCGGCGGCTGATTTAGACCCGCCGGTCCAAGCACATGCGCCACCATCAGAAGCTCGATTACCCTGAGCTGTGGCCTGGATCTCCTAGAACTTCTCAGTAGCCAAGTACTGGTCTAGCTGCCTCCTGATCTCAGGATCCACCCACTTCCCCTTATTCTTACCCTTCCTCAGCTTGTTCGTCAGATTCTTCATGACCAGTGAGCCTTTATGCTCAAATATGTCCCTGACGAGAGCCTCTAAAGCTATGTCCCACCTATACTCTTTTTGCAACGTACATTTTTTAGGAAATTCATGTGTGTGTGTGTGTGTGTGTGTGTGTGTGTGTGTGTGTGTATATATATAATGTAAATTTAATTTAAATAACTTAATAAATTGTTACCTTAAACTCTAGAAACAAATGATCCCTATGGCCCTCTGGGATGGCCTTCCATGTAGGCCATGGACCATCAAACTTGCGTCGCAGGATCTTTGATATCGAATCAGAAGGGCCCTTCGCGGGCAGAAAGCTGCAGCAAAATTAGAGCATTAATAAATGTTATAAATAAATTAAAAAAACAAGTAAGTAGAAATTAACAATACTTTATATATATTAAAAAATTAAATTAGCTTACTCGTTATCCCCCCTGGGGATAAGAAGAATCCTCTTGCCGGATGGACCACGACTCTCCTGTCCCGATGATGCTTATGGTCCTGTCGTAGGTGTGGATGATGAGGGTGCAGCCTGTGTCCCAACCACATGAGGCTAGGTAGGGGGTGCAACTCCATCACCCTGAGGTGTCCCGTCCACAGAGGTGCTGGTAGGGTGGTCTCGATCTAAAGGTTGTGGGTCGGCCGGTGAAGGGACTCTCGCAGCACGACCTCCACGACGACCCCTACCTCTAGAGGAATCTGCCATCTGTGAAAAAAAATTAAAAGATGATTACACAACAGTGTAAATAATACAAAAATAAATTACCTAAGTAGAATGACATTTACAAAATGAATTATGACACAAATAAATTACCTAAGTAGAATCTCCATCACTAAATTCACCCTCACTCTCATCAGTATCACTTGATCGGAATGTAACTTCGCTAGATGCGTCCAACTCGGATTGATCCATTAACTCTCTTTCAAATTCCTCCCCATTTCTGGAAATGTCCGCCAGAGAATTAACAATAATGTCCGGCGTAATTTGCAACGGTAAGTGCGGTCTTGAAAACTCATCATCTTGGTACGGAGCATCTTTTTCAGGCTGGTTGATTACATTATCAGTAATTATACTGCGAGCCTTTATCTTAATAACACCCAACCAGCCATGATGTCCTTCGGGATATGGCGAGTAATAAACCTGCTCTGCCTGTTGTGAAAAAATGAATGGGTCGTACGCCTTATTATACCTTCGAGACAGCCTAACTTGAACAATACCATATTTTTTAACTATTTTTGTCCCTACGTCAAGAGTAGGATCAAACTAATCACACTTGAAGATAACTAACTTCATCACGGGGAAACCGGTATAATCTAGTTCAAGGATGTCAGTTAGAACCCCATAGAAATTATCCTCTACATTGCCATCAGTGGCTCGCACACAAACACCATAGTTACACGTATGCATTCCTTCATTCCATGTTTTTATGTTAAATTTATATCCATTTACAATATAAGTATTCCATGATGTAACCCATCTGTTAGGCCCCCATGCCAAATTTGTCAACAATGGATTTTGAACATTGTTTTCTGGGTCTAGTACCTAAAAAATCAAATATTATATTATTCTTATACATGCTATATATTTAAGGAAATAAAATGTATTTCAACAAATGAAGATGCTTAACCTACATATTTACTGAACCATGTAGCAAAGTGAGAAGTAATTTCTCGATCAACCTGATCGTTTGAAATGTCAGGTTGGAGATCCCTTAGAAAATTGCGTACATCCTACATATAGGAGATTAAAAGCAGGACGATTAATAATCATAAATGTCAATTGAACTTATAAAAGACATTGTAGAAACTTACTCTAAATATGGCGCCACCTCTTCACAATTTTGAAGGATATACAGATGAGCAACATTAATGTCACGCTGCTCCAAGAAATATCCTTTTGATTTGCCACTAAATCTGCCCGGATAGTTGAATATTGATATAGGAGGACTAGTTGAACTTCCTTCACCCGAATCAACGTTTCTAGGCATCCTTGTCTTTCTCGTGTTAACTTCGTCCGGATAGAAATAAGAGGCAAAAGTGGAAGTCTCCTCTATTAAGTACGCTTCACAAATGGAACCCTCCACTCGTGCCTTGTTCTTGACTTTGTATTTAAGGGAGTGCAGGAACCTATTAAAGACGGATACAAACAAATAATTACTAGTTTTAGGGAAAGCTAAACTACGCTCTCGTGTTCGTGAATTTCATATGTATTAAGTAAAATAGTTGATGTTGTTTACCTCTCAAATGGATATATCCAGCGGTATTGGACTGGGCCACCAACTCTTGCTTCGTAAGGTAGATGAACCGGCAGGTGTTCCATGGAATCAAAGAAACTCGGCGGGAAGATTTGCTCCAGCTTACATAACAAAACGGGTATCTTGACTTCCATATCCTTTAATTGATTCACATTTAGTGTTGTCGATGTAAGCTCCCTGAAAAAGTGGCTAAGCTCAACAAGTGGGTTCCAAATTTGCTTCGGTAATGCGTCGAACGCAATTGGAAGCAACCGTTGCATGAGCACGTGGCAATCATGACTCTTCATTCCATGTAACTTTGCTTCCTTAATGTCAACACATCTACGCATATTGGAAGCATACCCATCTGGTAACTTTAGTTCTTTAACCCACTTACAGACGGCCACTTTCTGTGTTTTGCTTAGTGTATAACTTGCCTTCGATTTGATAAGTCTACCATGACCACCGTCCTGCAACTCAAGCTCCTTCCGATTATAAATTTCAGCCAGATCCAATCGGGCTTTATTTGTATCCTTTGTCCTCCCCTTGATGTCCATCACAGTGTCAAACACATTCAAAAACACATTCCTCTTAGTATGCATGACATCAATGTTGTGACGGAGTAGCTGCGTCCTCCAATACGGAAACCTCCAAAATATACTTTGTTTTCCCAAACTGTCCCACTTGGACAATTCAAGATTCAATACAATGAGCATGCATACCTTGATAAGTTACGCATGCTCATTAATATTGAATCTCAAATAGGAAACTAAGGCTTTCGTAAATTAATTATTAACTCTAACAGAAAATAAAATCATTAACCTATAAATATTGCAACATTGTTGAGCTTATATAAATTGCAGCGTAAATCAATACAAACTTAGATTAAATATTGTAGCAAACATCCTATTGAGCTCCACTCTCCACTAACAAGTAGAAGTTAATTATCAAACACATGCATAATTTCTAAATTATCAGCACACAACCAGCATCCCGCCTTTCGGACAGGATCACATCCTATTGAGCTCCGCTCTCCACTAACAAACAATACATATTGACAAACTCATGCATAAACATTAAATTATCAGCATACAATCAGACAAGATCACATCCTATTGAGCTCAGCTCTCCACTACCAAACAACACAATAATTCACATAATACATTACACTGAGTGTTCAGAGAACTTACCTGAGAGAGAAAACACAACCGAGTAAGGATAAGGGGAGCAGCCGGAGCCAACAGAGAGTAGAAGAATATGATAACAAGGACCTATCGTGCATAAATGAAATTAGTCATTTCAAATCAAATCACTATTCTATATATACAGAATCCAGTACAATTATTTATAAGACTAGAAACACATAAATTAATATAAAATAGAATCAATAATATACGGTTACAAATTTAGAACAACTTGCAACTTGGTACGAGTGTTATCTATCAGAATCAAGTGAAGCTATCTAGTGACGCATTGAGCAAAATTAGAGAGAGCGTGAAACTTGTGCGGGGTTCAGAGATTAGAATAAAAAAATTAAGGAATGCATTGAACGAATTGGTGGTGTTGATACTTCGGTTGGCTTGTGTCTAGATGTTCCTACGAGATGGAACTCAACTTATTTGATGCTTCAGAGTGCTCTTAAATATCGTCGTGTATTTAAAAATCTTGACTTCGATGATGATAATTATAAGTATTGTCCTTTGGAGGAAAGAACGGAAAAGATGTGAAAAAATATGTGTATTCTTGTTGCCTTTATATGAAACCACCAAGTTGATTTCTGGCATATCCTATCATACCTCCAACTTGTATTTTTTTTGCAAGTTTGGAAAATTCATTGTGTTTTGATTGAGATTTTGAAAGATGAAGATGAGGTTATAAAAAGTATGGCTGAAAGGATGTTTAAGAAGTTTGATAAATATTGGGATGAGTACAGTAATGTTCTTGCAATGGGAGTGTGAAACCTGTCCCTTATAGCTAGATTAGTGGATGTTTAGTTTTTTTTAAAATAAAAGAAAAATATAATAACAATGATTATATTTGTTACTAAATTATAACAAATAAAAAAAATTAAAGAAAGGGAACAATAAAGTAGGAGGATAGATGAAAGATGATGAGAGTTAAAAGTTTTAGCTGGGGAGAAAGGTGGAATTTTACTTTTATAGAGGGACTTGTGTGCAACCCTTGCTTGAATTAAATAAAATAAAGGGAGGGGTTGCCCTCACCACTCTTTACGTTGGAGAGTATAAGTTTAGAGGTAGAGTGGAGCTTTGAGGTTCTAGGGTTTTGGATGGTGAGAAAAAGTGGTAACCCCCTTTCTCTTTGGTTGTGCTCTCCTAGTTTCCCTTCTTCCTTATACTCTCCTCCCCATCTCCTTTATTTCAGAAGAAGAGGAAACAAAGGGAGAAAAGTACTAAGGAACCTTTTCTCTCCCAAAACCTAACTCTTGGAAGATGAGGTAAGGGTTTAAATCTTAAATTACAAATTCCATTTGTTTGTGGTTTGTCATATTTGCAAGGGTTTGTTCATTCTCTTTTTGTTTGGTGCTATAATAGTTTTCCATCTACTATATGGTGATTCATATGTATGTACATTATCAGTGAGGCTTCTCCCTGTTTTGCATTGATTTATCTCATGTTGCCATAATTGGAGGAGCATGTTTAAATTTAATTTTTGGGTGGGGACTTGCGGAATTTTGCAACAAAAAAAAAAAGGAAAAGGATGGAAATGTTGTGCAAGGGTTACAAGTGGGAAATTGGATATTGGGAATAGTTTTGGGATTCTAGTGAGTGACTTTCTTTTGGGCTTAGAACCATGAAATTTGTTATTTGTGGATTTGCTGCTTTTTAATTAATTTGAAAATGTAGAATAGCAAAATCAAATGGAGGTTGCACTTTTCTTATATTGGGCGTCATGGCTGGAGTTTAGAAAAAAGGGACTGTGATATCTTAGGCACATCTCAGGGTGCTAAAGGGTGTAATAGATACTTATGAATAAATTTTGATATAATATGGTCTGAGTATAGATGAAATAATGCATATGTATGATACTAATGTAAAGGTATAACTAATGTTTCTAATATGAATCATGTTAAGGTAAGTGTGTACCTGTGGCATTGTGAAAATGTTTGAGATATAAAAATAAATGTTATTTTAGGTGATACATCAAGTAACTTGAATATAAATGTTAAAAAGAAAATGATGGAAGATGATATTAGATCTCTTATGATTAACTTTGATTATGATGGTGTATTATTTTAATGGATTATCATTGATGGTGGTTCATGTATTCTCAAACATTGAATTCTGTTCATAGTTACGACTTGGAAATTTTGCTTGTTATATTTTCTGTTTGTATGACTTGCTTAATTGCATTTAACTAAATTTTTGTGCTGCCATTGAGTTTCTACTCATTGAGTTGCTTTTAACAATAATATTGCTCATTAGTTGATGATAGAAGGTACCACAGTAAGTGGTGAAACATTCTATGATGCAGTGATTTTTTTGTTCTCATATGTCCTCTGTAAGCTAGCATTGAGGAACATGCCTATGCACTCACATGGCAGGATCAAGTTTCTTTTATGGGATTGAGAGAATGAACTTAAGCAAAGTGGCTCCTTCAAAATATAATTTGGTAATGGGCATCAGAGTTTTGATATATTTTATATGAACATACAGTAACAGACAATAAAGAACTTAGTGTAATCAAGTAAAGGAATAGTATGAGAGTTCTTTATTCTAACAGTTTGAATGCTCTAGATCCTATTTCTTAAGATATATGGAAAACAAGATAAATATAGGTTGAGATTATTTTTCCAACCATTATTCAAAGATTGGATTGTATTCTCTAGCATGTTTCTTTAGGCCGTTGAATGATTACAAAGTGACTAAGGGTGCTATTGTTTTGTTTTGTTACAGCTATGAGTAGCTCTTCCTTTTTGTAAAGAAGGCTTCTTCTATATTGAATTGAGACGTTGAAAAGAATTTTATTTGTGCTTTCTAAATGATGCACTAAAAAGAATCATGTTTGAAGAAATGGTGATGGGCCATTTAGCCTACTAGAAATTATTTTACCAATCTTATTGTGGGTTTTTATCAACTATCAAATGCTTAACACAAACAAACTGGTAATATTATTAGACCCTGCCATAGTTGAATTCAATGCTAACTACTCTAGTTCAGAAACAATGATATATATCCAGACAAAAAAAATGTATAACACCTGTTCATGGGAATACATGAGCAAAATGTACAAAGCTAGCTAGGCTAGCCTAGTTGTGTTGTGAATGGTGTGATGAGAATTGCACACACATGGTGGGTGTGATGATTCATGCTAGAAGATTACAAAAAGATAAAGCTCACAAAGAAGAAGAGATTATGATCGATCATTACCTGAGATGAGTAAGAACTGAGAAAGGAGTTTGTTGGGGGTGGTGGCCGCACGACGACAGAGGTGGTGGTGGCCAGAGGAGGATGAGAGAGACCTTAGAAATAGATAGAGAGAGAAGCAGAGTGAGACAGAGAGAGATGCGAGAGAAACAGAGAGAGAGAGAGAGAGAGAGATGAAGTATAGGAGAGCTTAGCTGAGCAGAGGGGATGACGGTGGTGATAGGAGGTGTCTTGTGGTGGCCGGAGCGCGCGGCTAAGAAGAGAGAAACAGTGAGAGAGAGATATGCCTTCGAGTAAAAAGAGGAAGAAGGTGGTTCTGTCGAATTTAGGGATTTCAGTTTTAGCGACCGATTTAATTCGGTCGCTAATATGGTTAGTTTGAAATTTGATTTTATAATTTTAGCGACCGATTTAAATTTCGGTCGCTAACACGCGCTATTTTATTTTTTTATGCGCCGTTTAGCGACCGAATTCATATCGGTCGCAAATATAAATAAAGTTTGAAATATGAATTCATAAATTTAGCGACGGATTTTTAAATCGGTTGCTAATATAAATAAAGTTTAACCATTGCATTTAAATCGGTCACCATTTCGGTCGCTAAAAATTCATAAATTTCTGACTTTTACTTTCCTTTATTTAGCGACCGACATAGCGACCGATATCTCTGCTACGCTCTATTTCAGTCGTTATTTCGGTCGCAGTATCAACTCTAATCAGTGTTTCATGTAGATCCTACAATCGGCCGCTATTTCGGTCGCAAAAAGCAACCAAAAAATTCGGTCACTATTTTCGGTCGCTAAATGACCTTTTTTTGTAGTGATCCCTAGACTAAATTGCTTGAACTATGGTTGGCTTTGGAATTCATTTTGTTTGATGAAGTAAGGATTGAAAAGTGATTTCAAGTGAAGAAGGCTGATTGGAACTCTAAGTTGACTCAAATTTCTAAGACCACTCTGGATCACACACTCACTAATTAAGCTGAGTTACACTCTTCTCCTTATGAGGCAAAAACTGTGATAAAGTTTGGCATTAAGTGATTTGTGCATAGTGAGATTATGGCAAGGATAGAGATCTTGCTTGTTTTGTCTTGTGCTGATTGTGACATTATGTTTCTTTGTCTTGATTCCCTTTCATTACTAGAGGACAAGTAAAAGTTCAAGTTTGGGGGGTGTGATAATGATGAGTGTGATTTCACCTCATCTTTGTCTATCATTTTGCATGCATTTTCATGTATTTTAGGCATATTTAATTTGATTTTTGGTTAATTTTCCTTTGGAACGGGTAAGGCGGTTTTCGTGGTGTTGTTTTGCAGAAATCAAGGGTGAAATGCTCAAGATCAACCATGATGGAGTTTGGATGAAAATAGGGCTTGAAAAGTGAAGAAAATGAGCCAAACATAGCCCATCACGGCCTAGCCGTGATGTCCATCACGGCCATGATCGAGCAAAACTGAAAAGGAAGAAAGGCTGAAGTCAGAGCCTGTCACGGCCTGGCCGTGATGACCATCACGGCCGTGACCAAAAACCCCCCACAAGTCAGAGACCATCACGGCCTAGCCGTTATTCCTAACATGGCTGCAAATTGAAGGCTCGCGTCGCGAGCACACTTTCGCATCGCGAAGGTCCTGAACTCTATGGAATTGCCAGAAACAGAAGCCGTCACGGCCAAGCCGTGACGTGACGCGCATTACTTGGACCTAAAGAAACCGAATTGGATTAGAATTTGAGTTAGATTGGGATTCTAACTTCCCACATCTATAAATAAGGACCAGGCAGAGGCAGAGAGGGGGGAGACATACATAGGGACAACACACACACATAGAGACTTTTGGCTACTACTTAGGCTACATTTTAGGATCTATCTTCTTCTTCCTCCTCTCTTCTCTGATTTTGTATTTTCATGATGTTGTCAACCAAGCTTGTCATCTCCATGGCAAGACTGGAGTAGTAGTTTATTTCTAGGGATTGGGGCTATGCCCAGGTTTTGTTTATGATGTTAATTTGATGTAATATCTTTGATAATTTTGATTTTTCTTTAGATCTGATTTCTAGTGTGTTAATAACTCGTAACTTCGGCCGCTTATTTGCGAAGACGTGGATATTCTAAGGAGGAACCTAGCGGTGAACTTAGGTTTATTTGCACGACTTAGACATTCTAAGAAGGAACCTAGCGGTGAACTTAGGTGTCGGATCTATAGAGTCATACTTGGGACTTAAATCACGAGAGTTAGAAGCCGTCCCTCGAGGATCAACGAGTTGTCACGAAACGCAAAGGGTCCAATCTGAGATCGACTACCACGAGAGTAGGGGTTGGGTCAATTGGGCACGGTTTTTGTAACCCGAGAGGGAGCTTAAACTATTAGAGGATAAACTCGCCTTCAAGGCAATTTCGTTAATTAACAAGGATAAATCATATTAGTAACATAAACAATCTTGTGGTAACCTAAATCCCTAGGAATCCATTTAGATCTAAAATCCCTAAAAAGATTTGTTTGCTGATTCTGTTTTACTTATCCCTTATTTCAAAAATCAAAATCCTTTTTCAAAACCTTTATACAGTCCAGATTTACCAATTTGATAATTAGTTGCGATTCGGGATCACAGTCTCTGTGGGATCGATATATTTTATTACTTGGCGACAATACGGTACACTTGCCGGAATCGCACGCGCGCATCGCGTCGCGCGCCTGTCAAGGTTTTGGCGCCGTTGCCGGGGACTGTGCGTTTTTGAATCTCAATTTAATTTTTAAATTGATTTTTCTGGACCTTTTATTTTTATTTAATTTTTATATTTGAAAAAAAAAATCAAAATTTCTTTCCTTCTAGTGTATCCATCTCTCTGTGTGTTATATGCAAAGATCCCTAAGTCTTGGGAGCCTTAGTGAGGTTGATTCAGAAATCGAGAGGACCTTCCATAGACGTAGGAGACTACAAAGAGAGGGAGAGAGGTTGACCCCCATTCCACTCATGGCGAATCAACCAGATACGAAACCTTTGAAGGACTACGCAGCCCCAAATGCTAGGGGTTTGCGAAATGGGATTGCCAGGTTAGAGATCGAGGCGGAGAACTACACTATACCGCCCATGCTAATCAACATGATTAGGCAGCACCAATTCAGAGGATTGCCCTCGGAGGACCCGACTGATCACGTAGAAACATTCTTGGAGTTCACCGATGCAATTAGGATTCATGGTGCCCCGGTCGATGCTATACGCTTAAGGTTATTCCCCTCATCTCTGACTGGAAAAGCAAAGGCTTGGCTAAATCAAATGCCCGCCAACACCTTGATTACTTGGGACCAACTGAAACAGACATTCTTGGAGAAATTCTTCCCTCCATCCAAGACGGCCTATATAAGAACCCAGATCACCGACTTCTTCCAAAAAGACGGAGAATCCTTATCGGAAGCTTGGGATCGCTACAAGGGACTGCTGGAGTCTTGCCCACACCATGGACTCGAGAGGTGGTTATTAGTGCACACCTTCTACAACGGATTGGACTACTCTTCGAAGGTGTCACTTGATTCTGCAGCTGGTGGAGCATTTATGAATAGGCCTCTGACTGAGGCCTTCAACATCATTGAAAACGTGGCCACCAACTACCACCAATGGGGTTCAGAAAGAGGTAATAACCCAAACAAGATTTTGGGGGGTAAGTTTGAAGTAAATAGCACTGATCTTATAATGTCAAAAATAAACTCACTTAATAAACGTTTTGATCGGCTTGAAAGGGCTAATGTGAGTGCAATAGGTGCTACTAACCTTGTTTGTGAGATTTGTGGAATGCAGGGACACGACATCATGGAGTGCCCACGAGGTATTGCTCATGGATCCGACACTTCGGGGGAACAAGTGAACGCTTGTCACAACTTCTACGACACAAACACGAAGCTGCCCAATTATGCTCCCCCAAATCCCTACAACCAAAGGAAGAACAACCCTTACCTCTCCTACGGCAACTACAGCAACACGCTGAACCATGAGTTCCAAGAGGGCCAAGGTAATAGGAAACCCGCTCCGGGGTATCCTCAGTTACAGCAGTCTAAACTTGAGTCTTTATTGGAAAGTTTTGTTGAAACTCAAACAAAACAAAATGAGGAGTTTAGACAGCAAGGCAGGGCAGTAAACGAGGCAATAAAAGAGCTATCATCCAAGGTAGACAACTTAGCCATCCACAACAAGATGCTAGAAACACAGATTGCCCAATAAGCCAGCACATACACTAGACCTAAGGGTACATTCCCGGGTCAACCCGAAGCTAATCCCATTGAGCATTGTAATGCCATACACTTGAGGGATGATAAGCTTGGGGTGGGGGAAAAGGAAGTGGAACCAGAGGAGGACATGAGCGAAGATGAAGAGCCAAAACCAAAGTATGTCCCTCCACCACCGTACCAACCCCCGATACCTTTCCCACAAAGGTTGGTCAAGAGAAAGCAAGTGGAATAAGAAACTAAGAGCTTAACTGAGGAGCCAATTGTCATGAAAAAATCTAATATGCCTCCTAAACTGAAAGACCCGGGTAGTTTCTCTATCGCTTGCTCGATTGAAAAAGTGCAAATAGACCAAGCCTTGTGTGACTTAGGGGCTATTGCGAGCTTGATGCCCCTCACTATCATGGAAAGGTTGGGAACGAAAGAGTTGAGACCATTCAAATTCTCCTTACAATTTGCGGATGGCTCAACTAGGACTCCTCTAGGCATACTAGAGAATGTCCCTGTGAAGGTAGGGAAACTCTTCATCCCTACCGATTTCCTGGTATTGGACATGAAAGGGAATTCTGAATTCCCCATCATTTTAGGAAGGCCATTCTTGGCCACCGCTGGAGCAGTAATAGATGTAAGGAATGGTAAAATCTCTCTAAATGTAGAGGAAGGTAGGGTCGATTTTGAATTTACTAACTCTTATAACAACCCTCCTTTTAAGAGTCATGTGTGCAGTATTGATATCACGTCTCCAGTGGTAAAAGAAGAGCTCAACATGGAAGCAACTCCGAAGATATGCATGGTTAATGATGCACCTAGTAGTGATGGAGTTGGAGTTGCTGTCCATGCGGCAACAAAACTTCCGTCGGGAGGGAGCAAGGCTAGAAAGGTCCGAATGAAAAGAGCAAAGCGGAAGCGCAACTGGCCATATGAGCAGAATCGGCTCTTTGAAGGAGTTCCATGGAAGAGAAGTGTTCCTGCACTTCTATGCCCAGCCGACCCCGGTTGAATGAAGGAAGTATGGTCAAGCTTAGGACCGTAAACAAGCGCTTCTTGGGAGGCAACCCAAGTTTTCTTTCCCTTTTCCTTTTGTTTTTGAATTTAGCTCTTGAATAATTTGAGAAGATCAGGAGGCAAAAAAATCATAAATTAATAGATTTATCTAGTGTTTTCAAGGTAAAGAGGAAGGAAGAGCAAGAAGAGCAAGGACTAATAAAGTCAGAAGCCATCACGGTCTGCCCGTGATAAGCCTCACGGCCGTGATGCTATTTCCACCCAAGTTATGACTGGAATGTGAGCCAACACCCGCTACCAACTCGGTAAGTTGTTCCGATTTTTCTCCTCTCTCCGACTTGATTATTTACATTGGAGACAATGTAAGTTTTAAGCTTGGGGTAGGGGTATTTTTTTTTTGCATTTGCATTGTTGCATTCATATTGCATTCACATAGGCATAGTTTGGTATGATCACATTCTCTAGATTGCCCCTCACTTAGAATATGCATCCAATTGTGAGAACTTGGAGCCAAATGGACTTGAGATAGTGAATTTTTGAACCCAATTTTTTTTTATTCTTGTGACAAGGCTAAAAATAAAAATTCTTGGGATGATCATTTGATAGTTGATAATTAGCATATGGTTCCTTAGATTTATGTTTCTCACTGATTTTTGAACCACTAAATGTAAGATTTTGAGCCAAAAAGGGGTACTCACTAAATCTACCCCATTCTTTGTGATAGAGTGTTTTAATTCCTCTTGGACTGTATTTTCTAGAACTTGACTTGAAATCGTTTCGAAACTTAAAATTTTTTTGAAAACATTTTTGAAAATGATTGAGGCACTAGGTATTTTTCCGGCCTTCTGAGCTTTGAATAATTAAATGCTACCCCTTAGTTGCCCAATTTTGAGCCTAAAAGAAATAAAATACTTTTCTTGGTACCTTGAATTACTTTGATGAATAATGCTTGGTATGGCACCTTTTAAAGTATTACAAAAAGGGTAAGAAGGAAGTTTGAAAAAGTATGGGATGAGAAAGTTAGAAAACATTTCTCTTGAGCTATAAATCTCCCCTTCTCCAAATAAATAAAAATGAAATAAACACAAAAAAAATGGAGAAGGGGATGACAAAAGAAAGTGAGAAATGAAAATTGAAAAAAAAGGAAAGAAAGGTGGAAAAGCAAATCAAAGCCCAAAAAGGTATTTTAGAAGGTGTCGTGCTTTGCAATGTTTGATAATTTTGTCTAGCCTTCTTGAATTTCCCTTTTCTTGATTTTCCCACCTAAAAATAAATCCCATGGCCACATTACAACCAAAGTAAAAGACCTCTTGATTCTTATGTGTTTTCATTAATAAAGTAGAGATTTGGTTAATAGTCAAGCCTATGGTAGAGTACTTTCCTTGAGGAAATTGAGCGAAATGTCATATACCCTGGAACACTTGAGTGAGGTGAGACGAGTGCCTGAATCAGTGAGAATATGAATTTGAAGAACCTAAGCTTCTAATTGGACTTGAAATCGATTATCTCTTGGGTGCTTATTAAATATGCCTGTCACTTGGATTAGTTGCTAGGGTTCTTGGTTCACTACTCATGCTTTGAATGATTTATATCTTATGGCCTTGGTAATTGCTTGAGGACAAGCAAAATCTTAAGCTTGGGGTGATTTGATGAGTGTGATTTCACCTCATCTTTGTCTATCATTTTGCATGCATTTTCATGTAGTTTAGGCATATTTAATTTGATTTTTGGTTAATTTTCCTTTGGAACGGGTAAGACGGTTTTTGTGGTGTTGTTTTGCAGAAATCAAGGGTGAAATGCTCAAGATCAACCATGATGGAGTTTGGATGAAAATAGGGCTTGAAAAGTGAAGAAAATGAGCCAAACAGAGCCCATCATGGCCTAGCCGTGATGTCCATCACGGCCATGATCGAGCAAAACTGAAAAGGAAGAAAGGCTAAAGTCAGAGTCTGTCACGGCCTAGCCGTGATGACCATCAAGGCCGTGACCAAAAACCCCCACAAGTCAGAGACCGTCACGGCCTAGCCGTTATTCCTATCATGGCTGCAAATTGAAGGCTCGCGTCGCGAGCACACTTTCGCGTCGCGAAGGTCCTGAACTCTATGGAATTGCTAGAAACAGAAGCCGTCACGGCCTAGCCGTGATGGACATCACGGCCTAGCCGTGATGGACATCACGGCCGTGACGCGCATTACTTGGACCTAAAGAAACCGAATTGGATCAGAATTTGAGTTAGATTGGGATTCTAACTTCCCACATCTATAAATAAGGACCAGGCAGAGGCAGAAAGGGGGGAGACATACATAGGGACAACACACACATATAGAGACTTTTGGCTACTACTTAGGCTACATTTTAGGATCTATCTTCTTCTTCCTCCTCTCTTCTCTGATTTTGTATTTTCATGATGTTGTCAACCAAGCTTGTCATCTCCATGGCAAGGCTGGAGTAGTAGTTTATTTATAGGGATTGGGGCTATGCCCAGGTTTTATTTATGATGTTAATTTGATGTAATATCTTTGATAATTTTGATTTTACTTTAGATCTGATTTCTAGTGTGTTAATCACTCGTAACTTCGGCGACCGCTTATTTGCGAAGACGTGGATATTCTAAGGAGGAACCTAGCGGTGAACTTAGGTTTATTTGCACGACTTAGACATTCTAAGGAGGAACCTAGCGGTGAACTTAGGTGTCGGATCTATAGAGTCAGACTTGGGACTGAAATCACGAGAGTTAGAAGCCGTCCCTCGAGGATCAACGAGTTGTCACGAAATGCAAAGGGTCCAATCTGAGATCGACTACCACGAGAGTAGGGGTTGGGTCAATTGGGCACGGTTTTTGTAACCCGAGAGGGAGCTTAAACTATTAGAGGATAAACTCGCCTTCAAGGAAATTTCGTTAATTAACAAGGGTAAATCAGATTAGTAACATAAACGATCTTGTGGTAACCTAAATCCCTAGGAATCCATTTAGATCTAAAAACCCTAAAAAGATTTGTTTGCTGATTCTGTTTTACTTATCCCTTATTTCAAAAATCAAAATCCTTTTTCAAAACCTTTATACAGTCCAGATTTACCAATTTGATAATTAGTTGCGATTCAGGATCACAGTCTCTATGGGATCGATATCTTTTATTACTTGGCGACAATCCGGTACACTTGCTGGAATCACACGCGCGCATCGCGTCACGCGCCTGTCAGATAACCTTTAGAAATAAAGGTTATCTAGCCTATTTTGAGTCCTTAATCTAGTCATTAGAGGATAATTTAGGTTATATTTTGTGTTTAAATTAAGTAATTGCATGGTTTGTTTAGAAGCAGCTCTGAATCTGGCAATTGCATGTTTAATGGTGCTTTTGAGCTTTGTGGTGTAAGCAGGAGCTTAAGGAATAAGCAGAGATGATATCTATGCTTCAGAGTGTTGCAGCTTGGAAGGAAGTCCAGTAGTCAACCATGAGAAAGCCAAAAGTAATTTAAGCTGATTTTTAGAAGGAGTGGACCCGAGGATTAAATGTACCGCTCATGTGGATTGTATTAGGACAATTTGTGTATCTTCTGTACCTTTTCATTTGGTCTAGGCATAAAGTAGTGTGAATATTCCTTTTTGGTCCCAAGGGGACATGTTTTGTCCTATTATCACTTTTTGGTTCCCTCAGCAAATGCACCACACGAGCAAAGGTTTTCTACCCTAAGGGGATTCAATATAAAAAGCTAATTTTGCACGCAGCCAGAGGTAGACCTAATTAGAGACTTTTACCTTTTCACACATTGCAAGCCAGAAGCCTAGCCAAGGAAGGAAAGGAAGGAGCTGTGAGAATTGGAAACCTAGATTGGAAAGGCTTGGTGACTTGGGTCGCGTTTGGGTAAACAACTTAATTAAGTGCTTATCGCATAAGAGTTTATCACACGAGAGCTTATGCCATAAGTGCTTAAATTCAATAAGTTATGTGCATTTGGATGTATACTTCGAAAAACACTTATACAAAATTAAGGGGTTTGGCTAAATTACTATATGAGTGCTTGTAACGACAAATTTTTCAAATTCTAATTAAAAAACTAATATCTTCATTCTTCATGAGGTTTTTTTTTACTTTAATGGCCTCCTCTGTTCGGTGAGTCTTTTCCAATTCCCAAAGTAACCATTCTGTGTTAAAAGGATGGCAACTCAGTATTGTTCAATCAAAGAAGGAATGGGTTTGTATTGCATTTTGCCATTTTTTATTGCTCAAATAAAATCATTTTTATATTGCTCAAATGCAAGAACAAGCAATATGTGGACATTTGGATGCTTGGATGTGTGACATATTTCAAATGTGTTCCAGAACCATCAAAGATTGGTAAAATAAAAAAAATTAAAAAGATGATTTGAATAAGATGGCAACAACTCACCGAAAAGGAAAAAAAAAGAAGGAATAAGGTGTGGCTAATGGGATGATAGGCACACAGTACGACGATTAGGGCGGGGCGCGACACAAATATGGGTTAGGGTGGCGGATGACTCAGTAGAACGGAGGCGGAAGCGGAGGCCACACCTCTCACTGCGATGGCCAGGGGAAGCTTCTCTGCTGAGAAGAAGAGGGCGAGGGTTTTAGGGGCTCTGGCCAGGATACGAATTGAAGAAGAAATAAGAAGGAAAGAAAAGAAATAAGGGGCAGGAGAGGTGTCGAAGTGTGAAAAACACAGAGGAGTGTAGTCCATAAGCACTTGTGCTAAATTCCATAAGCTTCTCCTACTAACTTATCAAAAGAAGTCAAAAACTCCTTATGAGATGTCATAAGCTCTTTTGATAAGCTATGCCAAACACACCGCATAAGAGCTTATGTCATAAGATAAGTCAAAAGAAGGTTAAATAAACTCTTCCAAACGCCACCTTAGTCTTCAGCTTTTACTCTTCTTGTTTAGTGAGACTTCAGCTTGTAATGAATTCTTTATTCTCTTTATTTTACAATCTGTTTTTATCCATTTCCATTTCCATTATGAGCTAAATCTTTTAATCTAGGAATATGATGAACTTATAATGAAAGTGATGAAGAATATGTGATGTTTGTTTGCAGTAATTTAACCAAGTGAATTGTGTGATAAATGCTGGAAAATGAGAGTGATCAACTTATTTAACAACCTTAGTTTGTTAATGTTGGAAAACATTGGTAAATGGAACTCGAGTTAATGTGAGTTGAGTAATTGATTGGAAAATTGAATTACCCTGAATAGAATAGGAACATTCAATCATGCTCATAGGTTAGCTGAGATAAATTAAATGCAGATGAGTGTAATTAAATTGGTCTTAAGAATTAATAAGGAATAATTAATGAAACTTGTCTTAAAAAGTGTTGGAAAACACATCAGCTTTCTTTCTCTGGAACCATTGCTGCAGCATTCAAGAGCATATTTGATATCACTGGATTTATAAATGATTCTATTCCTAGCTATTTTCTCATTATCAACTTTTTCTTGAAACTTAACCCAGTTTATTTTTATTCAGTTATCCATTTGTATTTCAAAATAAAAATTATTCACAATATTTCATTTACTTTATTGTTATCCTTTGAATTTAATTTTCATCCTAAATTTACCTAACTTGATCAACCACCTTGAAACTTTAGAAATTATCCTACAATCCTCGTAGGAACATCTTTTATCATTACATTACTTGTTTGACTGTGTATACATGCACATTGCACATTTTAAGCAACATAAATCTACCTTCTTCTCTGTTATACCTACAGTTGCTAAAGATTTCAAGTATGCTGATTCTTATGAGTGAGTGAAATTTGATGGAAAGTTTGTAACTGTTGCCATAACTGACCATGACCAAGATCATTTGGGTGATTTTGTATACATTGAATTGCCGGAAGTGGGAGCAACTGTAACCCAAGGAGGTAGTTTTGGTGCAGTTGAAAGTGTGAAGGCAACTAGTGAAATTAACACTCCTGTTTCAGGAAAAGTGGTTGAAGTTAATGAAGAGCTTAGCAGCTCTCCTGCTTTGGTGAGTTTCATTCTCCAACTCCAGAGTTTTTACAACTGACAGGAAATTGAAGCTTGGTTTCTGTGTATTTTTACTACTATTCATAATGAATTTATATCAACCCCTGATGTTTTTACACTGTCATACATTTCTTCTTATAGGTCAATTCAAGCCCTTATGAAAATGGATGGATAATTAAAGTTGAAGTGAGTGACAGTGCTGAACTAAATAACTTGATGGATTCAGATCAATACTCCAAGTTCTGCGAAGATTCCAAGCCTTGATAGTGTTGCCAAGCACTCTCCATGATGTAGATCATGTTAAACTGGGGAAGCTAAGCGTTACTTGATTTCTTTTATCCTTTCGTCAATGGATCTTGACTAGTTTATTTGTATTTCTCATGAGCTTCAATTTCTGTGGGATAATATGTGGGAAATTTGGAAAGAAAAAATCATGTGTTTTTAAAAGTAGTGCCAAGTTGTTAGATGAATTTTATCGTAGCTCGAGACTCTTAACTTCTTGTTTTAACTCCAACTACAATGAACAATAGTTATCATGAGGAAATCGTTCTTTTCTTAAGTATACCCATACACAATCACCCGGTTTGAATAACACTTGTTTTCTTCCTTTATTAACTTGCCTTGCATTATGCTCCCTTTGTTTTTCAATGTTTAACTTTACTTGTTCATGGGGCTTTTTAACAAATTCATCTTTGGCAAGCCCATCTTGATGCAACGATGATTGTTCAATTGGTATTGGAAGCAAATCAAGTAGGGTTTGTGGATTAAAACCATAGACTATCTCAAAAGGGGAGTGCTTAGTTGTAGAATGTTGCACACGGTTGTATGCATACTCAATAGGTAAGCACTCTTCCCGAGACTTTAGGTTTTTCTTGATGATGGTTCTTAGGAGAGTAGAAAGAGTCCTATTAACCACCTCGGTTTGGCCATCCGTTTGTGGGTGGCAAGTAGTTGAAAAGAGTAATTTAGTTCCAAGCTTGCCCTACAAAGTTCTCCAAAAGTGACATAGAAACTTTGTATCTCTATCGGATACAATGCTTCTAGGAATCCCATGTAGTCTAACTATTTCCCTAAAGAAAAGGTTGGCTACATGGCAAGCATCATCACTTTTGTGATATGGTATAAAATGGGCCATCTTGGAAAATCTATCACAACCACAAAGATTGAGTCATTCTCTCGCCTAGTCCTTGACAAACCCAATGCAAAATCCATAGAGATATCAATCCAATGAGAAGAAGGACTAGGTAAGGGAATGTACAATCCCTGTGGCTTACTCTTTGACTTTGCGTTCAAACACTCAATGCATTTTTGACATAACTTTTGGACTTGAGTTTTCATGTTTGGCCAAAATAAATGTTCATGCAAAACCTCTAAAGTCTTGTGAACATCGAAGTACCCCATTAAGCCCCCTTGATGTGCTTCTCTTACCAACAACTCTAATAGAATGCCTTGTCACACAAAATCTTTTGTCTTTAAAAAAGAATCCTTCATTGATGAAATATCCTTTATGTGCCAATGATCCTATTTGAGTGTAAATTGTATAAAAGTGTGGATCATTTACATACAATTCCTTTATGTGATCAAACCCTAGAAGTTTAGTTTCAAGCGTTGAAAGTAAGGCATATCTATGTGAAAGCGCATCGTCCACAACATTGCTTTTACCTTGTTTATGTTTTAATCACATAAGGGAATTGTTCTATGAATTCCATCCATTTGGCATGTCTCTTGTTTAATTTTCCTTACCCCTTTAAGTGTTTTAATGATTCATGATCACTATGAATTACAAATTCCTTGAGCAAGAGATAGTGTTGCCAAACTTTGAGACTCCTTACTAGGGCATAGAGTTCTCTATCATAAGTTGAATAGTTCAAATGTGTCGCAACAAATTTCTCACTAAAGTATGCAATGAGGTGTCTTTCTTGAATCAAGACGGCCCCAATGCCTACATTAGAAGCATCGCACTCTATCTCAAAAGATTTCACAAAATTTGGAAGCGTGAGAATTGGTGTATTGGTCAATTTTTCCTTGAGCATGTTGAAGGAGTTGTCTTGGTCTTAACCCCAATGAAATGACACATTTTTATTTAAAAACCTCATTTAGAGGACTTGCCAAAGTGATAAAGGCTTTGACAAATCTTCTATAAAAACTTGTCAATCCATGGAAACTCCTAACATCTCCAACATTCTTAGGTGTTGACCAATGTTGGATGGCCTTATTTTTTTCTTCATCCACTTGCACACCTTGTACACTAACAACATAACCCAAAAATACCACTTCGGTGGTGCAAAATGTACATTTTTCAAGGTTTGCAAAAAGTTTTTCTTTTCTTAGTACTAACAAAACACACTTTAATTAAATGGTTAAGATGTTCATCAAGTGTTTTGCTATATACCAAGATATCATCAAAATAGACAACCACAAATTTACAAAGGAATTCCCTAAGGACATGATTCATGAGCCTCATGAATGTGATTGGTGCATTAGTGAGTCCAAAAGGTATGACAAATCATTCATAAAGTCCATACTTGGTTTTAAAAGCGGTTTTACATCCATCCCCTTCTCTTATCCTTATTTGATGATAACCACTTCTTAGGTCATTTTTTGAAAAGATTTGTGACCCATGTAGCTCATCCAATAAGTCATCTAACCTTGGGATTGGATGTCTATATTTGATGGTTATGTTATTTATGGATCTACAATCCGTGCACATTCTCCATGTACCATCTTTTTTAGGTACTAAAATAACGAGCATTGTACATGGAGAAAGTGATTCTCTTATCCATTCTTTTTCCAACAAACATTCAACTTGCCTTTGAATTTATTTTGTTTCTTGTGGATTGCTCCTATAGGCCAGCCTATTAGGAAGAGATGAACTAGGAATTAAGTCCATGTGGTGCTTAATCCTCCTCATAGGTGGCAAACCTCTAGGAAGTTCTTTTGGAAAAACATCTTTAAAATCATCCAAAAAAAAACTGAAAGGGTTTTGGCAAAGAAAGAGATGGTATAGAGTTTTCACAATCACATTTGGAGTAAAATAAATACAATGGTTGATTGGCCAATAATATTTTCTTTACTTCATTTTCTTTTAGAAACAAGCATTCTTTGCCATTTTGTTCTTTACCTTTTTGTTTTTCAAAAACATTTTCCTCACTTGTGTCATTTCCCTTTTTCATATCCTTTTGTTGTACATTATTTTCTTTATTTATTTCTTTTTGTTCTTTTTCACTCTTGGCTTTTCTCTCAAGCTCCAGAGTGACATTAGAATGTGCATACTCTTTTACCTTCATTTTATTTTATGGACTCATTTTATCCAATAGAGATGATAAAACGGGTCAACTTGCTCCTCTCCAACCCGCCTAAAACGGGGTGAGGCAGAACGGTTGAAAATCACAAACTTGCCCAGTTTAATTGTGGGTTGGCCTGCCAAAGAATGAAAATATTCAAAACTAAAAAAATTAATTCTCTAAAACTTCTTTAAATTAATCATGTTCCTACATGAAAATCACATCCCGCACCGTTTGTGTGATTCATTTATTTTATATTCAATTTTACTATTATAATATTGGAAAAAAAATTATTTATTATTTATTCGAGTTCTATTAATAATATTTGACTACTGTTACAAATTTTAACATCATAAACATAATAATATAATAATAATATAGATAAAAAAATTGTATGGTTATGCTTATATAGGCTTAAACAAATTCAAATTCTTCACCAAAAAAAAATTTCAAATTAATATTAAAAAAATTGAAAGTTGGTCCGACGAGTCAAACTACCCGCCATGTTTTTTTGGCAGGTTAGGCAGAGCGGGTTGGTTGGCTAAAAAATGTAACCGACCAGCAAAAAAAAAGGGGTTAAACGGGTTGGGCATTTGGGTCTAACCATTTTTTACACCCACATCCATGACCTGAATGAAGATGGGGTGAAATTAAATAGAGGTTCAAACAGATTGATGTTGAAGAATCAACTAGGAGGATTCTACAATACTCCAACCTTAAAGTTGAGTATCCATCCTCCAGGGGTATGATAGGTATTTCAGTGAAAAAACAAAAAAAAAATAGAAAAAAAAATTAAACACTGTTTCTTCTCCTCCCACCTTCTCCCCAACCTTCTCCTTCGTCATGCCATGTTTCTGCTGTTGCTCCACCTCGGGTGGTGGGCGACGATGCACGCTGGCCATTTATCTCACTCTTGTTTTGCGGGAAGAAATCAAGGAACAATTATGAATCCTTCTTCAAAAAATAATCTTGGAATCAAAATGAAAACCAGAATCAGTTGCAGAAGGAACTTCTTGAGGATATTCAGAAAAGTTTCAAAAATTTTTTTAATGGAACTTATCACAGGCTTAGTGAGCTTTTGAATGAAAAAGTTCTGGTTTTTAGACATATTCGTTCATTGGAGCTTTTGGCAAACCCATAATCTTCATCTTCCTTTGATCTCGTTCTGGATGTGGCAGGGAGGCGCAAACAGGTAGAAGCATGACGGTGGAGGGCGGATCATATTATTGGTGGCGGTGCTGAGACCGGGGTAGGGGGCGTCGATATTGGAAACGATGGATGAGGAAGAAAAGACAAAGTAAATTACCAATATGTCCACTTTCATCTTGGCCATTGATTTATTATATTATTATATCAATGGCTGAGATCTAAAAGGATGCATCCTCCACCTTTATGGGTGAGGATTGAAGACAGAGCCAATCAACTAATGAGTTGTGGCTAGAGATACAATGCCCCTCGAGAGCTGATTCTTAAGAATAGCACCTTTTGCTTCTAATATGTCGGCCATGAACTGGATTAGAATCATTCTTATCATGAACTGGCACACGTTCACACTAACACTGACAAAACTACAGCTTTTAATGTCTAATATACTAAATATATTATAAAATATATTCTAATCTAATAAAATATATAACATACTACAATTATATAGAATGAAGTTATAATTGAATTTTTAAAAAAATCATTACGAATATGTCTGTTTTCTATAAACAGGAGGTCGAGCCTAGTCACCGTGATCCCCTTTGTTAGGAGACGGTTCTTCCGAAGTTACGTTCGTTATTTAGCGAAATTCTTTAGTGAGTTGTCTCGTATCTCTATGTACTCTCACTGTCTACTCTCTTTCGATAAAAGAAAAACATAATGTTCACGTATTTATATATTGGGTTGGGCTAAGATGTACCACCCATATTTTACACCACTCACTACACCACACATATGTGGTAAATTTTAGATCAATCAAATTGTCACATGGGTTTGGTCAAAATTTCAAACTTTCTAGTTGTATTATACTGTAGTCAAACTATGTGAATATATTATATTGTAGTATAATATATGTACTCTTTGTATTCGTAAATTTAACCCATATTAAAATAATGTTTTTTGATTAAAAAAACTGATTATATTGTAAAATAATATTTTTATTTGAATTAAAATAATGTTCGTTGTCAATAATATTTTGCAACATAATCATTTTTTTAATCAAAAAATATTATTTTAATATGAGTTAAATTTGCAAATACAAAAAACACATATATTATATTACAATATACTGTATTCATATAGTTTGACTACAGTATAATACAACTAGAAAGTTTGAAATTTCGACCAACCTATATGGCAATTTGATTTGCCCAAAATTTGTCACATGAATGATGTAGTGGGTGGTGTAAAATATGGGTGACGCACCATAAAAACACCCTATACATGGCTTTTGCTAGCGTGGACATGGTAGATAAGTCTTATGGTGAGAGAGACTTAATCACCGTTGATTCATCTTAATCCTCGTGATCATATCCTATGCACTTCATACCAGATTATCCCTCCCCCAACTCCCTCCATAGCCCCTCCTCAGCTCAGTCTCCTTCGTCATAGTCGTGAGTACCCCTCCCACCCCCACCCTCACTATTTCAGCTTCTCGGGTTATGTGCGGTGTTGACAGTTTATTTTTTGCTTACACTTATTTTGGTGGTGGTAGTGCGTGAGGAAGATGAACAATAGAGGTGCGGTGCACGACGCAAAGGAGCGAGAGGCAACAATGACACAATCAGAGATTCAGAACGGGGTTAAGCGGTGCACAATGACAATGCTGGGCGGAGAAGACAAACGGAACTCAAAGACGGTGCGACGGTGGAGAGAGAGCAGGTGGTGGCAGTGGCAAAACGAGCAGAAGATTCTCGTTGGGAACCCCATGTCGTGGTTCACCGGGAACCATTACGTCGATGAGGGAAATGCAAAATCGAGGTCGTGACTGTGTGTGAGTATGCAGATGATGTGAGACTGCAGAAAACATACAGGGAGACATGGTGCTCTCGGTGGGATGCGAATTTGAGAGAGGTGCTTGTATGCAAGAGTACGTGATAAATCAATGGGATTGCACGATCCAATGACTCTAAATCATGGTACACGGTGGGAGACCTATTAAACCTCTTACCATTATAATGTTCCTGCAAATTTTTCCAATACACTCATTTCTATTGATTGAAATTCATATGGATCTCACTACATTCAAGTGGTTTTCAATGAATTAATGGGATTCATTCCCAAAATAATAGGATATATATAAATTTCAACCAATAGAAGAGAAAGTGTTAAAAAAGTATGCTATTAGCACTCATCGTAATTTTTATAACTAGTTTTATTTCAATTTGTTATATAAGTATATTATAATTTTATTTATTCTACAAAAAAACATTATAATTTTATTCAGGGTCGATCCAACACATATTTAGGCCTAAAGCAAATTTCGGGGTGAGGTCTCTTTAAAACTAATAATAATATTTTATTAAAATTATTATATTTTTATTTAAAATTTATCTTTCGAGTTTTTGGATATGTAAAATCATTTAATAAATTATTATATGCTTTTAATGAATTATCGTAGTTAGGGTCTTTAGCTCCCCAGTGACATCCCGGGATATACCCACAAGCGTTGGCTCTTTGGACCGACTATGAGACTAATTTTCAGTCGTTGCTTAGAATAAAGAATTAACTCTTAGTTTTCGCAACCTCCCAACTAGAGCGTCTCTCCACCAGAATTACAATATAGTAAATTATTATATAATAACTATTATTTAGTAAGTAAAATCCTTTTATAAAAAAAAAAACTAAGTTCCTATATAACTACTGACTAATAAGTAAACTTTTTTTTATGCCTAAAACCCTTATTTGGATAGCTTGACTCAAGGGTCGGCACTGATTTTATTACATATTTCTAATGTGAAGAGATATGCACAGTTGTAATTGTTGGAGCACAAGCACTCACACTCACTCATGGTGCTTGATAAGCCTCTGACTTATCTAGTTTTATGACTAGATGAACTAGGGTTTATGTGCCAATTAGTCGAGTTCACTCTCGTTTTCGCCCAAATTTTGCCTTGTTTTGTTCCTAAGTTGGACTTTGACTCGTTTTGCGTCTTTTGTGTAGTTTTTAGCTTATTTTGGATAGAATTATGCTTTTGGTTGCTTTTTGTGTTTTCAGGTCAATAAAGTGAAGCTCCGGGAGTCAAGGAAAGCCAAGAAATAGTGGAAATTGCAATTCTGGAGACACTCGCCCCGCGAGTGTATTCTCGCCTCGCGAGACTGAAGGTCAACAAGGCAGCAAAAGTCAACATTTCTGGATCGTCACGCGAAAATATTCTCGCCCCGCGAGAGTCTGAAGACCTGCAAGACAGAGGCTATCACGGCATAGCCGTGATTAAGGTCACGGCTGAGATAAATTGAGATTTGAAGACTCGCCCCGCGAGAGACATCTCGCCTCACGAGAGCATGAAGACTTGGAAGTCAGAGACCATCACGGCCTAGCCGTGATGAAGGTCACAGCCTAGAATTGAAGACTCGCCCAGCTAAAGGTGTCTCGCCTCGCGAGTCCCTGAAGACCATGGAAGACAGAGACCATCACGGCTTAGCCGTGATGAATATCACGGCTGTGACAGATTAGGGTTTGAAGACTCGCCCCGCGAATACACGATCGCCTCGCGAAAATCCAAAATTTGAAGCGCGCCAATACTAGGTTTCGCGTCGCGAGAGTAAGCTCGCCCCGCGAGCTGGCGAGAAACAGAATCCTTATTTAAAGGCTGTCTCAGATCAGGATTGATATCAAGTTGTTAGCCACTGTTTAGATCAGAATAGGAGTACGAATCCTTGTTTCTGGAGCTGCGTCTCCCTTCTCTTTTCTTTTCTTCTTTTAGTTTATTATTATGGAGATTATTGCCGATTGCTTGTGCGACATCACGGGCATGAGGAACTAATCCCCTCGTCCGAGGGATCGATGAAGCCACCCATGGCTGTGTAGTGTTCATATGATGTATGTGTTTCTCCCCTCTATTTAATTGATGTTTTCCGATTCTGATTTGAATGCTTGATCATATGTATTGCGTGATTAATCAGTTAAACGTGTTTGAGGCCGAACCGCGATTCGCGTTTTAGAACTTGAATCGGGAACGCAAATGTTTTCCAATTCTGAATTGATTGATCTGATCATATGTGTTGCGTGATTAACTAGTTAACGTGTTTGAGGCCAAACGGCGAGTCGCGTTTTAGAACTTGAATTGGAATCATTAATCGAATAATGAGCACGACCGTGGATTTATTTGATTAGTGCAACCATATAGGGAACAAAGTTTAATAGAATTCGAGATTAGGGTTATGAGACCGAACAAGTAATTAATCCAATCGTCGAATACGTCCTATTGAGCACGACAGTGGATTTAGGAGAATTTAGGGGTCCCGGTTGACATTAAAATTGAACTTAGGGAGGAATACATCATCACTTGGGTACTATACATGATTGGGTAGGTGGATTTGAGACCTTGGATACTTTAATTTCTGAATTTAATCACCCTAGTTTTATTTGATTCCTTATTCGAATTGCGATATCAATCTCTCTCTCTCAACCACTTTTCTGTAACTTGACCAAACGTATCAGATTTCCCGCGGATTAGTCGAATTGGTAGCCCAATCCCTGAGTTCGACCTCGGTAATTACTTACCGTGTTATTTTTATTACTTGCGATGACCCGGTACCCTTGCCGGCGTCACAACAAGTTTTTGGCGCCGTTGCCGGGGATTGGCACAGCCAATTTTCCTAATTTTTAGGAAATTTGATTGATTGGTTAAGTTGATTTTTCTTTTTATTTTTCTGTTATTTCTTTATTATATCTCTCTCTACTTCTTTGATTCCACTTGGTCTTGCCGTGTTTTTGTATGCGAGGTACCCTTTCACAAGTGGACTTGCCATTCGATTCAGAGATCACCAGGACCGAGAGGCAATTAAGAAAAAAGGCCAGAGAAAGGAAGAGGTTGGAAGCAATTAAAATAGAGGACATGGCCGAAGAAAATCCTCCTCCTCCTCCTCGTTACAAGCCTCTTTTCGAGTACGATCTACCCAGCTTGGGTGATTGTGACTCTTCTATTATGAGGGGCAACTTGAACACAGACTCCTTCAGAGTTGAAGCATGTGTCACATTCCAGATCCGGGAGAATCAGTTTGATGGGAGTGGCAAACTGGACCCTCATAGACACATCACTCGCTTCCTTGAAGCCTGTGACTTACAGAATACAAGAGGAGTCTCACAGGATGAGTTTTGCTTGCGACTTTTCCCTCTCTCTCTTAGGGATGTCGCTCGCGATTGGGTAGACAGCTTGGATAGGAACAGCATCAGAACTTGGGAGCAAATGGCACAGATGTTCCTAACCAAATATTTTCCTCCTCAGAAAGCGGCACAAGCAAGAATAGCCGTTACATCTTTCAGGCAGACAGAGGATGAAACATATAATGAAGCTTGGGAGAGGTACAATGGCTTATTGAGAAGATGCCCTTCAGCGTTCTTTGACCCGGTCTCTAAAGTTCAACATTTCTTTAATGGGTTAAGGGGACGCTATCAGATGAACTGTGATGCCGCAGCTGGCGGTTCTTTCTCATATTTATCAGCTGAGGATGGATGGGCATTAATGGAGAAGATGTCATATAATGATTACAACCGTGGTAGGGAAAACTCAAGTGGAGTCAGTGCTGGAACAATGGAAGCCATTTTAGAGCAAGTCAAATCATTGAAGATGCAAGTGGCGGCTTTGTCAGAGAACAAGAAGGCGAATGTGATACACGAGGGAATGCCTCCAGGTTGTGGTAATTGTAATGGAGATCATGACACTCGAAACTGTCCATTCAACTTCCCTCAGGAACATGTGGACTCATGCCACAACTTTTATGACCATTGTGCCCCGAATAACTATCGAGGAAAGCAGACAAAATGACTACAATCGGAATCGAATAGGGGTACATGAGGAGAGACCATCCGGGTTTCGCTTGGAGTAATGTTAATGGTGGTCTAACCGGTCAACAACCTCCTCAAGAGAATTGGCAACAACCTCAGCGGGGTATAAGGCCGAACATTGGAATTCAGCAAGGTGCAATACCAGCAGAGGCCCTTCCGTGGCCTAGTCAGGTGCAAATAACAGATGGTGGAAGACAACCGTGGGAGTTGGCTTTTGAGAAGTTGTCAACCTTTACAGGCACAACTTTTGAGAAGATGAATGCAGCAATGGAGAAATTGTCAATCGACATAAATACGAAAGTTGACAAGTTAACAACGCATACAGGGGCGACAATTCACAATCTAGAGACACAGATGGCCCAGCTTGCAAAGCAACTTAATGAGCGTCTCCCAGGCACTTTCCCAGGTAATACCGAGAACAACCCCAAGGGACAATGCAACGTCATATCTACTAGAAGCGGAAGGGTGTTGGAACCTAACAGGGGTGCAACTAGTTCTCAGGATGACAAGGCCCCGGAACAATTACCCGTTGAGGAAGAGCAACCTGAAAAAGAGAGGTTAGCAAGTGACAAGGCACCGGAGCAAGGGGGAAGGCTGAAACTTGTAGATGAAGAGTTCCGAAAGAAGAAGTGGGTTGAACCCCAGGACCTCCCGCCCTACATGAAGGTACCGTATCCTGAAAGATTGAAGAAGCCTCAACAGGATAAGCAATTCAATAAGTTCCTTGATGTCTTCCGAAAACTTCAGATTAACATTCCATTTGCGGAAGCCTTGGAACAGATGCCATCATATGCTCGGTTTATGAAGGATCTTCTCACCAAGAAGCGGAAATTAGTGGACGAGGAAACGGTTGCTTTGACCGAGGAGTGTAGTGCCATTCTTCAGAGAAAACTCCCTCCAAAGTTGAAGGATCCCGGTTCCTTTTCGATACCATGTACCATTAGGGAGATGACTGTAGGGAAGGCATTATGTGATCTAGGGGCAAGCATCAACTTGATGCCCCTCTCTATGATGAAGAGGTTGGGAATCCAAGAAGTTAAGGATACACGGATGTCGCTCCAACTGGTCGACCGCTCTATAAAATATCCTTATGGGGTGGTCGAAGACTTGTTAGTAAAAGTGGACAAGCTCATATTTCCGGCGGACTTTGTAGTACTTGATATGGATGAAGACGCCGAGGTTCCTCTCATATTGGGTAGGCCCTTCTTGGCCACTGGGGGTGCCTTGATAGATGTGCGGCAAGGGAAGCTCACTCTAAGGGTGCAAGATGATGAGGTAGTCTTCAATCTCTTTGAAGTAATGAAGCACCCTGCAGAGAGGACAGAAGTGTATCGATTGGATATGGTGGATCCAACTGCCAAGGCAATGGCAACTAGAGAAGCCCATGGCTCTTCACTTGCTCAAGTGTCGGTAAAATCCCATGATGGGGACAGTGAGAAAAAAGGCCCTTTGGGGGATGAGGTCTATATCGAGTGGTTGAAAGACATGGAAGCCTTACCGAGTCTCCAAGGGGAAGAATGTGCAAAGGAAGAACTCAGCAGCAAGGGCAAGAAAAAGAAGGGTAAGGCACCAAGGTTGAAAGGTGGCACAACCGTGGTGGTCAATGCAAACGATGAGTTGATCCCAAAAAAGACCATAACGGGATGGAGAGTTCGTGCTAATTATAGAAGGATGCTGGACTTAAATGAGTTGTCCGGGAACAGTAGGAGAGCTTATGAAAGGGCAAGAGCCTACAGAATACGGACTGAGGCATGGAATGGCAAGCAAGATCTACATCCGGATTAACCCTTAGGGGTGACTTGAGTCAGGCTCGGGACGTTAAACAAGCGCTACTTGGGAGGCAACCCAAGCTAGGTATCCTTTGGTTTTAGTTTCTGTCATTTTCACAAAAAAAAAAAACTTGATTCGCCTCGCGAATCCACATTGGCCGCGCGAGACAGAAGCCCTGAATCTCTGGGTTGCTCACTTTTCTGTCTCGCGTCGCGAGGTCTACTTTCGCCTCGCGATTATGGGCATCAGCATCTGTGGGAATTCCAGATTCGCCTCGCGAGTGATATCTCGCCTCGCGAATCTGCACTTAAGGTCTTAAATTGCAGGAGTTCTTCCAGGATGCTATGCAAACAGAAGGGAGGCCGTGAGACCAATATTGATGAGGAGGCAACCATGGAAATTTGATCAGGGAGTATTTTCTCCTCTCCTCACTCTTGTTTGTTTTTAATTTGTTTTTGATTTTCGTTTTGTTTTTGTTTGTCACTCTTGAATAATTTGAGAAGATCAAGAGTTGTTGTATGAATGTCGTGTCGGCAAGCTTGTTGGTTTCTAATTAAATTGAGCACAGATTGCATGAATTATTTTGATCATTGATGATTTCCCCCTAGGTTCTGAAAGTAGAAAAGTTGATCCCCACTTAAAAATTGAAAATTGAACTTTGAGATTTATTGTGATTACTTGATTTATGATAAGTTTGGGGTGAGGGGGTGCACACACTAGGAATCGTATCTCGGTCAAACAATTTGCAAAAATGTCCAGGTGAGGATTTGAGCCTCCAACCCTGTTTTTAAATGTGTGAATCACTGTTAAGTTGCACTTTCCCGGATTTGCTTGAATCTCTTCATGGTTTGCATGTTTATGTGTTGCATCAAATGATTTAGGCAATTTTCTTTGAATTAACTACTTGGCCTGAAAAGAACCATCCCTAATGCATGTTCCCTGGTTAGCCAAATTGAGCCCAATTGACCTATTGTTTCTTGATGACCTTATATTACGAGCCAAAATCAGAAAAAACCATGTTAACCCAATCTCAGGATTAGGAGAGCATGGAAGCATAGCAAGAGAATGGTTGTGAGGAACTAAGTTTGGGGTGGCTACAAGGAGATATGTCATTTTGGGGTGAGAAAAAGAAAAATAAAGGTTGAAACTCAAGGCAATAATAAAAATAAATAAATAAATAAATAAAATAAATATATATTCAAAATAAATTGCCAAAAGAAAAGGGGCAAATCAAGAGATTAGCAAGGAAAAAGGCTGTAGTCACCCGAGACAAAAAGAAAAATGAAAAAAGGAATTTGAGTGGAATACGTGTGAAAATGCTCATGCTCTCTTAGTTCCTAGGGACTTAAGCCTAAATATCCTTCATTATCCTACCCCGAGCCAGGCCCCATTACAACCTTTAAAAGACCTTCTGATGTTGCATACATGTTTTCGTGGGAACTACTTTTGAGATGAAAATCAAATTCATGGGAAGTGCTCTTGATAAGTGAAATTGAGTGAAAAAGTTGAAAGCCTTGACGAATTGAGCGAATGAGTGAAATTTTACATACCCTTGTGAGGAAGGCAATTGTTTGGAATAGGTGATCTTCCTTTGTGTGTATCTTTGAGCCTCAACTTAGAGTAATGATGGCATGAATGGTAAATTCTCAATTGTTTAAAGTAGATGAATGTGGGGATTACATTGATGAAAAAAAAGGGGGGGAATCAAAGAAGAAAACTGTTTTGTAAAGTTGCATGAAATTTGTGTGAAATTGATTAGATCTTTAGGCTTGCCAAGCCTTGAGTCGTTTTTGAGTTTTAAGCTTGCTTGGGGACAAGCAAGGTTTAAGTTTGGGGTGTTTTGATAAGCCTCTGGCTTATCTAGTTTTATGACTAGATGAACTAGGGTTTATGTGCCAATTAGTCGAGTTCACTCTCGTTTTCGCCCAAATTTTGCCTTGTTTTGTTCCTAAGTTGGACTTTGACTCGTTTTGCGTCTTTTGTGTAGTTTTTATCTTATTTTGGATAGAATTATGCTTTTGGTTGCTTTTTGTGTTTTCAGGTCAATAAAGTGAAGCTCCGGGAGTCAAGGAAAGCCAAGAAATAGTGGAAATTGCAATTCTGGAGACACTCGCCCCGCGAGTGTATTCTCGCCTCGCGAGACTGAAGGTCAACAAGGCAGCAAAAGTCAACATTTCTGGATCGCCACGCGAAAATATTCTCGCCCCGCGAGAGTCTGAAGACCTGCAAGACAGAGGCTATCACGGCATAGCCGTGATTAAGGTCACGGCTGAGATAAATTGAGATTTGAAGACTCGCCCCGCGAGAGCATGAAGACTTGGAAGTCAGAGACCATCACGGCCTAGCCGTGATGAAGGTCACAGCCTAGAATTGAAGACTCGGCCCGCGAAAGGTGTCTCGCCTCGCGAGTCCCTGAAGACCATGGAAGACAGAGACCATCACGGCTTAGCCGTGATGAATATCACGGCTGTGACAGATTAGGGTTTGAAGACTCGCCCCGCGAATACACGATCGCCTCGCGAAAATCCAAAATTTGAAGCGCGCCAATACTAGGTTTCGCGTCGCGAGAGTAAGCTCGCCCCGCGAGCTGGCGAGAAACAGAATCCTTATTTAAAGGTTGTCTCAGATCAGGATTGATATCAAGTTGTTAGCCACTGTTTAGATCAGAATAGGAGTGCGAATCCTTGTTTCTGGAGCTGCGTCTCCCTTCTCTTTTCTTTTCTTCTTTTAGTTTATTATTATGGAGATTATTGCCGATTGTTTGTGCGACATCACGGGCATGAGGAACTAATCCCCTCGTCCGAGGGATCGATGAAGCCACCCATGGATGTGTAGTGTTCATATGATGTATGTGTTTCTCCCCTCTATTTAATTGATGTTTTCCGATTCTGATTTGAATGCTTGATCATATGTATTGCGTGATTAATCGGTTAAACGTGTTTGAGGCCGAACGGCGATTCGCGTTTTAGAACTTGAATCGGGATCGCAAATGTTTTCCAATTCTGAATTGATTGAGTTGATCATATGTGTTGCGTGATTAACTAGTTAACGTGTTTGAGGCCAAACGGCGAGTCGCGTTTTAGAACTTGAATTGGAATCATTAATCGAATAATGAGCACGACCGTGGATTTATTTGATTAGTGCAACCATATAGGGAACAAGGTTTAATAGAATTCGAGATTAGGGTTATGAGACCGAACAAGTAATTAATCCAATCGTCGAATACGTCCTATTGAGCACGACAGTGGATTTAGGAGAATTTAGGGGTCCCGGTTGACATTAAAATTGAACTTAGGGAGGAATACATCATCACTTGGGTACTATACATGATTGGGTAGGTGGATTTGAGACCTTGGATACTTTAATTTCTGAATTTAATCACCCTAGTTTTATTTGATTCCTTATTCGAATTGCGATATCAATCTCTCTCTCTCAACAACTTTTCTGTAACTTGACCAAACGTATCGGATTTCTCGCGGATTAGTCGAATTGGTAGCCCAATCCCTGAGTTCGACCTCGGTAATTACTTACCGGTTTATTTTTATTACTTGCGACGACCCGGTACACTTGCCGGCGTCAGAACAGTGCTCCCACATAAAAAAGAATAGAAAGATCGAGAAAGATGAGAGAAAGAGATACCAAAAAAAAAATTTATTCAATACTTTCACTTGCACATATACATTGCACTATTCACACACTTGTGTTAATTTACATCTACATTATGTCTATTTATAGACTTACATATATACTAACTAACTCTTTTAATAGCTTCTAACTAATCACTTTAGTTACAACAAATTAATCTTACTTTAACAAACTAACCAAGCAACACATATATTTGAATTACATTTCAACACACCCCCTTAATTTAAATTAGCTAAAAACACAAAATACAATGACTAATATATTTGAAGCACAATGATCTAACTTCGATAGAAATACTCTTATAGCTACCAGGATCCTAGAACTTTAGAAGCCATAAGTTTTTTTTTTTATAAACAAAAGAATATATTAATGAAGGTATTAGTGGTACCCAACCCGTATACCAAATAACACCAAACCAGATAACAAAACACACCCATGGTGACAGGGTGTATACCCAAAAGGAACAAAAAGTCAACAAGTTCACCTAATGTGTACATCAAGATAAATACCCCAAACTGTATTATCTACAAATACCAGTTAGGCTATCAAAACATTACAACCAAAACTCTATACCAAAAGCGTGGCCAAAGCAAAGCAGCAGGGAGAAAACCTGTACTGGAGCGCCAAAACAGAGAGCAAAATATGGGTCCTCAACAAAAAACGAAGCTGAAGGCAAAAACACCACGAAGAACACAACCAAAACAGCATAAGGCCTAAGCAACCACTCCTGTAACCAAAAAAGACCCTGCAGATTCAGCTTAAACACCCAGAAGGACTAAGGCACCAATTCAAGTAGCTATAATTAGATTAGCCACAATTTGTTGAGAACCAAACCAAGACCTGAGCCTAATTAACTCAGAAGTATTTAAAAAATCAATCCTTTCATTATTGAAAATAACTTGGTTCCTTAGTAACCAAATAGACCAAACAGTAGTGTGTCAAAATAAGCACTTGATCTTCCTTGACTTTCTCCCTTTGAAAAGACCATGATGAAGAAGATAATGAGAAGTATTGTCAGCTGGAAGCACCACTGGGAAACACAACCACCTATAAACAAAATTCTAGACCTCCAATGTGAAAGGACAATGTAGAAAAAGATGGGAAGAGGTCTCCAAGGCACTGCCACAGAGAACGCAGAAGCCATTATGATTAGCAGGTAGCACATTCTTGTAAAGAAGATTAGAACAAGTAGGCAATCAATCCAACAGCAATTCCAAGAAAACGAAAGGATCTTACTTGGAGCACAACTATTCCAAAATTTTTGGAATACATCATCCTCTAAGCCAGGAGAGGGGAACAAGGGGAGAGTCTGACAACATGAAGTTGTAAGTCTCCCTAACCGTAAATTCCATAGAAGAACCAAGAGACCAAACCCACCTATCTTCAATTTCTTTAGAGATGTGGGCAGCAACCATAGTGTCCAGGAAGAGCCTACATACTTCCTCCTCCCGCTCAAAAAGGGGTCTTCTCCAACTCCAGTTCCACCTCCAAACCTCACCATCCCACCTCCCCATTTCCGAAATTAGATTATGTTTGCCAAGAGACAGAGAGTAGAGCCTTGGGAAGGCGTCTTTCAAGCATGAAGCCCCAAACCACCGTGGTGCCAAAATTTGGTTTGAGCACCGTTACCAACCCTTCTACTTATCCCTTTAGAGAACCAATTCAACTGGACTGCTTTATCAGTGTCAATAGAGCAAAGGTCCCTCCACCAACTTAAGGAGTTCCTACAATTCCACAATGGTCCTCCTTGAAAATCAAGATCACCATATCTACATTGAAGGATCGGGTACCACACTGCCTCCTTATCAACTAATAACCCTCCACCTCCATTTACCGAGTAAGCTAAGGTTAAAATGATCTACGTGCTTTACACCCAAGCCTCCTTGCACGTTCGGCATACACACTTTAATCCAACTCACCCAACAAATTCCAAAAACAAATATTCAACACAAGTGATGCGCTAGTCTTATGGTCACCAGTGCTTCCCCTATACCGTGCTTCCCTGGACTCCATCGTTCAAATCTTCACTAATGACATTTTTCGAAATTTTAAAAATTTGAAGCATTTTATGAAAAATAAAATGATCAACACGCATAAGTAGAGTTTCAAACCAGTGACCTGTTGCATAACACACCAGCGCTTTAACACTAAGCTATAGCAACTATTGATGGAAGTCATCAATCGCAAAATATACTTAACATGTTCAACGTTCTTCCTTTTCCAGCAACTGAAACTTTCGTCTTCTCCTATCCACCGACCTTTGTTCTGTTTCTTCCTACATGAACACTTCAAAATAGGTGACCCAGGTTTGGCTATAAAATCACCTTCTTGCCCACCAATAGCATAAAGGACATCATCACCCACAACACCATCATCATCATTACTCTTCTTCTCAGTCAGAGAACCATCACCGCTGTCATCGTACTCATCGACGTCGACAGCAACGTCATCGAAGGACTGAAGGACACCGCGGTTCTTTCTTTTTCCGTCACCTCTGGTCTTGTCATTGTCATTATCGATCTTCCGCCAGTGACCTCCATGGTGTCATCAACCACCATAAGTTCCGATGAAAATGACCCAGCCTCATCTTCAGCTTCTTGATCCTCTTCTATTATGGATTCTGAGGATAACAATTCATCTGCAGATCGGACTTTAACATAATCCTTAGTTTCTTCATCAGAGTTGATAACATGAGAATCTTCCAATTTATTTTCACCTTCAATGGTTGTTCGAGTCATTGCAAATGCTTGCAAAACATTTTAGTATGAATTTCCTTCAATCAAGCCTTGGTATCTGTCTCTAGCTCCGGCATCAATGCTGATGAACAATCCTCCGCCGTATGCGGGTAACAAGCACTCCCTGGTCCTTCTGATGCACTACCTCTGTAATGACCCAAAATATGGCAAGTAGACCTAATTTTCCCAATACCAACCCCAAGTAGTTTTAACCCTCTTAGTGTGACAATGCAGCTAGATCAGAAGAGTTTAGAATAATGATGAGTCACATCATTTAGGAAGAGTCTAGAATAATGGTAAGTCACTACTAAGTTTGTTAGGTATGCTGCTATATATGTAATGAATGAATGCAATGAGAACAAGAAGAATATTGAAGGAAGCATTTGCTTAAAGAGATTGTTGGGAAGGAGTGTTTTTATTTTCTATACCGTTTTAGCTATTTCCCTATTTGGTATAATTTCTTATACCTTACAACCTCTATTTTCTTTTTCTTGCATCTCTTGATCAGTTGGCTTTGCTAGACTGTGAAGCCAAGTCATGAAGGCTCGTCTTTTATTAGCATCAAGCTCCTCCACTGACATGTCTGCACTCTACTGTGTATAGTGCTTGCAAAATTGGTTTTTTTCATCAGCATTTCTTTTCCTCAGCACCCTTGATCTTGTTTTCTCATTGCAGTCATCTTTCTTATCACCTTCATAGGATTTGTGCAAGATATCCCATGCTCTTTTGGCTGTGTTATCAGCAACAATCTTCTCAAGAATTCCTTCATCCACACGTTGATGAAGAATCAAGAGAGCTTGATAATCTCTCTTTTTGGAAGCACCATCTTCCTCATCTTGAACTCCTTCTTGCACCATCTCAAGCACCTCATAGAAATTGAAAATGTTTTCCATCTTCACTACCCATTGATGGAAGTTCTTACTATCAAGAATCGGTAAATGGATTGATAAATCCCCACTCACAATCTTTTCAATTTCCGCAGCCATGGACCCATAGTCACAAGTCCTTAGTCTTGTAGCTCTAGATACAATGTTGGAACACAAGCACTAATATTCACTCATGGTGCACACACATAGAAATAATAGAAAGATTGAGAAAGATGAGAGAAAGAGAAACAAAAAAAAAACTTTTATTCAATACTTGCACTACACTTTCACTTGTATATATACATTGCACTATTCCCACACTTGTGCTAATTCACATCTATACTATGTTTATTTATAGACTTAAACATACATTAACTAATTCTCTTAATAACTTCTAACTAATCACTTTACTTATAACAAACTAATTAAACAAATTACATTCCAACGGTAATGTGCAAAAGCTTTATCCATATGGACCCAGATGCAGCCAGCCCTTTACACCCGACCAACTTTCGGGACCCACTATACTTAATTCACCCTTCTTCTGTTTTTGATCTGCCCACGTTTTTATTGTAAATATTTTATATGATTTCTTAAATAATGAATAATGAATTTAATAGGTATGTTAATATAAAGATCTTTTTTACAAGTATACCAAAAGAAAACTCTTAACCAATCTTAAATCTAACGTTATTCCGACAAAAAATAAAAAAATCTAACCTTATTAAAATAATCGATTTTTATAATAATTATTTTAAAAATCTTATAAATAACATGATATGTGATTAATTGATATCGTAAAAAACGAAGGCTATATATTAAAGTTAGAGTTTAATTATTATACATTATCATTGTAATTTATTTTTTGCATCAATCAATTCGAAATCATGAGATCTGCGACTTTTTTCTTCGTTGATGTAAAACGGGAAACAAAACTAAACAAAAGTTAGGAGATCATACATCCATGTTATCATCTTGAAGCAACAGAGATAACAAAGGGCAAGGACTCTCAACAAAAGATAAAGAGAAAGAGCTAGAATGATCCAGTAATCCTTTTTAGCTAGAACATCAGCACATCTATTAGCTGATCTATGGATAAAAAAATGTGTACTTTCCAGTCCCTTCTCCGAGTCAGAGCAAGGATTTCTTTCAAAATGAATTGAATGCCTGGGTTTTGAGCGATCACTCTTCTAGTCATTTCCACGAGCATCATTGAGTCAGTTTCCACAACCAAACTCTGGATCTTCATTTCTTGAGCTATGCGAAGACCAGAAAGAAGTCCCCATGTCAATGCACAGAGAATATTGCTTGAATTTTAAGGTAGTTAATATAAAAGTCAAATATTTTTATGATGTGCTATTTTTTATTGATCGACGGTTTTAAAAATTATTTACACATTTATCTTGAAAGTACATACTAGTTAAATCCTTAAAAGTATTATATTGATTTGTGATCCCACATACAATAACAAAAAGAGAAAAAAATAAAGTTATGTTATTTGAACACAAATTTTGGACACCGTACGTGACACCATATATGTTTATGTCTATCTCTCATTTATTTTTTATGTTATTTGTATCCACGTTTCTCAAAAAAAACTCAAAAAACAAAGGAAACACCTTGTGGTGTCCCATTTTGTGTAATAAACCATTCCTCAAAGGAATATTAAAAACACTATCACCAAGCTAAAAGACCAGGAAGACAAGCTACTAGGATTCGCCGGGGAGCAAGTCAAAACCCGAGGTTACATAGACCTCTTAACAACGTTTGGAGAAGGAAGACTCTCCAGATCCGTATCAGTCAGGAACGTTATTGTAGATGCCAGCACGTCGTACAACATCCTTATTGGAAGACCGACGTTGAATGAACTCGGGGCGATTGTCTCTACCCCACACCTGACAATGAAATTCCCAACCGAATCTGGGGAGATAGTCGCAGTCCGGGCTGACCAAAGGCTAGCCAGGCAATGCTATGTTGATAGCCTAAAGGTTACCCGCCACCAGGATATCGCAATGAATGTCGGGGATGATAAAGCAGAGGTGGTAAGCTCGGTCAGTTCGTTAACTTCAGCCAGCTCGGTCAGCATGTTTGAACTAGACCCAAGGACGGAGATGTACGAGTCCAGAGCCTAACCAACAGTCTTTAGAAAGGTTCCAGTTGGGAGCCCAAGCCGAACAATGCACCCAAATCGGTAGTCAACTTGACCCCTCGCTCAAACAAAAGCTTCAAGCGGTCCTAAGAAAGAATGCCGATCTGTTTGCTTGGAAGACATCGGATATGCCTGGTATAGACCCCAATTTTATGTGCCATAGGCTGTCCGTATGTCCCGAAGCCAAGCCTGTAGCTCAAAGAAAAAGGAAACTTGGCGAGGAAAGGCACCGAGCAGTAGCCAAGGAGACTTCCAAAATGGTCAAAGCAAATTTCATCAGAGAGGTGAAATACACTACTTGGCTAGCCAATGTGGTGTTAGTTAGAAAGGCCAACGGTAAATGGCGAATGTGCACTAACTACACCGATCTCAACAAGGCATGCCCAAAAGATTCTTATCCTTTTTCCAACATTGACAGACTGGTGGACGGGGCCTCAGGATACAAAGTTTTGTCCTTTTTGGAGGCGTACTCAGGCTATAACCAGATCAGGATGTATCCACCCGATGAAGAAAAAACGGCATTTATGACTGATGGGGCAAACTACTGCTATCGGGTGATGCCTTTCGGCTTAAAAAATGCTGGTGCAACATATCAAAGGCTTATGGACAAGGTTTTCGTCAACCAAATCGGAAAGAACTTAGAAGTATATGTTGATGATATGGTGGTGAAATCCGATGACCCAAGCCAACATCCAGTCGACCTCGAAGAAATTTTCAGTCAGCTTAGAAAATACAACATGAGGTTAAATCCAGAAAAATGCTCCTTTGGTGTACAAGGAGGAAAGTTCTTAGGATATATGCTAACACACCGGGGGATCGAAGCTAATCCGGATAAATGCAAATATGTTATGGAAATGCGGAGTCCTCGGAATGTAAAAGAAATTCAGAGGCTAGCCGACCGATTAGCCTCTCTATCCTGTTTTCTCCCGAAGTCTGCAGAAAAAGCAAGACCCTTCTTCTAGCTCTTGAAAAAACCAAAGGATTTCATCTGGACCGAAGAATGTGAGAAGGCCTTGAAGATCTGAAACTCTTCCTAGCATCTCCCCCAATCCTCACTCGGCCTCAGCTCGGCAAGGATCTGTACTTGTACCTATCTGTCAACGATTGTGCAATCAGTGTAGTGATTATCCAGGAAGAGGGAGAGCAACAGAGGCCGGTATACTATGTGAGTAGGATCCTGAAAGACGCAGAGACGCGGTATCAAGTAATTGAAAAGCTGGCCCTCGCCTTAGTCATGGCAGCTCGGAGGTTACGGCCCTATTTCCAGTCGCACCAAGTCATAGTCAAAACTGATCATCCCATAAAGCAGGTGCTCAGGAAACCCGATCTAGCCGGACGAATGATAGCTTGGTCAGTAGAATTGTCGGAATTCGGTTTACAATATGAGCCGAGGGGGCCGATGAAAGCACAATGCCTCTCCGACTTCATTGTCGAGCTCTCTTCTAAACCGAGGTCGGAATTCTTCATCTGGCTCCTATATGTTGACAGATCATCTAACTTGAAGGGAAGCGAGGCTGGAATAATTCTCGAGATACCTGATGACCTAATCCTGGAGCAATATTTAAAGTTTGGGTTTATTGCTTCAAACAACCAAGCAGAATATGAAGCCCTTATTGCAGGACTAATGTTAGCTAAAGAAGTTGGGGTACAGGAATTAAAATGCCGAAGTGACTCACAGCTTGTAACAGGACAAGTCTCGGGTAATTATCAAACAAAGGACCCCCAACTAACTAGATATCTCTACAAGGTTAATAGCCTAGTTTCTGAATTTGATCATTTCTCTATTGAGCATATTCCTCGGGAAGAAAATTCCAGGGCAGATCTGTTGCCCAATTTGGCTAGCACCAAGAAAACTGGCCAGCTAAGAACTTTCATTTAGGAAAACCTTCTCGAACCGAGCATAAAAAGTGTCGAAGTAATAATGATCGGGCACTATGATCGTGGCTGGATGACACCAATTTGGGAGTATCTAACCTCGGACAAACTCCCCGATGATCCTAAGGAGGCGAGGCGAATTCGTCTAAAATCTTGCCATTATACCATCCTAGACGGTGAGTTGTACAGAAGAGGATTCTCCAGGCCATTGCTGAAGTGCCTAACAAAGGAGCAGTCCAAGTACGTAATGGATGAGATGCACCGAGGAATCCGTGGAATGCATTCATGTGGCCGATCTCTGGCAGCTCGGGTCCTGCGAGCAGGGTTTTATTGGCCAACCATGAGACTGGATTGTGCTACTTGGACTAATAGGTGTGAGCCCTGTCAGAAGTTCGCCAGCATAGTACGTGCTCCAGGATAAGAACTCCACTCCATGTTCTCGCCGTGGCCCTTTACTATGTGGGGAATGGATATAGTCGGTCCTTTCCCAGTTGCCAAACGTCAAGTCAAGTTCCTGTTGGTAGGTGTAGACTACTTCACCAAGTGGATTGAAGCAGAACCATTAGATACGATAACTGCCAAAAAGGTTCAGAATTTTGTATGGAAAAACATCATATGCAGGCACGGCCTCCCTTATGCAGTTGTCACGGACAATGGAAAGCAATTCACCGATAAAGAGCTTAGAGAGTTTTACTCTAACCTCGGAATTAAACATAAAGTGACCTCGGTTGAGCATCCACAAACAAATGGCCAAGCCGAGGCAGCCAATAAGGTTATTTTAAATGAGCTCAAAAGAAGGTTAGGCCAATCAAAAGGGGCTTGGGTTGAACAATTACCAAGCATCCTATGGGCTTACCATTGCTCACCACAATCTTCAACGGGCGAAACACCGTTCAAACTAACCTATGGAACCGATGCAATGATTCTAGTTGAGCTCGGCGAACTCTCTTTCCGAAGGAAGCATCACGATCAAAGTAAAAACAAAGAAGAACTCCGAGTTGAGCTTGACATGGTTGAAGAAGTCCGAGATGCGGCGAAAATCAGAGACGAGCTGTGCAAGCAAACAACAACTCGGAAGTACAACTCGAGGTTGCAGCCAAGGGAATTTGTGCAAGGTGACTTAGTGCTGAGACTGCAAAACGACGCGAGAAAAGACCCCAGAGAGGGTAAGCTCGCAGCGAACTGGTCTGGCCCCTTCAGGATAGTTGAAAATATGGGAAATGGTGCCTACAGGCTAGAAGAATTGTCAGGAAAGGCTGTTCCAAGAACATGGAACACTTCCCACCTTAAGTTTTATTTTAGTGAAGGTTATAGGTGATGCACTCTTTTTCCTATCTCGGTCTTTTTCCCACGAGGTTTTGGCCGAGAGGATTTTAATGAGGCACACCCGGAAAAATAAATAAATAGAATCATTTTCAATTGCGCTAGAATACTGTGTTAATTAAAACAGCAAAAAAACCTAAAGAGGTTGTCCGATCTAAAATTGACCGAGTTGAGATCGAAATGCCGAGCCTATAAAGGTATAAAGCATCTAAAAACCTAAAGAGGCTATCCGAGCTAAAATCGACCGAGTTGAGGTCGAAATGCCGAGCCTATAAAGGTATAAAGCATCTAAAAACCTAAAGAGGCTGTCCGAGCTAAAATCGACCGAGATGAGGTCGAAATGCCAAGCCTATAAAGGTAAAAAGCATCTAAAAACCTAAAGAGACTGTCCGAGCTAAAATCGACCGAGTTGAGGTCGAAATGCCAAGCCTATAAAGGTATACAACAACTAAAGCCTAAAGAGACTGACCGAGCTAAAATCGACCAAGTTAAGGTTGAAATGCCGAGCCTATAAAGGTGGAAAACAACTTACAACCTAAAGAGACTGTCGGAGCTGAAATCGACCGAGTTGAAGTCGAAACGCCAAGTCTATAAGGGTAAATAACAACTTAACACCTGAAAAGGTAATCCAAGCCAAAATTGACCAAACCAGGGTCAAACGGCAAAAACCTAAAAAGGTAACCAATGCCTAAAAAGGTAAGTAAAAACCTACAGGTACTTCAAGTTCTGACTATTTCGAATTAATCGCGTCACAGGCCAAAACTAAACGAGTACTAACTTAGAAAAATAGTTGCAACGTTTTCAAAAAGAGTAACTCGCACGTAGGTCCATTAACAAAAATGGGCCAAGCCCAAAGTACATAAGTATTCAAAATAAAAAAACGATGCCCTACTCATGGGCATCCCCATGCACAACGGCTTCAACGGGAACAAAGTTGGGCTCATCCGCGACACTCGGAGGAGATTGTCCGGGTAAGCTTATTCCCTCTTCACCACCAGCTTCCTCTTCAACCGCTTCTCCGTCAGCCTCCTCTTCTTGAGTTGCCTCTGTTTCATCTTCCAGCTCGGAAAGCGGGACCGGGAAGCCATCCCTGTTGAAATTATTGTCCATGTCAGCACTGGAAAAATCGGCATTTGGATTGAAATGCTGAAGCTGCTTCACGGCTCGCGAGAAGCCATTAACATGCTCCCTCGTGATAGAAGCCTCGGCTTCAGCCAGATTAGAATGGAGCCTCAAATTCTCCTCCTTCTAGGTCTCAAGCAACTTCCGCAACTCAAGACTGGCCTCCCTCTCGGCTTGAAGTCCTTCAGCGATCTTCTGAAAATTCAGCCTCTGGGCTTTTTCTAGATCCAGCTCGGTCAGAATGACGGTCTTGTCTTTTTCCAGCTCGATTTTTTGGGCCTTCAGTTGACCAATGACCCGAGCTTGCTCTTCACACTTGGCCACGGTTTGAGCAAGCTCGTCCCTCAGCCTCAAGGCTCGGGCCAAATCAGCCCTCATTACCTCCATCTTCTTGACATTGTCAATAACCTGTAGGCTCCAGAAGCGAGTGATGGAGGCGATCCGGAGAGCATATGCAGCGGCAGCCTCCATACTCTCCTCAGGACCTTGCTCCAGCAAAAGCCGAGCATCAGAAGGTTTCAGCACTTGGCTATCAATCAGGCCTGTAAGGTCGAACTCATTTTCCCAGAGCGAGCTAATCCCCGGGTTGCAGTTCCCATTGTACCATTTGGTGTCCGAAGTAAGATCGGTCACCATGGGAACATTAACCGACCTCTTAGCAGCAGCAGGAGTTTCTTCAATCATCAACAAGGGAGAAGGACTTCTAATCGGGACCTCGGACATCATGTCTTCCCGAGTCCTCTTCGGTAGGAGTGGTGTTCGGTCGAAGCTTCAAAGAACCTTCTTCTTCTTTCCTTTGACATTTGAAGCCACAACCTGATCCTTGCACGCTTGATTAGCTGACTTCTTCATCAGAGCCTTGTAGTTGAACTTCCCCATTATCACTACAAAAAGGAAATCGGTCAAATAAAATAAGTATGCTACAGGGTACATTACCACTTGTCAACAAAAAGTTACTTACATTCAAAATCAGCTTGCCGAGTGGAAGAGGCATTAAGCTTTAAAAGCCTTCCACACGGCAAAGGCCGAGGATACAGTTTCAGGAGCTCGACATCAGCTCGCTCCTGAGAGGTCATAGAGTCGAGGTCATAGCCAGAAAATTTGACAGGGTGCGGTTGCTAGTAGAGTGGAAATTTAGGGTCCCCGGCCGAGTCAAAAAAAATAGACTCATTACCCGTTAGAGGCCAGACTTTGAAGAAATCGGATTTGAAAAACTTATATGAGCTCTTATAGAGCCCGATGATTCCCCTCTGCTCAATCCCACTCAGAGAGATCCAGCCAACTCGGTCCCCAAACCGAACTCGGTAAAAATACAGAAACTTAGGAGCAGTAGCCTCTATCCCTATCTGGCTACACAGAATTTGAAAGGCTTTCAAAAATGCCCAGCTATTCGGGTGAAGCTGGGTAGGAGCAACGTTCATAACTCGCAAGACCTCGCATTCGAACGGGCTGAAGGGAATGGAGAGTCCAATTTGCTCAAAAAAGGTCTTATATACATACGTAAAGTGTGGCTCAGATGAAGAGGGGCAAAGGAAAACATGATCAGCCTCGCTACAGGGAAGGCACTCTACGAGGCCTCCTTTAGCTATAACCTTGTTTTTTATAGCTTCAAGGAGTTAAAATCCCTGAAATTAGAGTGGAATGCAGCAACATCGGGTTTTACCCAGAAATACCCAAGAATGGTAATATCTAGGTTGGGAACTTGCGACGCTTGGGGACAACAATAGCGTCTGGAGCAACAAAGCTCCTCCCATCAGAAGAAGAACAAGAAGAACCCTTATCACCTCCATCACCATGAGAAGGAGAGGGGGACTGATAAGGAGAGCCCCCAATCCGATTGATTTTGGGCTCTACAATCTGAACCTAGGAAGAGGCAAGCTGGGACACCTCAAATGAAGACTTCATAGAAAAAACACCAGAAATCAAACTGGAATAAAACCTAAGGGAGCTTGCAAGGGATGAAGGACGTACCTCGAATAGGAAGGGAGTATGAATGCTCGGACTAGAGACGACTCAAGAGGAGAAAATCTAGGGCTCAAGGAAGGTAAAGCCCCGTCCTAGGGGCTCGTCCCAATTTATAGAAAACGGGTAACATCCTTTCGGCGAATTAATGATGGTTGTTGGCGTCCGAAACAAGGAAAACGTCCCTTCAAGTCTTCCTGAATTCGGCACACTAATGGAAAGGAAACACATGGCAGAAATGTCAGAATGTACACTGCCATCGAGGGAAAAAGGAGCACGCAACTACTGCACAAGTCTCGAAACTAATGCCATAAAGGCCACACGTCACACAGAGTAACGTCTCTTTTCCATCTCGGGAACCGAGAAAGTATGGCCTCAGCACGAAACTCAGGTGATCACCTCCACCTCGGCTAGCCTCGGCTCCTTCGAAAAAAGCTTCCACGCAATCAGCTCAAAGCTTGGGGGGCTTGTGTATGAGCCGAGACATAGAGCTCGGTTCCTCGAAGCGTCGAGCTCGGTCGCTCGAGCTGCTCACCGAGTTGGAGGATATGTATATATATATACGAAGTATGAAGCTCGGTGAGCAGCTCGCCGAGCTAAAAGACCAAAAGATGAAACCAAGTTCCTAAGCTCGGCTAATGTCACGAAAGCTTCTACGCTTTACTAGCTCAAAGCTTAGGGGCTTGTGTACTAGCCGAAAAGTGAAACCCGGCCACCGAGCTTGAATACCCGACCCAATCCGGAAATTAAGGATAAGAAGTTAACATCACCTTTAATTATCCTGATATTATCTGAAAATAACCGTATCCGGTTAAAAGAGATAATATCCCATAAATTAAGAGACAGGATATTGATGTTATCCTTAAATAAATCCTGATATTATCTGAAATAACCTTATCTGGTTAAAAGAGATAATATCCCTTAAATTAAAGAAATCACATCTCAAAGGAGATTTAAGAGATAAAAGGAGATAAATCCATATCTCTAAAAGATATGGGAATCCTATTATAAAAGGAGGAGAACCCAAGAGAGAGACTTCACTTTCCACTAAATCCAGGTGACTCTCCCTTAAGCGTATTAGGGAAACTAGCTCGACCAAGAGACTATTGAAGAGTCCTTGCTCGCTGGTATTCCTCGGATACAAAATTAGGGGATCGAGAACACCGCATGATCAAGGGTTGAACCTAGAACTACGTATGGCTTTGATTCCCATCGGGATACGTAGGACCGGAATCCGACATTCTGTCAAGCCATAATCTAAAACAACCCCCATTGTTCACTCTTGGTTGAACGTTCTACGGTGAGATTCTGGTAAGCCGGATCTCGGTAGGAACAATATGCATGAGATACACATGGATACTAGCCAGTGAATTTTTCATTTAGAGTCATGATTTCTAATAGAATGTATCATAGAGAGAGAGAAAGCAAAACTGATAGAGTGTAAATTCTGAAACTGTATTTCCTTGAAATGATTCGATGTATAGTTAGGCTTTATATAGCCTTTACATTTGTAACTGCTTTGAGCAGTGGTCCATAACTAACATAACTGAATGTTGCTGACTTAGCACATTCAGTTATGTGAGTACAGTAATAATACTTTAAGATACAGTAGGTATACTCTGATATCCTCCCCTCAAGATCAAGGTGGTTGCTGAACCAAAACCACATTGAGCTTCGTTCTCAAATCAGTAAACTTTGATGAGGAGAGAGGCTTGGTCAGACAATCCGCTAATTGATCTGTGCTAGGAACATGGATGACAGATAGTGCTTTAGAGAGTACTTTTCACGGACAAAGTGAATCTCTAGCTCCATGTGCTTAGTTCGAGCATGGAGGATGGGATTGTGAGCCAAATTTACAGCACTAAAGTTATCACATAGTAGTTTAGGTGTAGTGAAAGGGACCCCAAGTTCTGTGAGCTGAGATTGAATCCAAAGAGTTTCTGAGGTGGCGTTGGCCATCTTTGTAGTATTCGACTGTGTTGGATCGGGCAACCAACTGTTGTTTCTTAGGGCACCAGGATACATGATTGGGACCAAAGAAGATACAGGAACCCGAGGCAGACCTTTGATCATCAGTGTCAATGGCCCAGTCAGCAGCACAATAGGCCAGCAGAGGAAACGCAATGGAGGGAGCATGAGGCCTGAGAAGGAGACCATGATGGATAGACCCTTTGAGATACCTCAGAATGCGCTTTACTGACTTGCCAATGAGTGTCAAGAGGGTTAGCCATAAATTGGCAAACTTTGTTAACACTGAATGCAATGTCTGGTCGAGTGAGAGTGGCATATTGAAGAGCCCCAACAATGGATCTGTATAAATGAGGGTCAGCCATAGTATCAGTCCCGTGCTTGGTAAGCTTGCAGTTACTAATCATGGGAGAAGAAATTCCTTTTGCCTCAGACATATGTGCCTTAGCCAGCAAATCTCGGATGTACTTGCCTTGAGTGAGCCGAAGAGCACCATTTGCCAGATGGGAGACCGCAACCCCAAGGAAGTAATCAAGGTTTCCAAGCTCCTTAAGAGTAAACTGCTTGTTCAGTTTCTAAATTAAATCAGTGGACCAGTGAAGAGGATGAACCAGTGATGATAATATCATCAACATACACCAACACATATAAGGAGATAGAGCACTTAGAGTAGATAAAGAGAGAAGGGTCACACTTGCTTGTGAAGAACCCGAATTGCAAAAGAGTAGAGGCAAGGCTTTCATACCAAGCCCGAGGTGCCTGCTTTAGGCCATAGAGGGCTTTATGCAACTTGCAGACCAAGTTTTTGTCACTGTTCTCAAAGCCAGGGGATGGACCATATACACTTCCTCACTAAGAACCCCATTTAAGAAAGCATTATTAACATCTACTTGCTTAATGGTCCATTTTTGAGTAATAGCCAAGGTTAGAATGATCCTGATGGTCACAGGTTTCACAGCCGAGGAAAAGGTCTCATAAAAATCAGACCCATGTTGCTGGTGGAACCCTTTAGCCACCAATCTAGCCTTAAATTTGTTCACGGTACCATCTGGGTTTTCCTTCACTCTGAAAACCCACTAGCAGCCTGTGGCTGTTCTGTTTGGTGGAAGAGGGACTAAAGACCACGTATGGTTCCTGAGGAGAGCATTGTGCTCATCCTGCATGGCAGCCAACCAAGAAGGGCTACACAGAGCCTCTTCAATAGCCTTTGGCTCAAAATGACTGAGAAAAAGTTTAGGAGGTAAGTGTCCAGTTTTGGACCTTGTAGCCATAGGGTGAATGTTGACAGGTGGAGTAGGAGGAGGACTTGGAGCAGGAATGGAATGAGGGGACTGATCATAAGAGGGTGAAGACTGCTGGACAGAGGAAGCAGGGGTGGGAGCAGATTGAGTTGTGGGTGGGGAAGATGACTGAACAGGATTGGAGACTGGCTAAACAGTGGTGGGTGAGGGTGGCTGAACAGAGTTGGAAGCAGTAGGGTTGTCTACAGAAGGGTCAAAGACAGTATGTGTGAGAGTGAGTTGGGGAAGGTGGAGGGTGCTGGTTTAGAGGAGTGGCAACAAGAGGTGGGTAGTTGGGGACAGGGATAGATGCAGGGTAGGTTGTTGGAGATGAGGTAGCATAAGTTAATTGAGAGGGAAATAGGTGTGTGTAGGGAAATTCAGCTTCATTGAACAAAACATCCTTGGAGATGAAAATACGCCCACTTGAGTCTAGACACTTATGCCCCTTATGTTGTGGGGACAGACCTAAGTAGATTCACTCAGAGGACCTAAATGGGAATTTGTGCTTGTTGTAAGGTCTTAAGAAAGGAAAACGAGCACATCCAAAAATTTTAAGATTGGAAAAATCAGGAATTGAGCCATAGAGAGCATGATAAGGTGAGGAGTGAATAGAGTTGTTGTGGGCAGCCTATTGATAAGGTACACAGCCTGTGTAAAGCTGTGGTCCCAAAACTTTAGAGGGAGAGAAGCATGGGATAGCATAGCAAGGCCTATTTCCACAATCTGTCTATGCTTTCGCTCTAAAGTCCCATTTTGGTGGGATGTATGAGGGCAAGTTAGGCGATGGACAATGCCTAGATCAGGCAAGTATTTACTGAAAGGATGAAATTCACCACCCCAATCAGATTGCACAGTCTTTATAGTGGCTGAAAATTGAGTGGAAATTAGAGCAGAGAATTGTTTAAAAGCAATTAGTGCATCAGACTTTTTCTTAAGAAAATAGATCCATGTGAATCTAGTTTGTGCATCCACAAAGGGTTCATTCTATGGTGTACTACCCATATTTTACACCACCTATTACACCACCTAGGTGGCAAGTGCAGAACCAATCATTTTAACACCTGGACATTTGACTTTTCAACATAGTCAGCTCTTCAAAGCCTATATTGTATTTTCAAAAAGGACCACTGTATTTTCATATTTGCTTGTATACCACTAGATTAAAAAATTAAACAAAAGTCCACATTTATTTTGTCTGATCGAAACCCCCAGTCTAGTGTCGTATACGACTTTGTCTCCCTCAGCTTCAACAGTTGACGTCCTCCGCCATAGCCCCTCGGTGTAGAACGATTGTTCCTTCCTGGTCGGTGAATCAGCTTCCTCAGCTCGTTAAGTTCCTCCGGCAACTGGTGCATGTTGTTCGTGCTCATCCCATTGGTGTCGAGAAGCTTTCCCTAGCAGAAGGAGTGTTTTGCGGTCGTTCTAGCCGCCACGTTACCGTCCACCTCCGGCCTCTCACCATCGTATATGCCATATCTGGGACACCCTTTTCCAATTTTCAGGTCTCAAAATCCCCAAAACCCTAAATCCCCAAATCGTAAAATCCCTACCTTAAATACCAAAAATCCATAGTTGCAAATCCGGGTCTACCACCTTTTGCAGTCAGAGTCAGGTACGATTTTATTGTGCTAGAGTTTATCTTTGAATGCACCGATGATTGTCTTTTTCGTTGAATATTTTTTTTATTGTTCTTGGCAATAAGCTGCTGGTCCTCGAAATATACCATTAATTGTGATAGTGTCTTCATAGGAAAGTGGAAAACGGGTAGGAAGGTTCTATTGTATATTTGTCAGCTTTCACCAATCCTCTTGCTTTAATTAGTGATAATAATGATATATATGAAACCCCGCCACAATCAGTTTTGTATAATTTGTCCAGTATTATACTAAAAACCTCTTGCTTGTAGGCATTGCTGGTTAAACTTTGGTGAGCTTTGCAATGAACTTTAGTAGATCATTTTTGTTTGTTTGAGTGACGGACACAATTGTTAATTGTGATCTATTGCAGTGTAGATGGCTGAAAGAAGTGAGTCTTCCTTTTCAAACAACTGTAGCAGAGACGACGTTCCAGAGGTATATGATTTGTTACATTAAAAGTTGACGGTGGTTTTTGTTTTGTACTGGTGACTGAAATTTAGTTACATTTGACAACAAGAGTTGGGATCGTCATCCTTAGATGCGTCTGCGAATGAAGAGGGCTATAATGAAGACACTGATAATATGGGACCAACACAATGTTTCCAAGTTGATATTGTTGAGGATTTTGGACACATAACTTTTGGTATGCTAACACCAGATGAAGTAAGGCAGTTTCATTTTCCAAATGTTGATGTTGCATATGACTTCTACAATGAGTATGGCAAGGCTAAGGGATTTAGCATCAGAAAGCACAAAGTTTTCGCAGTAAGGGGGATAGTACATTAGGTGTTATACTATTGAAGAACTTTTTATGTGCTAGAGATGATAAACATGTTGAGAAACCCGATCAACAGCGGGATGGTAGAGCTACTACAAGATGCGGATGTATGGCACAGTTTCGGGTTCACATCCATGCAAAAAGTAGTCGGCGGTATGTTTCATTGTTCAATGATGAGCACAACCACAAATTCGTACCAGATAAGTTTATGGGTCGTCTACGATCACATAAGTTTTATTTATTTAAGTTTTATTTTTTAATTTATTTTTTATCTACGGTTTTTTTAAACACATGTCAATTGGGTCAAACCCAAAATAAACCACAATGGGCCATCTGCCTTTAGCCCAACATCTAGGCCTCCAGACACAATAGAGACATGTCTACCCGACCTGCCCAGTAAGTTTTATTTATTTAAGTTTTATTTTTTAATTTATTTTTTATCTACAATTTTTCTAAACACATGTCAACGGGGTTTAACCCAAAAATAAACCAAGATGGCTCATCTGCCTATAGCCCAACATATGGGCCTCCACACAATACAGACGTCCCTACCAGACCCGCCCAGTGAACCTTCTTCCTTACCCGTATGAAACCCTAAACCCGTATGAATGTGTAAGCCGTCGCAGCAAAAAATAGATTAAGCAGTGATGAAGGCGGGGACGGTCCAAAGAACTTCAACACCCATAGTACCCGACCCTGTCAAACACCATCCACATCTCACCCATTCTACCATCAACAACATCTAACCCCCCACCACCTTCCGTGGCGAAAATGACAACACAAGTCGTAAAAAACACATACACTGACATAGCGCACGAGACACCGCGTAACTGAAACATCCGCCCATCGCCGGCGGTGGCTGCGACCACCAAGAACAGAACCACTTAATATGAGCCAACGCCTACACACAGTTATTAGCTCCATAATATAGTCATTACACAAGGTTAACACCTTAAACAACAATTGCTAAATGATAATTAACATTAAACTATTTCTGATATTAAAAATAAAAAAGATTTGTTTTTGAATGGACGAAAATTATAAATACAATAAATACATATACTATACAGCAGTATAGAGTACTCATAAGGTTTGACTACTAATCAATAACATGGTGAAGGTTTGAAAATTTGACCCACCCATGTGGCAATTTTATTGGCCCACAAATTGTCACATGGGTGGTGCAATGGGTGGTGTAAATTTTGGGTAGTGCAACTTAGCCCAAGCCTCCGCAAAGGTGATATAGTAGGTGTATCCCCCAAAGGATGTGAAGGGGGCTGGCCCCCAAAGGATGTGAAGGGGGATGGCCCCCAAAGGCCAGTGTGTATCAATTCAAAAGCAATAGAATGAATAGTGGGGGAAGGAGGGGCATGTAATCTGTGAGATTTAGCTAGACAACAAGAATTACAAAATTCATGTGATGTTTTATTCATGGTAGTAAGTATCGCAAGTATCGTAAGATACGTATCGTGAAACGAGACGATTTCCCCATCTATCGATACATATCTGATGCATGAATCGAAAGTGACCATGTATCGTTCCAGTATCGTGCGAATCATGCAAGAATCGTCTGTATCGTGATTCCCTAGCCGTATCGTGTGATTCGTTCATGGCGGCTGATAAGCAGAGAACCGGGTCGGGTCACACGACCCGGGTATGATTAAATGGGAAAAAACTCTAAAAAAACATCAGAAAAGGAGAGGGAAACCGTCGAAACATTAAACCCAGCCCCATTCTTGTACGTCGAACTCTTCGCAAAGCTTTCTTTTTTGTTGGTCTCCCCACTCGTTTCTCTTCTGCGTTTCTTTTCTCTATAGTAGCTGGTCGGTCACCTTTATTTTTCTCTTTACACTTTGAGTTTTGTCTTGTATTGGTCCCCACTCCTCTGTTTTTGACTTTTGTTTATTTATTTATTTGGTCCCCATCGATTTTAACTCTCTCCTCTTATCTCACTCTGTTTTCTTATATCATTTTTTCCCCACCGATTAACTTTGTCCCCACTGATCACTGTTCTCTCTTCTCACCCCACGTGAGTGCTCTTTATTTTATTTGGGGATGGTCATTAATGAGACTAGTATAAAGTGTATTTAGTTAGATTATCTTTTTTTAGGTGTGGAGCTCAATACTTGTTGGTTATTTTATTTATGACTTAATCTTGAATTTTAAAGTTCATATATAATATATCAACACATGTTTTTTCTGGTTATGTTACCTTATGTTACTTCTTTGTGTCATATTTTTATTGATCATGTATCTTATGATTCATAATAAGATACGATTTACAATTCCTAAAATGGGTCTTCCGATACGCGATACGTATCTCGATTTGATAACCATGGTTTTATTCAATGAAGGAATATTAGAGTTGCAGGACAGCCTTTACAGTATTGTTATTGGCATGTCCTAACCTATAGTGCCAAGTGGCAAAAGTACTAGTTACAGAAGACGATTTGTCTAAAATCTCACTAGAAGTGGAAGAGGACATGATATGTTGGAGACATGAAGAGGAAAGCTCCTTAAGAATGTTGATGTTCTGGAAACTCTAGAGACCATCACCACCAAGGGAGCCTTCAATAAGAACACGATTAGAGCCCTGTGATTTCACATAACAAGAGAATGGGTGAAATTCGAAATATACATTATTATCACGGGCAAACTTAGAAATAGACATAAGGTTTTTAGTTATATTAGGCACAAGCAATAAATTATTTAGAGAGGAAACTATATGAGGATTGGAAGGAGAAAGAAACTTAGAAGAACCTATGGAGTTAATGGAAAGACCTTGACCATTCTCCATTAGCACTTGGTCTTGTCCACCAAAGGGGTTCTTGTGACTAAGGTTATTCGAATCAACCGTTATGTGATGTGAGGCACCGAATCGAGAAACCAGGCTTGACTATCAAAGGATCTCTGCAAGGGTTCTTGAGTGTTTGGCACAAACTGGGGTTGCTGCATCACCATATTGGCACTAGGTTGAAATATACATTATTATCACGGGCAAACTTAGAAACAGACACAAGGTTTTTAGTTATATTAGGCACAAGCAATAGATTATTTAGAGAGAAAACTACATGAGGATTGGAAGGAGAAAGAAACTTAGAAAAACCTATGGAGTTAATGGAAAGATACAATTCGAAATATACATTATTATCATGAGCAAACTTAGAAACAGACACAAGGTTTTTAGTTATATTAGGCACAAGCAATAGATTATTTAGAGAGATAACTATATGAGAATTGGAAGGAGAAAGAAACTTAGAAGAACCTATGGAGTTAATGGAAAGACCTTGACCATTCCCCATTAGCACTTGGTCTTGTCCACCAAAGGGGTTACTGTGACTGGGGTTATTCTAATCAGCTGTTATGTGGTGTGAGGCACTCGAATCAGGAAACTAGGCTTGACTATCATAGGATCTCTGCAAGGGTTCTCGAGTGTTTGGCACAAACTGGGGTTGCTGCATCACCATATTGGCACTAGGTTGATATTGAGTGGGTGTAGGTTATGCATATGACTGCTGTTGAGCAGAGCCATAAACTTGAGAACCTTGGCTACGCACTGTATTCTAATTGTCCTGATGCTAGGTTGAATTAGGGGTCACACAAACTCTTGATCAAACCTATACCAGCAATTGTATGCATCATGCTCATACTTATCACAAAGTTGACAAGGTCTTGGACCTCCACGGCCTCTTCCTCCATGATGGATGAGGAAGAAGGAAAAGAGGAGTAGAGGAAAGGTTGAGAGAGAGAGACGGCTCTAGGTTTTTTTTTTTCAATTTTAAGGCTCATGATATTATTATTGTCTTTTTAAATCCCCATGATATTATTATTGTCTTTTTAAAATCATTGTTTTATTTTAAACCCAGTTGTTATATTGTTTCATCTATTATAAATTTAGATTTGCTGGAGTTTTTGTTAATTAGTAATCTTAATTTTTCACATGTTATCTACAAACGACCGGGAAGAAAGGTCCACCTCTCTAGGTTAGCCTGCGATGGTCCATATTTCTAAAGGTTCACCTCATTAACTATTTTACTATTCGCTCAATTTGGAAGGAACAATGTAGTAAATTTACTGACAGTAATGTTAATACTTGCAACCTTCAAATTTTTAAAACTATGATCGAATGACATCTTTTTTTCCTTCAGATTTGAGATTTAGAGTTTAAAGGCTCAGAAGATAACATCTCTCAAGTGGACCAACTTCCTTAAGTACTGCATTATTCCTTATCCAATTCTCATTTTTGTGTATCCAAAGCAACTTATTCTTCATGGGATTGGGTCCTTACGTGTTCATCCAATATTTCAATAAGCAGCAAAATCTTTCAAGGAAAATGTATATTTTTTAATATTCTTAGAAGCTATTATTTAATACTCTCTATGATGCATTTTTTCTTCAGAGTCTAGACAAATTTGTGTGCCTTTTATTTTTTTAAATTTTTTTTCAGATAATTTATATGCCTTTTATTTAACACTTCTATTTTTATTCTAATTAAGTAATTATGAAAGAGGTCAGTTTGTACCTTTTTAATTCTCCTAACAAGTTACAACATTAATTAGCCTTTTTAATTGCCATCTTGATTACCCCCTTTAATTATTTGAACTGTCGAAAATTTTAAAACCTACAAAAACTCAATTCATAAAATTAATAGCAGTAATTAGAAAGACTTCTCATTTTAGTTGCAATTTTTTATTCTCTTAACAGACATTTAGTTTCAAGGTTAGGGATATTTCTTCCATCAAAATAGGAGTACTTTGGATCATTAAATAATGACTATTGTAGCTTCAAAAAAAAAATATTACTATAAAAAATGTTTTAATGACTATTCAAAAATATATATTACTATAAATAATGTCTTAATGACTATTTATTTAAAACATTTTTTTTCAAAATCATCCTTTAATAATATATTACTTTTGTTGCTTCAAAAAATATATATATTACTATTTAAAAATTGTATATTGAGGTTTATCAATCTAATCTCTTAATATTTTATTATAAAACATGAATTTTCTAACACAATTCTATATTTCATTATTTTATTATTATCATTTTAAGAACAAATTTTGTCTCTCAAATTTATCTAATTGTATTTAATTATTATGCTAATTGCTAAACATTAACTTTTCTCACTAAGTTTTATTTTATATTTTATTATTATTATTATTTTAAATAGTGAGTTTTTTCTCTCATATTCATCTTTTTCATTTTATTATTATGTTACATAGTATTTTTTCCCTAAATTTCATATCTACCATTTTATTATTTTTATTTTATATCACCTTTGTACTTTAGGGACTCAATAGAAAATTTTATATAAATTTAGGGACCCAATTAGATTTTTTTTAGTTTCAGGGACCCAATTGAAAATTTTACATAAGTTCAGGGACTTAATTAAATTTTTTGTTAGATTAGGGACCTAATTAAAAATTCTCAAATAGTTTAGGGACCAACTCAATAGTTCAACCTTAAATAAAACAAGGGAAAAAAAGACAATTTCAAAAAAGTTTGGTATATATAGAGGAAGTTAATAGTGTAACACCTTGATTTCTCTGTCTTTCTATAACAATAAATACATGTTTTTTTGTGTTTTTTTTTTTTTGTTGAAATCTAGAGAATGATTTTGGGTAAACTAAAATCATTGTATTACTCTACCTTACCATAGAAAATCACGGTTAAATTTTCGGTTGAAAATTCAGACGAAAACAGGTTTGCGTTTTCACTGACAGTAAAAGTTTACTGAGCAGAAAACCTAATTTTGACCCGTGAACAAAACGGTTAATGTTTTTATCGTGTTTCCAATGATCTTGGTTATTTTTGAAAATTTTCGTTCGGAAATAAAATATAATATTTAATCCGGACGAAATCTTCGAAAATTACGATCGAAAACTGCAATCGGGTAAACAACGGAGCGGGATGGATAGCTGAGAAGACTGAGGTGGCTTGTTGGAGTTGAAGTGACTTGATGAACTAAAGTCTATATCTCATCAAAGAAAAGTCATCATTACACTTTTTGAAATCTATCTTATTTTATTCCAAAACTCATTTTTCTCTCAATTTCTCCAACCAAACAACCATTAACCAAACTTGTAGCCCAAGCTCTTCTTCTCTCTCCCTCTCCACGGCTCACTCACTCTATCCCCCTATATATACACTCATCTTCTTCATTCTTAACTATACGCATTCAAAACTAAGCAAATACTCATAAGTTTCATTTGGTTTTCTTCAAGAAATTCATCATCTACATCCATTTTCTTCAAGCTTCAAGGGTAACATTTTCTTATCCTACTCATCTAAGTTCTTTAATTCACTTATTATTTGAGTTTTATGCCATGTTCTTCCATTTGTTATTCTTCGATCAATAACTTCTAAATTCTCTAGATATTAGTAGAAAAATTCGTTTGACTTGAAACCAATTTCTATGAACTCACAATGATCTCTAGATTCATTATCTAAGAGCTTGAATCAAGCAAAATTTTCCTCCCCTGTTTTCTTAAAGAGGCCGAAACCATGTTGTGGTTGAGCAAGGGAGTTTTGTTTCAATTTTTAAAATATGATCATTGATTTAAACTCTTTAATACCTTTTGTTGTTAAATATAGATGCTTGAGGAGCTTGAAATTCTATAGCCTATTTTATGTGTCTTGGTCGAAACGATAAGCTTGTAGCTTAGAGGAGTTTTTGTTCAATCCTTGTAAAATGATCATTGATAATAAATCTCTAATACTTAAGGATCATTAATCCATGAGTTTGTGTAATTTTGAAAACCTCTAACCTTATTTTATCACCTTGGCCGAATCTATGCCTAGGAGAGATTAGATGTTTTTGGTTGTTTTTAACTTGTATTATATGTTGAAATTTTTAGACTTCCGTCACGAAGCAAGTTGAGGAGGATCGTCATACACAACAAAGAACAAGAAACTTTGTTTGCTTTGGAATTAGGTAAGAGGAGACTGTTGAGGGGTGTTTCAATAGCCGTATGCAATTAGTGTGGTCTGTGATGTGTCTTAAGTCTTTTTGTGAGTTATCTGACGTGATTGAACTGTCTGTTTTTTTTTAAAATGCCTGAGTTTGATGGCTTATTTGAAGATCTGTTATAGCCAAGGATTACAAAACCGGACCGGTCATCGAACCGGTGAAGGCAGCGGTTCGAGGTTCAATGGTCCAACCGAGGTTGAACCATGGTTGAACCGGTTATAATTAAATAATATTATTTTAATTTTTAATATAATATTTATAACAATATTAAACAAAAAAACAACATAACAACTAAAATTATTAAGCACAATTTTTATTATTTTGAAATTAAACTAAATAAATATAAAGATATATGTTAAAATCATCTTCATAGGGAAAACCAACCCAAAATCTACAACCAGCCCACATATGTTAGAAAACAAAAGAATTGGGTTTTGACTAGGATGATCCAAATCCTTTTATACTATTTTTTTTCTTTTTTTTTAAGAAAACCGGTTCAGGCCGGTTCACTACCGGTTATGACCGGTTTTTACACCGGTTCAATGCATGACCGATTTTTCCTACTGACCGGACCGACCATGGTCCCGGTTCCCGATCGGACCGGCCGGTCCGGTCCGATTTTCAAAACCCTGGTTATAGCTTTACTATATGGCATGATCTGTATGGTCTGTTATGATATTGAAGTGAAAATTATACTGTTATTGATTGATGTCTGAGAAGCCCGACATTCGTCGGTGCTCAATTAATTATTGAGATAAAAGTCTTAAAAAGCTTTATGAGAAACATTAAACATAATCATATTTATCAGAGAACTTCTTTTGATAAAAGAATGAAGTTAAGGATGAAATCGAAAAAGAAAATATACTTTGGTACGTTATCAATTTTCAAAAATGAGATAGAAAGTTATTTTAACAACTAGGTGTCGAAATATTTTAAAGCTAGAGGAAAATCATTTTTGCTTACAAATAATTTTAGTTTAAACGAAAACAATTTTAGAAATATATTTATTGAAGAAAACCTTTGAGAAAAATGTTTTGTAGTATTTGATTGGAAATGAATTTTTAAAAGAGATCTTTTTATAAAGTATAACGTTGTTTTGGAAAAAGAAAGAATTTCGAAAGAAAATGGATTTGAAACAAAAGAATGGATTTCTCTATAACTTAGCATTTATAAATGAATTTCAATGAAAAAGGATTTTCTGTGAAATACTTTTATTCAACAAAAATATTCCGGCAAGCTAAGGTAGGTTGTGGAGGTTTCATTTTATATGTGTGTTTCATTGAACGAAAAAGAATAAACATGTTGAAATATAAATCTAGTATACGAGACGTCAAAATACTAGTGTTCTGTAATAAGCACGTAGATCTTGGATCCGTGTCACGTTGTTGTGGACTTGGTGTCCTAATCACGTTGTAGTGGACTTGGTGTCCTAATCACGTTGTTGTGAACTTTGTGTCCTAATCACATTGTGGAGTTGATGTCCTAATCACGTTCTGATGAACGTTGCTAAAGGTGAATATTGTTTTCTATGACCACAAGCCTAAGACAGATGCATCGGTTTAAGGCGTTGTGACTGAGCACTCGGACTTCGTGTCCCGTGTTGATGTTGAAAAATCTTAAAAGTTGACAATTTATGAATAGTCATTAATCTTTGAACTTCGACAAGGAAAGGATGAACACAAAAAAAAACGTTGAGAACAAATTGTTTTTCATGCATTATTTGGCAGGTGTGCCACACGTTGTTAGGATTGATACCACGAAGGGCGAGGTATTCACATCATGTTGCAGCATTGTGCCTTGGGTTGGACAATGTGTTTTGGAATCCATAAGCATTGATCACTGCATCCTAGACTAGACAGTGTGCTATGGTAATCACACTACTAGAAAACTTGAATTTTCGGACGGAAATGTTTCCGTCTGAAATTTTACGAAAATTTCGGACGGATTTCAAACGGATTGTGTTATTTTTTATATTTTCCTTGATCCGTCTGAAATCCGTCCGAAATTTCGGACGGATTTCAGACGGATTGTGTTATTTTTTATATTTTCCTTGATCCGTCTGAAATCCGTCCGAAAATTTCGAACGGATTTTAGACGGATTGTGCTATTTTTTATATTTTCCTTGATCCGTCTGAAATCCGTCCGAAATTTCGGACGGATTTCAGACGGATTGTGCTATTTTTTATATTTTCCTTGATCCGTCTGAAAATTTCGGAAGAATTTCAGACGGATTGTGCTATTTTTTATATTTCTTACATCCGTCTGAAATCCGTCCGAAATTTCGGACGGATTTCAGACGGATTGTGCTATTTTTTATATTTTCCTTAGGTGCGCTTTCAAATTTTGGTCTCATCGCGGATTTGACGGCATCACACCAGGCCGTGATGAGCCTTCGACTTTTGCCTTCGCTTCCGCTTGATCATGGCCGTGATGGTCATCACGGCTAGGCCGTGACAGCTTCTGACTTTTGCCTTCTGCTCTGCTTGATCATGACCGTGATGGGCTCTGTTTGGCTCATTTTCTTCACTTTTCAAGCCCTATCTTCATCCAAGCTCCATCATGGTCAATCTTGAGCATTTTACCTTAATTTCTGCAAAACAACACTACAAAACCACCTTACCCGTTCCAAGGTAAAAACTACTAAAAATCAATTTAAATATGTCTAAACTATATGAAAATACATGCAAAAATGTACATGAAATGTGATGTGAAATCACACTATCAGATAGATCCGAAAATTTACATGATCCTTTTTTTTGGATCATAATGCAGCAAAAATAGTTGTCATAAGGGATGATTTTTATTTACATTAAAGCAATAAAACAACCTGAAATTTTTTGCCGGTAATTAACTATATAAAGTACTCAGTGAACCTTCTAGTTCATGTCAAAAAGGTAACCCTTCTAGTTAAATAAAACACTGTCTGGTATTAATAAAAAGAAAGTACCTTTAAGTCTACATAAGTCCTATGGTCTGCATTCTCAAAAGCTTACAACTTTACATCACGCCACCTGCATCATGAAAACATTGTCAGCAACAGCAACCCAGTTTTCCTGTCTATGTACAGGTGAAGCTGATAAACATCAAACCTTCCGGTTCCAAGTTCCTCAACTGCCTGCACAAGTGCTTCTACTTCAGACACAGAGAATGGTCTCCTGGTTCGACGCTGTACAATCTCAGAGCGCCTGGTTTTCTGACTCAGAGGAACCACAACTAATGCTTCTGTGCTCCTAGATGGAACAGTAACCAGCACTCTGGAATCTGTTGTTATTTTGTCAGCTATGGCGTCAGTGGGGAAAGAAGTTAACTCATGATTATTTTCAACAAGGTTGCTAGTGTTTGTCAGCAAGGAGGAGTCCTGTAAGGTATCAGTAATCTTTGAATCTAAGGCACGAGCTTCTGGGGACCTGGAAAAATCAAATTATGACATTAGTTGTATAGACAGAGGGAACATTTAATTGACTAGAGCGGAGCCATTTTCAAATTTCATCAATGACCAAAAATAGGAAACAAATGTATTTCTAGCTTGTCCATTTATCATAACTATGATCATAAATCAACTATGGTGATGAAAAGAAACCATGTTATCATAAACCATGAAAAGAAACCATTTTATCACCTGGTAGACTGGAATGTTTTGCATGGAGAAGGATCACCAACACAAACACCTGGAGAAGCTTGCAAAGAATTGGGCTCCAACATGAAACCAAGTTTTATCCAGATTTTCTTCACAAGAAATACCAGTCTGCCGAAGAGTTCTGTTGTCATCTCTAAGTTTTTTCCCCTGAACAAGAACACCAACATGCACTCCACCTCCAAGTATTGCCATCACTGCCTCTTTGACTGTCCTCTACAAAAAATTATAAAAGATAAAAATGCATTAACACAAAGAGTGTTCTGCACAGCCACTTGAGTGTGAGGATGAGGTCCACTAACAACAGTAATGCTTTTTTAAAAGTAAACTATATATTCATACCTTTAATGAGCCAAAAGTTGCAGTTTGGGGGACCTCAATATAAATTTCTGGTATTCGGAAAGACTTGATGCTAAACTTCACTGTACACGAGGTATACACAGATCACAGATCATAAGTTCCTAAAGAGTGCAAGAATAATCAAGCTAACCAAAATTAATGAACATTACACAATTAATTACCATGAGAATCCTTACACACGCGCAGTTTCGCAGATGAGTTAGGGTTGTCTCCATCTATTCCTTTCTGTGGTGAATTAGAAACACTATCACTGTTGAATCCTCCATCAGAAGTTACCACTGAACTCCGGCCAAAGAATTTCCTCCTCTTGAAAAGAGTGCCATACCGAGATCTTTCAAAACCGTACCATGTCTTCCTCTTACGATACAGGGGTTTTACTCCATCTGCAAATTTTATATCAATCAGTGGAGAAAAACAAAACAACCTTACTCATAGCCATAACACGCATCAGATAATAAAGCATTTGATAGCAGACAATTTGTTAACCACAAGGGAGAAACCATATTAGGGATTTACGAAAGAAGCTAACCTGATGCATGAATGGTGTCGGAGGCGGAGGCGACGGCGGAGGCGGGTTCAACAAAAGGGGACGACGAAGCAGATCCTGTTTCCTTCATCCAAACCGCTGCCGCCACGGCCACCGCCGCAAGATCTCCTACGACAACTATGCCATCGTACTGGAGATAGCGAGAACCCTAGGCTTAGCCATTTGATGACCAAGCTTGGCAGATTTCCCCACAGATCGACAACACAATCCTCTGTTTAGTGCCCTCAAACCCTTGGTTTCGCCATTTTCTTCTTCTCTCTAATCTCAAACCAAATATTTGGGAGGAGAAGAGCAGCGACAAATGAGGACAAGCGGTATGGTGGTGAGGACGAGGGCGGCGGCGGCGGTCTCGAGGCAGATGCACAAACGAGGGAGACGGCACAAACGAGAAAGTTGTGGTGAGGGGCGACTGAGAGTAGGTGGCGCGAAAAGTCTATGGAGGGAAATTTTTGGGATTGAGGGGAAAAGTGAGTGGGGGAAAACAATTTTATTTTTAGGGTAATAAATAGATAGCGTTTTTTTCGAAAAACGCTATTTTAGATAATGAATAGACAACACTTCTTTAAGGAAATATTATTTAAGGGTCTGAAATAGATAGTATTTTCTTAAGGAAGCGTTATCTATTCTAACCCATCAAATTTTAATAGTGCTTCCTTGACGAAGCGCTATCTTATTCCTAACTTAATATAGCACTTGCTCGAGGAAGCGATATTAAAAGTCTTCCGTCTTCTTTTCAATTGCGTTTTGGTAAGAAACGCTATTAAATATGCACTACTAAACTCATTTTCTGTAATAGTACTAGGCTATCTTGTTATTTGCTTTTCTTGCATTCTGTGTATTCACACTCCTGAGGTATTGTTATCACATTTGATACAGTCCTCCATAGTCACTAAGACAATGAACTCAACAATATTTCCTTTTATTATTGTTGGGTCCCTAACAGTCTGAATAAATTCAAATCTATGTTTTCACTTAAGTACCTAGCTATATACACTATACCTTAAATAGGTCCTTACAAAATATTATATTATTTATAAAATTAACATATTTTATTATATATAATAAAATGATAATGTTATAATTAAATAGGCCAACCAATATAAATGACTCTTCCAAATGCTTAAACTCTAACCTGACTAGCTAAATAAATTTTATGAAAAATACTCAATTTAGTTATTTGTTAAATTAATCAAATCAGGACAAGTCTTAAACATGTCAGGTTGTAAATCATCATGGCCTTTGGCCTATTTCCATCCTTATTTGTAAATCAATCAAACTGCTTTAATAACATACGAATTTGCAGCATTCAGTACTCTCATTTCTTTAAAGAGTTTTATACATGGACAGTTTAAATCTAGTCCCTGAAAAGAGAACAAATATAAAAAAAGTAAAGTGGCTTATTGAACACGTTTACCTCTTTGTTCAAAAGAATAGTTCAGGCACATATTTTTTCTCTTTTTCTAAGATGATCTTCTTTTCTTTTCTAATGTTCTCATCAGTATCACCCTTTAATGACATTCTCTCCTGATCATGAGGAATCAAAACAAGCTGAATATTCATATTACACTGTTTAGTTTTATTTCCTTCCCTCTCCACCCCTCCCCTACAAGACAAATTAACAAATATACAGTAGTTTGACTGAAAGCTTCTCTACATGCAAGGGTTAGTTATTCTTCTTATTGATAGAATGCAAGGACTAGTCTCTTCTTCCAACAACTTGGCTGATCAAATTCCTGTTTACTCATAAGAGAGCCAATCTTTGTCAACAATATAATGCAAAAAGAAAAAAATGACAATTGATCTGATTTCCTTGTGGAGTGATTTAGGAATAAAATGAGTTATTGATTTTTGTGAGAAATCTACCTTCTTCTCTGTTATACCTACAGATTTCAAGTATGCTGATTCTCATGAGTGGGTGAAAGTTGATGGAAAGTCTGCAACTGTTGGCATAACTGACCATGCCCAAGATCATTTGGGTGATGTTGTATACATTGAATTGCCGGAAGTGGGAGCAACTGTAACCCAAGGAGGTAGTTTTGGTGCAATTGAAAGTGTGAAGGCAACTAGTGAGATTAACGTTCTTTTTAATTTTAGTTTTTTATAATATTTTCTTTTTCTTATTGATTTATTACGACCATAATTTTCAGGTTTTTCCATTTCTAGAATATCACAGCAGATTGCATTACTTCCTCTATTTAATTGTTGTCTTATTGTTTCTCTAGTTAAGTATTGCTCTCTTAATTCTTGGTATAGTGTTTGAATAATTCCTCCTAAGATGTTAACCGTTTCATCTTGCTTAGATTCTCATAGTTTCTTTATATTAGAATTAAGAGGATACGGTAGTTTATCCATAAAAATGTACTTGTATAATATTTCTTTTGTTTCTTCATTTAATTGATAATAATATTTTTGGTATTCACAAATCAAGCTTTCTATTTGACACATGTCACATATTTGTATCTTATTTAGATGAGTTTTAGTTTTTTCATGTCAGAATTTATTCGTTTTTTCTTGTTGATCAAACATATAATATCCGATAAATTCTTGATAGATTAAGGTCATAACTAGTTTGGCAAAATCTTGATTATTATTAACTAATCTTAAACGTTGTAGCCAAATTTTATCTTGAATATTTTGTAAAAATCTTTGTACATTTCCTCCTGTTTTAAACAGTAAAAGGGTTTTTACATCTAACATATTTAGTTTGTTGAATTTTTCATCGGTTGCTATTAACAATATTATTTCATTTATCCATTGTAATAATACTTCTTCTTTATTTCTTGCACAATCAATATTTAATACATTTCTTAATCTTATTGATTCATAATGAGGTTTAAATTCTTCTTGAATATTTGTCCATTTATTATTTTTTCTTGCATATCCTTTATTATACATCGTTTCTTCTTCATATTTATCTCATGCTCCATTAGGAGTATATTTATATTCTTCCCATTTTCTTTTAGGTTTTGTTCCACTATATTCTCCTTTTCTATTTTTATATGATTTTCTTTAGATTCTGAATATGAACTATAGTGTAAAACTATTTCTTCGTTTTCATCATTTTCTTTGATTACCTGATCTATTAGATCTATTTTTTGTATTTGGTCATGTTCTTCTTCAATTATTTTTAATTGTTCTAGTAATTATTGAATTTCTTCTAAATCATTTGATTTCTTTAATGTTTTCATATATTCCTCTTTTATCCTCTCCATGAGGTTACTGGTTGAGATAATTTTGATGGTTCCAACTGTGTCTCTTGTTTTGCTATTATTTTCCTAATTCTCTTGATTTTAATAATGCTTCTAAATCTTTTCTTGTTATACATTTATTCTTTGCTTCATCTTCTAAAAGATTTTCTAATTGTTCAAGGATTTTTTTAATTTTTTTCAATATCTTTATTTTCATCTATTTATTTGCCTTTACTTATATTATTTAATGTGTCTCTTATATTTTTTATTTCACTTTGTCCTTTTTGTATTCTATTATAAGTGTAATTTGTAATTTTATTGGTATTTTCTATTAATTGGATAATATTTTTACTTGTTTCTTCCATTATTTTTTCTATTACTTCAAATTTTATTAACATTTCTTCGGATAAATCCATTATTTTAATGTTTTATTTATGATTATTTTATTCAAGAGTACAATACCCCGGGGTACTGAGACAGAGAATTCTCCTTCATAGGAATGTTATTAAAATTTATTTAATTTAAATATTAAAAAAATTAGTAAAATGCAAATAAATGTGGTAAAGTGGAGTGAGAGTGAGAAGTTAGAGTTTGTTGAATTTTATTCTCATAGAAATGTTAGATTCCCACCACCTTTAACATTAGAATAAAAAATAAACAAATCATATATAAATATTAAACGTGAGAATAATTTTTAAAAACTTCAAACAAATATCTGAATATTATATTTTCTAATTCACTTTTTATCGGGAATAAAATTATAATACTTGAAACCAACTTAGCGGTTAGTAGCCACAAATTATAGTGGCAAAAAGCAACTTCACCGAGCAGGGATGATAAAGTGATAAAAGATCACAATGTTATTAAATTATTTTCATGACAACCTTCACCCACCCCTCTATCTGAATTCTGAAGTGCTGCATCCTAGCCCACTAGAGACCTCAGGTTTTGTTCATTTCTCATTCTTTACTGGCTTTATAAACTATAATAATTGTGGATAATATCTAGAAATCTCTAGATTCATATTGGTTTGGTAGTAATTTCCAAAACTCTTAAACATTTGATTTCTTATGATCTGTTTTACTGTCCTCACTTTATGCTTTCCTGAACAGTTTTGAGTATAAAGTTCCTCACATTTATCTGCACCATTTTTTAGCTATGGCTATGGGCTTTAGAATGCACATTGAAAGTGTAAATATGATTTGTTTGTATGCTCTTACATTTTCAATAATGAAGCTTTACATCACTTCAGAGAGTAGATCTTTTCTCAGTTTTGGTATATAGGCTTTCAAAAGTAATTTTGCATTCAAATTTAACAGTTTGGGCATCACTTCCCAAAATTCATTTGGGAGAGAGAGCATTTTGGGGACAAATTAATTTTCGGAAGTAGAAAGCATTTCAGGACAAATTGATAAATTGTTACTTTCTAGCTAACATGCTCCTTCATGCAAGAGTCCTTTGGGCTTGAATCGTGGACTATTAGTCTATTACAAACCCATTCTCCCTTGTGCTAACATTCAACTTTATTTAGAAGAACAGAGCTGCAATAATCAAACTCATGGCCACTTGGTTATAGAGGCTTTGATACAGTATCAACTATCAAGGACCAACTCTCCTAAAAGATTATGATATTAGGTGGAAAGCTCATGATTAGTTTTATATCTCTACCAACAATGACTTCAATATGTGAAAGGAAACGCTTTGCTAGAGGAGAATTAGTTCAATTCAATCACTTTCAGTTATTTCTCTAACTAAGTCACAATACTTTTGGCATGAATAATTGATTTGGCTTTTAGTGTTTGGCAATCAAATTGTCTTAGTGTGGCTAGCTTTTCAGCATCTGAAATAAACATCCAAGCAAGATAGAATGGAATAGGCTGTTATCCTTCTGATTAGATGGCTGATATTTCCTTTTATTAATTTATTGCTGTGACCATGGAGCAAGTAAAAAGTTCCATTTGACTTGATTTATTTGTTGAATGGTTTAGGAATAATGTCAACTGTTGCTTTTTGTGATAAATCTACATGCCCTTTCTGTGTTATTGCCGACAGTTTTGAAAGATCTGAAGTACGCCGACAGTTTAGTTCATTGACTTTTAGTGTGCTCTATTAGGATCAGACAAATCCATTTAGGCTCCATTAGGGCCAAAGAAGTACAATTGGGCCGTTCGGGGCAATTGTCCCAATTAGGTCCAAACAAGTCGATTTGGGCTCTATTAGGATCAAACAAGTCCGTTTGGGATCCATTAGGACCAAAGAAGTACAAATTGACCCAGTTAGGTCCTATATGACCAAACACGTCCATTTGGGCTCTATTAGGAACAAACAAGTCCATTTAGGCTCCTTTAGGACCAAAGAAGTACAATTGGGCCGATCGGGGCAATTGGCCCAATTAGGTCCTAACAAGTCGATTTGGGCTCTATTAAGATCAAACAAGTCCGTTTGGGCTCCATTATGCCCGAAAAAGTAAAAAAATGTCCTAGTTAGGTCCTACATGACCTAAATAGTTCATTTGGGCTCTATTAGGATCAAACTAGTCCATTTGGCCTCCATTAGGACGAAAGAAGTACAAATTGGCCCAGTTAGGTCCTATATGACCTAAAAAGTCCATTTGGGCTCTATTTGGATCAAACAAGTCCATTTGGGCTCCATTAGTACCAAAAAAGTACAATTGGGCCGTACAGGGCAATTGGCCCAATTAGGACTTAACAAGTCGATTTGGGCTCTATTAGGATCAAACAAGTCTATTGGGGCTCCATTATGCCCGAAAAAGTACAAATTGGCCTATTAGGATCGTAATTCATCCATATATTGGTATCTCACCCTTACAATATATCAAGTTTTTCCCTGGTCTTTTGCTGCAATACGAGGGCAAGTGATGCCAAGAAGTTCCTAACCTCACTTAAGGATATTACTCTCGATCCTTGAAGAGGTTGGTGAAAATTCTATGGTGAGAACTATGGAATTCTTCCCAGTAGTTGTCTTTTAGTATGACTAGCTTAGGATGTTTCCTTTGGGATGGATGTTTTAAAGAAGTTATTATAGGTGGTCTTGAAAAGCCTTGTGATGATTTTATAAATTTTAGTACGAAAGATTATTCCAAGAAAGTTCATATGTTGAAGTGTTTTGGATTTATAAATAAATCTATTTGTTGTGGATTATTAAACTTGAAATGATTATACTGTTTGTGTTGTGTGCACTATTTTAAGTACTCCTCAAAACTTTTACCCTCATATTTTCAGACTTATGAAAATTATAGAAGTTTTCCGAAAGTAACTAGTAAGCCTTCTTTTTAATTTATTTCCGCATGTGATTAGGACGTAATGCCCAATGGGGTGTTACATTGGTGGTATCAAAGCTGATCGAGTCTTTCAGGAACTTGGGGAATAGGTCCGTTATGTTTTGGTTGAGTGATCTCCGTTTGGTCATTGCTTGAATTGTTTCCTTATCGAAACAATGTGTGTTGACGCACCTGTTGGTGTGTTTTGATGGGTTCTGATCTGGACGAGACCTTATGAGAACTCATGATTAGCAAATGGTACATTGGTTCATGTTGAAACGTTCGTTTATCCTTTTGGGATGGTATCAGACATTTGAATGAAGTACCCTTTGTGGAATATTTTCCGGGAGTATTCCCTGAGAATGTTCCAGGTTTGTCCCTGCGAAGGATGTTGAGTTCGATTGATCTATTTCCTAAATTTAATCGAATCTCCATCGCCTCGTGTAGGATATCGCCTCCAAAGTTAGTCGAGTTAGATGAGTTGACTTAAAGGGGAGATTGATGTTAGAACAGTCGAGACTAGGTGTGTCCCGAGGGGAGTGTCAGTGTTGCTCATGAGGATGAAGCATCACTTTTGTGAAAGTGACCACAGACGATGATTAAAATCCGTAGTTTGTTAGGCAAACCGGTTATTTTTGAAGGTGCATCGGGGGACTATCTAAGACTTGGGAGCTATTGATTCACCTTACAAGGAAAGATCAACTTTTCACATGACTAAGAGATGGACTATGTCATTGGTTATCGTACGCAGTTCAAAGAAGAATGAGGAAGACGACAACAAACCAAATTAAGCGTGTTTAGAAATTCATTCATGTCTGTTCGAGGTCGTGCCAAGCCAATCCGAATCTTCACTTTTAGAATAAGTGTCTCATGTTTAAGAAGACTTTTCACTGTACTTTTGGATTCTTTATGAAGGTGTCAGTTAACATTTGTTCTTCGGGTCCTTATGGTTGTATCAAACAATCGTAGTGAATCAAGTTTGCGTGTGTCAGACAAAACTTTTCGGAGTTTGATTTGAAATCTGTCAGGACTCCTAAATTGGTTATAACTATTTCTTGAGTTATGACCCAAATAATGTTTTTAGTAACAAAAGCTTCTTGATGAAGCTCATGCTAGTCACTTTTACTTTTGGTAAATGTGACTCGGTCCAATTTTGTCGGACTAATTCCCTTTGAAATCAACCTTTGACGAACGTCTCGTAGTATATTGAATACTCTTCGAGTTAAAACTATCCAAGGAAATTCTAATGGAATGAGCAACTCTATTAGATTCATGTTTGAAAATGTGTATTGGCCATGCATTTTTACTTCCATGAACCTAATTGAAGGATCTTTTTCAAATGGAATGTTCCTGTATCTTTCAAAATTGATGAAATTCTTCTCTAAGCCTTCATGAAATTGAAATCAAGAAACTTCTTTTCTTGTAAATTTCTTTCTGTAATCTCTAAGACCATGTCATATTGTAGTTCGAAAGGATTTATCATCCTTAATCAATTTTGCCCTACGTATTCTTCCAAATGTCATTGACATGTAACGTACCTCATCAGTCATGAGGGTGAGTATCTGATTCACACCAGGATACCAGAGTTAGTCTAGTACAGTGAAAGAGAGATAACTTGACGCTTGAGACATTCCTTGACAAGAAGTTAGTGTGGGAACGGATTTCGTTATGAATTTATCAAGGGCCTTTGAGAGACTCGTCTTGTGTCGAGAGATCGTGGACATGCTGACGAAGTTAACATCCTTTTTACCTGTCAACATCCACTATGCAGTGTATAAGCTAACCGATATGGGTATCAGAGGACTGATCAGACTCCATGAAATATCTTCAAATTTTCGTTTCAAAATGAAGACCCGAAGTTTACCAATGTTGTCATGAAAATCTGCTCCAAGTATTGAGGACCAAGTTGGTATTGATATCAACGGACCACTCTCGAGTCGAGTGGATGAGCGATAGAAATAATATGATTCTTAGGAAGTTGGTTTGGGAGTAAGGGTAGTATTTGATTACGATCATCCTTTTAGCTGGATGGACAAGAAATGATGAAGGATTTGTTGAGGTATAGTTGTGGCTAGTAAGATGTGAATCCTTAAGATCAATGACAGTAAATGAGGAAATTTTTATGAATCAGATGTTGAACGAGGTAGAACGATGTTAAAGGAATCTAGGGTGATGATCAGTATCCATGGTTAAGATTGATTTTTTGAGTTTGAAGATTTATAGAGGAATGTCTATAACAGTTTCCTTAAGCTGAACAGGAGCAGTAAAGAGAAATTCTTGAGTAAAACTAAGCTGCTAGAGAAGTTCAAGATTTATGTTTTAGATGATTTAAAACCAAGGTGATTCCTTTTTGGTTATAGTTGCATGAAGGAGTGCAATCGTGCTCTTTAAAATTGAAATATATGATTATGATATGATATAATTTTGGAGTGGTAGAATTTGTTCAAAGGAATCTAAGACTACGTTCAGAGGGATTAAGACTATAATGGTATACTTTGAGTAGAAAGTTGATATATGTTGCAGTAAAGATTAGTGTTGAGCTTGGTGTTAAATGTGAGAAAGCAGTTTCTAATGGATCAGTGATTAAATATGTAAGTGATTAAGTTTTAATCTTGCTGTTCATATGGAAGGAACTAAGATTCAATGTCATGAATAGTGGATATAATCCGATGGTGGAAAATTTCGAGGATGAAGGAGAACGACATAGGGATGAATTATGTTCTGGAGTTAACAATAAGAGGAATGAAACGACTGAAAATACATCATAGAATTTTGGATAGTACCTGATGTGTATACTGTAAGAGAAGTGGAAATCTTAGTTTAAAACTTGGTATTAACAGTAGTAGTTAAAGATTTCAAATGAAATTTTTTCTAATGGATTATTATTAATGGAAGAGGAAATTAAGTTTTAATATTTATGTGTGGGAGATTGAAATAAAATTGTTAAGGATGGGGAGTAAGGATTGAGGATAAGTGATTTTATGTTGAGGATAAGTAGAATCAAGGATAAGTGTGAACTTCGTTATTAAGTTACAATTGTCACCTGAGGAAGAATTAGATGTAGGAAACCTTGGGACTAAGAGATTCCGTCTAGTTTGGAGTCACGAAATTTCGAGGAAGAATTTATTTTTAGTGGGGTAGTAATGTAACACCCTGATTTTTCTATTTATTAATAATCTGTGCTTATGCATGTGTAGGTGTAATTATTAATTTAATTTAGAGAAAATTATTTTGAAAAAAAAATTTATTCTTGTGGCTTATTTTTATTCTTATTCTTATTTTATAAAACTATAGTTAAATTTTCGGTTGAAATTTCAGACGTAAACGATCTATATTTTCACTGTCAGCAAAACTTTACTAATACATAAAACGAATTTCGACACGAAAAATAAAATATTGGATTTCAAAAAATATGTACAACAATTCCCATGATTTTAAAATTTTTTATTTATAAATATTACAAAAAATAATTTTTCCGGTGAATTTTCATTCAGAAAATACGATCGGTTTTCACCGTCGAGAAATTAATGGAACTGGAACGAAATAAATTAATTTAAAATATATTAAATACAGATTTGTAAAGACTTGATTTGATTTGAATAGTGTTTTTATTTATTACACAACATCATAACCTTACACACAATTATTTTCTTTATTTTGACAAGTTACCATTATTTTATTTAAATCTAAATTTTATTTTAACAAAAAATGAAAGACTTGATTTGAACTTGATGGATGTGATATTTAATAGTGATTTCATTTATTACTTTTTATCATTTTATTTAAACTTGCAAGAAACTTTTTCGTTAATTATTATTTAAAACCTAAACTTTTTAATTAAAAAAATGAGAAAAACCCTGTCTTTTTCTCAGCAGCACCCCCTTCCTTTTTTTTTCTCCTATAAATATCCTTCTTCAACTCCAAGCTTCACTTTCCTCCATTTTTCATTTTTCTCTCAAACTATACTACTTGCTTCATTTGCCTTCTATTTACAAAACTCACCAAAGTTCTTCAATCTTGCTGTTGAGAAGGACTAAACTTCCTCATTCTCTTCTCACATCAAAGGTATATCACTTCTTCTTCTCAAATCTCTAATTATTTTCAACATGAATCTTCTTTTTTCATGTTTCATGTTTTTCATCTTAATTTAGAAAAAATTCAAGAAAAATACCTAGAAAAATCTTTTTAGCATGAAATCAATTTCTATGAACTCACACTCATCCCTACTATCATCTTATGCATTTGCATGTTACAAGAACTTTTTCCAAAACCAATTTTGAGAGGGTAGCCGAAACCCTATGTATAGGAAAGTTAGTGTTTTTCATTCTATTTTTACATGCATGACTTAAAGTTCTTTGGTTTATGCATTTTGAGTTCATGAACAAAATAAGGTTTTATTTCTATATCGACTTACTATGATCAAAGCCTAATTTTGATAATTGAAGAGATTTTGGTTTTAATATTTAAGAAGAACACTTAATTAAAAAATCACTATTTTGATGACATGCATGAGAGAGATGGAGTGATTTTATGATTTTCCTTATATTATATGTTTGAATGTATGTTTTTGAGGGTCTAGGACCCTTGCATGTTGGTTCTATGACTTGTGGATGATGCTAGAGTGAAGATAATAACTTGGTGTGGATGAACATATGTAAAATATAAATCTGGCAGCATGACATATACTTATTCGTAAGCCCATATGTTTTTATAAAAAAAGTGTTTCTGAAATCTAAATACACATTTGGATTTCTGGAAAAATCAAGTGCAAACAGGGGGCAGTGTTTGATATTTAATAAATTAATGGCTTTGAATTTTTACATGATACCAACTTCACTGTATTGATGTGTGAGTTGGGTACCTTCCTTTAAATTTTCAAAAAATTTAAAAGTCTTTTTAGTGGTCATTCACATTTTAAAACTACTGTTGTTCTGAAAAGGTTTTTACAAAAGAGCTCATCATAATTTTTGAATGAAAAATATGATTTTGAAAATAATATCTTTTCACATGATCAAGTAAAGATTTTTGGTATAAAATGGATTATCAACAAGTGTTAATATAAATATATAAAAATATGGGATTAAAGTTATATATATATATATATATATATATATATATATATATATATATATATATATATATATATATATATATATATATAAGTAAGTAAGTCTTGAACAAAATACAATCCAAGAATTTGTAAAAGATTGGACATCTCTAACATCATTTTTCTAGCCATGGCCAAAACCGATACTTAGGAAGATAAGATGACTTTGTTGATTTAACTTAAGTCGTTTGCTTATTTCGTAGACTTGCGGCACGCGGTGGGTAAAAGAAAGTTCGCTCTGGGCAACACGGAAACAAAGACTTTGTCTATCCGTCGAATTAGGTAAGGGGAGAAAGCCTGAGGGATAATTATGTTATGATGGCTATATGCCTTGTGTGTTTATTTTGATGTGTTTGATTGATGTTATTATTGTTGTGACTGTTTTGGTTGGATTTTGAGTTCATGATATAATGATGATTTACGAAAATATGCATGTAGCAAATATGTGTTTTGAAGTTGTTGTATATGTGTTGATAATTTATAAAAATGTGCATGTTACTTTTATATGTTGAAGTTGTTGTATATGTGTGGAAGTTGTTGCATGGAAGCCTAACCATTGGTTAGAGCTCAAATAATGAAGATAAAAACTTTAAGAAAACATTTACAAAGAAAATCACAAGTAAGGATTTTCTTTAACAAGGTTTTGACAAAAAGGGGAAATTAACTAATTTTAATGTTTATTGAAAGTTTTAGAAAATAAAAACAATTTTTATGAAGGAAATTCATTTTAAAATTTAGATGATTTTACACCAAGAACAATCAAACTTTGAAATGATTTCATGGTAAAAAACAGTGAAGAAAAACAAATTTATTTTGAATTTTTGGAAAATATTTCTTTTAGTAACGTTTTAATGAAAGAGAAAATTTTAAGATTCAAAACAATTTTATAAAGGAAAATTATTTAAGCTGAAATATCTTATTTTGATGAAAAACATAATTTTGAGAATACTTGTAGTAAAGTACCATAGAAAATAGGATTTTAGTTTCCAATGTTCTTAGAAAGTGTTTTTCTTCAAAAATGTTTACTATATTTTTGAAAGGAAATAAATTTTCTAAAACAAATGAGATTTTTAGAAAAAGAAATGGAGTTCCTAAAGTTTAAAGTTTTAAAAATGAATTTCAAAAGAAAATGTTGTTGAAAATAATTTATTTAATAAAAAATATCCGATAACTTGGATGAGTTACGGAAGTTTTGATTTTGTATTTGTCTTTCACTGAACAAAAAAAATAACGCTGAAAAGTGAAGCTAGTAACCGAGACGTCGGGATACTAGAGTTAAAGCACATGGATCCATGATCCGTATCACAATGTTGTGGACTATGTGTCCTATATATAAAGTTGTGGACTGTGTGTCCTATATACGTTGTTCATGACTGTGTGTCCTATATACGTTGTTCTGGACTGTGTGTCCTATACACGTTGTTGTGGACTGTGTATCCTAGATTCGTTGTTGTGGACTGTGTGTCCTACATACGTTGTGATAAAACATGGTGAAAGTAGTAAAAAGGTGAAAGTTATTTTCTACGACCCCAAAGTCTAAGACTAGTGCACAGGTCTAGGACTGTTGTGATTGGACACTCGGACTAAGACGTACTGTGTTGAAAATGAAAGTTTTAAAACATTGAAAATGTGCACTGTCAGCTTCTCAATGGCCGTGCTAGTATGACTAGCTAATTTCTCAAAGGCTACTTCCCAAGTCTGCTTCCCACCATCTGTGATATGCAATTGAGTAGGCCCAGGGAGAGCTTGCTGAGTGTTGTGATGGTGAATCCCATAATTTTGCCTTTGATGTTGTTGTTGTTGTCTGGCTAGACCATTACTTGTGTTGTTCCAAGAAAAACCCGAATGGTCTCTCCTAATGTATCCCCGATTCTGGTTGTAGTCATTCTGCCTATTCCTCTGATAGTTGTTTTGTGGCACTGTGTCATAAAATTTGTGACACGAGTCCCCAAGTTCCTGTGAAAAATTAATGGGGCAACACTAACTGGCATGATCACCATTGCAAAAATCACAACCCGGAGGCAAGCCTTCTCGCACCGTATTAACCTTCATCTTGCTTGCAAGTGCCTCACATTGCTTCTTCAAGAGAGTGTTCTGTTCAAGAATAGCCTCCAGTGATGCGGTACTAATGCTGGAAGCACTCCCCATATTGCGATTGTAATCATTCCTGGACATCTTTTCAAGTAAAGCCCATGCATCCTCGGATGATAAATAAGCGAAAAAACCACCAGCTGCGGCATCACAATTCATATGATATCTCCCTTTCAACCCATTAAAGAAGTGTTGAACCTTTGTTACCAAGTCAAAATAGGAAGAAGGGCATCTCCTCAAAAGCACATTATATCTTTCCCAACCCTCATTATAAGACTCATCATCAGTTTGCTTGAAGGAAGTTATGGTGATCTTCAACTGTGCTGCTTTCTAAGGAGGAAAGAATCTTGCGAGGAGCATCTGAGCCATCCGTTCCCAAGTAGTGATGCTCGCACGATCCAAGTGTAAGTCCAACCAATCGCGTGCTCTATCCCAAAGAGAGAAAGGAAATAGCCGTAAACGAAAGGCGTCTTCTGACATTCCTGGATATTTGTACATGTCGCAAGCGTCCAAGAAGTGAGTGATATGCCTGTGAGGGTCTTAGTGTGCACTCCCATCAAATTGATTGTTTTGCACCAGACGCAGAGCAGCATCCCTCACCTCAAATGAATTAACCGTGACGGGAGGCTTGACAACACTAGAAACACAATCATCCAAGTTAGGAATATTGTACACATAAGACGCTTGTAAACAGGAAGTGGAGGATTTTCTTCCGCCATCTCTTCAAGATTGATGGGTTGGTTTGTTTCAAGTCTCTTCCTCTCTTTAAATTCCTTCCTCAACCTCTTCTCGGTCTTGGTGATCTCGGGATCAAATAGCAAGTTCTCATGTGGGGGCAAACACAAAAACAAGGCAAGACCAAGTGGGATCAAAGAAGTAAACATAGATAAAATTGCAGAAAATTAAATTAAAAATTTCTTGATCAAAGAATTAAATTTCCTAAAATTTAGGAAAATTGGTTGTGCCAATCCCCGACAACGGCGCCAAAAACTTGATGACGATGCGGTAAGTGTACCATTTCGTTGCAAGTAATAAAACACGGTAAGTAAATACCGAGATCGAACATAAGGATTGGAAGACCAATTTAACCAATTTCAATAAGGAATTTCAAAGCGTTTGACCAAGTCAAAGAGAAGTAGTTATCAAGAGAGATAAAATTAAATCAAAGATTAAATCAAAAATTAATTAAAGATACTAAAAGATTGTGATGAGATTTGATTATGATTAAGGCTCTAAGGTCACGAATCCACCTACCCTATCAAGCAAGTTACCGAAGCGTTTATCTCCTTATCCCTATGTTTGATTTAATTTCTTTGTCAACCTGGAACCCTCAATTATCCTAATGTTACTTCCGATTTTCAAAAGGAATCATCTACGATTGTAAGTTGTCAATTTCCCAATCTATTCAACCCACAATTAGATTTATTAAGTTCTTGGATTGCACTGCTTTCCTATCCTATCCCTACCAATATTCAAACGATTTTCTTAATTCAAGTCCTAAGCACGATTCGCCTCCCAGCCTCAACGCACTAGACTAGTTAACCACTGGCCACATGATTAACGCAAACAAAACAGAAATAAGAAACAAGAAAAGAGACAAGGGTACAAGAAAATATTACTTGGTTAAACTATGCCATCGAAGGTGACTTCATCGTTCCCTTAGAAAAACAGGATTAGTTCCTCATGGAGACAAAAACAATGAACAAAGTGATGAAAGCATTCATCCTTCAAGAAACTGACTTAAAACACACTACACAGCTCCAAGCAAACCAGGATTACAACTCACAGTCAAAAACTCCCTTCCTCTAACCTAAAACAAGCTATTTATAATATTTGGGATCTGCGCGCGCTCGTGGGGCGAGCAGGGATTTGCGAGACAAATCTTAAGTTGGCGCCAGTTCAAATTTGGATGTTTCGCGAGGCGAGTCAACGCTCGCGAGGCGAAACAGAATGGTCTTCAATTCACTGAGTCTGGCTCGCGAGGCGAGTACTGCCTCGTGAGGCGAGGCTGAATGGCTGCCTATTCCTGCTTAATCTGCTCCTCTAGCTCGCGAGGGAACTTCTTTTCCCGAGGCGAATGGCCAATTTTGCCTTTTTACTTGTTTTCTTCATTTTCCTAGCTTCCTCGAGCTTCACTTTTAACCTGGAATTAAAGGTAGCATTAAATGCTTTTTTTTGATAAGAAAATTAACCAAAATATCCTAAAAACTGCTTCAGAGACTCAAAACCTTGTTTAGGGACAAAAGAAGCCAAATTTGGGTGTTTAGCGAGGTTAAATCGCTCAATTTGCATGAGAAACTTTTCCTTTCTAGCTGTAAAACTAGATAATCTGGAGGCTTATCAATAATCGATTATATAGGGCTATATAATCGATTGCATATATCATAATCAATTATGGCAATCCCCATAATCGATTATACGTGTTCTGTTTTCAGGTTTATCACTTTTAGACGGCTCATAATCGATTATGGGTTGACATATAATCGATTATGATGATTCTGAACTTCAGGAACTCGGTCCATAAACCTTGTAATCGATTATGGTGGTTCAAATAATCGATTATTGGGCCAAAACAAAGAAGAAACCTCAAAATTGATTGTTTATAGGGATACAAAGGATCAAGAAGGTTATTAAAACATTTGAACCGTAAGATGTTTTACCCAATTATGCTCTAACATAAACCATGTTACAATCAAACTTGAAAAGAAGAATTGGGGTGTTACACTTTGGGTACTAAAGTAGCCCATAAAGATATCTCCAAAATTCTTCTCTAATACCATTGGCAAGGGTTCCATCATTTCATTATCAATATTTCTCAGGTCCTCTCTCACCCTTTTAGTACTTTGAATCTACTTTCAATTCTGTATTCCTAATATTTACTTTCTTTCCAGTGTTAAAGGAGGATTAATATTAGTACACTTTGTATGAGTTTCACAAAGACATGAATTCATGTTTGGATAATTTCACACAACAGTTGGTGAAGGCTACAATTAATTGTTTTAAATCTTAAGGATGTACTCCTTTTTTTCTTCATTCTTTCACATTGTAGTTGGTTGATATTTGAGACAACCCAATGTCCCATTAAAGAAAACCTAAGTTAATTAAAACTAATCGCGGTATTAACATTATGCGTATACACATAAAACGGCGAAGAAATAAGAACCTTAAATATAAATAACAATCATAATGAAACATCACATCATACACCCATGCATATATAAAATATCATACAAACGTCTGTGATATCAAACTGTAAAGGGTACCCCATCAGTAGGGCCCCGTAAAGGTACAAACCGTCACTGAAGAAAAATACATCAAAAGGCCATAAAAAGATACCTCACCGACACTCCACACCCCAGCCCCTCTAAAAAATACATCAAAATGGGCTCACAGACACCCACCTATATACAAGCAGAGTACGCACTGACCAATCCTACTATGGACGGCTACTACTACCCTGACTCTCTCCTCTAGTGCCTGTGTCTCCGGTGAGGTCGGGAAGGTCCAGAAGCTCCTCGGCTGCTACTGGAAGTACTCCCTCAAGGACGCTACTGGAAACGTCGTCTATAGATAGCACTGTGGCATGATAACTCCCGTCGAGCCTCGGGTACCGGAACCGGATCTATGCCAGGAACTACCGGATCTGAGCCCTGAGGTACCGGTACCGGTGCTGGTGTTGTCCAAGGATACATAAGGGGTATCGGTGGTAATGGCTGCATCGGTGGTCCTAGTGCAGGAAAGCCGAAATGAGTTCCACCTCCCATCTGAGTGTACACTGATACTGGACCCGTATAGACAACGAAACGGGTGACTGGATCCACAAGCCACCCATCATCATCCAAAAACTCAAACTCCAGTGTTCCCATCAGTGGGAACACCAAAGGCTGGGTCATCCACTGATGGTTTAGATGGGACATCCTGACGCTCTAGCTCTACTTCGCGAGTCAAACTCCAGTGTTCCCATCAGTGGGAACACCAAAGGCTGGGTCATCCACTGATGGTTCTGATGGGACATCCTGACGCTCTAGCTCTACTTCGCGAAATGAATACATACATAGAAAGAAGTAGGGAGATAAGAAACTATCTACCATCATATATGGAAAAGGGTGCATAGCATATAAACAATAACAGCACATAGACATGCATCACATAATATCCACATATAGATATAACAATCATCCTCAAAGTAGATTATATTCCTCTACCCTTCGTGCTCATGCAATTGATCCTGTATGCTAATGTGGCCACTACCATCCTGTCACAACACATCCCTCATCTCCTCTGGGATATTAGTCAGTCGTCCAAGCGAAGCATCCATGTATGTGTGTGTGTGTGTGTGTGTGTGTGTGTGTGTGTGTGTGTGTGTGTGTGTGTGTGTGTGTGTGTGTGTGTGTGTGTGTGTGTGTGTGTATATATATATATATATATATATTTGCATCAGTGCACACCCATTTCCCTTAGGGTGCTTATTCAGAGAATGAGACTATTTCCCCATTCCTGTTAGGGAAGAGCTGCACTACCTGTTGGCTCAACTTAACAAGGACTGCGGATATATCTCACGGTAGTCTTCTTCACAACCTCAGTGTGATAGGCACTCACCCGTGAATCCGGTATCCGTGATCGGATACTCTAACCTCATGTGTCACATACACATGACTGTGAACAATACAATGCAAACTATATATATAAATATGAGTCTCACCGACTCGTGCTGGGTCAACCCTAGTGCCTCAACCTTCCATCATAATTTCATATCAGATCATATCTCAAGTCTCATCATATAGGTTCAACATCAATAAAATATCGCTTAATTAGGTTAAGCACTACTAATCCACATGTCATACTCTCCCCAGCATGCATCACTAAAAGCAGCATATATCATCACCTAGATACCAACTAAGCATACATTGGCAACTATGCATGTTATCAGTATCGCGTGTTATCAGACATGGCATATTATACACATTAAAATAATAATAATAAAATATTTAAGCACCACGAAAAGCCACATAAAGCATGTTATCACAGTTAACACATAGCAAGCAGCTCACAAGCAGTAAAATCAGATAACAAATATCATAAAATTAACTTAAAGCTGATAAACCTACAATCTCCATATCATCATTGGTACCACTAAGTAGTCCCCAAAGTGATATTGACATTGTCAATTATTCGCCTACTAGTAGGGTTTAGGTCGCCCTATGCCATTATCATAAAATACGTTACTTAGCCATTTCCATGACAGTGGGTTCCTTTCTCCCACCTAAAGTGTCGTAGGCTAGCTTGGAAGCAACAAAATAAACCCATTCCTATCCTCCTCAAATCTGCTACGTGTAGTTCACCTCCCTTCGGGGCTCCAAAAATTCACCTGAATACATCATTATGAAGCACAAGTTACGGGTAACCCTGATCGGAAGATGGAATTGAAAACTGATAAACAAATTGAAAGATAACCTCAATACCATCGCCGACGGCATTTCGGCATAAAAAGGACATAGGTTTACCTTAGTCTAGATGATAAAAGAAAGATAGGATAATGAAGTAGACGTCGTGAGGATCACAACGGTATAGTCAGAATCGCCTTAGGACAAACAGATTGATCAGAATCGATCCTGGAATTTCTTTCTCACTCTCGGTTTCTCCCTCTTTTTCTCTATTTTTCTGTCTCTGTCTCGTTTTATAACTTAAGTTACCTCTTAAGTTCTTATTTGTTGTTTTCATTTTTCAATGTCCGGCACTGAGCGCCATGGTTCCATGCTCAACACTGGATTATCATTATTTTTTCTTTTTCCAGTGCCTGGCGCTCAGCGCCATCGTTCCAAGCTCAGCGCTGGGCACTGCGTCATTGACTTCCTCGTGAAGTTTTGTGACACATGTCCCTCCTGCCACTCCCTGACACGTGGCAAACTCCTCCCAGTGCTCAGTGCCACAAAACCGGCGTTCAGCGCTCCATGTTATTTCCAAACCCTGATTTTGTATTCGCTTCAATTTGATGTCGATTGATCGCGTACTTTCCATGCAAGGTTTCCTATGCACAAACAAGCATATTAGACATCAAATCAAGGTCTTAAACATGGTCATTAAATGTATAAACAATGTCGTAAAAACACGGAAGTTACATTACTACCCCCCTTAAAATAAATTACGTCCTCGGAATTTACATACCTTAGAACAGATGTGGATACTGGTGTTGTATGTCTGCCTCACGCTCCTACGTAGCATCTCCTTTAATCTCATCCCATATGACCTTGACCAAAGGAATCTGTCTACCACGAAGCTCCTTAATCCTTCTATCTGCGATCCTAACCGGTAAAGCCTCATACTCTAGATTCTCTCGGAGTTGTATAGGCTCAGGATCAAGTACATGAGAAGGATCAGGGTAATATTTCCTCAACTGTAAGACGTGAAAGGCGTCATGAAGATTAGAAATGTTAGGTGATAAGGCAATATGGTAAGCTACTGGACCAATCCGTCGAAGAATCTGGAAAGGTCCAATGAATCCAGAAGAAAGCTTTCTAGACTTGATAGCTCTGCCAATTCCAGTCTTCGGAGTGACTCTTAAAAACATGTGCTCACCTTCCTGGAACTCTAAGGGTCTCCTTCTCTTGTTACTGTACTCATCTGCCTATCATGCGCTTCCTTCATCTTTTCCCTTATCGTCCTAACCTGTTTCATCGTCTGTTGTACCACATCAGGACCCAATACTTGGCTCTCACCAGTCTCATACCAACACAACGGAGTCCTGCACCCAACTGCCAGAGTGCTCTAAAACACAAGCCCTCAAAATATCCTCTAATGATTGAATAGTCGTCTCTGACTGTCCATCTGTCTGGGGATGATAAGAAGAACTCATCCTCAACTTCGTTCCCAAAGCACTGTGCAACTGTCTCCAAAATCTAGATGTGAATCTAGGATCTCGATCGGAGACGATGCTCGACGGCACACCATGCAACCTAACAACTTCCTTAATATAGATCTGGGTCAATCTCTCTAAATTGTACTCTCACCAATAGGTAAGAAGTGCCCACACTTCGTTAACCTATCGATGATAACCCAAGTCGCATCATGTCTCTTAGGAGTTCGTGGCAATCCAACCACAAAATCCATAGTTATGCTATCTCACTTACACTTTGGAATATCCAAAGACTGTAACAAACCAGCAGGCTTCTGATGCTCTATCTTAGCCTTTTGACAAACCAGACAAGATAAAACATACTCTGCTACTTCCTTCTTCATCCTCGGCCACCAAAACATCTTCTTCAGATCCTGATACATCTTCATGGCTCCGGGTTGAAAACTCAGCTTACTCTTATGTGCCTCCTCCAAGATCATATTCCTAAGATCTATATCCTCTGGCACACATATCCTATATCTAAACCTCAACACACCATGTGACCTTTTAATAAACTCTGAAACTTTACCTTCATCTATACCTCTACTCACCTCTTTTAGATATTGATCCTGAATCTGTTTATCCTCAAGCTCTTTCAAAAACTCACTCCTGATGTTAATCATGCCTAAACAGATCCTATCCTCAACCAACTCCATACCTAAGTTCAAATCACTAAATTGCTCAATCAACTCCATCTCCTTTACCATCATCACGAACACATGCAAAGACTTTCTACTTAATGCATCCACTGCAACATTCGCCTTCCCAAGATCATACTGATGGTCAAACTCATAATCCTTAATTAACTCCATCCATCTCCATTGTCTCATATTCAGCTTCTGCTGATCAAATAGATACTTGAAGCTCATATGATCACTATAAACATTGAACTTAGCTTCATAAAGATAGTGTCGCCATATCTTCAGTGTTCACACACTATAGCTGCCAACTCCAGATAATAGGTCGGATAGTTCCTTTCATGAACTCTCAACCGTCGATAAGCATAAGCCACAACTCTTCCCTATTGCATCAGAACACAACCCAAACCTTGAAATGACGCATCACAATATACGTCAAACTATCCTAGAGGATCTGGCAAAGTCAGCATTGTTGATATGTTTAATCTATTCTTTAGCTCCTGAAAACTCTCCTCACACTCATTTGTCCAAACATAAGTTGTTCCTTTCCTCGTCAACTGCGTCACAGGAAACGTAATCTTCGAGAAACCCTCTATGAACCTCCGATAGTAACTAGCTAACCCTAGGAAACTCCTCACCTCACTCACTGACTTTGGAGTGATGTAATTCTATTATCTTTTTATCTTAGGTCTTGAAGAAGAGGCTCGAGTTGAAGAATGAGGTGGAGTTGAAGTGGGGCATTGAAGATTGTAACACCCTTCTCGGGCACCACATTGTCTGTGACACTTTATAAGACCGAGTAAAGCGGAAAATAAATATTATTGGAAAATATGGGTTTTCTCTTCTTCTTCTTTTCGTAAATAGTAAAGTAAAAATAATTGAGTATTACATCATCGTTTTCAAAATAATACTCCCATAAATAAAAGTCAGAACCTCCAAGAGGTAAAGTCAAAACCAAGGACAAAAACTAAAAATGGCAGAAATACAATAGCCAACAAAATATAACACAACTGAGAATAAATATAGTAATATTGGAGATGCAGCTCCACTGAAATACTCGCCCTAGACACAAGGACTCATCATACTGGCCTACACAAAACAATGACGAGGTGTCGTCCTCATCTTCCGAGGTGGATTTCTCGGGAAGACTACAAAAGCATCATTCCTGCAACCACCGAGGACGATATTCGTCATGTTGTGAGTGAATATCTCACTTCTCCTTTATATCGGTCGCTGGGGAATATGTCCATGTGTCCGGATCCTCTAACGTTCAAGTTGGACGCAACGGTAGGATAGTGTTGTCATTGTCTTCGCAAAACATAAAGGAACCGTAACAGACAACACCGAAATGAGGTGAAATCCCCATTATCATACAACATCTATCGAACATGTGAAGGTACGACACACATGCAGAGACACATGTATATATAGCAAGTACAAATATCACTAAGGCGTGTCAATATATAAAAGTATGTTCAAAATCATTGATAAATATCCAAAGGACAAAGTCATCCTAGATAAGAGACATCTAGTACTTGAGGAAGAGTAAGACCCCTACACCATGGTGCTTATAGAACGTTCAGAAGGAGTGGTTAGATCTCATGTTTCACAACTACCAATATTAGGCATCTTATGCGTTCAATAGTAACAGCCACACTGTGGTACTATGACTGATTGTGAAACACTCTCGATAACCTAGACCGGCTAGAATCTAGTCATAAATGTCAGTGTGTTGCATGGAACGTCATGAACAAGAAGAATCACCAACTGGTCATCTGTGACTTTCCTACCCTGACCATCCCCAAGACGATTTAAGATCGTCACTAGCAGGTCTTCATGCGCACAGACATGTAAGCTTGACTTCCTAGGCATAAAGGCCTTACGGAACATAGTATCAACTGTGTGTTTAGGCAATAATTCTAATGTGTTTAACTTTGTCTATCCAATGGATAAACCTCGTGATTCCTCAAGAATCCATTCGTTGTGCTTTTCAAATACTTGATGTACTCGGGTCCGAATCACCGGCACCGTTTACAACGAGCTAAAGTTCTCACACAATTATTTCATATTTGTGTAAAGATGTATTAAGGTTCACATTTCCAAACCCTAAGTATACTATGGAGGTCACACCAAGGATCCAACAATCATTATCTTTACACGTTTCTACATTGAGCCTTTTTGCATGACTTATAAGTAAACAAAATGTCATCTTTATTCCATTAAATCGTATGGAGGTATGGATGATACGATCATCCATACTTTATGGTATATGGTCTTGTTTCACTATGAACCATAATTAATTAAGTCCTTGTCTTTTCTCTAAGTCACTTTGACTTAAGTTTTACGTTGTTTTGAAATATAAGTCTTGGAGACTAAATTCTTTTTGTCTAATGCCAAAACCTTTTCATCAAAACTAAACCATTTTGAAATAGATTTAAGGTATGGGTACATTAGTATCAAATCATTCAAAGTAAACTTCAGGAAAACACTTGAAATATTTATAAAACGATTTTTCCTCTTCTAATCCGATTTTGGTTCTAAGGTCCAATTCTTCAAAAATATGATTATTTTGGACAAATCCATTATTCCCCTGGGTTCTAATACTTATTTTAAGGCCTTAAAACACTGAGTTTTGATTATTTACTACTTCTTATACAAAACCCTAATGTGTTGGCCAAAAGCCACTAAATTTAAAAATCGGGTAATTCCTTTTCATTAACTATTTAACCCTAAAGGTCCATGACTCATTTTGGAGTCTTAGATCACTTAGTTTATTATTGAAAACATTCTCAAACCCTCATTTACCGTCTTGGACTAATTATACACCATTTGCTCATTTTACAAGTTTAAACTCATGAAAGAAAGAGATGATTGCCACATGGGAAGATCTAGATGGCAGTTCATCAGATGAGGATGAAGAAAGTGAAGAAGCAAACCTGTGTCTCATGGCATAAGCAGATTCCGACTCTGAGGTAATTTCTGATCTTAAGTAATTTTAAGATGCCTATGATGAATTGATTGAAGATTCCAACTGTTTAACTAAGGCTTTCAGAACACTTAAGAGACAATATGTGAAACTCCTAAAAGAGCATGAATAGAAAACTCAAGAGTGTGACAGACCGTCTCAGGAAAACAGTAAGCTAAAGCCTGAAAAGCCTAAGGCTGAGATCATAGTTGAGACGCTACAATCTGAAGAAGTTGTCAAACTTCAACAGAAGATAGAATAGCTCACCTCTGATCTTGCCCATTTTCTCAATGGAAGAGAAAATTTGACTGAGTTGTTAGGAAGTCAGAAACCCTCTCTTGATAAAACTGTCATAGGATTCATTGACCAGACACATCATAAAGTATCTAACAAAATCTTAGGACAAAAACCTTAATCTCTGAATGATAATGTCAACTCATTTTCTAACAAGAATAGTTGTAAAGTCTGTGGAAAAGCGGAACACATCACGTCTAAGTGTATTCACACAAGAAAGAAGTTCACAAACTTCAAGAACTAACAAGAAAGGACCCAAGAAAATATGAGTACCTAAAGCCTTGATTATTCCTGTTGCATATATCCTTAATAGGACAAAGAGCACACCTATCATGGTACCTGGATAGTAATTGCTCACGACACATGATAGGAGAAAAGTCTATGTTCCTAGACCTCCATCCTAAAGAAGGAGGACATGTCACCTTCGGTGGAAATCAGATATGAAAGGTTATTCGGATGGGTAAAATTGGTGGGAGATCACCCTTACCATCTATCTCTAATGTTCTTTTAGTTAAAGGATTAAGACATAATCTGCTTAGCATAAGTCAATTATGTGATAATGGATACAATGTTTCCTTCACTAAGAATGCATGTATAGTCAAAGACACTAATGGCAAGGTTCTCTTTTTAGCAAACAGGCAACAAAATCTTTATAAGATTGATCTAACTAAACTATCCGATCAAAGTGTGACCTATTTTGTGTCATGGGAAGATGAAAATGGGTATGGCATAAGAAGCTAGGGCATACTAGTACGAAACAGATAATCAAACTTCAGAATTATAGACTTATGAAAGGTCTACCTGATATAAGTTTAAGATGTCCTATGCGATCCTTGCCAATGTGGAAAGCAAGTTAAATCTAGCTTTAAACCTAAAAATGTAGTATCTTCTTCTGGACCATTACAGTTGTTGCATATGGATTTGTTTGGTCCAGTAAGTATTGCTAGTAAGGCATTAAAGAAATATGGTTTTGTCTTAGTTGATGGTTATTCTAGATATACATGGGTACTTTTCTTAACCCACGTCAATGAGTCATTCAAGATGTTCTCTATATTCTGTAAGAAAGTACAGAATGACCAAGGATTCTGTATCTCAGCTATCATAAGTGACAATGGGGGAGAGTTTGAAAATGAGCACTTCAATACATTCTGTGAAGAAAACAAAATTTCTTACAACTTCTCTGCTCCTAGACTTCCTCAACTGAACGGATTAGTAGAAAGGAAGAACGGATCTCTACAAGAGATGGCTTGAACGATGCTCAATGAAAGTAAACTCCCAAAGTACTTCTGGGCTGACGCAGTAAACACTGCTTGTTATGTGTAGAACAGAATATTGATAAGACCCTTCTTGAACAAGACTCCCTGTGAATTGTGGAAAGGTAGAAAACCCAACATTTCTTATTTCCATGCTTTGGATGTGAATGCTTTATTTTAAATACTAGAGATCAACTTGGAAAGTTTGACTCAAAAGTAGATAAGGCTATATTTCTTGGATACTCAGACACTTCTAAAGCTTTTAGAGTTTATAACTCTAGAACAGAAGTAGTTGAAAAATCTATTCATGTAAAATTTAATGATGGTTTAAACACTGATAGGAGACTAACAGATTGAAGATCGTAACACCCCGTTTTTTGTATAAAGTCCCTAAGTGTTTATATGTATGTTTTATGTTGCTAAGTTACCTTAGAAATGTTGTAAGAGGTCTAAGTAGGGCTTTCGAGGTGAAAATCCCCTTTTCTGGTGCATAAGCACGACCGTGCTCATGTACCAGCACGCCCGTGCTTGATGACGTGCCTAGTGGCTAAGTGAGACACTAGCACGACCGTGCTCAAGGGGAGCATGACCGTGTCTTAAACACACTCGTATGACGTTCCGTTTGTCTGAGCGTGCTTAACGAGCACGACCTCGTGCTCGAGTTAAGCACGGCCATACTTAGTGGGGAGCACGGTCGTGCTCGAGTCTGAGTCTATATAAACAGATCAGACAACGAGGGTTACAAGTGTCAACCCTCATTTAGACACTTTTGGCAATCCTATTATGACAGAAACCTCTCCTATTTCCCTACCCTTGAACCCTTTGAAGTTCTTGGAGTTCTCGAGTCTGTTTGGGAGAGAAGTCACGCGCTAGTGTCTATAAAGGTAAACTATTTATCCTTCTCCTTAATCTCGTTTTTACTTTTTGTGATTTGGGGATTAATGTGGATATATGCCTTGACAGGTACATGTGTTTTGATGATTGACAAAAGGACTCAAATCAATAAGGACTAATTTGCAAAAAGCGTGAAAAGGACCAACAAGCAATTATCTGGGGTTAAGGGATATTTTCTGTATTTGTATTGCTTGTTGTAGAAGAAAATGTAAATGGTAATGTGTCTCTCAAGCATAATTAAATCACACACACTTTAAAATCTTTTCTGAAAATAAACTTATAAAAGCTATTAAATGGTTTTTATGGAAAATATAATTCAGCTTTTAAAGGTTTTCAAAAATCCTTTTCTACGTGAAATAATCGATTATGCTAATCGATTATGCAGCTCTTAACTTTGCTTAGATGAGTCTTTAAATGTTAGAGTTGTTTGGTTTTTGAATTCAAATTTTGAAAAGGAATAATCCATTATGTCTAATTGTAACACGTTTTAAACTCAGCATAAATGGCTTTAATGTGCATTAAAACAGTTTTAATTATCTTTAAGTCGTTGGGTTTGAATTCAAAATTAATATAATCGATTATGGGTTTTCAAAAATCGATTATTGCTTTTTAATCAAAAGTCAGAGGCTTCATATTCGATTAGGATAATCATTATGCATAATTGATTCAGTCTGAACTTTCAAACAGAGACTAAGTAATCGATTACTATAACCGATTATCAACTGACTGTTTCAAAATTCGCCTTTTGATTTTGTCTAAAATAATCGATTATGATTTTTGAATAATCGATTATGACTCGAGAAAAATCAGTTTTCAAGAGATTTTGACCTAACTTCAATTGGTTTATTTAAAGGTCATTTTTTAGAGAAAGCAGACAGAACACTGAACACGAAATACTAAGCTATTACTCTGAACTTTCTCATCTTGAAACTTACTCTCTAACTCTCTCATTATCTTACACTTGCATACTTAATCCTCGAGAGACACATACACCACATAGGTGTTCATATTGTTGAGCTTCAACTTGTATTTATCTTCTGTACTTTTGAGTGCTTCTATCTTGTAATCTCTTTCTGTATTTTGTGAGTGTGATCTCACGTAAAACGATTTTGAGGCTCTTGCACAAGGGGTAGTAAGTCATGAGATTTGTGTTAAGGGTTCTCTATTTTGTAAAGGTTCTAGTTGATCCTGTTAAAAACTAGAGTTGATTAAAACCCTTGGTCGAATTGCCTTGGGGACTGGACGTAGGTCACTGGGTAGTTTCTGGATAAACCAGGATATCTCGCTTGGGTTCATCTTCTCAAACCTTTATCTTTTATTTCTGTTTATCTTTTGCAAAACGCTTTTATTACATGCATCTTTTACAAAGTTGTCTTATCAATTAAGTAAAAAGGAAAAAGTTTTATTATTTGCCAAAATTTTTGAAAAACACAATTCACCCCCATCTTATGTTTGGAGTCACTTGTCAAAAAGTGGCATCAGAGCTTAACTCTTGCATATAAAGGATGAAACCGTCTCAAGAGGAAAGATGACTTCAAACAGTTTTCATAATGAGGGTAATTCTGTAAACAATCCCCCATCGTTTGATGGTGAAGGGTATGGATATTGTAAAGAAATAATGCAAATTTTTTTGGAAGCTTTTGATATTGATATTTGGGATGCTGTGAAAAATGATCCATTTGTCCCCAAGCACGAAGTCGATGGTGCTTCGGTGGATAAACCAAAAACCCTTTGGACCGACGAGGAAAAGAAAAAGGTCCAATACAACTTGAAAGCTAGGAACATCATCACCTCAGCTTTAAGTTATGATGAGTTCTATAGGGTCTCAAATTGCAAGACCGCGAAAGAAATGTGGGACACCCTTCGATTGACCCATGAAGGTAATGCTGAGGTTAAAAGGGCTAGGATGAACACATTGACCCATGAGTATGAGCTATTTAGGATGAAACAGGGTGAAAGCATACAAGATATGCAAAAACGTTTCACTCATATAATTAATCATCTTAGGGCTCTTGGGAAAACATCTTCAAATGAAGATCTAATTAACAAAGTTCTTAGATGCTTAAATAGAAGTTGGCAACCAAAAGTAATTGCTATATCTAAATCAAGATATTTGTCTTCTGTGTCCTTGGCTACTCTATTTGGTAAATTGCAAGAACATGAACTTGAGTTGAACCACCTCATTGAAAGTGAGGAAAGTGACAAGAAAAAGAAAGGGCTTGCTCTTAAGGCAAGCATGAACGAAATAGTTGAGGAAGACAGTGAATGTGACAAGTTTGAAGGACTCGATGAAGGAGATGAGAACATGAGCTTAATGGTCTGTAAGTTCAAAAGTTTCCTGAGGAACAAAGGGAAAGCTGGTCAAAACTTCACCCCTCAAAAGAAGGTGGATGGAGAAACAACTTCCTATGTACCCACGTGCTTCAATTGCAAAAATAAGGGCCACATTCGTCCCGAATGTCCTCTAGTCCAAAAGAGGAATGATAAGATGGAAAAGAGGCCACAAAAGGATAAAAGGGGAAGGAAGGCCTACATCGCATAGGAAGACAATGATATGGACACTTCAGATGAATCCGATGACGAAGAAGCCAACCTTTGTCTCATGGCCAATCATGAGGATATTGATGATGAGGTGCCCTTGAAAGCGAAGAACAAAAACCGGTATCTCAATAGCGGACGCTCCAAGCACATGACGGGAGACAAAAACAAGTTCTCCTCCCTCACACCCAAAAAGGGTGGCTTTGTCTTCTATGGTGATAACAACAAAGGTAGAATCTTGGGAATTGGGGCTGTTGGTAAAGGTCCTAACCCCGCCATAGAAAATATTCTATATGTTGAAGGTTTGAAACACAACTTGTTAAGTATAAGCTAACTATGTGATAAAAGATTTAATGTTGTGTTCGATAACTCTAAATGCATGGTCATGGATTCTAACAAACTAACTAAATTAATTGGTCAAAGAATTGGAAATATCTATATGGTTTGCTGATGAGTGTGATTTCACCTCATCTTTGTCTATCATTTTGCATGCATTTTCATGTAGTTTAGGGACATTTAATTGGATTTTTAGTTATTTTTACTTTGGAACGGGTAAGGCGGTTTTCGTGGTGTTGTTTTGCAGAAATCAAGGGTAAAATGCTCAGGATCAACCATGATGGAGTTTGAATGAAGATGGGGCTTGAAAAGTGAAGAAAATGAGCCAAACAGAGCCCATTACGGCCTATCCGTGATGCTCATCACGGCCATGATCGACCAAAACTGAAAAGGAAGAAAGATTGAAGTCAGAACCGGTCACGACCTAGCCGTGATGACCATCACGGCCGTGACCTTTCACCCTCACAAGTCAGAATCTGTCACGGCCTAGCCGTAATTCCTATCACAGGCAAAAACTGAAGTCTCGCATCGCGAGAGTGCACTCGCGTCGCGAGAGTCTGAAATCTATAGAAGTGCCCAAGGCAGAAGCCATCACGGCCGTGACGCGCATCACTTGGACCTGAAGCAACTGAATTGGATCAGAATTTGAGTTAGATTGGGATTCAAACTTCCCAAATCTATAAATAAGGACCCAGGCAGAGGCAGAAAAGAACGAAGACTCTTGGCTACTACCACTTAGGCTTTAATCTAGGATCTCTCTTCTCCTTTCTCTTCTTCTCTTATTTTCTGTTTTCATGTTATTTGTAATCAAGCTTGTCGTCACCATGACAAGGCTTGAGTAGTAGCTTAGTTTCTAGGGATTGGGGTTATGCCCAAGTTTTGTTTATGATGTTAATTTGACGTAATATCTTTGTTAATTACGATTTTGTTTTAGATCTGATTTCTAGTGTTTGAATCACTCGTAAATTCGGTGGCCACTTGTTTGCGTGTCATAGACATTCTAAGGAGGAACCTAGCGGTGAACTTAGGTGTCGGATCTATAGAATCAGACTTAGGACTGAAATCACGAGAGTTAGAAGTCGTCCTTCGAGGATCAACGAGTTGTCACGAAACGCAAAGGGTCCAATCTGAATTCGACTACCACGAGAGTAGGGGTTGGTTCAATTGGGCACGGCTTTTGTAACCTGAGAGGGAGCTTGAGCTATTTGAGGATAAATTCGCCTTCAAGGCAATTTCGATAGTTGACAAGGGTAATCGAGTTAGCAACGTAAACGATCTTGTTGGTAACCTAAATCCCTAGGAATCCATTTAGATCCAAAAACCACAAATAGATTTGTTTTCTGTTTTATTTATCTCTTAATTCAAATTCAAAACCTTTTCAAAATCAAAATCTTTTTATACAGTCTAGCTTTATCATTTAACAATTAGTTGCAATTCGAGATCACGGTCTCTGTGGGATCGATATCTTTTATTACTTGGCGACAATCCGGTACACTTGCCGGAATCGCACGACGTGCGCTCGCACGCACACCAAGTTTTTGGCACCGTTGCCGGGGACTGTGCGTTTTCGAATCTCAATTTAATTTTTAAATTGATTTTTCTGGACCTTTTCTTTTTATTTAATTTTTATATTTGAAAAAAAAATTCAAAAGTTCTTTCCTTCTAGTGTATCCATCTCTCTGTGTGTTATATGCAAAGATCCCTAAGTCTTTGGAGCCTTAGTGAGGTTGATCCAGAAATCGAGAGGACCTTTCACAGACGTAGGAGACTACAGAGAGAGGGAGAAAGGTTGAGTCCCGTTCCACTCATGGCGAATCAACCGGATACGAAACCATTGAAGGAATATGCAGCCCCAAATACTAGGGGTTTGCGAACTGGGATTGCCAGGCCAGAGATTGAGGCGGAGAACTACACTATACCGCCTATGCTAATCAACATGATTAGGCATCACCAATTCGGAGGATTGCCCTCGGAGGACCCGACTGATCACGTAGAAACATTCTTGGAGTTCACCGATGCAATTAGGATTCATGGTGCCCCGGTCGATGCTATACGCTTAAGGTTATTCCCCTCATCTCTGACTGGAAAGGCAAAGGCTTGGCTAAAGCAATTGCCCGCCAACACCTTGTCTACTTGGGACCAACTGGAACAGGCATTCTTGGAGAAATTCTTCCCTCCATCCAAGACGGTCTATATACGAACCCAGTTCACCGGCTTCTTCCAAAAAGACGGAGAATCCTTATCGGAAGCTTGGGATCGCTACAAGGGACTGCTGGAGTCTTGCCCACACCATGGACTCAAGAGGTGGTTACTAGTGCACACCTTCTATAACGGATTGGACTACTCTTCGAAGGTGTCACTTGATTCTGCAGCTAGTGGAGCCTTTATGAATAGGCCTCTGACTGAGGCATTCAACATCATTGAAAACGTGGCCACCAACTACCACCAATGGGGTTCAGAAAGAGGTAATAACCCGAACAAGATTTCGGGGGGTAAGTTTGAAGTTAATAGCACTAATCTTATAATGTCAAAAATAGACTCACTAAATAAACGTTTTGATCAGCTTGAAAGGGCTAATGTGAGTGCAATAGGTGCTACTAACATTGTTTGTGAGATTTGTGGAATGCAGGGACACGACATCATGGAGTGCCCACGAGGTATTGCTCATGGATCCGGCGCTTCGGGGGAACAAGTGAACGCCTGTCACAACTTCTATGACACAAACCCAAGGTTGCCCAATTATGCTCCCCCAAATCCCTGCAACCAAAGGAAGAACAACCCTTACCTCTTGATATGAGCCATGGGGGGGCAAGTCCAATTTCCAACAAGAATTATTTGAGCCCAATGAAGACCATGGATCAAGAATCAAATCAAGGACTTGGTGGGCCCATGACAAGAGTTAGACACAAGAAAGCCCAACAAGCTCTTAATTACATGGGGGCTATTTTGATAGAAGCAAGCCCAAGAATGAGACCAAATGGAATGGAGCCCCAAATGATGACCTATCTCATTCAACTAGAAGACCCATGATCATTTTCAAATGGGGCGTGCTCTAGTTATGAGTCCACTTAGTTGTTTTATTTTAATTCAATAAGTGTAATGGGTTATGTGTGTGTCCAAATTGACTAAGTGTTGCAAATGGGTCAAGCCCACTTAAGTCCATGTTGTACACAAATTTGGGAGCTTAGTAGGAGGAATCTTTGGTTTGCATGCCAATAGTAACTCCTATAAGTTATTAGTTTGTTTATTGTTTTGTTAATTATGTGGGAGTTACACTTTTTAATATGAGAAGTAAAGTGTGGCAGCCACATAATGATGGTTATGAGAGAATAATAAACTCACCATTAGAGGCTGAGTTAAGGAGGGAGTTAGTGAGTCATTTAGTGACATGATTAGGCTAATTATTGTGGGGGTTATGATCTCTTTTGGAAGCCAAAAAGTTGGCAGCCTAATACTCTATTTGTACACCCCATTTTCATGTTGAATAGTAACTTGGATGTTGAATTTGGATTGAAATCCATTTGTAAGAGAATTGTCTCTCTTTGGTTCTTGGTTGAGCCAACTATTGTTCTTATCAAGAATCCAAGATTCTTGTGGCGAACTTCATAGGCTTATCAAACTCTCTAGTTTGTGGCGCCATCACCATCTCTATTCTCCATCCATTTGTTTCTTTTCTTCCCTTTATTTTAATCTCAAAAATTGTTCCGCAAATTAATTGGTAAAATTCAACCAAAAAGATCATCAAAGGCAACCTCACCATTTGGTTGTCATCAAGAATGATGCAAACCAAGAATGATGTCCAATTTTTATTCTTTTATTTTTAATTTTCGCAATATTTTTAGGATGAATTTTCTAATTGAACCCGTATACTTGATTTGGTTATATCTTGAGCTACCAATCTCCGATTGATGTATTCTTTGGAGCATTGGAAAGCTTAGAGAATTATCTACAAATCGTATCTCAGGCCTCTTGACCGAATTCGGCTTTTATTATGGTGAAAAATGGGCTAGAAGTTTGGTACGAATATTTGGACGAGTTTGAGCTACAAAGGAGTGTGTCTTTTGGCTTGCATGCCTAAAGTAACTCCTTCTTTATTAGTTATGTTTCATTTTAAATATTCTCTTAAGTTTGGTAATAACTCCAATTATTGGAGAGTTATGTTTAAAGAGTCACCTAATGGTTTATTACACCAATTAGTGGTATAGTTATTAGGGGGTTATAGAATAATGGAATCTTATGAGGACTTTGTGTAAGCCAAGAGTTGGCAGCCCCACTACTATTTGTACATGCCCCAAACATGATGAATAAACAACTTTGAGTTCATTTTGGATTGATTCCAATTGTGAGAGTGTTTTCTCTCTTGGGTTCTTCATTGAGCCAACCCTTGTTCTTATCAAGAATCCAAGATTCTTGTGGCGAACCTCACATTGGCTTATCAAATCCCCTTGGATTTGTGGCGCCTACCTTCCATTTCTCATCTTATCCAATTTTGTATTTCATCTTCTTCTACAATTTTGCTTGGTCACTCAAGGATAGATCCGAAAATATATATGTTCCTTGCTAGGATCATATCATTTGGTATCTAGAGCCATCCTTCCTAGAGTGACTTTTGATCTTGTTCTTCGTATTTTTTTCCAAAAAAAAAAAAAAATTCTTCTTCCTACCACCTATCATGGCAACACTATCCTTTGAAATGCAAAGATATCTAAGACGCTTGGAGAAGAAGGGTTTTCCTCCAAAGGAAGCTTGCAAGACAATGAATGAAATTGAAGATGTGATTCTAAAGGAAGAATGCCAACAATCAACTGGAGTTGAATTGCAAGAGGACGATAAGGAGATGAAGACAACTAGAGAATGTCCTTCCCCTAAAGCCGAGAATACATCTTCATATCCACTTGGGAAGTCATGGCCATCTTTTACTCTAATACATTCTTCTATATTAGTTTGTGGAATCAAATATTGGGATTCCTCTACTTTGTCTAATATTTCTCCCATAGGTCACGAAGAAAAAAAATAGTGAAGGCCAAACCACAAAAAGCAAAGTGCAACAAAAAGAGTGAGGCAAAGGTTGAAAACAAAATTGAGAGTCTCATTGTAAAAGAAATCAAGGTGATGTTCCTATCTTTGCCTAGAGGTGATGGTTCTATTTTGAAAGAAGTGGAAGAAGTAATTCAAGAGAGGTGCCACATGGATTCGAAAGAGTCGTGTTTGAACCCGGAGGATGAAGGCGATTCCCAAAGGCAATAAATTCGAGGTCGAATTCTATTCAAGAGGAGGGAATGATGCAAACCAAGAATGATGTCCAATTTTTATACTTTTATTTTTAATTTTCGCAATATTTTTAGGATGAATTTTCTAATTGAACCCGTATACTTGATTTGGTTATATCTTGAGCTACCAATCTCCGATTGATGTATTCTTTGGAGCATTGGAAAGCTTAGAGAATTATCTACAAATCGTATCTCAGGCCTCTTGACCGAATTCGGCTTTTATTATGGTGAAAAATGGGCTAGAAGTTTGGTACGAATATTTGGACGAGTTTGAGCTACAAAGGAGTGTGTCTTTTGGCTTGCATGCCTAAAGTAACTCCTTCTTTATTAGTTATGTTTCATTTTAAATATTCTCTTAAGTTTGGTAATAACTCCAATTATTGGAGAGTTATGTTTAAAGAGTCACCTAATGGTTTATTACACCAATTAGTGGTATAGTTATTAGGGGGTTATAGAATAATGGAATCTTATGAGGACTTTGTGTAAGCCAAGAGTTGGCAGCCCCACTACTATTTGTACATGCCCCAAACATGATGAATAAACAACTTTGAGTTCATTTTGGATTGATTCCAATTGTGAGAGTGTTTTCTCTCTTGGGTTCTTCATTGAGCCAACCCTTGTTCTTATCAAGAATCCAAGATTCTTGTGGCGAACCTCACATTGGCTTATCAAACTCTCTAGTTTGTGGCGCCATCACCATCTCTATTCTCCATCCATTTGTTTCTTTTCTTCCCTTTATTTTAATCTCAAAAATTGTTACGCAAATTAATTGTTAAAATTCAACCAAAAAGATCATCAAAGGCAACCTCACCATTTGGTTGTCATTTGTGGAAGGTAGGCGCCACAAATCCAAGGGGATTTGATAAGCCAATGTGAGGTTCGCCACAAGAATCTTGGATTCTTGATAAGAACAAGGGTTGGCTCAATGAAGAACCCAAGAGAGAAAACACTCTCACAATTGGAATCAATCCAAAATGATCTCAAAGTTGTTTATTCATCATGTTTGGTGCATGTACAAATAGTAGTGGGGCTGCCAACTCTTGGCTTACACAAAGTCCTCATAAGATTCCATTATTCTATAACCCCCTAATAACTATACCACTAATTGGTGTAATAAACCATTAGGTGACTCTTTAAACATAACTCTCCAATAATTGGAGTTATTACCAAACTTAAGAGAATATTTAAAATGAAACATAACTAATAAAGAAGGAGTTACTTTAGGCATGCAAGCCAAAAGACACACTCCTTTGTAGCTCAAACTCGTCCAAATATTCGTACCAAACTTCTAGCCCATTTTTCACCATAATAAAAGCCGAATTCGGTCAAGAGGCCTGAGATACGATTTGTAGATAATTCTCTAAGCTTTCCAATGCTCCAAAGAATACATCAATCGGAGATTGGTAGCTCAAGATATAACCAAATCAAGTATACGGGTTCAATTAGAAAATTCATCCTAAAAATATTGCGAAAATTAAAAATAAAAGAATAAAAATTGGACATCATTCTTGGTTTGCATCATTCCCTCCCTCTTGAATAGAATTCGACCTCGAATTTATTGCCTTTGGGAATCGTCTTCATCCTCCGGGTTCAAACACGACTCTTTCGAATCCATGTGGCACCTCTCTTGGAATTACTTCTTCCACTTCTTTCAAAATAGAACCATCACCTCTAGGCAAAGATAGGAACATCACCTTGATTTCTTTTACAATGAGACTCTCAATTTTGTTTTCAACCTTTGCCTCACTCTTTTGCTGTTGCACTTTGCTTTTTGTGGTTTGGCCTTCACTATTTTTTTCTTCGTGACCTATGGGAGAAATATTAGACAAAGTAGAGGAATCCCAATATTTGATTCCACAAACTAATATAGAAGAATGTATTAGAGTAAAAGATGGCCATGACTTCCCAAGTGGATATGAAGATGTATTCTCGGCTTTAGGGGAAGGACATTCTCTAGTTGTCTTCATCTCCTTATCGTCCTCTTGTAATTCAACTCCAGTTGATTGTTGGCATTCTTCCTTTAGAATCACATCTTCAATTTCATTCATTGTCTTGCAAGCTTCCTTTGGAGGAAAACCCTTCTTCTCCAAGCGTCTTAGATATCTTTGCATTTCAAAGGATAGTGTTGCCATGATAGGTGGTAGGAAGAAGAATTTTTTTTTTTTTTTTGGAAAAAAAATACGAAGAACAAGATCAAAAGTCACTCTAGGAAGGATGGCTCTAGATACCAAATGATATGATCCTAGCAAGGAACATATATATTTTCGGATCTATCCTTGAGTGACCAAGCAAAATTGTAGAAGAAGATGAAATACAAAATTGGATAAGATGAGAAATGGAAGGTAGGCGCCACAAATCCAAGGGGATTTGATAAGCCAATGTGAGGTTCGCCACAAGAATCTTGGATTCTTGATAAGAACAAGGGTTGGCTCAATGAAGAACCCAAGAGAGAAAACACTCTCACAATTGGAATCAATCCAAAATGAACTCAAAGTTGTTTATTCATCATGTTTGGGGCATGTACAAATAGTAGTGGGGCTGCCAACTCTTGGCTTACACAAAGTCCTCATAAGATTCCATTATTCTATAACCCCCTAATAACTATACCACTAATTGGTGTAATAAACCATTAGGTGACTCTTTAAACATAACTCTCCAATAATTGGAGTTATTACCAAACTTAAGAGAATATTTAAAATGAAACATAACTAATAAAGAAGGAGTTACTTTAGGCATGCAAGCCAAAAGACACACTCCTTTGTAGCTCAAACTCGTCCAAATATTCGTACCAAACTTCTAGCCCATTTTTCACCATAATAAAAGCCGAATTCGGTCAAGAGGCCTGAGATACGATTTGTAGATAATTCTCTAAGCTTTCCAATGCTCCAAAGAATACATCAATCGGAGATTGGTAGCTCAAGATATAACCAAATCAAGTATACGGGTTCAATTAGAAAATTCATCCTAAAAATATTGCGAAAATTAAAAATAAAAGTATAAAAATTGGACATCATTCTTGGTTTGCATCACCTCTCCTACGGCAACTACAACAACACGCTGAACCACGAGCACCAAGAAGGCCAAGGTAATAGGAAACCCGCACCGGGGTATCCTCAGGTACAGAAATCTAAACTCGAGTCTTTATTGGAAAGTTTTGTTGAAACTCAGACAAAACAAAATGAAGAGTTTAGACAGCAAGGCAGGGCAGTAAAAGAGGCAACAAAAGAGCTAGCATCTAAGGTAGACAACTTAGCAATCCATAACAAGATGCTAGAAACCCAGATTGCCCAACAAGCCAGCACATACACTAGACCTAAGGGTACGTTCCCGGGTCAACCCGAAGCTAATCCCATTGAGCATTGTAATGCCATACACTTGAGGGATGATAAGCTTGGGGTGGTTAAAAAGGGCGCGGAAATGGAGGAGGACATGAGCGAAAAGGAAGAGCCAGAACCAAAGTATGTCCCTCCACCACCGTACCAACCCCCGATACCTTTCCCACAAAGGTTGGTCAAGAGAAAGCAAGTAGACATAGAAGCTAAAATGCCTCCTAAACTGAAAGACCCAGGTAGCTTCTCTATCGCTTGCTCAATTAAACAAGTGCAAATCGACCAAGCCTTATGTGACTTAGGGGCTAGTGCGAGCTTGATGCCGCTCACTATCTTGGAAAGGTTGGGAACGAAAGAGTTGAGACCATTCAAATTCTCCTTACAATTTGCGGATGGCTCAACTAGGACTCTTCTAGGCATACTAGAGAACGTTCCTGTAAAGGTAGGGAAATTCTTCATCCCTACCGATTTCTTGGTATTGGATATGAAAGGGAATTCTGAATTCCCCATCATTTTAGGAAGGCCATTCTTGGCCACCGCTGGAGCAGTAATAGATGTAAGGAATGGTAAACTCTCTCTAAATGTAGAGGAAGGTAGGGTCGATTTTGAATTTACTAACTCATATAACAACCCCCCTTTTGAGAGCCATGTGTGCAGGATCGATATCACGTCTCTAGTGGTAAAGGAAGAGCTCGACATGGAAGCAACTCCGAAGATTTGCATGGCTGATGATGCACCAAATGGTGATGGAGTTGGAGTTGCTGATCATGTGAAAACAAAACTTCCGCCGGGAGGGAGTAAGGCCAGGAAGGTCCGAATGAAAAGAGCAAAGTGGAAGCGTAATTGGCCATATGAGAAGAATCGGCTCTTTGAAGGAGTTCCATGGAAGAGAAGTGTTCCTGCACTTCTACGCCCAGCCGACCCCGGTTGATTGAAGGAAGTTTGGTCAAGCTTAGGACCGTAAACAAGCGCTTCTTGGGAGGCAACCCAAGTTTTCTCTCCCTTTTCCTTTTCTTTTTGAATTTAGCTCTTGAATAATTTGAGAAGATCAAGAGGCAAAAATCATAAATTAATAGATTTGTCTAGTGTTTTCAGGTTAAAAAGGAAGGAAGAACAAAAGGAGCAAGGACTAATAAATTCAGAAGCCATCACGCCCAGGCCGTGACAGTGGTCACGGCCGTGATGAGCTAATAAAGGAGACCAGAAAGGATCACGGCCTGCCCGTGATGAGCCTCACGGCCGTGATGCAGTTTCCAACAAGTTTTTGATTGCCATGTGAGCCAACACCCGCTACCACCTCGGTAAGTTGTTCCAATTTTTCTCCTCTCTCCGACTTGATTATTTACATTGGGGACAATGTAAGTTTTAAGCTTGGGGTAGGGGTATTTTTGCAAATTTTCACATTGTTGCATTTTTCATGTTGCATTCATATAGGCATAGTTTTGCATGATCACGTTCTCTAGATTGCCCCTCACTTAGAAGATGCATCCAATTGTGAGAACTGGGTGCCAAATAAATTGAGATAGTGAATTTTTGAACCCAATTTTTTTATTCTTGTGATAAGGCTAAAAATAAAAATTCTTGAGATGATCATTTGATAGTTGATAATTAGCATGTGGTTCCTTAGATTTGTATTTCTCACTGATTTTTGAACTATTAATTGTAAGATTTTGAGCCAAAAAGGGGTACTCACTAAATCTACCCCATTCCTTGTGATAGAGTGTTTTAATTCCTCTTGGATCGTATTCTCTAGAACTTGACTTGAAACCGTTTTGAAACTTCAAAAATTTTTGAAAACATTTTTGAAAATGATTGAGGCACTAGGTATCTTTCCGGCCTTCTGAGTTTTGATTGATTAAATGCTACCCCTTAGTTGCCCAATTTTGAGCCTAAAAGAATAAAATACTTTTCTTGGTACCTTGAATTACTTTGATGAATAATGCTTGGTATGGCACCTTTTAAAGTATTACAAAAAGGGTAAAAAGGTAGTTTGAAAAAGTATGGGATGAGAAAGTTAGAAAATATTTCTCTTGAGATAAAAATCTCCACTTCTCCAAATAAATAAAATGAAATAAACACAAAAAAAATGGAGAAGGGGATGACAAAAGAAAGTGAGAAATGAAAATAAAGGAAAGAAAGAAAGAAAGGTGGAAAAGTAAATCAAAGCCCAAAAAAGGTATTTTAGAAGGTGTCATGCTTTGCAATGTTTGATAATTTGTTTAGCCTTCTTGAAATCTCCTTTTCTTGATCTCCCCACATAACAATTAATCCCATGGCCACATTACAACCAAAGTAAAAGACCTCTTGATTCTTATGTGTTTTCATTAATAAAGTAGAGATTTGGTTAATAGTCAAGCCTATGGTAGAACACATTCCTTGAGGAAATTGAGTGAAATTTCATATACCCTGGAACACTTGAGTGAGGTGAGACGAGTGCCTGAATCAGTGAGAATATGAATTTGAAGAACCTAAGCTTCTAATTGGACTTGAAATCGATTATCTCATGGGGATTTATTTGAATATGCTTATTACTTGGATTAGTTGCTAGGGTTCTTGATTCACTATCCATGCTCTGATTATTTATATCTTCTGGTCTTAGAGATTGCTTGAGGACAAGCAAAGTCTTAAGCTTGGGGTGATTTGATGAGTGTGATGTCACCTCATCTTTGTCTATCATTTTGCATGCATTTTCATGTAGTTTAGGGACATTTAATTGGATTTTTGGTTATTTTTACTTTGGAACGGGTAAGGCGGTTTTCGTGGTGTTATTTTGCAGAAATCAAGGGTAAAATGCTCAGGATCAACCATGATGGAGTTTGGATGAAGATGGGGCTTGAAAAGTGAAGAAAATGAGCCAAACAGAGCCCATCATGGCCTAGCCGTGATGCCCATCACGGCCATGATCGAGCAAAACTAAAAAGGAAGAAAGACTGAAGTCAGAACCGGTCACGGCCTAGCCGTGATGACCGTCACGGCCGTGACCTTTCACCCCCACTAGTCAGAATCTATCACGGCCTAGCCGTAATTCCTATCACAGGCAAAAATTGAAGTCTCGCGTCGCGAGAGTGCACTCGCGTCGCGAGAGTCTGAAATCTATAGAAGTGCCCAAGGCAGAAGCCGTCACGGCCTGGCCGTGATGGCCATCACGGCCTGGCCGTGATGGCCATCACGGCCGTGACGCGCATTACTTGGACCTGAAGCAACTGAATTGGATCAAAATTTGAGTTAGATTGGGATTCAAACTTCCCAAATCTATAAATAAGGACCTAGGCAGAGGCAGAAAAGAACGAAGACTCTTGGCTACTACCACTTAGGCTTTAATCTAGGATCTCTCTTCTCCTTTCTCTTCTTCTCTTATTTTCTGTTTTCATGTTATTTGTAATCAAGCTTGTCGTCACCATGACAAGGCTTGAGTAGTAGCTTAGTTTCTAGGGATTGGGGCTATGCCCAAGTTTTGTTTATGATGTTAATTTGATGTAATATCTTTGTTAATTACGATTTTGTTTTAGATCTGATTTCTAGTGTTTGAATCACTCGTAAATTCGGTGGCCACTTGTTTGCGTGTCATAGACATTCTAAGGAGGAACCTAGCAGTGAACTTAGGTGTCGGATCTATAGAATCAGACTTAGGACTGAAATCACGAGAGTTAGAAGTCGTCCTTCGAGGATCAACGAGTTGTCACGAAACGCAAAGGGTCCAATCTGAATTCGACTACCACGAGAGTAGGGGTTGGTTCAATTGGGCACGGCTTTTGTAACCCGAGAGGGAGCTTGAGATATTTGAGGATAAATTCACCTTCAAGGCAATTTCAATAGTTAACAAGGGTAATCGAGTTAGCAACGTAAACGATCTTGTTGGTAACATAAATCCCTAGGAATCCATTTAGATCCAAAAACCACAAATAGATTTGTTTTCTGTTTTATTTATCTCTTAATTCAAATTCAAAACCTTTTCAAAATCAAAATCTTTTTATACAGTCCAGCTTTATCATTTAACAATTAGTTGCGATTCGAGATCACGGTCTTTGTGGGATCGATATCTTTTATTACTTGGCGACAATCCGGTACACTTGCCGGAATCGCACGACGTGCGCTCGCACGCACACCATTTGCTTGGATGACCTACCTTCAAATGATGTATGCTATATAATAAGTAAAGATGATGAAACTTGGTTGTGGCATAGGAGGATGGCTCATATTCACATGGATCATACCTCATTAGGGATCTTGTTCCAAAGGATGATTGCATGATTGAATTTGTTGAAACATCTAAACAACTCACAGATATTTTTACAAAATCCCTACCTAAAGAAAGCTTCTTTTTCATAAGAACTGAATTAGGGATTTTGAATCAGTCATGCATCAATTAATATCTGTATATTTCACCTTGAATTTGTTGATATGTTTATTAAGTGTGCAGGCAGAGAGGCAATAGTCGATTACGCCAAAATGGATTTTTCAGTTCAGCAAACAGAGAGGTCATAATCGATTACAATAATCGATTATGCCATCATGGACTTTTTGAGCAGCGTGGACAGATGAGTGATTATTGATCGTGGGAATCGATTATTCTATGAATCTCAATTTCCAGAAAAAGCAATTAATCAATTACATAACTGATTAGTGTTCATCATTGTTCATCAGTAATTGATTTTTGGAGATGAACCCAGAAAATAATCTATTATCTAATCGATTATGCGAAGATGAAGATGTTGAGATCTCATAAATCTGAAACAATGTGTAGATTTTCTAAGTTTTGATGATTCCAAATAGATTAAGTATGGTAATATTGAACCATATGAAATTACTGACATATCTGATAAGTGTGCGGGAAAATAGACTTAAGGTCACTTGTCTATTTTATGACCCGTCTACCTTTTGGTAGAGCCTAGTTTTTTAGACTTGTCTAAAAACCACTCGTCTAAAAATTCAGTACACACAGTCAAAGATCAAGTCAACGCTCAGTCAAGATTCGAATATACTTGATGACATGGCTAGAAGCATCTGTCTGGAAAAGACTCAGTGGATCACCAGTCTAATTTTTGGAATACGCTAGCACCCGTCTAGTTTTGAACTGCATGAGCACCCGTCTAATTTTTGGTTTTCCAAGTCACCTTATTCAAATTAGATACCTTCCATAAGGATCTCGAATACCTCTGGACAATAGCACAAAGGATAAAGAATAAAGAACGTTTGTTTCAATGTTTTAAGGAATAAAACACAATCTCTATACCACAGCTGTAACTTTTTATCTATTTTAGTACAAAGTAAAAGTGCTTTCTGAAAAGTGAACCAAGAGTTGCACTGAAAGAGGAAAGCTCTCTCTTGCAAGCACAAGAAGCCTGTTGCTGCAAACTCTGAAACAACAGCTGCTCAGAATAAAGTGTACTCTTGAACAACTTTTGGCACTAAAGGTGTCCCAGAAGCTCAAATCATAAGAACACACTTTCTGAAGCTGTGCCTAACGGATTTATTTGATTGAAGTCCTTATATAGATCAAACAATGAAGATGAAGACAAGAAGTTGAATATCATTAAGAACACTGCACCGAAGCATTTACTCACTTCATTAACTTTTTCATTTTTTCATTGAATATTCATCCAATCAGTTGAATTTAATACGTAGTCTTTCATAATTCATATTTATTCCACTCTGAGTGTGATCTGAAAGATTTGCAAGTTGTATTAAATACACAAAACCGTTACTCTTTTGAGTTGAGCCTGAAGATGATAGGTGAGCAAAGAATACTTGTTTGAGTGATTGAGCCTGGAGAGGCTTGGTGTGCAAAGAATACTTGTACTGTAATCTGACCAATTATAGTGGAAACTTGGTGCTGCCAAGAAACTGGACGTAGCCCCATGGATTTTAGGGTGAACCAGTATAAAACTCTTGAGTGATATTCCTCTTCTCTCTTCTCTTTAATTTTCTTAAGTATTGTTTGTTTAAGCTTTTAACTTGGGGAATTAATATTGTGAATATCAAACTCTATTTTACCCTTCTCTGTTTGCATGTGTGTTCTGTCTTAAATTTAGACGTGTCACTCGTCTAAATTTCTGTTGTCTTAATTTTGCTTGTTGTACCTACGAAAAATAATTTCAAAGTTTTCTAAAAATTTGGTAAACACAATTCAACCCCCCTTCTTGTGTTAACTTTGGTTATTTCAGAAGAGTTGGCGCCAAAAACACACGGGTAGGAACCAACCAACCAGGAGCTGCCATGTCATCAAAATAATCGATTATTGGGGTAAAATAATCGATTATTGTGCGACTTTATAAGGTAAAATCCAAAACCCTAGCATCCATTTGCATGAATCTTGCTGTCTTGCCCCTCCTATTTCGTATTCTCTCGAGTGTTTTGCTCCAAAATTCTTCTTTTACAAAATCACTTCATCTCTACTCAACACCAATCATCATCATGCCTCCAAAACGCCAAAGAACCGTTGTTATCAATCCTGGTCCTCTCACTCAAAAGCAAGTGGAAAAATATTTTTCAAATATGGACCAGTTTGCGAATTTCAAGAGCACCTACATTAGCAAGGAGATTCAGAAACCACGTTTTCTGGACATCGAGTGGATGAGGAATAACAACTTTCAATTCCCGGAGTTCTTTGATTTGCTGGGATCACAGAGTTTCTATCTCAATCAGAGGACATATACCCTGATCTGGTAAAGGTATTTTACTGTAATCTGAAGCTAGCTGATGGTGTTATGATTTCTGAGGTTTGTAGGAAACCCATTCGTCTCACTGATGAGTCGTTCAGTAGGATTTTTGGCTTGCCTTCTAAAGGCATTTATGCACAGCGGGGGGTCCTGCTGCGGAACCCTTAGTAAATGAATTTTCTAGGCTTCAGGCCATCAAGGATGTTCTAACTGGCCCTAAAGATGCTAATGATAAAGAAATAACTGCTGGTCAGATGAAAGTGCAAAGTATGTTATTGCACTATGTGTTAGGAAGACTTATGTTTCCTAGGCGTCACAAATTTTCTCAGCTATTGCGTATGGATGTTGTTTTACTATGGTTGTTGGAGAAAAGGAAGAAAGTGAGCTAGGCTGGTTTGGTCATGCAGCACATGTATGACAATAGGGGGATTGCTGAGTTGCCCTATGGCCATGTGGTGACCCGCATTCTAAGGCATGTTAGGGTTAACCTCACTGGAGAGGTTAAATTGGACTACAAGAAATTTCTTGCCATGATGAAGGAGGGCGCTATTAATCATATGGGTATTGAGCATTATGGAAATGCTTGGGTTTATAAACCCAGAAGTCTGAAAATGTATGATACCCAGTCACCTAGCACGGATGGGGCATCATCTTCCTCACAGGCACCTCCAGCTCCTGGTTCCTCCAAGATGATGGCCTTATGGAAGAGTATTCTTGCGGAGGTTCAGATCAACACCACGGAGATCCAAGCTAACTCTACTGCTATTCCTGAGCTTTCATTGGAGGTCAAGTCATTAGAGCGTAGAGTTACTGCAGTTGAGGTCAGTCCATTCCGAGCAGCCCCATAGACTCGGGATGACTTTGAAAGCAGCAGCACGGATCATGATGATGGTGGAGATGCTGATGTTGGTGGAGATTATGGAGATGGTGAGTACTATATTTAGTACTATTTTCATATTTTCATTATGACTTTTATTACTATTTTTGGGATGACTGTATAACTTTTCTTTTCCTGGCACTTTAGCTTCCGTACATACATTTTGCTTATATCTATGACTATTGTGTTTGATTAAATTACTGTTTGCATGCCATGGTAGTTATATCTTATGCTTGAATGGTTTACATATTAATGGATATATGCCATGCTTGGATTTATTTATTTTCCTGCTTTTTGATGATGCCATAAGGGGGAGATATATGATTGCATGCTTAAGGGGAAGAGGATTTTAAATAATTCATGAAGTGAGGGGGAGTAGAGCAAACGACGTTTTAAAAACTCTAATATATCGTATATTTGTTGCTCTAACTCTGCTTTTTAGAAAATCCCTCATGATATGTTTATCATCATCAAAAAGGGGGAGTTTGTGGATATATGCCTTGACAAGTACTTGTTTGAGTGATTGAGCCTGGAGAGGTTAGGTGTGCAAAGAATACTTGTACTGTAATCTGACCAGTTATAGTGGAAACTTGGTGCTTCCAAGAAATTGGACGTAGCCCTATGGATTTTGGGGTGAACCAGTATAAAACTCTTGAGTGATATTCCTCTTCCATCATCTCTTTAATTTGCTTAAGTATTGTTTGTTTATGCTTTTAACTTGGGGAGTTAATATTGTGAATATCAAACTCTTTTTTACCCTTCTCTGTTTGCACGTGTGTTCTGTCTTAAATTTAGACGTGTCACTCGTCTAAATTTCTGTTGTCTTAATTTTGCTAGTTGTTCCTTTGAAAAATAATTTCAAAGTTTTCTAAAAAGTTGGTAAACACAATTCAACCCCCCTTCTTGTGTTAACTTTGGTTATTTCAGTTGGTATCAGAGCTCAGCCTCTGGGTTGTGCATTTAACAGTGTAAAGGAAAAGATCTTGGAAATGGCAGGAGAAGCTATCAAAAGCAAGAACCATGCTGGAGAAGGATCCTCAATGACGAGACCTCCATACTTCAATGGATAGGACTACATCTACTGGAAAGAAAAGATGAAGTTGTTTTTACAATCCACTAACTCTGATCTTTGGTATATCAACGAAGAAGGTCCTTTTGCTCTTAAAGATAAGGAAGGAGCTGTAGTTCCTAAAGCAAACATGACCTCTGATCAAAAAATAAAATGGCAGTTAAATGCCAGAGCTAGATATGCAATCATGTGTGCCTTGAGCAGAGAAGAGTTTGAAAAAGTATGTGCTTGTGAATCTGCAAAAGAAATGTGGGATTCACTAGCTGTTACTCGTGAAGGAACCAGCAAGGTCAAAGAGACCAAATTCAGCATGTTGGTCAGAAAGTAAGAGCTGTTCAAAATGGAAGAAGGAGAGACTATTGGCTAACTATATGGAAGATTTCAAACTATAACCAATGGATTTAAATCCCTGGGAAAAGTTTACCGGACCAAGGAACACATTCAAAATATTTTCAGAAGTCTTCTAAAACAATGGAAACCACTTGTAACTGTTGTATCCCAGGCCAAGGACTTAACAACAATGAAGCTTGATGAGCTTCTTGGTACTCTTCAGATTCATGAACAATAGTTGATTGAAGAAAACAGTGGAAAGAAAAACAAATCCATTGCACTCAAGGCTGACAATAAGTAATCTAAGGGAGTAGTCTCAAAAGCTCTCAAAGTAGATGAATCTTCAGAAGAATCTGAGGAATCAAATGAGGATGACTCTGATGATGAAGATGATGAACTTTCTCTTTTCACCAGAAAGATGAAAAAGCATTGGAAGAAAATAAACTTCAGAAAGGACAAACCTTTCAGGCATTTCAATAAAGAAAAGCACAACAAAGATGGTGGATCTAATGACAAAAATGTCATTGTGTGCTATGAATGAAAGAAGTCTGGTCATATCAAAGCAGAATATCCTCAACTCAAGAAGCAACCACCCAATAAGTTCTTCAAAAAAAAGAAGAAGGGAATGATGGCCACTTGGGAAGATCGTGATGAAAGCTCCACTGAAAGTGAAGGAGAAGATCATGAATAAAATCTCTGTCTTATGGCAGATACTGATTCTGAATCAGAAACCGAGGTACATTATGAACTTGAGAAATTGAATGATGCCTATGATGAACTATTGGAAGAATCCAACTATATGTCTACAGCTTTCAAATCCCTCAAGAGACAGTATGTTAAACTCTCAAATGAGTATACACAGAAATCTCAAGAGTGTGAGAAGTTATTTGAAGAAAATAGTATGCTTAAGACTGAAAAGTCTAAAGCAGAGATCTCAGTTGAAACTCTATCTTCTGATTAAGTTAGTAAACTTCAACATAAAGTAGAAGAACTCATTTTAGATCTTGCCAAATTTGTTAATGGTAGAGATAATCTGACTAAACTTTTAGGAAGTCAGAGGCACTCCATTAACAATGAAGGCATAGGTTATTCCAGTCAAGAACATCATAAAGGATCAACAAAGTTCTCAAAAATAACTGTCAAATCTGTGTCAGTTAGTTTAAATAAATCTATATGTACATATTGTGGAAAAGTTGGACATATCATGTCTAAGTGTATCCACAAAAAGAGAAGGAAGTCTTTACAGACTCCTTATACTAACAGAAAAGGACCCAAGAAAATATGGGTACCTAAGTCCATGATCATTCCTGTTGCAGACATGCTTAACAAAACAAAGCAAACACCTATCATGGTACCTGAATAGTGGATGCTCGCGACACATGACAGGAGAAAGGTCTATGTTCCTAGACCTCAAACCTAAGAAAGGTGGACATGTAACCTTTGGTGGCAACCAAAAAGGAAAAGTTGTTGGTGTAGGTAAAATTAGTGGTAAACCTCCCTTGCCTATTATCTGTGATGTTTTATATGTGAAAGGGTTAAAATATAATCTGCTTAGCATAAGTCAATTGTGTGATAGTGGATTTTCTGTATCCTTTTCTAAGGATGCATGCATAGTCAATGACAGTAGTGGAAAGACCCTCTTTTCTGCCAAAAGGCAAAACAATCTGTACAAGATTGACCTATCTGAACTTTCAGATCAAAGTGTAACATGCTTTATGTCTAAAGAGGATGAAAAGTGGCTATGGCATAAGAAACTAGGACATGTTAGTATGAAACAAATTTCTAAATTGAAAATATATAACCTTGTGAGAGGATTGCCTGATATTTCCTTTAAGAAAATGTTTTGTGTGATGCATGTCAGAGAGGTAAACAAGTAAAATCAAGTTTCAAATCTAAGAAAGAAGTCACCTCCTATAGACCTTTGCAACTGTTACACATGGATCTGTTTGGACCAGTTAGTGTAGCTAGCCTAGGTGGAAAGAAATATGGTTTTGTCATAGTTGCAAAACAGAATACTAATCAGACCTGTCCTAAATCAGACTCCTTATGAACTGTGGAAAGATAGAAAACCCAACATATCATATTTTCATGCATTTGGATGTGAATGTTATATTCTTAATACAAAAGACCATCTTGGTAAATTTGATTCTAAAGTAGATAAAGGTATATTCATTGGATATTCTGAAATGTCTAAAGCTTTTAGAATCTTTAACCCTAAAACCTCTGTTGTAGAAGAATCAATTCATTTAAAGTTTAGTGATGGTTTGAAGACTGATAAGGAACTATCAGATCTAGAAGATGAGATTGAAGGTATTGAACTTAATCCTGCAGTGGAAGAATCTTCAGACAAGTCAAAAGTAGAGGTGTCTGAAAATCGGACAAGTGTTAATACGTCTGAAACTCAGAATATGAAGAAATATTGGAAATTCAAGACCTATCATCCATAAGATCTTATCATTGGAAGCCTATCTCAGGGAGTTAGAATCAGATCTGCTTTCAATGAAAACAACAACATGGCCTTCATATCAAATTTGGAACCCAAAAAGATTGAAGAAGCCTAACAAGATGAAAGGTGGATTCTAGCCATGCAAGAAGAACTGAATCAGTTCAAGAGAAATGATGTTTGGACTCTAGTTTCTAAACCTAAAGATAAATTGTCATTTGAACCAGATGGGTATTTAGAAACAAACTGGATGAATATGGAAAAGTGGTAGGAAACAAAGCAAGACTAGTTGCTCAAGGGTATAATCAACAAGAATGTATTGATTTCACTGAAACCTTTGCACCTGTAGCTAGATTAGAAGCAATTATAATTCTCATGCCATATACTACACAACATGATATAACTCTTTATCAAATGGATGTTAAAAGTCCATTTCTAAATAGAATAATTGAAGACGAAGTTTATGTCAAGCAACCTCCTGGGTTTGAGGATTCTGAAAATCCTCACCATCTCTATAAGCTTAAGAAAGCTTTATATGGACTCAAATAAGCCCCTAGAGCTTGGTATGATAGATTAAGCACATATCTAATGGGAAATAATTTCATTAGAGGAAAATTAGACACTACACTTTTCAAGAAATGCTCAAAGAAAGATTTCATAGTAGTACAGATTTATGTTGATGATATTATATTTGGTTCTACTAATGGAAAGCTCTGCAAAGAGTTCTGAGTTGATGCAGAATGAATTTGTGATGAGCATGATGGGAGAATTGAAGTTCTTCCTTGGTCTTCAAATAAAACAGACAAGTGATGGAATCCATATCCATTAACAGAAGTACACCAAGGAGCTTTTGAAAAAGTATAAATGGAAAATACAAAGCCTATGAGTACTCCTATGCATCCATCAGTTATTCTAAACAAGGATGAGGAAGGTAAAAAGGTAGATAAAACTATCTACTGAGGTATGATTGGATCTCTTCTGTACTTAACTGCTAGCGGACCTGATATTCAATTCAATGTTTGTCTATGTGCTAGATTTCAATCTGATCCTAAGGAATCCCATCATATGGCTGTTAAAAGAATTTTCAGATATTTAACTGAAACCATTAACCTTGGTTTAGTATATAAGAAATATGAAGATTTCAGGTTAGTTGGATTCTGTGATATTGATTTTGATGGAGATAAAATTGATAGAAAAAGCACCAGTGGAAGATGTCACTTCATTGGAGCATATATGATCTCCTAGTCAAGCAAAAGGCAAGGTACCATTGCTCTATTAACTGTTGAAGCTGAATACATATCTACAGTCAGTTGTTGTTCACAACTTCTTTATGTAAAATATCAACTTGAACATTACTCAATGTTTGAGCATAATATACCTATTTGGTGTGATAATACTAGTGCCATCAACTTATCTAAAAATCCCATTCAGCATTCTAGGGCAAAGCATATAGAAATAAAGCATCATTTTATTAGAGATTAATGTTCAAAAAGGTGTTTTTGAAATTAAGTTTGTAAACACCGATTACCAGTGGGCAGACATCTATACTAAACCTCTAAGTGAAGATAGATTTGTTTTTATTAGAAGGAATCTTAATATGCATAATGTGTCTGAATAAGCATATGCTGATATATCTGAAAACATACTTGTTAAATTTTATATCTGCTTGACTCATCTATTTTCTCTATGCTTCACTCGTCTACTTTAGCCAAGTGTATGATGACGTGGCTAAAAGCACTCAGTGCTAAACCCTGACTGAGACACGTGAACATTGCATTTTTCCCTCCTTTTCTGAAAAACATTTCTTATATTAACAACTGTCTTTTCAAAATTTATTGTTGTTTATGGTAATAATCTCTCTCCATGTTCCCAACGCAAAAAGCACTCAAGCGTTTTAACAAAATAACCCGTGTCATTTGAAGACTACCCACTCACAATCTTTGCTCTCTGAACTCTCTTCATCTTCAAACCTATCAAAACTCTTCATTACCAAAAACCCTAACTTTCACTTCTCTTAATCAATGGCACCCAAAAGTCTTCTTCAAACTTTGGCTGAGAACACCAAACTATCAATATCTGAACTGAAAAAGGTGCACCCGAGAAGGGTCCCTAACTTTGACCAACTCAGAACCAAGGATTTGGATGTTCTTCCTGAACTCAACCATGCTGGATGGTTACCCTTCTTTCAACTACAAGAGCTTGTCTTCCCTGCTCTTGTTAGGGATTTCTGGACCACTACAAAAATCACTAAGGATAACTCAACCTCCATGATTACTGGAGATGTTGGTGAGGATCACATTTTCATAACTCACGTTTTCATTATATTGAATTCTTTTCTTATCATCCTCATTCCATTCAGTTTTAGGCTTATTTCTTGGGGCACCATTAGCATCTACAGTAGAGGGGACAAATGGTCCATTTTCTACTGCATCCCATATGTCAACACCTGCTGCCTCAAGAAAGATTACCATTCTTTCCTTCCAATAGATATACTCAGATCCATTGAAGGCAGACGGGAGTGCAAGGGAAGCCCCTTCATTTAAACAGTCATTGTAAGCCATGCTCTTAAAGATGTTAAGCCAAACTTAAGAGTTTAGCTCTGATGCCAATTGTTGTTTTGGCTTCAATGACTCAAGAGGGGGGGTGAATTAAGTTTTCTTTAAAATATTTCCCTCTTAAAAACTTTTTACAAAACTTTTCAAATCAGAGTTGCAGATTTGTGGCCTTAGGATCTTTTATAAAATCGATGAAGGGTTTTTACAAAATCTTGAATAGAAGGTGACGAGGATAAGAAAGATTAATAACGAATAGGTTCAGGTTCAATAACTCAGTAATAACAAAATAAAGTTTATACAGATCAAGAACAGAAATTATATTTGAACTTTAAACATCAAAATCACAGGTTCTTGATCATAAATAGAAATTAAAGAGTCTAAGTTTAGAGATACTACACAACCATATTTATCCTGGTTCAGTCACCACCACTGTGACCTACATCCAGTCCCCACTCCACCTGTGGTATTTCACACACTAACACACAAGCTTTGCCAGGTAGCTTGAAAAACCTTCACACCACAGATCACTCCTTCACCTCGAGATACCACACTCTTGTGAAGAGCCTCAATGTTCAACCTTAGGGATACCTCACCCTAATCACTCAGAGAGACTCCCTCTCTCTTTACAATGGAAAAGTAAAAGTAAAAGTTGATTCCTAACACTCTTTTCACAGTAAGCTCAATGAAAATGATGAATGATATGTGTATCGTTATAATTATTTTGTTATTCGTTATGATTCTTCTTAAAGTGTTCCTTTGATCCCTCTTTATATAGAAAACAATTTATAGTCGTAGGGATCAATTAAAACAGATTTGGATCTGATTAACAGAATCTGTTTTCTTAATTCTGGTTCTTGAAATAACATTCTTATAGAATTCGCGTCCATCTTGAAAATAACCGCATCCATCTAGCCATTAAGATTTTACATTCGGATGGGCTAGTAGACGAGCTCCATAGTCACGTCAATGGATGGATATTCCTTTAAGAACTTAGCAAGTCCAAAGACATGTGTGGACGAGCGCTTGTATCACTTTAGTGGACGAGCTCTAGTATCACTTTAGTGGACAAGCGCTTCTGTCACTTTAGTAGACGAGCACTTCTGTCACTTTAGTGGACGAGCGCTTGTAACACTTTAGTGGTCGACCACTTCTGTCACTTTAGTGGACGAGCGCTTGTATCACTTTAGTGGACGAGCACTTCTGTCACTTTAGTAGACGAGCGCTTGTGTCACTTTAGTGGTCGTTCGCTTCTATCACTTGTGTTGGACGAGCGCTTCTATCACTTCTGATTGGACGTGCACTTCTATCACTTGTGTTGGACGTGCGCTTCTATTCCTTGACCTATTTCTGAATAAGAGATTTCATCTCTTACAAATCATCTAAGACTTAATACTAATTTCTTTATTTAAGCTCTTGTCTTGATGATTCCTTGATCTTCGTCCTTGCTCTTTGATTCCTCCAAGTTCTTCCTTGAATATTCTCCTTTGATTGCTCACTGAACTTGTTGAATATTGCTTGATACCTGTCTTTACAATTTGACACTAAACACTTGCATACACATTAAGTCGTATGTCATATATCAAAATCTTTAAGTCATTGAATCTAACAATTGGTTGTTCTTATGATTGGCCAAGGCTTGGGAAACTTGTAACACCCTACTTTTTATTTTCTGATTTTTATTTTTTCAGTAAAAATATTTTCGCTGTATTAACCGGTATAAATGTATTTATTTATATTTTATCCGAGTTCATGGAGATTTATTTCTATGAAATAAAAATCATATTCATACTCTATCATAGGGTAGAAGCTTTGGATAAAAAATTTGGTTGAAAATTCAGACGGAACCCGATTTGCGTTTTCACTGACAGTATAATTTTACTGAGCAGAAAACCTAATTTTGACTCGTCATCATATTTCCAACGAGTTTGGTTAGTTTGAAAATTTTCAGTCGAAAACGAAATATTACGCTTTTACGCAGGCGTAAAACCCTAATCAGGAAAACCGACGGAGTCGAAAACGGAACTACAGAGATCCGTCAAGAGATCGGGATAACGAGTTATACATGATGATTCATGGGTATGAGTCACACTTTTGAGTCTAGAAGATTCTACAAGTCAAAGTGGCAATTTATGGATTTTGCACTTAAGTCCTTGAACTTTCTCTTAATTGCACTTTGGGCCCTAAGTTAGTTCCTATGTTTTTCCAAGTCAATTGGGCCAGAATCTTTGCTCCAAACCCATTATAGGACCGTGGCCTTGAGGCCCAAATTCGTTTTCCGTGGATTAAATTTCATGAAGCCATTTGAAATCATATAAGTTTCCTAGATTATGTTTATGCCTTAAGCATTTTGGTGGGCCAAAACAATTAAATCCAAGCCCAAAACTCCATGGCCATGCGCAAGCCCAAGGAGGAGTGGTGGCTGCCCTTAACTTGGATGAGCCAAGCTCATTCTTGCTCATTCCACAACATTCTCCATTCTTGCCAAAAGTTCTAAAGTGTTCTTCATTATTCCAAAGCATTCTAGCTTTTTCCTAAGAACATGGTAGCAAGTTGATGAAGAAGCTTCAAGATAACTTCCATGATGAGTCACTTTGTGTGGCCCAAAATCAGCCTCACCTCCATCAAATGTGAGCCACATATTTATTAACCATAGTTAAGCAAAGTAACCCTAGTTAAGTTAATTATTAACTATGGTTAAACTTGTATTAATTAATTAATCACAAAACCCATTAATCTAAAAGTTAAAAACCAAAAAAGGCCTAATATTTTTCCTATAAAATCCCTCCAAACCGTGTCCTCCCTCACCATTTCACTCATCTTCTTCATTCTCTTCATCTTCCTCACCAACTAAGTTGCAAAACTCATAAGAACAATGAATCCCCACCAAAAATATGACCCTCTTCCTTTCTTCAAATCGGAAAACTCTCAACATAAAAGTTGTTTCTCTTTCTATATTCTTTCCAACAAGCTAAAGATAATCAAAAACGGATAAGTAGATTGGGGATAGGCTCAAAATACCGAAACTGCCCAGAATTCTCAGCAACCCACGAAACAGCAGAGAGAAGGCCCTTTTCACCCCTGTTATGATCCAAACCAAATGAAACCTTAAACACAAAAGTTGTTCCTTTTATTATTATCTTTCTAACAAGCCAAAGTTCGTGATTTTTGGATGAGTATATTGTGAAATATACTCATAATACCATCACACCCTCAAGCTGTCCAGTTTTCAACTTAGTGAAGGTTGATCATTTTATTCATTCCTTCAATCTTCAAGAGGTAAAAGCTCTTCTCCTTAATCATATAAGTCTTCTCCTTCATTTATTTTGTAATATCAAGCCATGATCATCAAGTTTTCATAAATTTCCATTCCTAGATCTAGATCTTGTAATAATTCTAGAAAATTGTAGAAAAATCATAAAAATGTGAAACCAATTTCTATGATCTAGATATAATCCCTACTTTCATTATCCAAAAGCATGTGACCAAAATCATTTTCCTTCCTATTTATCTATTGAAGGCCGAATCTATATATTTTTAGGCAAAGGAAGTTTTGTTCAATTTTTACAATATGACACTTGATCTTTACTCTTTAATACCTATAGTTGTTATAACTAGAAACTTGAAATCAAAAGAGAATTTCCTAGCCTATTTTACTAAGTAAGACCAAAACTTAATTAAAAGGGAGATTAAATTATTTTGTTAATATTTCCAAGTTATAATGATTTATCTAAGCTATCTAAGACTATAGGAACTAGAATCCAAAAGCTTGGAATGAGAAAAGAATCATAACCCTATTTTGAATTAGGATGCCGAAACCTAGTTAGTTAGGTTAAGAGTGATTTTTTTTTGATTAATTATAGTTGTATTGTTTGGTTGGAGGAGAAATTGTTAAACTGTGGTGTGATAACGAGGATCGTCGAAGTCGGAATTCCGGTGCTAACTCGGGTGGGGGAAAGAATCAACCTATCGTCGGAATCGATAAGTAGTATATTTTATAATAATTGTGTAGGGCGGCCTAAACCCTACTAGTAGTTGAGTAATCGACAAGACCAAAATCATATTGGAAACCTTTTCTGCAAAATCAATGGTGATTTGGGGATTGTAGGTTTATCGACGTTAGGATGATTTTATCTTATCTGAGGTTGATTTAATTTATTATTATTATTGCATTGCTTATGTGATATTTTGTGGTATTTGAATTATTTTCTGATATTGTGTTATGCATGATCTGCCTGGTTTTTAATATTGTGCTTAGCTGATTTTTAAGTAAGGATATGTGTTGTTCGGGAGATAATTGTTTGGGTGAGAGAATAAAGGTGATTTAGAGGTGCCTAGCCTAATTAAGTGGTTTTATCTATGAGGAAAAAGGTGTTGAGACTTTGATGGAAGTTTGAGGCTCTAGGTTGTTATTGATGCAATTTAGGGAGATTCATTTATAGATGTATTGTTATTCACAGTCGTGTGAGTGGAACACACGAGGTCAGGATATCCTATTTTGGGATATCGGATATTGCGGGTGAGTGCCCTACGGATGTGGATGTCGAGGTAGACTACCGTAATATTCTTTTAGTTCTGGACACGTTCGCATAATCTTGGCACTGGATCATTCTGGATTGATACTCCTTGACACGTTCGCATATTTTTGGTACTGGACCGTTTTGGACTAACACTCGCTTAGTCGTTGACGCGTTCGAAAGTTATTGGCACTGGACTGTTTCGGACTACTGACTAATGTGACAGGAGTAAAGATAGCCACATCAGTATAAAGTCTTAGTTACAGGGGCTGAGGTTAGAGGATGATATAGTGAATTGAGGATGATTGTTGATTTTGAGTGATGTGTGTCTGTGGCTATTATTATATTATGTGTTATGTATTCTGTTCCGCTTTTGATGATAGAACTGTTTCTTATCCCCTGTATCTTTCGGTATGTTTTATTTTATCTTTTATGGGACCGTACTTGAAGACCATGTGGTTGAGCTGAACGAAGAGGGGTTGGATGGAACTCCCTATGAACCGGAAGCCGGAGGTCGAGTCGTGACCCATGGTGATTAGGGTCTAGTTAGTCTATGGCCAGTACGTCTCGTGAGACGTTTTATATTTTCCGCTAAGCACAACTTTTGTTTAAGTATATGCCTGTGAGGGATCCTACTGAGAGGATACCCTCAACAGTGTTTTGGTAATGTAATAAATAAACATGTGTGTATTTATGTAATATAGTTTTGGTGTGTTTTATATCTGCATAAGTTATATAATTATTAATTAAGTTTTAATTTTTACGTATTTTCAACAGTAAGCGCGCGATTAAGTAAATAAATATTAAGGTTTTAATGTAATAATACAATGGGGCACAACGGGGTGTCTCAAAACTCATCGAGCCGCTTGAGGGAACGCGACCAGTTTGCTTTCGGGGTTTGATCTTCATACTAGGTATGGGGAGAAGGGATAGTTTGAACATGTAGGCATTGGGGGTAGCGTAAGATGAAGGGTTAACCCATGACCCTACTTGTTTGAAATTTGATTGCATGTTAACTGTTGTTATATGATTATTGTTGATGATTCCTCATTGTTGCCATGCTTTAAATTGCAAACTGACTATGATGATGTTGTTGTATGAATTAATGATGTTCCTGTTTATTCATGTTTATGAATGAATGTTATTATTGGCTGTTTGTATGATGTTGTGAATCGAACAACCAAGATGTTAATATAAGACATTGAAAATGTTAAGGATAATTAAGGTATATTTCCCAGTTTGCTCTAAAGACTTGAACGTTAGCAATGAGAGGCAAGGAATATGCCAAAAGGCTTAGTCAAGGACCCTAGGGTTCAGACCCTTTCTGCACAGACCAGTACGGCCATGCTCCAGTAAGCACGGTCATGCTTAACAGGGAGCACGCCCGTGCTCCACTTTCAATTTCAAAAAGGTCGCGCTGCATAAGCCCGATCGTGCCCAACAGTAAGCGCGCCCGTGCTTGACTCCAGAGTCAGCACGCCCGTGTTAAAGGTGAGTACGCACGTGCTCACCTGTCCAGAACAGAACGCGGAAAGCTGAAACTGGGGTGCTTCACCCCAAATAAGTAAAAAATGTAAGAAGACACCAAACGAAGTAAAAGTTAGATAACCAACATAGATAAATGATTAACAAGTGAGGAGATGTTGTACCATGGTAGCCGAGTGGCCTAGGAAGCCTTGATAGCCAAGTGGTCAAGGTGTTGTTAATGTTGTACCTTGGTAGCCTGGTGGCCAAGGGGGTCTCAATAGCCAAGTGGTCGAGATGTTGAGCTCTGATGCTTAATGGACGGGTGTTAGTTAAAATATTAAAAGACGAAAGATAACGATATATATTGGTAGCCAAGTGGCCAAGATAACCTCGATAGCCAAGTGGTCGAGGTGTTGGTGGAGATAAAACTTGGGTAGCCAAGTTGCCCAAGTGGGAGTGGTGATTGTTGTTTGTGTGTTGACTGTTCCTCACGTATTCATGCATCGGAGTTGTTAGTGGAGGATGTTCAACATAGGGAAGGTCGTCTGAGAGTAAGACGATCTGGCCATCCGCAGCGATTCAAGTGAACCATGTACACCCGTGGTGGCGCATCCGAGAGTAAGGTGTGTCGGCTATCCAAGGGGTCCACCTGGGTTGGGGATTGTAAGTGTTAGTGCTTAATGGCCAATGTGGATATGTAACTCCGAAATTGACTTCCTGAGGTAGATTGGATCCAACTACATAACGGAGTAGTGGAGAAGCACTGCATCGCATAACATACATATTTGAGATGATGTATGTGTGTGTGTGTGTGTGTGTGTGTGTGTGTGTGTGTGTTGATATATTGGTGTGTTATGATGTTTGATATGTTATGTTTATATGATGAATGTTCGTCTTCTAATTGTTTCCTTGTCGTTATGTTCATATATATTTTTCTTACTCCCTGTATTTTGTTGTTGCTTTGCATGTACCCTTTTATGTTATGCAGAGGACGGTGAGCAGCCAGTTGAGGAGTGACTCCGAGGAGCCGCTACTCGTAGTTGGGATTTATGTTTAGTTTATGTTGTTATCTGTGATGTTTCCTGATTTTTGGTTATACCAGCTCTGTAATGTGACATCGGGGTTGGGTTTTCTTTGATGTTATGTTTCGTTATGTTTTCCTTTTAAACTTATGTTATTTTCCACGCTGAGATGTTGTTACAATGTGGTAACCTCTATCCAGTTTTTATTTTATGGAATAAATGCAAGTTTTATTTTACCTCTTTTATTTAAATGTTTTATAAATACATGCGGGTTAAAGGGTGTCACAAAGAACGCTCAGGCGCCAGGATCCCCACGCTTGAGTGTGGCCCCTTGAACCGCCATGTCTTCGCCACGCATCAAAATTCAACTAGGTGTTAGCCACTCTGGGCGCTGAAGCGCCCAATAGCCAGCGCTCGAGCATGCTCCCCACGCTTGAGCGTAGGTCCTTCAACGTTTGAGCGTGGCACTACTGTCAGCAACCATCTTTCGTGCATTTCGTCGGGTTTTGAGCTCGTTTGAAGTTCGATTGACCTCAAATTTGAAACATTAGCTCATCAACACCTAAGAAATAATATCAAGCCCTTAAACATGACTAATCCCTTCCTTAAACAAGAATCGAGAAAATGGGGTGTTACATTTGGAGTCACCTGTCAACAAGTGGCATTAGAGCTTAACTCTTGGATATAAAGGACGAAATCATCACAAGAGGAAAGATGACTTCAAACAGTTTTTGTAACGAAGGAAATTCCCAAAACAGACCCTTATCTTTCAATGGTGAAGGCTATGGATATTGGAATGAACGAATGTAAATCTTGTTAGAAGCTTTTGATATTGATATTTGGGATTGTGGAAAATGGTCCATTTGTCCCCAAGTACGAAGTCAATGGTGCTTCGGTGGATAAACCGGGAAATGTAACATCCCTGACTGCTCTATGGATTGACAATTGTCCCCACAAACCAACACGGCTCTTTTCGGCGTGCTTTGTCCTCACTCACACGCTTCCTGGGAAGACTTCCCAGGAGGTCACCCATCCCAGAATTGCTCCAAGTTAAGCATGCTTAACTGTGGAGTTCTTAGGTGATGGGCTACCAAAAAGAAGATGCATCTTGTTAGTATAGGTAGTACCAATCAATTCATATAAGCCATCCTCAACTATATAGTCCCATACCTACACAGTCTCAGGATCCCTCTCATTCGGGTGTGTAATCGGTTCATTCATGTGTCCCTCCGCCTAGAAGCCTGCCAGGAGCAGCTCCTTGTCCGTCCCTTCTTGCACCGGCAACCACTCCCCACCCTCGTCGGCCTCGGGTGTCACATGCCCACCAGCTTCCACTTGGTTCATCCCCGAACCACACCGAAAAGAAGATGCATCTTGTTAGTATAGGTAGTACCAACCAATTCATCTAAGCCATCCTCAACTGTATAGTCTCATACCTACACAGTCTCATGATCTATCTCATTCGGTGTGTAATCGGTTCAATCATGTGTCCATCCGCCTAGAAGCCTGCCAGCAGTAGCTCCTTATTCATGCATTCTTGCACCGGCGACCACTAACCGCCCTCGTCGACCTCGGGTGTGTTGACGGATCTGGGCAAGTATACCCAGTCGTGCAAGTAATACGGTGGTGAGACCGGTTATCGTATCCACGGGAATTGGATGTCAAGTACCAATGCACAAACTCAGCAACTATCTAGACTATGAAGAGAAATCAAAACAAACAAAAGAAAAGGAATAAAATCTTTTTTGTCTTTTTGGGGACTTTTAACAAACACTTGGAGTGCAGAAAGGATATGTTGGGACTAGACTTCACCAAACCTCTACCTCATGCAATACCAGGACTAGATACCTCCCATTCATGCTTCAAATATTAAAATCAATCCACTAAATTACACAAATCCCGATTCCTCGGATGGCAAGAGCCTAAATCCACTAATAGACCTAATTCCTTAGGTGACCTAGATTAATGAATTTGCATTAAGATTAGGGATTACGCGATTACTAGTAAACCAAACTCCACTCCTAGATGCAAGGATTACTAGGTGATTGATTCCAATTCCGGTTCTAATACGAATTTCCAAATTGCATACCAAAACACAAATCAAGTCATAGGGGTGCTAGCCACAACAAGCATTAAGCATAGAAAATCAATCACTAATACGAAGGCATGAACACAGAATAATCAGTCAAGATAAATATATAACAATCGGTTTGATTACATCTAATCCCAACAAACTGGGATTAGCTACTCATAAAAGAGAAAGCCAAACCAGAAAAGCGGTAGAGAAAGGAAGAAAGGGAGAACTCCATTGAAGCTCCCCACTGTCGTCACAGCAAACCCCTAACTCAGCTCCCTCTTAGGGTTAGAACCCTAGCCCAGCTGCAGCCTCCAAGTGCCTCCAAGTTCCCCCCTCCAAGAACTCCTCAATTCTGCCCTAAAACAGCAACTTATACCAATCAGACTCTGCGCACGCTCGCGAGGCGAATATTAAAAATCTGGTCATCAGGATTGGAACTCTCGCGAGGCGAGAGTTGCTCGCGGGGCGAAACCGAAAGGTTCTTCTCAAATACGCCCGTGATGAGCATCAGGGCCTGGGTGTGATGGCTTCTGTTCTTCAGGCTCGTGGGGCGAGACACGGTTCCCGTGGTAAGACAGAAATGGTTGCATTTTCTGGCACAGTCAGTCTTCAGTCTCGCGAGGCGAGTAGTCTCTCGCAGGGCGAAGCTTCAGAATTCTGCTTGGCTCAATTTCTTCTCTTTTCAAGCTCTAAATTCATCCAAGCTTCATTATGGCCAAATTTGCACAGTTTTCCTTAAGTTCCTGCAAAATAACACCAAGAAACCGCTTCACCCGTTCCAAGGGAAAAACTAACTAAAATCAAATAAAGAATACCTAATCTGTATGAAAAATGCATGCAAAAGTGTACATAAAATATGATGTAAAATCACACTATCAAATCACCCCAAGCTTATTCAATTGCTTGTCCTCAAGCAATCACTAAGGCCAGAAGATCAAAATAATCAAAGCATGGATAATGAATCAAGAACCCGAGTAGATACTAATCCAAGTAATAGGCATTTCAAACAATTCATCAAGAGAAAATCAATTCAAGTCCAATTAGAGGCTTAGGTTCCTTAGACTCATATTCTCACTGATTTTGGGCACTCTTTCACACCTGAAGCTCACCCCATGCTTGTTCATTTGCTTGGCTCTCTTTCTCACCTCACTCAAGTGTTAGGGACATAAGACAATTCGCTCCATTTTCCTCAAGGAAAGAATTCTACCATAGGCTTGACTATCAACCAAATCTCTACTTTATTAATGAAAACAATTAAGAATCAAGAGGTCTTTACTTCGGTTGTAACGTGGCCATGGGATTAATCGTTAGGTGGGGAAATCAAGAAAAGGACATTTTCAAAAGGGCTAACAAAATATCAACATTGCAAAGCATGCACCTTCTAAAATACCTTTTTTTTTGGGTTTTGATTGATTTTTCCACCTTTCTTTTCTTTGTTTTCATTTTATTTCTCATTTGTTTTTGTCATCCCCTTCTCTATAGATTTTTCTTTTTCTTTTTTTTCTTTTATTTGGAGAAGGGGAGATTTTTTACACTCAAGAGAAATATTTTTCTGATTCTTTCATCCCATACTTTTTTCAACTACCTTTTTACCCTTTTGTAATACTTTAGAAGGTCTCTCATAAGCATCATTCATCAAAAATTTTCAAGGGACCAAGAAAAGCATTTTTTCATGTAGGCTCAAAATTGGGCAACTAAGGGGTAGCATTTAGTCATTCAAAGCTCAGAAGGCCAGAAAAATACCTAGTGCCTCAATCATTTTCAAAAATGTTTTCAAAAATTTTTAAGCTTCAAAATGGTTTCAAGTCAAGTTCTAGAGAAATACAATCCAAGAGGAATAACACTCTAACACAAAGAATGGGGTAAATTTAGTGAGTACCCCTTTTTGGCTCAAAATCTCACATTTTAGTAGTTCAACCATCAATGAGAAACACAAATCTATAGAACCATATGCTAATTATCAACTATCACAGATCATCTCAAGCATTTTCATTTGCAGCCTTATCACAAGAATAAAGAAAATTGGGTTCCACAATTCACTATCTCAAATTATTGGGCACTTAGTTCTCACAATTGGATGCAAAATCTAAGCAAGGGCAATCTAATTGTGTGATCATGCAAAGCTATCATGAAAAACTATATGAATGCAACATGAAAAATGCAAATGCAAAATACCCCTACCCCAAGCTTAAGAATTTACATTGTCCCCAATGTAAACAATCAAGTTGGAAAGAGGAGAAAAATTGGAACGGCTTACCGAGGCGGTAGCGAGTGTTGGCTTCTCATTCCAGTCAGAAACTTGTTGGAAAATGCGTCACGGCCGTGATGGGTGCTGACTTTTCTTTTTCTTGTATTCTTGCTCTTCCCTCCTTCCTTCTTACCCTGAAATCACTTGGTAATTCTCAATTTATTATTTTCCCTCTTGATCTTCTCAAATTATTCAAGAGGTTAAAATCAAAAGTAAAATCTAACTAAAAAGAAGGGTTAAGAAACTTGGGTTGCCTCCCAATAAGCGCTTCTTTAACGTCACTAGCTTGACGTCCTAGGATCCTCCTCCCGGATCCCATGGTCTGTGGAGTGGAGATTGCAGAAGTAATATGACTTTATCCTCAACTCCACCCAGCCAGTGTGTGAAAACTCCATTGACCTTTTCAATTATGAACTCACTTCCTCTCGGGTCAAGTGGAATTTTCAAGAGGAGGTTTGCCAGACAAGTGGAAGGGGCTAACTTACCAGTGTCCACACATGCATGCAAGCCAACATATTTATCCAATGCAGAAAAATCATATTGCTCAGCAAGCATGGTGGATTGAATGCTTTCCAAATGCCCTGCCTTCTCACTTGTTCCTCCCCAAGGATGCGTGAAAGGTAATTTCTCTTCTTGTGATTCGCTTACCACCCCCACTTCATCTTCAATTTGATCCATTCCCACAACCAGATTCTGCTCAACTTCTGCTTCATGTGGCTATATGGGAATCACAATACACGGTGGCGGAGGTGGCAAATATGACAAAAAGGTTTCCCAATCCTCCTTGGAGTATATATATATAAGCTCACCAGTCATAGGATCGACTCGTGATGGAATATGATGAGATAGAGAAAACTCCTCGAAGAATTCTCCCAAATTTATATCGTCTTCCCAACACAAGTTATCCTCCAAAAGTATGACTAGAAGCTTCCTCATCAGGTGGATAATAAAAATTTTCCATGACTTTCGTCCACCTTGCAAAAACAGAACTCAAAACAAAAAGATCAAATATATACAGAAAAATAAAAAAGAATAAAAAATGTCTAAATTAGTTTCCTCCTCTGTTACTAATGATATTGGCAAAACCAATCCCCGGCAACGGCACCAAAAACTTGTTGATGGATCTGGGCAAGTATACCAAGTCGTGCAAGTAATACGGTGGTGAGACTGGTTATCGTATCCACGGGGATTGGATGTCAAGTATCAATGCACAAACTCAGCAACTATCTAGACTATGAAGAGAAATCAAAACAAACAAAAGAAAAGGAATAAAATCTTTTTTGTCTTTTTGGGGACTTTTAACAAACACTTGGAGTGCAGAAAGGATATGTTGGGACTAGACTTCACCAAACCTCTACCTCATGCAATGCCAGGACTAGATACCTCCCATTCATGCTTCAAATATTAAAATCAATCCACTAAATTACTCAAACCCCGATTCCTCAGATGGCAAGAGCCTAAATCCACTGATAGACCCTAATTCCTTAGGTGGCCTAGATTAATGAATTTGCATTAAGATTAGGGATTACGCGATTACTAGTAAACCAAACTCCCTCCTATATGCAAGGATTACTAGGTGATTGATTCCAATTCCGGTTCTAATACGAATTTCCCAATTGCATACCAAAACATAAATCAAGTCATAGGGGTGCTAGCCATAACAAGCATTAAGCATAGAAAATCAATCACTAATACGAAGGCATGAACACAGAATAATCAGTCAAGATAAATACATAATAATCAGTTTGATTACATCTAATCCCAACAAACTGGGATTAGCTACTCATAAAAGAGAAAGCCAAACCAGAAAAGCAGTAGAGAAAGGAAGAAAGGGAGAACTCCATTGAAGCTCCCCACTGTCGTCACAGCAACCCCCTAACTCAGCTCCCTCTTAGGGTTGGAACCCTAGCCCAGCCGCAGCCTCCAAGTGCCTCCAAGTTCCCCCCTCCAAGAACTCCTCAATTCTGTCCTAAAACAGCAACTTATACCAATCAGACTCTGCGCGCGCTCACGAGGCGAATTGCCTCTCGCGAGGCGAATATTAAAAATCTGGTCTTCAGGATTGGAACTCTCGCGAGGCGAGAGTTGCTCGCGGGGCGAAACCGCAAGGTTCTTCTCAAATACGCCCGTGATGAGCATCAGGGCCTGGGCGTGATGGCTTCTGTTCTTCAGGCTCGCGGGGCGAGACACGGTTCGCGTGGCGAGACAGAAATGGTTGCATTTTCTGGCACAGTCAGTATTCAATATCGCGAGGCGAGTAGTCTCTCGCGGGGCGAATCTTAAGAATTCTGCTTGGCTCAATTTCTTCTCTTTTCAAGCTTTAAATTCATCCAAGCTTCATTATGGCCAAATCTGCACAGTTTTCCTTAAGTTCCTGCAAAATAACACCAAGAAACCGCTTCACCCGTTCCAAGGGAAAAACTAACTAAAATCAAAAAAAGAATGCCTAATCTATATGAAAAATGCATGCAAAAGTGTACAGAAAATATGATGTAAAATCACACTATCAGGGTGTCACAAGAAACATCTGGACCGACAAGGAAAATAAAAAGGTCCAATACAATTTGAAAGTTAGGAACATCATCACTTTAGCGTTAACCTACAATGAGTTCTTTAGGGTCTCGAATTGCAACACCGCTAAGGAAATGTGGGACACCCTTCAATTGACCCATTAGGGTCCTACCGAGGTCAAAAGGGCTAGGATGAACACATTAACCCATGAGTATGAACTGTTTAGGATGAAATAGGGTGAAATCATACAAGATTTGTAAAAATGTTTTACCCACATCATAAATAATCTTAGGGCTCTTGGGAAGCCTTTTACAAATGAAGATTTAGTAAACAAAGTGCTTAGATGTTTAAATGGAAGTTGGCAACCTAAAGTAACTGCTATATCTAAATCTAGAGAGTCTTCTCTGTCTTTGGCTTCTTTGTTTGGAAAATTGCAGGAACATGATCTTGAGTTGAACCGCGTCATTGAAAGTGAGGAAAGTCGTAAAAAGAATAAAGGCCTTGCTCTTAAGGCTAGTATGAATGACACAATCGAAGAAGATAATGATTGTGACGAGTTTGAAGGACTCGATGAAGGATATGAAAACATGAACCTAATGGTCCACAAATTCATAAAGTTCCTAAGGAACAAAGGAAAAACTAGCCATAATTTCATTCCTCAAAATAAAGTCGAAGGAGAGGGAACATTTTATGTACCTACTTGCTTCAATTTCAAGAAAAAGGGTCACATTCGGCCCGAGTGTCCTCAAAGCTAAAATAAAAATGGTAAGATGAAAAAGAGGCCACAAAGGGATAGAAATGGAAAGAAGGCTTACGTTTCATGTGAAGACAATGACATGGACTCCTCCGATGAATCCTATGATTAAATGGCAAACCCTTGTCTCATGGTCAATCGTGAGGATGATGATGAGGTAACCGACAATGAACTTAAAATAAATTATCTTATAATGATTTGCTTGTTGCATGTGAGGAATTGAGTGGTGAAAGTATGTGTCTTAGAAAATTATTTCCTCATCTAAGAAAACCATTTCTAGTCTTGAATTGAAAATTGAGTTTCTAAATAAAGAAGTGGAAGCAATCAAATAAAAACAAGTTTTGTCAAATAAAACTTCATCATGCTTATCTTGGGAAACTGAAAAGAATGAAGTTTCAAAATGTAGTGGATGCAATGTTTTGAAAAACAAGATTGAGGACTTATATAACATGCTTGCTAAGTTCACTATTGGAAGAGATAATATAAATGTGTTATTAGGGAATCAAAAAGGAACTAATGATAAAGTTGGTTTGGGGTTATCACCCTAAGTTGCATGAAAAATATTTTAAAAAGTTCTTTAGCCCAATAAACACATCTAGTAGTCCTTTTGTCAAATGCTTCTATTGTGATAGAAAAGGACACACTGCCTCTATTTGTAATGCTAGGTGAGACACCCCGTTGTGTCCCATTGTATTATTACATTAAAACCTTAATATTTATTTACTTAATCGCGCGCTTATTATTGAAAATACGTAAAAAATTAAAACTTAATTAATAATCATATAACTTCTACAAATATAAAACACACTAAACTATATTACATAAATACACACATAAGTATCCTTTATTTTACACAACACTGTTTAGGGTATCCTCTCAGTAGGATCCCACACAGGTACTTATTTATACAACTTGCTTATAACTAACGGAAAACAAAACATCTTATGTGACTCACTGGCCCTAAACTTACTATGCTACATTATTAGGATCAGTAGGTTGTTCTTCAGTGTCAACTCCATACGGAACGTCATTTAACTCCTCAACAACCTCCGTCTCGTATAGGGTTCCATCCATCTCCTCAGTAACATAGTCGTCCATTTGGTCTTCTAACGTAACAAAGTGGACATACACAAAAATACAGAAATAGGGAGATAAGAAACAGTTCTATCATCATAAGTGGAAAAGATTCATAGCATATAATACAATAATAGTCACAAACATGCATCACTCACAATCTACAATCATCCATATTTTATAACATCATCCTCTACCCTCCAACTCATGCAACTAAACCTTTATGCTGACGTGGCCACTACTAATCCTGTCACACATCCCTCGTTAGGAATGTCAGTCAGTCGTCCAAGTGACACGTTCCCAACGCCGGTGCACATTCTCATCCATGGTGAGAATGCTCATGCAAGGCAATGACACTATAGCTGCACAGTCTCATCCATGGTGAGAATGCTCATGCAAGGCAATGACACTATAGTTGCACAGTACCGTTGATGCGCACCCTGATTCTCTCTCTCAACTCAGTCAAGGGTGCTCATGCATAGCAATGACACTATAGTTGCACAACTTAAATTCTAATTTGGGACGGTCCACGAGAACTTCGGACCTCGGGTATCTCAAATACACGGTTATGAACAACAATGTAACATATGATTCTCACTGACTTTTATCAATAACAACCTAGTACCTCAAGCTTTTCCTCATAACCTCCACTTACATTCTATATCACATCACTTCTATAAAATAATAGCGAGGAACCTCTAATTCATATTCAAAACTCTCACCCAAACAAAATACCTCCGAGCAATATATATCTTTCCTTAAAATCATCTAAGCATAGTATTAAACCCAGGTAGATCATGCATAACATAATAATCAATAAAATATTCAAACACCAAAATAAACGTCACATGCAGTAGAATACCTCAACCAGCGGATCACAAACAGTCAAAAGTAAATAATTTAGACATCCTCAAATATGAATAATTGACCTAAGGCGATAAACCTACAATTCTCAAATCGTCATTGGTATTACGGAAAAGTTTCCAATACGATTTTGGTATTGTCGATTACTCGACCACTAGTAGGGTTTAGGTGGCCCTACACCATTATTATAAATTATATACTACTTATCGGTTCCGACGATGGAATGGTTCTTTCTCCCACCTGAGTTATCACCGGAAACACGTACACGACGATCCTCGTTATCCCGCCACGAGTTAACACAACCACCTTCATTCAAACAACATAACTATAATTAATCAACTAACAACCATCTATGATACTTTAGGGCTAGGTTCGGCCAAGACTTAGAAAATAGGTTTAGGATTATCTTCTTAATGCCATCTTTTGGATCCAAGTTACTAGAGTCTTAACTAACATAGATTACTTATTACAAGACTAAAATTTGAAACAAAATCCTCCAACCTTTAGGGTTAGGGTTTCGGTCAAGGGCTGACTTTTAGGGTTCAAAAGACTTAAAATTTCTAATCATGATTAAGTCATAGATTAATGGTCCTTAATCAACCAAGATCATAGATTAGTGACTAAACAACTAAATTTTAAACTCAAAACTTCCTAACTCTCATATACTTAGATTCGGCCTTAACATGTTCATAGGGCTAGGGTTTTTAGTTTGATAGACCAACTTGGATTTATTAAGAATACATACTAATAGCTTGATTACCAAGATCATTTATGAAAACTTTGAACAACACTCATCAAATCTCACCCATCTAGGGTTCGGCAAACATAGAGATTTTTGAGTAAAGATTTTCATTTTAATAAACTAATCATGGATTAGAGTGTGTAGACATACATGTCATATGGAATACATGATCATACATGACAACACATGAACAAAACTCTACCAAACCTATTCTAATAGATTCGGCCCAGTCCAGAAATCAAGGAAGGAAATTTCTCATGACCATATGCTTCTAGATGATGAAAATAGAGATGATTATAAGATCATAGCAATTGGTTTCATGTCAAAAGTATTTTTCTAGAATTAGTTATGAATTTTCAAAGTTCTAGATCTAGAAACTTAAAAGTGATGAACTTAGATGAAATAGACTTTGAATCATGAAAATTATTGAAGAACATAGACATGATTAAGGAAGAAGAATAGGATTCACCTCTTGAAGATCAAAAACAAGTGAAGATTCAAGGACTTGCTTCACAAAGTGATGCTAAGTGTTTGGAACAAAAGGCAATAGGAATAAAATGAAATGTGAGGGAGGGTATTTATAGAAAGGTGATTGTGCCATCTTGGAAGGATATGGTAGGGGTGATTTGGCTTGTTCAAATGATTTAAGTGCAAATAATTCCTAGGGACCATTTTGCAAAGATTCCAAAAGTATAAGGACTATTTTGCAAATTGAAAATAAATTGTAATGATGACCATTTGCCACATTAAATGTGGTCTTATCTTGACTATTCTTGGCTGATTTTTCTTCATGAGATAGTTTAAGAAAAAACCAGAATGTTTGAGAAGATTTGAGAAGATAATAGAATGTAGTAGAATCTTGTAGAATAATGTAGAAAAATGTAGAGCATTCTAGAACAATCTTGGCTCATCCAAAAATGATGAGGGCAGCCTATTCTCCCTCATGGGCTTGCGCATGGGCCTAATAAATTTGGGCTTGGATTCATTTTTGTGGGGCCCACCAAAAGATTTAAGCTTAAGCATGACATAGGAAACTTGTAGGGTTTCAAATAGGCTTTATGGAATCAATCCATGGACAAGAAATTTGGGCTTCATAGCCACGGTCCAATAAGAGAATGGGAGCAAGGATTCTGGCCCAATTCACTTAAAAAAAACCTAGAACTAACTTAGGGACCAAAGTGTAATTAATAGAAAGTTTAGGGACTTAAGCGTAAAATTCAAAAATTGACACTTTAACCCTGTAGAACCTTCTAAACTTAAAAGTATGATTCATCCCCATGAATCATCTCAAAATCCTAAGATAAACTCTTCATCTGCTCTTGAAAACTCCGAAATCCATTCTGCCGCTCACCCGATTACGTATTGCGCCCGAAAAACGTAAATTATTTTATTTTTTCTGAAATAATTCTAAAAATACATAGTTGTAGGAAATAAAATAAAAACCTTAAGTCTTTCGTTCACGAATTAAAATTAGGTCTTTTGAGCAGTATAAATATACTGTCAGTGAAAATAGCGGGTCAGGATTCGCCCGTCGTTTCAACCTAAATTTTAATCGTAGCTTCCTAAATTCAAGTAGGATTGAGTGATGAACTCCGTTTATTTAAAATAATTTTCTAATACTCATATAACTATATACAAATAATCGTTCGCATTTCGATTAATTTGAAACAGTGAAAATCGGGGTGTTACATTACTACCCCACTTAAAAAAAACCGTCCTCGAAATTTACATACTTCAGAAAAAATGTGGATATCGTTGTTGCATATCTGCTTCACGTTCCCAAGTAGCATCTCCAGTAGTTTCATCCCATATGACCTTAACCAAAGGAATTTGTCTACCACGAAGCTCCTTAATCTCTTTATCTGCTATCCTTACAGGTAGAGCCTCATACTCTAGATTCTCTCACAGTTGTATAGACTCAGACTCAATAACATGTGAAGGACCAGGATAATATTTTCTCAACTGAGAAACGTGAAAGACGTCATGAAGGTTAGCAAGGTTAGGTGGTAAAGCAATATGATAAGCTACTGGACCAATCCTTCGAAGAATCTGGAAAGGTCCGATGAATCTAGGAGTAAGTTTTCTAGTTTTGATAGCCCTGCCAATTCCGGTCTTCGGAGTGACTCTCAAAAACACGTGATCACCCTCCTGGAATTCTGAAGGTCTCCTTCTCTTGTTACTGTAGCTCCTTTGCCTATCCTGTGCTTCCTTCATCTTTTCCCTTATCTTCCTAACTTGTTCCGTAGTCTGTTGCACCACATCTGGATCCAAGACTTTATTTTCACCAATCTCATACCAACATAACGGTGTCCTACACTTCCTACCATACAAAGCCTCATATGGTGTCATCCCTATACTACTGTGAAAACTATTGTTGTAAGTAAATTCAATCAATGGCAAGAACTCATCCCAACTGCCAATGTGTTCCAAAACACAAGCTCTTAAAAGGTCCTCCAATGATTGAATCGTCCTTTCTGACTGTCCATCCATTTGGGGATGATAAGCAGAACTCATCCTCAACTTGGCCCCTGAAGCATGGTGCAATTGTTTCCAAAATCTAGATGTAAATCTAGGATCTCGGTCTGAGACAATGCTCGATGGCACACCATGCAACCTAACAACTTCTTTGATGTAGATTTGGGTCAACTTCTCCAAACTATAGCTTTCACCCATAGTTAAGAAGTGAGCACACTTCGTCAACATATCAATGATAACCCAAATCGCATCATGTCTCTTAGGAGTTCGTGGTAGTCCAACCACAAAATCCATAGCTATACTATCCCATTTCCATTCTAGGATATCTAATGATTGCAATAAACCAGCTGGCTTTTGATGCTCTATCTTAGCCTTCTGACACACCAGGCAAGATAGAACATATTCTGCTACCTCTTTCTTCATCCTCGTCCACCAAAACAATTTCTTTAAATCCTGATACATTTTAGTGGATCCGGGATAAATACTCAACTTACTCTTATGTGCTTCTTCTAATATCACCTTCCTAAGTTCTAAATCCTCGGGAACACATATTCTATCCCTAAACCTCAGTACACCATTTGTTCCTCTACTAAACTCAGAAATTTTACCCTCATCTATACCTCTACTTATCTCCTGTAGATATAGATCCTGAGCCTGTTTATCCTTAAGATCTCTCATAAAATCACTACTAATAGTGATCATACCTAAGCAAATTTTGTCCTCAACCAACTCCATTCCTAAGTTCAAATCTCTGAACTGTTCCAGTAATTCCAACTCTTTAACCATCATTGCGGACACATGCAATGATTTCCTACTCAAGGCATCCGCTACTACATTCGCCTTCCCAGGATGGTATAGTAAATCAAACTCATAATCTTTGATAAACTCCATCCATCTTCATTGTCTTATATTCAACTCCTTTTGGTCGAACAGATACTTCAGACTTTTATGGTCACTATAAACATTAAATTTTGCTCCATATAGAAAGTGTCACCATATTTTTAATGCGAACATTATGGCTGCTAATTCCAAATAATGAGTCGGATAGTTCCTCTCATGAATTCTCAATTGTCGGGAAGCATAAGCCACCACTCTTCCCTCTTGCATTAGAACACAACCTAAACCTTGGTATGACGCATCACAGCATACGTCAAACTATCCTAATGGATCCGGTAAAGTCAACACAGGTGATGTAGTCAACCTTTCCTTCGGCTTTTGGAAACTCTGTTCACAGTTGTCCGTCCATACAAAAGTTGTATTTTTCCTCGTCAACTGCGTCATAGCCAACGCAATCTTCAAGAAACCCTCTATAAACCTCCGATAATATCCAGCTAACCCTAGAAAACTTCGTACTTCACTTACTGACTTAGGTCGTTCCACTTTAAGAACTGCCTCAACCTTTGCTGGATCTACTGCTATACCTTCCTTGTTGATCACATGTCCAAGAAATTGGACTTCTTCCATCCAAAACTCACACTTGGAAAGTTTAGCATAAAGCTGCCTATCCTTCAAAACTTGCAACACCATCCTTAAATGTTTCTCATGATCTTCCCATGTACGAGAATAGATAAGGATGTCGTCGATGAATACAACAACAAACTTATCAAGGAACGGTCTAAATATCCGGTTCATATAATCCATGAACACTGCTGGCACGTTAGTCACACCGAACGGCATAACTAAATACTCGTAATGTCCATACCTTGTCCTAAAAGCCGTTTTTAGTATATCTTCCTTCTTTACTCTAATCTGATGGTATCCAGATCTCAAATCAATCTTGGAAAATACTCCTGCTCCTTTCAATTGATCCATCAGATCATTTATCCTAGGCAACGGATACTTATTCTTAATTGTTACCTTGTTTAACTGTCTATAATCTATGCACAACCTAGCACTTCCATCTTTCTTCTTAACAAACAACACCGGAGCTCCCCATGGTGAAACACTCGGCCTTATGAACTATTTTCCCAACATATCATCCAACTGTTTCTTCAACTCCGCCAATTCTATAGTTGACATCCGATAAGGCGCCATAGATATAGGTCCTGTCCCTGGTACAAGATCTATGGTGAATTCCACTTCTCGTTCTGGTGGTAAACCTGGAACGTCGGGAGGGAAAACTTCAGGAAACTCTCTCACAATAGGCATAGAATCTATACTAGGGTTCTCGATAGTTTCCACCGCGAACAGCATCACGTACTGCCGAGAATCGTCACTCCTCATGGATACTCCTTCATTGGCAGAGACTATACTAGAAGACTCAAGAAATGATAAGGTCTTACTTGAACAGTCTAGCATTACATGGTTAGCCGAAAGCAAATCTATGCCAAGAATAACATCTATCTGTTGCATAGGCAAACAGACAAGGTCTACAATAAATGTCCTATTCTCAACAACTATAGGACACTGTAAACAAATAGACATAGTAGTCAAAGGATTACTAGTTGGAGTAGATATTGTAAGGGTATAAGGTAATTGAGAAACAGTTAATTTTAATTGATCCACACACTCATACGAAATAAATGAATGTGTAGCGCCTGAGTCAAATAACACATACGAGAGTCTACCAGCTATCAAACACATACCTTGTATAAGATCCGCAGATTGATAGGATTCAGCTCCCCTCACGGTAAACACTCTTCCAGTGGCCTGAGGTCTTGCTCCCTGTTGCCCTGCTGATATGACTCCTCTCCCAGCTCCACCCCTATTGCCTCCATTTCCTCTACCTGCAGCTATCGGCGGTCGCCTAGCCTGCTGTCTACAATATCGGGCCATATGACCTATTTTCCCACAGTGAAAACAACTAGGTCGCTCCATGCAGTCTCTAAGATAATGCGGTCCTCCACATCTGAAACAAGATAAGCCTTGCTGCTGTTGACCAGCTCTAACCACTGGTGCTGGTGCTGGTGTCTGCACTGGTCGGGCATATGGTCTCTGTCTCCATTGAGAGTTACTACCTCCTCGCCTTTGAAAACCCGTTCGAGTAGGACCCCCACTCCTCAATTGTTTCTACTCATTAGCCAGCCTCTGATCTAGACTTTCGATCGCACTGCATCGTTCCACTAGCTCTGGAAAACTCTGGATATCAAAAGATACTATAGCCCTCTGGAGTTCATGTCGGAGTCCTTCCTCAAACCTTCTACATTTCCAATCTTCATCTGGGAATCTCTGATAAAATTCAGAATACTTAATCAGAGCCTCAAATCGTGATGCGTAATCACCAACAGTCATGTTGCCTTGTTTGAGACTCATGAATTCCCTTTCTTTCTCGCGTCGAACTAGACGCGAAAAATACTTCTCAAAGAAGCAGTCGCTAAACAGCTGTCAGTTGATAACTCTGCCTTCGGCATCCAGCAATCTTCACTTGCCTCTCCACCAAAACTCTGCTCCTCCAGTTAGCATGAAGGCAGCATACGTCACTTTCATATCCTCTCTGCAGCGCATGGTATCGAATATCTTCTCGATCTCTTGTATCCACCATTTTGCCTTCACTGGATCATAATCTCCTCGGAATTGGGGTGGCTACCCTTTCAGGAAAGTAGCCATTCTGGCATCTTCAGCTGCGGCAGCTCTCCTTTGGTTCTGTTGTTCCTGTTGTTCTTTGTTCATCTGTAGCATCTCAACATTCTGCTGTGTTTGTAATAACAGAGCAGTAACTATGTTTTTCATGGTATCTTGAGTCTCAGGTGACTCTCCTCCACTTCCGGTATGATTATTTTCCACATTGTTAGTTCCAACAATTCTTTCAGGAGTTCTATCATTACTGTCGATCGGACGTCCTCTTCCGCGAGCCATGATTCTGTAAAAGAAATCATTCGCTCTTATCAGTATGACATATAATACCACATAGACAAGTATATAAATACCATATGCCACACTAATGTTATTTATCGCGTCGGATTCGGACACACTACCCATCTTCTAAGCATAGTTATAATCCGATGTGGACTCAACTAGACACGGCCAGTAACAACATCCTAGACCTCACAGTCCGATTAGAATCAAACTGCTCTGATACCACCAAATGAGACACCCCGTTGTGTCCCATTGTATTATTACATTAAAACCTTAATATTTATTTACTTAATCAAGCGCTTATTATTGAAAATACGTAAAAATTAAAACTTAATTAATAATCATATAACTTCTACAAATATAAAACACACTAAACTATATTACATAAATACACACATAAGTATCCTTTATTTTACACAACACTGTTTAGGGTATCCTCTCAGTAGGATCCCACACAGGTACTTATTTATACAACTTGCTTATAACTAACGGAAAACAAAACATCTTATGTGACTCACTGGCCCTAAACTTACTATGCTACATTATTAGGATCAGTAGGTTGTTCTTCAGTGTCAACTTCATACGGAACGTCATTTAACTCCTCAACAACCTCCGTCTCGTATAGGGTTCCATCCATCTCCTCAGTAAAATAGTCGTCCATCTGGTCTTCTAACGTAACAAAGTGGACATACACAAAAATACAGAAATAGGGAGATAAGAAACAGTTCTATCATCATAAGTGGAAAAGATTCATAGCATATAATACAATAATAGTCACAAACATGCATCACTCACAATCTACAATCATCCATATTTTATACCATCATCCTCTACCCTCCAACTCATGCAACTAAACCTTTATGCTGACGTAGCCACTACTAATCCTGTCACACATCCCTCGTTAGGAATGTCAGTCAGTCGTCCAAGTGACACGTTCCCAACGCCGGTGCACATTCTCATCCATGGTGAGAATGCTCATGCAAGGCAATGACACTATAGCTGCACAGTACCGTCGATGCGCACCCTGATTATCTCTCTCAACTCAGTCAAGGGTGCTCATGCATAGCAATGACACTATAGTTGCACAATTAAATTCTAATTTGGAACGGTCCACGAGAACTTCGGACCTCGGGTATCTCAAATACACGGTTATGAACAACAATGTAACATATGATTCTCACTGACTTTTATCAATAACAACCTAGTACCTCAAGCTTTTCCTCATAACCTCCACTTAAATTCTATATCACATCACTTCTATAAAATAATAGCGAGGCACCTCTAATTCATATTCAAAACTCTCACCCAAACAAAATACCTCCGAGCAATATATATTTTTCCTTAAAATCATCTAAGCATAGTATTAAACCCAGGCAGATCATGCATAACACAATAATCAATAAAATATTCAAACACCAAAATAAACGTCACATGCAGTAGAATACCTCAACCAGCGGATCACAAACAGTCAAAAGTAAATAATTCAGACATCCTCAAATATGAATAATTGACCTAAGGCGATAAACCTACAATTCCCAAATCGTCATTGGTATTACGGAAAAGTTTCCAATACGATTTTGGTATTGTCGATTACTCGACCACTAGTAGGGTTTAGGTCGCCCTACACCATTATTATAAATTATATACTACTTATCGGTTCCGACGATGGAATGGTTCTTTCTCCCACCTGAGTTATCACCGGAAACACGTACACGATGATCCTCGTTATCCCGCCATGAGTTAACACAACCACCTTCATTCAAACAACATAACTATAATTAATCAACTAACAACCATCTATGAAACTTTAGGGCTAGGTTCGGCCAAGACTTAGAAAATAGGTTGAGGATTATCTTCTTAATGCCATCTTTTGGATCCTAGTTACTAGAGTCTTAACTAACATAGATTACTTATTACAAGACTAAATTTTGAAACAAAATCCTCTAACCTTTAGGGTTAGGGTTTCGGCCAAGGGCTGACTTTTAGGGTTCAAAATACTTAAAATTTCTAATCATGATTAAGTCATAGATTAATGGTCCTTAATTAACCAAGATCATAGATTAGTGACTAAACAACTAAATTTTAAACTCAAAACTTCCTAACTCTCATATACTTAGATTCGGACTTAACATGTTCATGGGGCTAGGGTTTTTAGTTTGATAAACCAACTTGGATTTATTAATAATACATACTAATAGCTTGATTACCAAGATCATTTATGAAAACTTTGAACAACACTCATCAAATCTCACCCATCTAGGGTTCAGCCAACATAGAGATTTTTGAGTAAAGATTTTCATTTTAATAAATTAATCATGGATTAGTGTGTGTAGACATACATGTCATATGGAATACATGATCATACATGACAACACATGAACAAAACTCTACCAAACCTATTCTAATAGATTCGGCCCAGTCCAGAAATCAAGGAAGGAAATTTCTCATGAACATATGCTTCTAGATGATGAAAATATAGATGATTATAAGATCATATCAATTGGTTTCATGTCAAAAAGATTTTTCTAGAATTAGTTATGAATTTTCAAAGTTCTCAATCTAGAAACTTAAAAGTGATGAACATAGATGAAATAGACTTTGAATCATGAAAATTATTGAAGAACATAGACATGATTAAGGAAGAAGAATAGGATTCACCTCTTGAATATAAAAAACAAGTGAAGATTCATGGACTTGCTTCACAAAGTGATGCTAAGTGTTTGGAACAAAAGGCAATAGGAATAAAATGAAATGTGAGGGAGGGTATTTATAGAAGGGTTATTGCACCATCTTGGAAGGATCTGGTAGGGGTGATTTGGCTTGTTCAAAGGATTTAAGTGCAAATAATTCCTAGGGACCATTTTGCAAAGATTCCAAAAGTATAAGGACTATTTTGCAAATTGACAATAAATTGTAATGATGACCATTTGACACATTAAATGTGGTCTTATCTTGACTACTCTTGGCTTATTTTTCTTCATGAGATATTTTAAGAAAAAACCAGAATGTTTGAGAAGATTTGAAAAGATAATAGAATGTAGTAGAATCTTGTAGAATAATGTAGAAAAATGTAGAGCATTCTAGAACAATCTTGGATCATCCAAAAATGATGAGGGCAGCCTCTTCTCCCTCATGGGCTTGCGCATGGGCTTAATAAATTTGGGCTTGGATTCATTTTTGTGGGGCCCACCAAAAGATTTAAGCTTAAGCATGACATAGGAAACTTGTAGGTTTTCAAATAGGCTTTATGGAATCAATCCATGGACAAGAAATTTGGGATTCATATCCATGGTCCAATAAGATATTGGGAGCCAGCATTCTGGCCCAATTCACTTGAAAAAAAACTTAGAACTAACTTATGGACCAAAGTGTAATTAATAGAAAGTTCAGGGACTTAAGCGTAAAATTCAAAAATTGACACTTTAACCCTGTAGAACCTTCTAAACTTAAATGTATGATTCATACCCATGAATCATCTCAAAATCCTAAGATAAACTCTTCATCTGCTCTTGGAAACTCCGAAATCTATTCTGCCGCTCACCCGATTACGTATTACGCCCGAAAAACGTAAATTATTTTATTTTTTTATGAAATAATTCTAAAAATACAGAGTTGTAGGAAATAAAATAAAAACCTTAAGTCTTTAGTTCATGAATTAAAATTAGGTCTTTTGAGCAGTATAAATATACTGTCAGTGAAAATAGCGGGCCGGGATTCGCCCGTCGTTTCAACCTAAATTTTAATCGTAGCTTCCTACATTCAAGTAGGATTGAGTGATGAACTCTGTTTATTTAAAATAACTTTCTAATACTCATATAACTATATACAAATAATCGTTCGCATTTCGATTAATTTGAAACAGTGAAAATCGGGGTGTTACACTAGGAAGAACAAAAATGTAATTGGCTAGAAAGTATGCATACAAAAAGGCAATGCGCCAAAGGCTAATCTCGAGAACCCAACATGATTTGGGTACCAAAGGTTAAAAATTGAATCTGTTTTGTAGGTGTGCTTGGAAGCAAAGAACTCGAATTGTTATCTTGATAGTGGATGCTCCAAGCACATGATGGGAGACAAAAACAAGTTCTCCTCCCTCACACCCAAAAAGGGTGGCTTCATTTTCTATGGTGACAACAACAAAGGTAGAATCTTGGGAATTGGAACGGTTGGTAAGAGTCCAAACCCCATCATTGAAAATGTTTTGTATGTTGAAGGTTTAAAACATAATTTATTGAGTATAAGTCAACTTTGTGATAAAGGTTTCAATGTTGTGTTTGATAACTCTAAATGCATGGTCATGGATTCTAACAAACAAACAAAGTTAATTGGACAAAGAATTAGAAATATCTATACAGTTTGCTTGGATGACCTACCTTCAAATGATGCATGCTGTCAAATAAGTAAAGAGGATGAAACTTGGTTATGGCATAGGATAATGGCTCACATTCACATGGACCATCTTAATAAGTTTGTTTGCAAGGACCTAGTAATTGGGTTACCAAAGCTGCATTTTGAAAAGATAAGATATGTGATGCTTGTCAAAAAGTAAAACAAGTAAAGGCATCTTTTAAAACAAAAAATGTTGTTTCTACAAACCAGCCTTTAGAGCTTTTACATATGGATTTGTTTGGTCTATCTAGAACTATGAGCTTTGATGGCAATTACTATGCGCTGGTTATTGTGGATGACTATTCTCGTTATACATGGACTTTGTTTATTCCTCATAAAAATGATGCTTTTGTTGCATTTCAGAAACTTGTCAAGGTTATTCAAAATGAGAAGGGATTAAACATGGTATCCATCCGAAGTGATCATGGTGGTGAGTCCTCACCTAGGAATCCCCAACAAAATGGGGCGGTGGAAAGGAAAAATCGGTCTCTAATAGAGCTAGCGAGGACGATGCTCAATGAGACCAACCTTCCTAAGTTTTTCTGGGAAGACACGGTAAGCACCACATGCTATGTGATGAATAGAGTCCTCATAAGACCTATTATAAAACAAACGCCCTATGAAATTTACAAGGGAAGGAAGCCCAACATCTCCCCCTTTCACGTATTCGGATGTAAGTGCTTTGTTTTAAATAATGGTAAAGATAACCTTGGTAATTTCAATGCTAAGGCTGATGAAGGGATATTTCTTGGATATTCCAATTCTAGTAAAGCTTTTAGAATCTATAATAAAATAACTATGAACATTGAAGAATCTGTACATGTTTCTTTTTATGAAACTAACCCTAAAATTGTAGTAGAGGAAAGTGTTGATGATCTTGCAGAAATCTTGGAAAACACCAACCTTGAGGACAAAAGCACTCAAGAGAAGGACAATGATGATCAAACAACTCCACAAAATGAAGAGACACCTCATTAATTCTGATCTTCCAAGAGAATGGAGAGCATCTCCTTTTGACAATATTATAGGTGATATCTCAAAAGGGGTAACAACTTGAAACTCTCTTAATCATGTTTGTCATTATATGGCTTTTGTTTCTCAAATTGAACCTAAAAATGTTGATGAGGCCATAATTGATGAACAATGGACTCTTGCTTTGCAAGATGGGTTGAACCAATTTGAAAGGAAATATTTTGGGAATTAGTCCCTAAACCTAAAGACCATTTGGTAATTGGGACTAAATGGACTTTTTGTAACAAGCTAGATGAAAATGGAATAATCATTAGAAACAAAGCTAGGCTTGTTGCTAAGGGAGTAAACCAACAAGAGGGCATAGACTTTGATGAAACCTATGCTTCTGTAGCTAGATTAGAGGCTATTCACATGCTTCTTGCTTTTGCTTGCATCATGGATTTCAATCTTTTCAAATGGATGTTGAAAGCGCTTTACTAAACGGCTTTATTCAAGAAGAAGTTTATGTGAATCAATCCCTTGGTTTTACGAATTTGGAATTTCCAAACCATATTTTCAAATTAAAAAAGATTTTGTATGGTTTAAAACAAGCCCCTAGGGCTTGGTATGAACACTTAAGTAAGTTTTTGCTTGAAAATGGGTTACAAAGAGGAAAAGTTGATACCACCCTTTTCATCAAAAACAAAAAGCATGACATTTTACTTGTACAAATTTATCTGGATGATATAATATTTGGTGCCACTAACGAAGCTTTGTGCAAGGACTTTTCTAAAATCATGCAAAATGAATTTGAGATATCAATGATGGGAGGGCTCAACTTCTTTCTTGGATTGCAAATTAAGTAATCAAAGGAAGGAATATTCATCAACCAATCTAAGTATTGCAAGGAGCTACTCAAGAAGTTTGGGGTGAACAACTCTAAAGAGCTATCAACTCCCATGAGCACCTCTTGCTATCTTGACAAAGATAAGGATGGAAAATCAGTCGATGTGAGTAAGAATAGAGGAAGAGAGATGGTAATCGATCGTGGGAATCGACTACTATTTAAACAAGTTCAAGGAAGTGAAATAATTGATTCCATAATCGATTATATGTTCATGTGTTCTTCATCAATAATAGATCATGGGTCTGCTCGAATAACGTCAGACTTTTTTCAAATGTTAAAAAACACTTTTAACTGACGTAAAAAGTTCTTCCTGTACTAGTGTCTCTCTTACTCATTCACCCTGATAATTACTTTGAGAGCTTTATACACCACATAGGTGTTGAATTGTTTGTGCTTCTCAACTTGTAAACATCTCTTGCACTATTGAGTGCTTTCTTCTTGTAAACCTTTTCTGATTTTAGTGTGAGATCTCACGAAAATGTTTTTGAGGCTCTTACACAAAGGAGAGTATATCCTGAGATTTGTGTAAGGGTTCTCTGAATTGTAAAGGTTCTAGTTGATCATGTTTAAAAACTAGAGTTGATTGAAAACCCTTGGTGGTATTGCCTTGGGGACTAGACTTAGGCCATGAGACACCCTGTTGTGCCCCGTTGTGCCATTAAATTAAAACTTTATTAATTAATTGCTTAATCGCACACTTAACGTTAAATGTATATTCCGAAAATACGTAAAAGTTAAAAACTTGATTATAAACATACAACGTATGAAATTTAAAACAAAACACCACATATATATAAGGTACATACACACCATATATTAATGCATCAGAGTACTAAAACACTGTCTAGGGTCTCCCAGCAGTAGGATCCCTTGCATGTGCATATTTAAACAAATTAATAGTTGCGGAAAATAATATACGTCTTAAGACACACTGGCCATAACATCCAAAACTCTATCACCACGGTTTACATCTCGTCCCACAGCTTCTGGTTCATAAGGAGTTCCATCCAACTCCTCGGTAACTGGCTCCTCCATAGGATCTTCTCGTACGATCACATAAAAAATAAAGTACAACATACAGAAAATATAGGGCATAAGAAAGAGTTCTATCATTAAAAGAGGAAAGGAATACATAGCATATAATATAATAACAGTCAAAAAACAAACATCACACATAGCTAACAATCATCCTCAATTTTTACGATATCATCCCCTACCCTTAATCTCATGCAACTAAACCTATATGCTGGCTTGGCCATCTCTATTCCTATCACGTTAGTCAGTAGTCCAAAGTGTGCTATGCTAATATCTTAGTTCCAGAGACTCGGCGCCACTATTCCCGCATTGGAAATAGTACAATATGCAGTAGTAGTGCTGCAGTAATGCCAAAATACATATACCGTAGTGCTGCAGTAATGCCAAAATACATATGTCATAGTGCTATAACACCTAGTATCTCTATCTTCTATAGTATACTCAGAGTAACATGTCAAGGACTAAAGAGTGTATGCATCAATGCCTCTATATGAATCTCACTGCCTCATATCCATAACAACCTAGTGCCTCAAGCTCCCATCCTAGCCTCAACTCGTATTCTACGTCCCATCTCATCCCTTAGATAATTTAACTAAGCTAGGCACCTCTAAGTCACATTCATTCTCTCACCCACATGAACATTTCCTAAACAACATATATCTTTACTTAAAAGTCAACTAAGCACATTATCAAACCAGGTAGATCATGCATAATACAATCATCATGAAATATTCAAACATCAAAATAAAATGTCACATGCAGTAGAATACCTCAACTAGCATATCACAATCAATTAAATAACAATAAAGTCAAACAACCTCAATATCATAAGATTAACCTAATGTCGATAACCTATAATCCCCAAATCATTATTGGTATTACAGAAAAGGTTTCCAATGTGATTTTGGTCTTGTCGATCACTTGACCACTAGTAGGGTTTAGGTCACCCAACACAATTATTATAATATATACTACTTATCCATTCCGACGACAAGTTGATTCTTTCCCCCACCTGACTTATCACCAGATTTCCCAAACTTCCCGATCCTCGTTACTCTACCACGGTTAATGGTTAACCTTCAACCAAAACAACATAACAACTATTTAATCAAACAAAATCCAATCATGACAACTCTAGGTTAGTTTCAACCATGACTCAAAAATAGGGCTAGGGTTATTTTCTCAATTCCATATTTAAGATCCTAGTTACTAGAGTATCAACTAACATAAATCAAGTGTTACTAATTAAAAATATGAAACAAAATCCACTAACCAACTAGGTTAGGGTTTCGGCCACAATGAGTAAAATAGGCTAGAAATTCCTTTTGAGTTCAAGCTCTTGGATAATGAAAGTATAGGTATAAGAGAGATGACAATAAGAGTCATAACTCACCAAACAATTTTCTAAGTATTTTTGCATGATTTTTGAATAAATAGATCTAAGACTTGAAATAGAGAAAAACTTGATGAAACTTGAAATTAGTTGAAGATTAAGAGTATAGAAACCCTAGATAGCTTAGATCCAACCTCATCTAAGTTAAAAATTGAACAAAATCTCATTTGCTCCTTCAAACATAGGTTCGGCCATAAGAAGAACAATATGGAGGAAAATTCTTTTGCTTGCATGCTTTTAGATGATGAAAGTAGAAGTCATAACAAGATCATAGAAATTGGTTTCACATTAAAATTATTTTTCTACAATTTTCTAGAATTATTTGAAGTTCTATATTTAGAAATGGAGATTTGTGAAAAGTTGATGAAAAGAGAAGTTTGATGCATGATTAATGAAGCTAAGATGATGAGGAACATGATCCTCACCTTGGAATGAAGAAGTTTGATGAAGAACTTGAAGGATATTGAAGAACTTCGAAAGATCAAAAATGGTGTTCTTTGTATTTTGTGAGAAAATGAACTTAAGCATGTATGAAGAAGAAATGAAATGAAATGTCTAAGCCCACTAATGAGTAATGAGTTAGGTCCGTGAATATGAGTGAGGGAGTGAGGGAAGTGAGTTGTTTAATGTTAAAATGGAACCAAAGTTAGGTTAATTTGACATAGGTTAAGTTTAGAAAATAATATAACTTAACTATGGTTATAATAACCTAACTAGAGTTAATTGGTAATCATGATTAGGTTAGATTATGTAGTGAAGAATGAAGGGAGGTGTGTCAGATTTTGGGCCACATCTTATGATTCATCCATGACTCATCGATCCAATCCCTTAGCGGTTCCCGGAAATCCCGTATTCAGCTCTATCATTTACCCACTTTCGATTTTTGAGAGGAAAATGATGAAACGAAAGCAAAATTAAATAGGTATGGTTTATGGGATCTGGCTGCACGAAATTGGAGAGATGTGGGAGGTTTACAACCATGTAAAATGAGTGGTTAAGAGTGCGTAGATGTGTCTTGTTAATAACCGCGAAAGCTTGGGGGTATTTTGGTCATTTTACCTTAAAATATCTTAACCATCATTGCTTGTCATAAATTCTAGATGAGTCACCCCTATGACTCACCACCTTGGGTGGCAAGATGCCCCATCATCCGATGCCCGGTTTTGTCTCTGTAGTTCCGTTTCCGACTCCGTCGGTTTCCCGATTAGGGTTTCTGTCCATTTTTTGATCGAAAATTTTCAAAATAATCAAACTTGTTAGAAATATGATTTAAACATAAACCATTTCGTTCATGAGTCAAAATTAGGTTTTCTGATCATTAAAGTCTTATTGTTAGTGAAAACACCGACCGTTTTCCATTCAAACTTTCACTAAAATTCGTCCGAATAAACATAATATTTTATTTTTGATCAGAAATTTGGAAAGTAGAATTCCTCACGGACAAAATATAAAAAATCTACAATTTTCAGTTTCGGGTCAAATTAGGGTTTTCTGCCGGTATAAAAATATATGGGCAATAAAACGCATACCGATTTCTGTCTGAGTTTTAACCCAAATTTTAACCAAAGCTTCCTACCATAGTGTAGGTTCTGGATATGATTTTGTTTTCTCCAAAATCATTTCATAGGTCTAAGATAAAAATATAAAAAAATATATGTTTACCGTTAATACAGCGTATCCGAAAATCGGACTGTTACAGACCATGCGGGTATTTTGTGGCCGAACCAGGATATATTGTTGTGTTCTATTCTCTTCCCTATTCTCTTTACTTTCGCAATCGTTTTCACTTAAACGCTTTCTTATTTGGACTCGTTGTTGACAATTTGCTTTGCAAAGTTTCTTTAAAGATAGCCTAGAACCCCACCTATGTAACTTTGATCATGCTTCTAAAAACGGAAAACATTATCAACTTTACAAAAGCACCATGGGAGATCTTTTCTCATGGGCTAAGGGTTTGTTCTAAACTTAACCATTTTAATAATATTTTAATGTTAATAAATTATCAAATTCATTTTTACCCATACATATAAATCCTTCTCGAAGTATACACTCAAATGGTACTTAAATATACTAATCAAAAAATGTTACTTAAATATGAGTTGAGATCCTCTCCATTTTTTTTTTCCATTTACCTTGCATTTAGGAGATAGATAGAAGTAGGAATGGGGAAAAGGAATAAAAAAAAAACATATAATGCTTCAATGATATATAGTTCTCAATCGATCTCTATGAAGCACCGACTCTGACACGAACACTGTAACACGACACGTCACGGACACTGCGACACAGCTAATGTCCAAAACATAGGTCACTGGGACACCGCTTATATATATATATATATATATATATATATATATATATATATATATATATATATATATATATATTCACATTCTAAAAACAAAGTTGTTAAGCTTTACAATTTTCAAATGATAATGACCCTCACAAAAAGAATACTAAGACAAGAGGGGTCATTTCACAATGCAATCCTTACAAAAATAATCTCAAGATAAGAAGATGAATAATGTTTCATAAAACAACTAGTTATGAGGTCTTATGATAATGAGCCTCAGAAAAAATGCTAAGAGGCATCATTTTGCTTTATGTCTCAAAGTAAATGATCTAATATAGGGTTGGGGTGACCGATGACTTTTTTAGAAAATATTTGTCTCAAATATTTAGGGTTGTTGACCCATGATCTCAAAATGCTAAGTTGACCTTTTTAAAAAAAGTTATTTTTTATGATAGGAGTATCCGAGAAGTGTCAAAGCGGCCGTGTCCGAGTGTCTGAGTCGAAAAAAAATTTTAATTGTGACATCGTAGAGAGGTGTCTGACACGTGCCCAAGACGTGTCCAAGAAGTGTCGGTGTCCGAGGCGTATCCGATATGAGATACGGCACTTCAAAGAGGCGTCCGTGCTTCATAGATCGATCTAGACATGTTGACTTTTAAATCAAACTTATGACATCTTTTAAATATTTTCCTCCATCATTTGATACCATCCAACACCTATTATTGATTTGTCATTGTATCCTATTATATATATCATAAACAAACGTGTTCTACTGTGTCACTTTCAAATAGGTAACCGCTGGTATATCAATAAATTGAGTAAATAGCCAATTTGGTCCCTGAAACTGTGAGATCGTGTCAATTTGGTCCCTAAAATTAACGAAATTGCAAAAAGGTCCCTGAAACTGTCAAACGTTGATCAAGTTGGTCCCTCCGTTTGGCAGGGTTACTTGACGCCGTTAATGGCGCTGACGTGGCACGTTAAGTGCCCACGTGGCATGACAGCTGTACCACAGTTTCAGGGACCAATCTGACACTAAATTTCAGGGACCAATCTGACACTAAATTTCAGGGACCAAGAACCTTCTCTCTCTCTCTCTCTCTCTCTCTCTCTCTCTCTCTCTCTCTCTCTCTCTCTCTCTCTCTCTCTCTCTCGATCCTTCGCTTCTGAATCTCCAACAATGGTCTCTCTCTCTCGATCCTTCGCTTCTGAATCTCCAACAATGGTGTTGCTGTTATTGGAACATTAGAGGAGAACAAAATAAAGAACATTGGAACATTGGAACATTTTTATGCGATGGGACATTAGAGGAGAAAAAAATAATATCAAAAGAAGGAAAACAATAAAGAAACCGACAATAGGAATGATATTAATTGTTTAAAAAATATGTGAAATTAACATCAATCTTCAATCATCTCCTATAAAATTGAGATTAGAAAAGAAAGCATCATTCAATCCAAAAGGGCAAACCAGAAAAAATAATAACTAAATATGAAAATTTAAAAAATAAAAACCCAGAACAGTGAAACACTAAAAAAGGATTTTATCTTGTTTGGCCCCCAAAGGATAAGAAGCAAGGAGAGTTTCCCTTCCCGACCATCACAGATTCAGTCACAAATATGTATTTTTACAAGTATAGGTGATGAAATATTGGCAGAAATCAAAACAAAAATAAAAATAAAATAAAATTAGAGAGTACAGCCGCAGCAGAGGAAGAAGTAGCAAAGCATGGCTAGCAAGGCTAGGGACTCCATAACAGTGATAAAAGCCCATAAAACATCATCCACCAACGAGAAATTCAACCGCTGCAGGTTCCAATAGGACAAGTCCAACGCTGGCCACCGGAGTATTGACCACCACGACAACAGATCCACCTCCGGCCACCGCAAGTTCGACGTGTACCACCATCTCTCTGACCCAGACATGATGTCCGAGGCTCGGAGCGTTTATTAGTTGCTAGATTTTTTTTTATAGCTGATGCCTGAGGATAATCTCTAATCAGTGTATATGCCGTGTAAACCGTGTACAAGTGTTTAACAGATAAAAATGTTCCAATAACAGCAACACCATTGTTGGAGAGGAGGGAGGGAGAGAGGGAGCGAGAGAGAGAGGGAGAGAAGGTTCTTAGTCCATGAAATTTAGTATCAGATTGGTCCCTGAAATTTAGTGTCAGATTGGTTCCTGAAACTGTGGTACAGCTGTCATGCCACGTGAGCACTTAACGTGCCACGTCAGCGCCATTAACGGCGTCAAGTAACCCTGCCTAACGGAGGGACCAACTTGATCAACGTTTGACAGTTTCAGGGACCTTTTTGCAATTTCGTTAATTTTAGGGACCAAATTGACACGATCTCACAGTTTCAGGGACCAAATTGGCTATTTACTCTCGATAAATTGAAGCAGCCTTAGATGATAGACTTAATTTGCTGCGAGAAAAAAATGGGGCCGGGGCAAGGAGTGGGCCGTCTAGAGCATAATCTAGCAGAAGATCAAACGAAAACGAAGTGGGTTTAAAAGTCTATTTTCAACAATGAAACAACACACAGCCACAATGTCAATATGTACGGCTTCATGAAGTGGTTCCAAACAAATAATGTCCGTCTCCTTACAAAAGCTGACTCATATAGTTATGCTTCTCTCATAAAAAGAGCACAGGTGTCTCGTTATTGTTTTTTGATGTTGTTGTGTTGTTGTGAATTAATTTTAAGAAGTTGAACTACCTGCTAAGGGTACATTTCAAATTTCAAAACCACGACAGGCCGACAGGTATACAAAATGATTATTGTAGTATCTATCGTCGGTGTAAAAAGTATTAGATTGATATTTATTAATATTTTAATATGTATATTTTTATTTTAATAATTAACAATGAGAAATATTTTTAAATTGGTATTTACTAATATTTTAACATGTATATTTTTTTTCAATAATTAACAAAAAGAAATAACAATAATGTTGATTTGTTAAAATATTATTGGATGTGAGTAGTGAAGAGAAATTAAACTTCCATAACTTATTAGTTCTATCTTCTTCTTTTTTTCACTCAATTAGTTCTATCATAGGAGGGATATATAGTAGTATGTATTTAGTTCTTTATGCGAAACTTTGCATTGCTAAATTTTAATGGACATATCAAATATTTTATTTTCTTTTATTTTGGATGCTAAGTGAATCGAGGTTCTTTTGGTACATAAATGAATCAAAGAATCTAACTTTTTGAGAACATTATCGTGACAAGTTAGGTTCATTGTGATCGAGGCTCCGAGTTTAAACCATGGATCTGTATTATGAAGTCATTAATATCGTTTTCCTTCAAAAAGTTATTTAAGAATGGCATGAAGTTGAATGTTCAATTATTTGAATGTCAAAGAACCAGAGCAAGTAAAACGAAAATGATCAAATATCCACGTATAATTAAGGTTGAAAAGTTTTTGATGATTAAAGTTCACAATTAGACATGTGGCAGTTGTAGAGTTTAGGTATTCAATAACTGTAGACTTGAGAACATTATCCTTTTTTTTTTATAAACAAAGAAGTATATTGATAAGAGCACAATACTCTAACTCATATACAAGAGAGAAGAGAAAAGGAACCTATGTATAGTTGATACTACCAAAAAAAAAAAGAACTAATTCCTTTTAACGATACATCCTATGTAAGATGCTTTAGACAAATGTTAGACGTAGAGCTTATTTCATCATCATCTCTATACTTTTATTATAAAAATAAATTGATAATTACAATTTTATAATAACGCAATTAACCCCTTAATTAAAAACAACCAAATAAAATATACATTAGATAATTAAGTTTAAAAGGAAAATGGACAGCTAATATTATGTGTTATAGATCAAACCATGTTTCAATCTCTCCGTTTGTGAGAAGTCTTTTTTCTCTCCGTTTATGAGTAGTCTTTGTTCTCTCTCCGTTTGTGAGAAGGTGAGTGGGTGGCTGCAATCGTGTTTTGTCCATGGAAGGTAATTTGGAAGGTATGAATATTGATGAGGAGGAGGAGGAGGATGGGGTGGTTTTTAATGTCGATCAAGATCAAAATGTGAGCGTCAATTTCCAACTTTGGTTGGGACGATTCCTAAAGATTGACATTTTTTGCTTCTTGTGTGGCTGTCTTGGTCATATAGACCAGTTTTGTGATTTACTGTTTTCTAGGGATCAGGACGACGGAGTTAGAGGCTGTGGCAAACTGTTTGAGTTGAAATTGGATGATGGTATAAGAGGTTGGGGTGCTGACCTAAGGGCGGAGCAATGGAGGGGAGGTAGATCTGGGGAAAGCATATGGCTGAAGGAAGGGGGTGAATTCAATGCAGCGGTTTCGGGAGGGGAAGGGGGCGAAAATCATGGAGGAAATTTCGGTTTTGATCCTGCTAGTAATTCAAATTCAAATGGCAGGGATAATGCTGTTATAAATGAGTCTTTAAAGGCTACGGATTTGATGGAGTTAGTGGTGCACGTAACTGATGGAGCCACTAGAAACAAAGGAAAAAACATATGTGCAGTTAAATAGGTGTTGTTTCTAATGTTTACCAATTATAACATGTCACATAGACTAAATTTTTCATTTAAATTCAAATTTAAAATGTTCATATTTTTCTATCGGTTGGTTACTCCATGTGTTGAATGGTGATTAGAGAACAGTAAAAACTGCACACAAGGAACTGCACCTAAGTTTTGTCCAAAAACAAATCAATTATGATGACAAATCCCATGGGATTAGCTATTAGCAATAATTGCGTAATTCTATCTAACAAGATGCACATGGAGCAAAACATTGATGGTGAAGATGCAATAAATCTGGACAATGATGGTGAAGATTCAATAAATCTGGACAGGAAGCGCAGAAGAAAACTCATTGATGGCCAGTCGAGTATGGTCCAAAATGAAGCCATGCAACTCGTGTCTCCCATGAATGATAATATCTAGAAGCATTTTTTATCGATAAGACCTGGTTACCAAGCCTGTCAGAAGCCATAGATATTTTTAGTTGGAACTGTCGAGGCCTGTGTAACTTGCGAGCAGTTCCCACCCTTCATTACCTCGTCCAGTGTTACTGGTCGGATGTGTGTTTTCATTTTTTCTTTTTTCTTTTTAAATTTTTAGTTCAAGCAAATAAAGCAATAGAAATCTATTGGCAGCATATTGAACTTATTTTTCAGGACGTGTCTCGGTGAACTGACAATCGGTTCTTGCATTAGTTCTTGTGATGAGAGAGGACACCTCTTCAAAGCTAAATCTTACAATCACTCCCGGACTCCATATGCAAGAAAGGAAAGCCCTGGGTCTTCTTCGTGCTATTCGATGTTTAATTGTGCTTGTTTCGACCAAGGTGTTGTTCGAGTTTGACTCAAAGTTTGTAATGGATAACATACAAAATGTTCAAGAGGACCATACTGATTTTAGGGTCATTACTTCAAAGTGTATGAGTCTTTTTTCGTCCATTGTTCCCAACTCTTTGTTAGAGTTTGTTAGAAGGGAAGTTCGTGTAGTTGCTCTCTCTTTAAGGGTGGCTACATATATTGGTATCCTCCAAAATTGTGATGAAGTTACTGAATGTGTTGCGGTGTTGATTTTTAATGGAATGACTTAACTTTTCTTTTGTAAAAAAAAAACAACCAAATAAACTTGTGTGAGACAAGTTTTTAAAATAACTTGGTTCTTCTTATTTTTCAATTTCATACATGTTTATCTTAGAAGTTATTTTTGTTTTATTATGTATTTGAGTATAAATTTTATCTAAATTCATTGTTTCACTATCAATATTCAGAAAAGCTTTTCTCAATTATTCTACCCGATATTTTAATAATTAAAAAAATCTTTAATTTCAAAATTGAAGTCTATTTCTCTCCATTATAATTTTTTTTTGTTTTGGGAATAAGTTAAATATATATTTTACCATATGATAAAAAAAAATTAAAATATAATAACAATAATATAAAGATTATTATTGTACTAAATTTTTAAAAACGTTAAATTCTTATCTAATTCTTCTATTGGAATTATATTTAAATTTTACACTAATAAGCACATATAACTTTTGTATTTGAATATATTTTTCAACAGCTTTAGTTTTTAAAGTAAATAATTATAATAATATTTATAATAACATTGTATGATATTTTTCTGAACTTAATCATAATTAATTTGTAACTATTTTACAATTATTTATAAGCAAACAATCAATTTTTTTTTTTTTGAAACCCAAACAATCAATTGTTGAAACTTAATACTTATAAAAAAAAATGTTACAATAAATAAAAAAAAACCTACTCTCCGATTTTTAATTTTTTTTCTACAAAATTGTTTTCGCCAAAATCTCTGATAAAAATGTGTGACGATTATAATATTAAATTAGTAATGCATTCATATAATTTTATTCATATATTTCGCGGATAATTTTTTGAATTTTAGATCATACACAATTAACACAACAATAACCAGGGGATGCTTATGACGATGGAGCAGATCACGACAAACAAAATGGTAGCGATGGACGTATGCTTCTCCCACCTCACCAGCGATCAAAGGATGACCACTGCCAGTCATCAGCAACAATGATAGCAACAATGGGTGTTGGAGTATGCGTGTAACAAAGATAATGAAAAATAAATATAAAATATTTTTACACTTAAGTTTGAAATTAAAATCCTTATTGTCCAAACTAAATATAGAAACATAAAAATTAGTTAGTTATCCATTCTATAAATTGGACCCAGAATGATACGGCCCAAGTTGACCCCAATGGTGTAATCACTCATGAGAACACTCAGGACAACGGCCCAATTGCTGAGAGGGGAGCGCAAAATGATGCCAGGCACAAAAGGAACATCTACAAGCCTCTAGCTGGTTGAATGATTATTAGATTTAATAGTTTTATATTTGTAATAGATTCTAGATTATTCTGAAAGGACAGTTGTTCTATGATTTGTAAAAGTTGTAACTACTTAACTTTTCTATGAGGTGATGATTGAATGAAAAGAATCTAAGAAAATTGTAAGAGAAATATCCTCTTCTTATTTATTTTGGGGAGTTTTCCTTCTCTCGAACAAGGAAATAGCCTAGCTTAGTATATCCTATCATTGGTGATCTCATCTCACCTTTATGCCTCCCAAAGCAACCCAACAAATGGAGGAAGCCATTGCCACCCTGCATCAGCGACTAGAACAACTCCTACTTCAGATTAACCAATACTCACTCTACTATGCAAGCCGCCATGGACACCTGCAATGACGCCTTTGTCACCGCCATTGAGAACTTGACTGGATCTTCCAAGCGGAAAATTATTTCCTCTTTTACAATATTCCTTCCTCGCAGTGAATGGAGCTGGTCGAGTTCTATATGATTGGGAACAACCACAGTCGGTACAAGTGGATGTCCAGTAATCAAATGCTATCTACTTGGGACGCTCTTGTGTGAGCAATGGAGCTCCGATTTGGCCCATCCTCGTACGAGAACCATAAAGCCACCCTTTTCAAGCTCTACCAACTTGGATAGGTGGTTGAGTATCAGGTCGCTTTTGAGAAAATTTTGAACAGCGTAGTAGGCCTCTCTCCTGAAGCCTTGCTAAACTGCTTCATCTTCGGGCTCTGCCCCGACATCCAACGAGAACTTGCGATTTAGCAACCCCACTCCCTCTCTTAAGCTTTAGGTTTAGCCAAGCTCATAGAATATAATATCCTAGATACCGCAACCCCTTCATCCAACCGTCGCCCCACATTTCCAGCAACAACCCAAAACCCACCCCTCCTTCTGAAACCCCCACCCTCAGCATCATTTCCCATCCGCCACGTAACCCCTCTAGAAATGCAAGCTCTAAAGCCAAAGGGCTTTGTTACAATTGTGATGATAAGTTTCACCTAGGACATATATGCAAAGCCAACAAACAATTTCTTCTTCTTATCAATGATGACCCAGTTGAACCCCTAGTCGAGGACCCAGATGACCCCCCACCAGACCCACCCTATCCCTACCCACCTTCAAATCCCAACCGAAAACCACTAGTGCAGAAAAGTGATTCTACATCGGAGTTTACACATCAGTTTCTATGAAACTGATGTGTAAAAGGAGGCGGTGGCATTTTTGAAATTAAAATCAAAGTATTACACATCGGTTTAAGGAATAACCGATGTGTAAAACATTTCCACATCGGTTATTTCTAACCGATGTTTAAAATTAAAATAAAAAAAAATTAAACTCAGAAATTGTTAACATTTAACATCGGTTGTATTAGAACCGATGTGTAAAACAGTCATTAACCACATCGGTTTCTAATAACCGATGTATAAAACTATTAAAAAAAATTAGAAATTAAAATTTTATTTTTAAACATCGGTTTTATTATTAACCGATGTGTGAAACTTTACCACATCGGTTCTAAGTTAACCGATGTGTATTATTATTTACATATTAATTCCCTCTTCCTTCCTTTTCATTTTGGCGGAGAACTTTTCATCTGAGCTCTCTCCCTCATTTTCCTTTTCATCTGAGTTCTTCAACCCTAAACAAGGAAAACAACGCATCTGAGTTCTTCAACCCTAAACAAGGAACTTTTCATCTGAGCTCTCTCACCTGACGCGATCTTGGCTGGTTGTTCATACCAGCCACAACTTCTCATCTCCCATCTCCCTCACTTTTTGCCGCCGCCGCGACGACGGAAGCTCCGGTGTATCGCCGTCTGCCTTCGCCTCCACCACCGTCAACTCCCTCTCATCTCTTGGCTTCTCTTTCTCGGTTCCCACTCTCATCTCCTCAACTTCTCAAAGGTAAAACACAGAACATCCTTACATGTTACAACCCCTGTCATATGAATTTTTGTTTTTATTTATGGGTTATTGGTAGTTGTTGTTCTGATATAATAAGCCAGTTCTATGCTTTAGCTTTTTTCACATTTGCTTTTGCTGATTTTCAAGTGAGCTTCAAGTATCAGATCAATGTGGGGGATTTTTAGTTGATTCTCGTTTTCTAGCTTCTGTATTCCCAGTTGTTCACTTTCTTCTTTGTGTAATTTTTGAATGCTTTTTCTTTACTTGCGTTCTTTGGAATGGAGACTAGTAGATGCTAAGTTTTTAGTTGGATGCTTGTGAAATCTGGTTTTGGTTTTGTATTTTTCCAGTGTTGTTTGGGTGTTTCCATGGTGGTAACAGATATCACTTTGTCATTAATCCTAGAACTATTGGGTGGTATTTGTGAATATTACTGTTATTTCAATCCTGGGTGTTCAGTCTAAGGGGTTTTGATGGATTGTTGGGGGCATGAATTTAGCTATATTTCAACCTCCTAGCAGTTTGTGTGTTTCTGGTTGACAATGTACCTAATGTCCTGCTTCTTTTGTAATCTTTTCTTTATTATGATGTATACGGGTTTGAGTACCCCTTGTACTCGATTCAATACATTTTTTGCTTATAAGAAAAAAAAACCAAAAACCTTGATATCTCTGATTGTTTCTCCAGTTTTGGTCGATGCATTTCTGTTTACATCAACTTTCATCATCTTTATGACATCATCAGGAGAATATGAATCCTTATTTGCTCCATCTATTTTGTAAGAACATGTGATCTCAACCCTTTTTACAGTAAAATCTAAATACAAACAAAATAATATTTAAAGTAAAATATCTTACCATGATGTACGTTCATCACATAAATGTTTTCTTTCTCATAGTCGATGACAACCTCATGTCCAAGAGGACTGAATGCAACATGACTAATTGCATAATCTTTCTGAAATTGAAACAAGAAACAAGAGAATCAAACGAGTAGTAGTACACTCACACCTTTAGACAGAATAGAATTCCCAATATAAAAAAGCAAAGAACTAACCTTAGATCTTGTTTTTACCCTTTTCCTCTCTCTGTGTTTTGGTAAGTGACATTACACAGACCGCATAGCGACTGTCACTCTTATGGTTTTCATTAGAATTCTTAGATGTTCATTTTACTGCAGGGTGATCTACACTTCATTGCATAGTGCTCTGCCTTTGCTTTGTTCACTTCTCTGCTTGTCTTTGCATAATAACAACTAGGCATGTCTCTCGGAAGGTGCGTTTTGGCTGAAAAGCTTTCATTGGAGTTTTAATGTATTTTCTTGAAAATTTATTTGATTCGATAATATGCCCACAATAATTAGTAAAGCCTTAGTTTCCCGTTTGAGATGCAATACTAATGAGCGTACGTGTACGTGTACGTGCTTAATGTACCGCTCATTGTGTTGGATCTTGAATTGTCCAAAGTTGGACAGTTTGGGAAAAAACTTTTTCTTAATTCAGTTAAAATAGTTATTCATTGATTCTAATGTTATATACTTGATGAAAGTTCGGATTGATACATTTCCTTTCGTTCTCCGGGTGCATACTTTATCGTGGTGGATGTCATCGCGTTCAAGTAGTGTACGTCGGAGACCGCGGGGAAATCTTTGCCGAAATTTTGTCGAGTATGAGCATGAGAGTTAAGGACTAGCTGTTAACCGAATGTTGAAAAAGTTTCTTCTCGAATGGGATAGGGCCATACCTGTCATAAGAAGTGGTTGATGAATATGTTGGACTAAGTACGAAGGTATTGGTTTAGTCATGGATCGCGGTTGGATGAATGCTAGACGGACAAGTGATGAGTATGAGAATGGAGTGGAAGATTTTCTACAGTTTGCAAAAACAAATGCTCCTGATAGTGGTAACGGAAGGTTTTATTGTCCTTGTGTTAACTGTTTGACTGAGAGACGACTAGAAGGCCGAGGAGATACGTGATCATCTTATTTGTGAGGGGATTTGTAAGAGTTATACAACATGGATATGTCATGGTGAATCGTTAGACAGCCGAGGGTGTCGGATAGAGAGGAAGTTGATGGCGTGGAAATGGACGATGGACTAGAGGACATGATCCGTGATGTTGGGCAAGAGTCTTTTCGGCGCGCACATGTGTATGATACTTTGTGCAGTGATGCGCAATTGGCTTTGTATCCGGGGTGCACTAATTTCACACGGTTGTCAGCAGTGTTAAGATTGTTCAATGTGAAGGCGAGAAATGGGTGGAGCGATAAAAGCTTTACCGAATTGCTTGAGTTGTTGAAAGAAATGCTTCCAAAAGGCAACACATTGCCATCTCGAAACTATGAGGCGAAGAAGATATTGTGTCCGATGGGTATGGAGTATAAGAAAATACACGCTTGCCCCAATGATTGTATATTGTACAGGAAAGAGTTTGAAGAGATGCACGAGTGCCCCAGGTGTGGGGTATCACGCTACAAAGTGAAGGATGGTGATTCTAGTTGTGATGTGGTCACCAAAGGTCCTCCTGCGAAGGTGTTATGGTATCTTCCCGTGATTCCACGGTTCAAGCGATTGTTTGCTAATGTAAATGACGCAAAGAACATTAGATGGCATGCAGATGAGAGGAAGTGTGATGGACAGCTTCGCCATCCGGCCGATTCTTTGCAATGGAAGAGAATTGATAGTTTGTTTCCGGATTTCGGCAATGAGCCCAGAAACCTCAGGCTTGGACTTGCTACCGATGGAATGAATCCATATGGAAACTTAAGTAGTATTCATAGTTCATGGCCTGTTCTCCTTGTAATTTACAACCTGTCTCCTTGGTTGTGCATGAAGCGCAAATACATTATGTTAAGTATGATGATTTCGGGTCCTAAACAGCCAGGAAATGATATTGATGTTTATCTGAGTCCCTTGATTGAAGACTTGAGAATGTTTTGGGATGAAGGCGTTGATGTGATTGACGAGTATTGCCGTGAGACATTCAGATTGCGTGCCATGTTATTTTGCACCATCAATGACTTTCCAGCATACGGGAACCGTGTGGGTATAGTGTTAAGGGGCATAAAGCATGTCCAATATGTGAAGAAGGCACATGTTACCATCAACTGCAATATGGAAGGAAGACGGTTTACCTTGGGCATCGGAGATTTCTCCGACGTAATCATCCTTATCGTAGATTGAGGAAAGCTTTCAATGGACTTCCAGGGAATGAAATTGCTCCGGTGGCCTTGACTGGAGAGCAAGTTTATGAAAGGGTGAACAACACTAATGTTATCTATGGGAAGACCCAGAAGAAGGCTACAGAGAAGAAAATATGGAAGAAGAGGTCGATCTTCTTTGATCTTCCATACTGGTGCAAGCTTGATGTAAGACATTGTATTGATGTGATGCATGTAGAGAAAAATGTGTGTGACAGTTTAATCGGAACGCTTCTTAACATTCAAGGCAAGACAAAGGATGGTGTGAATGCCAAATGCGGATCTAGTTGCGATGGGTATACGAGAGCAGTTAGCTCCACTTAAAGTGGGGGATAAGAAGACTTATTTGCCCCCAAACATGTCATACTTTATCAAAAAAAGAGAAAATAAGTTTACGTGAATGTCTACGGGGAGTCAAAGTGCCACAGGGTTACTCTTCAAATATCAGAAGACTTGTCTCAATGAAAGATCTCAAATTAGTTGGCTTAAAGTCTCATGATTGTCATGTCTTGATGCAACAACTACTACCGGTGGCCATTCGTGACATATTGCCTAAAAAAGTCAGACATGCCATTACTAGGTTATGCTTATTCTTCAATGCTATATGTAGCAAGATCATTGACACTAAAAATTTGGATGAGTTGGAAAATGAGGCAGCCATTGTATTGTGCCAATTGGAGATGTATTTTCCACCTTCATTTTTTGACATCATGGTTCATTTGATTGTTCATCTAGTGACGGAGATTAGATTGTGCGGTCCCGTTTATTTAAGGTGGATGTACCCGGTTGAGCGATACATGAAGATCCTAAAAGGATATATGAAAAATCCACACCGTCCCGAAGCATCTGTTGTTGAAAGGTATGTTGCAGAAGAAGCTATTGAGTTTTGTACAGACTACATGTCAGAAGCGGAACCTGTAGGGCTTCCGAAGTCTCGTCACGAAGGAAGATATGATGGTAAGGGTACACGAGGTATCACTGTTAAGAGCGTGGATCGGGAGGAAGTGCTTCAAGCACATTTGTATATATTGAATAACACTGATGAGGTTGAACCATACTTATGTGAGCATAAAAGCATCATCAATGAAACTTACCCTAGAATGAATGAAAAATGGTGTTTGAACAAGCATAACAAGACTTTCTTGAACTGGTTTAAAGAAAAAAATTTCAAAGGATGGTGCTCGCTTCTGCTACATTAAAATGGCTAGCACAGGGGCCTAACTTTGATGTCATATCTTGGAGTGGGTACGATATCAATAAGTTTTCCTTCTATACAAAGTCCCGAGGATGACAAAAGTACTATGCAAAAACAGTGGGGTTATGGTCGTCGCATTGAGTCCATGCATTTCTCTAGTTCGAAAGATAAAAACCCTGTTATGGCATCAGTTGCATACTTTGGAATCATTGAAGAGATATGGGAGGTTGATTACACGAAGTTTAGAGTACTGTTTTTAAATGTCGGTGGGTCGATGATAACAATGGTGTGCAAACCGATGAGTTAGGATTCAAATTGGTGGACCTTAGTAAGGTAGGTAATAAAGAGGAACCTTTCATCATGGCATCCCAGGCAAAACAAGTGTTTTATATCCGTGATCTTTCTAACAAAAGGTGGTCAGTGGTTCTCCAGGGAAAAACATGTATAATGGTAGTGAGGGAAATCACGATTCAACTCTTGATATTTCTGATACTCCTTCTTTCTCAACACGAGTGCCAAATTTCAATGAGGAAAATGAAGTGGATGATGTACATGCTACTCGTAATGATCACCAAGAAGGGTTATGGGAGAACTTTACTAATTGACCACAAAGTAAGTTTAGTTTGATATTACCATCAAGTTTGGCATATTATATGTTTACGTTGATATTTATAAGTTATGTTTATGTACGTTGATCGATATTTATAAGTTATGTTTGATATTTATCCTGGCATACTAACAAGTTTTTTTTTGTTTTGTGTTTAAACAGGTATACCTGGCTGATCATGAGGATATCCCTCCTTCATGCAGCGGGTCAGAGACCCCATCTACCGGTAGAAAAGGTAGACGTGCCACACGGATGAGGAATTTGACTGCCAACCGTGGGTCAAATCAAAGGATAAGAGTAGACTTTGATAATAACCTCAATCCTATTGGGCCAATGGAAGATCAATTTAACAGTTTTGTGGCGACCCTTGCTAGGAACAGGCCAGATATACTCATTGATAGGTGGAGAGATGTGCCGGCGGACGTGAAGGAGCAGATATGGGAGAGTGTTCTGGTATCTATACTTCTACGTCCTGTGTTTGTCTGTATCTACTTTATTTTTATCTTAATAATATCATACAGTAATTCGTTGATTCTTCTGGTCTTAATGTAGTTGACCTTTGACATACCGGATACATACGCTATGAAGAAGTGTTTGCTAAAGTATGCTGGAGAGCGTTGGAGGGCTTTTAAGGCCAACCTGGGCAGATACTATATATTCAATCCAAAAAGTAAAAAGAACCCACTCGAGGTGTATCCGTTTCTTGACAAGGCGACGTGGACATGATCCCAGCTTTCAGGTTAACTTATTTGATTTGTCTCTAAATTTATGTAATTGTATTAATTTCATTTACTTATGTAATTTAATTGTCTTTTATTTATAACAGGAGAAGAGGGAAAAGGGGCAGAAAAACCAAAGCAAGAATGTCTACCCCCATGTCATGTCTCGTGGGGGATATAAAAAGCTTGTTAAGAAAATGGTTGAAGAGGAAAAGAAAGCACGTCAGGAGGCAGCATCTCAGGCGGATCCTAATGCTGAAAATCTTCCGGAGGTTGTTGATCCACCTCCACCCCCACGCCATCGTTCATGGAAGAGGGGCCGACAAAGAAAAACGGGACAATATACATCCGAGGAGGCCCGCCAAGTAGCTGAGAGGATTGTAAGTATAGTTTGTTGTAATTGTCATTTTAAGATTGTTACCGAATTGTAATGTGACCTGATATTTTATGTGATAGGATGCTTTGGATGATCAGCTAACCCAAGGAACCTTTGTTCCTAGAGGACGCGATGATGTCTTATCTACTGCCATCGGTAAACCAGACCACCCGGGCCGTGTCATTGGTGTTGGATGGGGAGTCGGCATTCGCCAATACCATGGTTCATCTTCACACCAATGCCACAGGGATTCGGTTGCGAGATGAAGAGCACGACTAAAACAGGAGATTGCAGGTGAGCTTCGACGGGGAGATGGCCGAACAGTTTGCCCAGCAGATGACAATATTGACTTCTATGTCCCAGCAGATGACAGCCGGTGTCCAACCCTCTGTCCAACCCTCTGTCCATGTGAGCACTAAGGGCTCATGTGATCCTCCTCATCATCCTGAAAATGATGATGATGGTGATCTTCTTCTTGCTGCTGCTGCGATGATGATGATGATGATGACGACCACCGATAGGTGTGTGAGTTGTATGTTGATGATCATCATCATCGCCGCTAGTGGCATTGGGTAGGGCATATAATAAGTTAGGTAATATCATACACCATCGGTTATTACGGATGATCAAGTGAGGGTGTCTGTTGAGATTATTCGAGATGTCGATGCTCGAGTCCCTGTGCCCACTGAGGAGGTTCAAACAGTGGGTCAGGCCCCCGGTAACTTCATCCTCTGGCCAAGAAGACTGGTAAACTTTCTTGTTGCATCCGAGGTATTCGGTTAGTTGTGTTTTTCTATATTCATAGTTGAAATATATTTATTATTGTTTAAACATAATGCTTTATTTTTATTCGTTATAGGATGTTGGAAATGATATTGTGCCTAAAAGGTCGGATCTAGGAAGACCAGAGATGTCTGCTCCTGCCAAGGTATTCATTTGACCATTTAGTTAATAACGAATTAAATAACTTAATTATCCGTGATTACTAATATATATCTATGTTGTTTAGGGGATCGACAAAGGGGCACCTGGCCATGGTGATGTTTTTAAAGTTCTGGCTATACAGGTTGTCACCATGGAGGATGATGCAGCCTTGGTAACGTTGGAACATGATGCCAGCCCTGGTGAACTGTATATACCAAAGAAGGAACTTATGGAGATGGCACTCAATAAAGAAATGGCCAGTTCTGCACACATATCGTTTTGGTGCACGTAAGTACATTTTATTTATAAGTTAAGTTCGTAATTAATTTTTAAATACTATGATAATGAACATGTTTTTCCAATATATTAGGTATCTGCATCGTATGTTAGTCGATCAGGGTAACCTCGCCCTTTATGGGTTCATTGACCCCATGTTCATTCAGGGTGATGTTCTCGTAGCATCGGAAGACCCGGTCACTACCATACGTGATATACTTGCCCGAGACGATCATCAATTCTATCTTGCGCCTTATCTCAATAAGTAAGTACCGATTATTTAAGTATAACTATATATGACTTAGTCACTAACTGTTCCGCAAATACAGCCGGCATTGGCAACTATTGCTCTTGTACCCAAGAATGAACGTCGTGGTCTTCTTCTGCTCATTGGGAAATAAGCCGGCGAATCAATCAAGAAGGCGATCCTCGAAACGTAAGCATTAAAATACTTTATAATCAGTAATGCAGTTGTTTTAATTATCTGAAATCTATTAGATATACTTTAATTAATGTTTTTGTCATGATAGGTCTATTAATGCATCCCACATGTTGCGTGGTGAAAGGCGTACTCGGGCTATCAGATGGATTATTCCCAGCGTAAGATATTTATTAGTTCAAATGCATCAAATGCAGTGGGTACAATAATTGATTTCTATTTTATTTAATTCCTCATATTCTAATTGGGTTTCATTTGTACGTAGTCACGTATACAACGTGGGTCATGGGAATGTGGCTACTATGTGATACAGTGGATGTTGGAAATTATCTCCTCCGGGATCACTGAAAGATGGAGCGAGGTAAATGTTAATTGACACAATTATAAGTTATAGTATAGATTCGTTATATGTTTTATGTTAGTTTATTACTTAAAAGATATAATCTTTTGTCCAATTAAACTTGCAGATATTCAACAATCCAACTCCATTATCTGATTCTGACATCAACATCATAAAGAGGCGTTGGGTAACTTTCTTTCTTGAAGTGTACCACCCATAGTTTGTATATATGTAGTTAGTTTAAAAACTTATCATGTACTAGCTATAATGTACCTTTGACTGATGATATGTATTAGTGCTCAGGTCTGGTTAAATTCTTCTTCTCTCGTGTTTTGATGTAGCCTTGATAAAATGTTGTTTTCATTCATTCGAAATTAATTAGGCCTGATGCCCTCTGTTTTCAGATTCTGTGCTCACTAGTCATTTGATGAAATGTCAGTATTTTTAACCATATGTGTAAGAGCTGATTGGTTGTGCCAAGAAAATTGAATGAAGTATGTTTTGCTTTTGATATGGTTAAAACTTTGTTGCAATTGTGTCAAAACTGGTTTGGTGTTATGTTGTTGTTTCTTGTTTGATCGAGTGGTCTTTGGTTTGTTTATTGATCTGCATTACTGAAACAAGGGAAAGGAATGATTGAAATGTAAATAACAGATTAAAAAAAAATGAGATTTTACACATCGGTTCATCAAAAACCGATGTGTAAATTTAACTTTCTACATCGGTTTTCCGTAGAACCGATGTGTAAATTTCACTTTACACATCGGTTCTATTTAAAACCGATGTAGAAAGTTAAATTTACACATCGGTTTTAGGCAAAACCGATGTAGAAAGTTAAATTTCCAACTGCTTATCAATTGATAAATTAATTTTCCACATCGGTTAATAGAAAACCGCTGTTTAAAATATACTTTACACATCGGTTTTTTAACCGATGTGTAAAGTGGCAATAAACCACATCGGTCGTTTCCACATCAGTTTGAAAACCGATGTGGAAAGCCAAAAATAACCGACGTGGAATCCCTTTTCTTCACTAGTGAACCCTTGTAACATCCCGTTTTTTGTTAAGTCCTTATATGTATGATTGTTTGTTTGTTTAAGCCTTAGGACTTAGCTTAGATTTATTGTTGAAGGGCTAAGTGAGGTTTTTAGGCTTAAAATCCCTTTCTGGTACATGAGCAAGGCCTTGCTCATATCCAGCACATTCGTGCTTGATGCACGCATCTTGTGACTATCTGAGTCACAAGCACAGTCGTGCTCAATAGGGAGCACGACCATGCTCTATGGGGAAAACCGTGCCTTGGAGGCACTGACGTGAGCACGCCCATGATCAATGTGGAGCACGACCACGCTCAGGTCTGGAGTTTATATATATGCACAGTAACCGAGAGTTTCATTTTAAAACCCTATTTTGGCATCCCAGTCACCCTAGTGCGGCTACACCTTGTCTCTTCCTATTTTCTCTAAACCCATTGCATTCTTGGAATTTTGCAGGCTCTTGGGAAGGTCTAGTTAGTCTGTGCCACAATCCTAGAAAGGTAATGGTTCTTCCCTTTTTGGTTTCCTTTTCTTGTTCTTTAATTGGGAACTAATTGGTCAACATTGTTGTTTGACCAAGGCTTGGAAAGTTGACTGAGTCGCTTGAGGGAACGCGTTGGAGTGGTCGTTTAGCTATCGCTGTTGGAATCTTCATACCATGTATGGGGAGAAGTATAGTGTAAACATTAGGCAAAGGGGGTAGCGTAAGATGAGGGGTTCCCATAACCCCATTGTTGTTGACTGTCTTTAATACCTATTCTAAGTTTGAATAAATGTTTGTTTGATTATGGTATGCCCGTTACGATGCCTAATTGATGTATCTGTTTAATATTTATAATGATGTTTGCCAATTTTTTTATGTTTGGTTAATATATTTATGCCATGAATTAATTGGTTAAATTGGTATGTTATCCATGACATGAATGTTGTTGACTGAATGTATGATGGTTGATGTTGAAACGGTTAATAAAACTCTAATTGGTTAAAATAGGGCTCTTTATTAACATGATAATTAAGGGAGTAATTTCCCAAAAGTGTTCATAAAACATGGATTAATAGTGAGAGGTGATATTTATGCCAAATGGTTTATTCAAGGACCCTAGGATTTGATTTAAGAGTGTTTAAGGAGTTTTTGGCTTCAAGAACACAATGAATCTGCCCAGACAGTACGGCCATGCCCAGGAGCACGACCGTGCTTAATAGGGAGCACGTCCGTGCTTCCAATTTGAATCTGGAATATGGTCGCGCTTTGAGCACGACCGTGCAGAACAATGAGCACGACCGTAGTCCACTTAAGTGGCAGCACAACCGTGCTAGGGGAAAGCACGCCCGTGCTCCCCCTACTGGACAGAACGTGAATTAAATGAATTGAAGGGGTGTTTACCCAATTGTCCCTAATGATGAGATAAAACACCAATCGAATGAAGAAGAGTTAGGTAACTTAATTAAATACTAATTAAGATATTTAAGAATAACAAGTTGGTTAAGCTGGTGCCTAATGGGTTATCGCATGTTGATATGCTTTGGTGCTTTTTGGCCAAAGTGGTCACGATGCTTTTTTGGCCGAGGTGTTGATAAGTTGAACCTTGGTGCTTTTTGGCCAAAGGGGCCTTGACTCTTATGGGTTAAGGTGTTGATGTTGATGTTGATGATGATGAGACTTTGGTGCTTATTGGCCTAAGAGGAGGTGGTGGTTATCATTGTTTGTTGTTGTGCCCATGCATTCACGCATCGGAGTTGTTAGTGAGGGAAGATCAACATAGGCGAGGTCATCCTAGAGTACGGCGATCTGGCCGTCCCCGGGTGGTTCACCCAAGGTTTGGTGAACCGTGCACCCTCGTGGTGGCGATTCGAGAGTATGGTGGGTCAGCTATCCAAGGGTTCACCCATGGTTTGGTGAACTGCCGGCGTTGGTGCTTTTTGGTCAATGTGGATATGTAACTCTGAAGTTGCCTTCCTGAGATAGTTTGGATCCACATGCATAATGGAGTAGAGGAGTAGTATTGCACCGCATAGCATATGTTGGTTGAATAATATGTTGATGTGATTATATATATATATATATATATATATATATATATATATATATATATATATTGATGTTATATATTGTATATTGCTTTGCTATGCTATGATGTATGTTCATCTTGCTTCATATCTCCATGCCGATGTGTTTATATGTTTTCTTACTCCCCGTTTTCTCTGTTTCCGTTGTTGGCATGTATCTTTTATGTAGAGGACAGCAAGCAGTCAGGAGATGAGTGACTCTGAGGAGCTACGACTCTATAGTTAGGATTTCCCAGATGTTCAATTTGTTTAGTTGTTTCAGTTTCAGTTGTATTCCGTGATTGTATCCGGATTTGGTGTACAAGCTCTGTATGTGACATCGGGGTTGGGTTATGTTTCTTGTTTATGTTCTTTTCCTTTTAAAACTGTTTTTATTTTTCGCGTTGTTGAGAACTAGTTCATGTGGGACCTTTCTACCCATGGACCTTTCATTTTTAATTAAATGACGTATGCATGCTTTTATTCATTATCTTTATATTTAATGCTTTATTTAACATGCGGAGTAGTAGCGTGTCACATTTAGTGGTATCAGAGCAGGTCTGTCCTATCAGGCCGTGGTGTGAGTCTGTTGTGTGCTCTAGTTTGAATTGTATATACTTGTTATAGACAATGATGCTTAATGTTAGGAGCCTGTAGCTTTTTCCTGCTTAAGTTCTCTGTATTTAATGGTTGTTTTGGACATTTACAGGAACTCATGGCAGGAAGAGGCATAAACGATCAGGCAATCGCTGACGCGTTGGTACTCCTTGCCAATGCTATAAGGCAAGTTCAGAACAACAACAACGGAGGACCGGCTGAGTTTCAGGGTCTCGACAAGTTCCAGTGGAATAATCCGCCATCTTTTAGAGGAGCTTACGACCCTGAGGGTGCTCTGTTGTGGATGAGAGAGATAGAGAAGATATTCCGAGCCATGGATTGCAATGGCCAGCAGCAAGTTATCTTTGCCACTTTTCTGCTCACTAAGGAGGCTGAGCACTGGTGGGAGAACTACCGTCAGAGGATGGTGACAGAGGGTATAGCAGTCACTTGGGCTGTGTTCAGAGAGGTTCTTGGAGAAGTATTTTCCTGCGGATATTCGTGACAAGAAAGAGATGGAATTCTTAGTCCTAAAGCAGCGGAATATGTCAGTGGGAGAGTATGCGGCGAAGTTCGAGGAGCTAGCTAGGTATTACACACCGTATCAAGTTTTGACTGAGGATCGTTCTAAGTGTGTCAAGTTTAAGGATGGCCTTCTCCCAGAAATCAAGCAGGTAATTAGCTACCAGGAGATCAGAGTCTTCCCAACCTTGGTGAACAAGTGTAGGATCTTTGACGATGAATACAAGTCCAAAGTGGCCAGTTTCAAGGGTTCATATAACCAGAGCAGCGGGAAGACCGAGTAGGAAGATAAGGGCAAGCAGCATTACGCTCCTGCCGGCCGGGATTTCAAACAGAGTGGCAGGAAGCCACGGTTTTCTTATGATAGGTTTAGGGGTGGGAAATCTAATGCCCCTAGGCCCATGAAGTGTTGAAAGTGTGGTGCACCAGATCACTTCACTACCTAGTGCAAGGAATCATACGCCATCTGCTTTAGGTGTGGCAAGCCTGGCCACATCAGTCGGGAGTTTAGAGGAGCAAAGTCAGAACCTCCAAGTGCTAGCAAGAGTCAGCAGTCTCGGGCTACTCTTAGTGGAGCTAAGGCCTCCGAGTCCGATGACTTGATCCAAGGCATGTGCTTAATTGATGGAACTCCTTTAACTGTCTTGTATGATTTGGGTGCTACACACTCGTTTATATCACATGATAGGATCAAGAGTTTAAATTTGCTTGTGACCTTTCTCGAGTATGATTTGATTGCTTCCACACCCACAAACAAGCATGTTCTCACTTCTCATGCATGCAAGAACTGTCATATCACCATATATGGTAGAAATTTTACTGTCGATCTTGTATGCTTTCCTTTAAAACAGCTTGATATTATTCTTGGCATGGACTGATTATCTTCCAACCACGTCCTTCTGAATTGCTTTGATAAAACCGTAGTTTTTGGCACTCCTGTGGAGTCTAAGGATCCTAGATTTCTCTCTGCCAACCAAGTTAAGGCTTCGACGAAAGAAGCCCAAGTGTACATGATGTTATCTTCCCTGGAAGTAGAGAGCCCTCCTAATGCTGGAAGTGTGCCTGTTGTACGGGAATTTCCTGAAGTGTTTTCGGGGGATGTTTATAACTTGCCCCCTGAGAGAGATGTTGAGTTCACCATAGATTTATTGCCTGGCACCGGGCCAATATCAATAGTGTCCTATAGAATGTCTCCTATAGAGCTAGCTATGTTGAAGGAACAGATAGAGGATCTGCTCCAGAAGCAGTTTATTAGGCCTAGCGTATCCCCATGGGGAGCGCCAGTGTTGTTGGTGAAGAAGAAGGATGGCAGTATGAGGTTGTGTGTCGACTATCGACAACTCAACAAAGTGACCATTAAGAATCGATATCCCCTCCCTAGGATTTATGATCTTATGGACCAGTTGATATGAGCTTGTGTCTTCTCTAAAATAGATTTAAGGTCAAGGTACCATCAGATTCGGGTTGAGTCTGAGGACATCCCGAAGATAGCGTTTAGGACACGTTATGGTCACGACGAGTACTTGGTTATGCCCTTTGGAGTGACCAATGCTCCTGCTGTGTTCATGGACTACATGAACAAGACCTTTCACCCTTACTTGGATAAGTTTGTGGTGGTTTTCATAGATGACATCTTAGTGTACTCCAAGACCAAGGAAGAACAAGAGGAACACTTTAGGGTTGTCTTGCAGACCCTTAAGGAGAAGCAGTTGTATGCTAAGTTGTCTAAATGTGAGGTTTGGCTAGAAGAGGTGAGTTTCTTAGGACATGTCATCTCTAAAGGTGGGATAGTCGTGGACCCGACTAAGGTTGAGACGGTGCTCCAGTGGGAAGTGCCAAAGTCAATAACTGAGATTAGGAGTTTCTTGGGTTTAGCAGGGTACTATAGGAGGTTCATAGAAGGTTTCTCTAAGATAGCTTTACCCTTGACCCGTCTCACCAAGAAAGGATAGCTCTTTGTGTTGGACTCTAAGTGTGAGGAAAGTTTCCAGACCTTAAATGATAGGTTGACATCAGCACCAGTGTTAGTTTTGCCAGATCCTAGTGAACCTTTCGTAGTTTACTATGATGCTTCTAAGCAAGGTTTAGGTGGCGTGATGATGCAGAATGGTAAGGTAGTAGCTTATGCTTCTAGGAGGTTGAAAATTCATGAGAATAACTACCCTACCCATGACCTAGAGTTAGGAGTTGTGGTGTTTGCCTTAAAGATTTGGAGGCATTACTTTATGGAGTGAGGTTTGAGGTCTTTAGTGATCATAAAAGTTTGAAGTATCTCTTTGATCAGAAGGAGATGAATATGAAGCAGCATAGGTGGATGGAGTTTCTTAAGGACTACGCGTTTGATTTAACCTACCACCCATGAAAGGCCAACGTAGTGGCAGATGCTCTTAGTAGGAAAACCTTGCACGTCTCCGCTTTGATGGTTAGGGAGATGGATTTGATTGAGGAGTTTAGAGATCTGAGTTTAGCTTGGGAAGTTACCCCTAAGAGCATTAGGCTTGGAACCTTGAAGGTTACCAACAGTTTGATGGACCAGATTAGAGAAGGTCAAAAGATAGACCAGCTTCTCTTAGACCAGAAAGTGTTGCTTGCTCAAGGTAGAAACCTTAGTTTCAAGGAAGGAAGTGATGGAGTTTTGAGGTTTCAGGATAGAGTTTGTATACCGGATGTTCTTGAGCTTAGGAAGTTGATCCTTGAAGAAGGACATAAGAGTGGTTTAAGTGTGCACCCAGATGCCACCAAGATGTATCAGGATCTTAAGCGCATGTTTTTGGTGGCCTAGGATGAAAAAGGATGTAGCTGAGTTTGTCTATGCGTGCTTAGTGTGCTAGAAGGCCAAGATGGAACACCAAAAGCCTTCAGGTAAGTTGCAATCTTTGAGTATCCCAGAGTGGAAGTGAGATAGCATCTCTATGGATTTTGTATCTGGACTCCCTAGGACTCCAATTGGTTATGAAGCTATCTGGATTGTTGTGGATAGATTGACTAAGTCTGCCTATTTCATCCCTATGAACATGGAATATCCCTTAGAAAAGTTGACCAGGTTGTACATCAAAGAGATAATTAGGCTTCATGGTGTACCCTCTAGCACAGTGTCGGATAGAAACCCGAGGTTTACCTCTAGGTTTTGGAATAGTTTGCATGAGGCTTTAGGGACCAAGCTTAGACTTAGTTTGGCTTATCACCCACAGACTGATGGTCAGTCTGAGAGAACCATCCAGTCCTTAGAGGACTTGCTTAGAGCTTGTGTGCTAGAGCAGACTTGCTAAGCTTCCTAGGGCATTCATAGATCAATCCTATTGGTCTTTAACTACACCATCAAATATCAATCTCATTATTCTTGTTTAATCTTCATGTCTTATAATTATTGGGAATTAATCCTTTAATTCTTGATTCATTATTAATGTCCCTAAAACACTCATTAGTCATTCCTAGGGTCTTGACTATACCATTGAGCAATAACCTCGCCTCTCATTACTATAATTCATGTCTCATGAACAATTAGGGTATTAGTCCTTTAATTCCATATATTATTAATAAGCCTTATTATTTAGTTAGAGTCTTATTAACATTAACAACATCATCAAACCAACACTCATCATGGCATAAACATCATTCTCAAACCAAACATTATTCATGGCATAAACATCGCATTAAACTCATGAATAAACATGCCAATTATAACTAAACACATATAAACATAAAATAAGATAGCAATCAGGCAAATAGCAAACAATAGGGTCATGGTTAACCCTTCATCTTACGCTACCCCAATGCCTACATGTTCATACTATCCCTTCTCCCCATACCTGGTATGAAGATTCCTCTAACACCGACACACGAAGCTACTTTGGCTCCCTCGAACGGCTCGACGAACTCTTCAAGCATTGGCCAAACGCAAGAAGATTAACCAATTAATCTCCAATTTAAGAAAAAAGGAAAATGAGATTAAAAGAGGGATAACTGTTACCTTTAATTGGCACTACCAAGCGACTCCTTTCCCAAACAACGTGAGAACTCCAAGCACTTGATGGGTTCAAAGGAAAGAGGGGTAAGAGGGGTTGCAGCCGCACTAGGGTTGCTAAAAGTGCCAATATGATGGTTAACCCATAACCTTCTCTAAAAGCTCTCTTATATAACATCATACCCCAAGCACGGTCGTGCTCCCCCTAAGCACGGACGTGCTCAACTTGAGCACGAGCTTGCTCAGGTAAGCACGGGGTCCGCGACATGTTCGTCAAAAACTCCTATTCCCAACACGGTTGTGCTCCCTTTAAGCACGGCCGTGCTCGTGGCTCACTCAGCCACAGAGCAGGAGATCAAGCACGGGCGTGCTAAACATGAGCACGGCCATGCTCATATACCAGAAAGGGATTTTCCACTTTAAAATCCCACGTAGCCCTTTTTAACATTCCTAAGGTCAAACTTTAACAACATGCAACACATAAAGCACACATATAAGCACTTAGAGGCTTTATACAAAAAACGGGGTGTTACACCCACCAACTCACCGACTTCTGATCGAGACCACCCTGCCAGTACCTCTGTGGACACAGGATGGACCATCATCATCCACACCCGTGCCACGACCATCATCATCAGCGGCGCAGGAGAGTTGTGATTCATCCGACCGGAGGATTCTTCTTATCCCAGGGGGATAATAAGTAAGCTAATTTAATTATTCATGACATTAATGCTTTAATGTTCCTGCAGATTTCTGCCCGCGAAGGGCCCATCTGATTCGATCTCTAAGATCATAAAGTAGAAGTTTGATGGTGTATGGCCTACCTGGAAGGGCATCCCTCTGGACCATAGAGATCAGTTGTTTAAAGAATTTAAGGTAATAATTTATTATATTATTTAAATTTAAATTACATTTCTTATTAATTAAAATTTAATTTTAATATATATAAGAATTGCCTAACAAGTGTTTGTTGCAGAAAGAGTATCGGTGGGCCCCACATTTGGAGGACATCATCAGGGCCAGCTTTGAGCATAAAGGTTCATTGGCCATGAAGAACACAATGAACAAGCTCAGGAAGGGTAAGGATAAGGGGAACCGGATGGATATGCATGGAAGGGTAATGCACATGGTAATTTCTCAGTGAGTAGTGCCTATCAGATTTGTGTTAATGAAGCAGAACCAGAAGAAGATAACATCTGGGATCACATCTGGAATTGGCAAGGTCCGTTCAGAATACAGATTTTTCTATGGAAGGTGGGCCACGATAGCTTATGACTAACCTAAGGAGAAGTGGATGGAGCTCTTCTTCTCCCGATTGTCCATCTTGTCCGAATGTGCTGGAATTTGTTATGCATGTTATTAGGGATTGTCCTAAAGCGACCCAGATTTGGATTCCTTTGGTAGATTCCTTGAAGCTGCAAGAGTTCTTCAACTTGGATCTTCGTGATTGGGTTAAAGCTAATCTATCGAGGTCATTTGGAAAAGCAAACTCAACTAATTGGGCGGATATTTTTGTTATAGGATGTTATAGACTTTGGATTTGGCGTAATAAAGAGCTATTCGATCCTGACTTCAAAAGACCAACATGGCCTGTTGTAAGTATTCAGCAAGAAGCATCTGAATTCTCCATCCTGAAATACCAGTTATTGGGTTCTAAGGTTAGGAAGAAATCTGTTTAACTGATTAGGTGGAGTTTCCCAAAAATGGGCGGTGGAAGCTGAATTCAAATGGAACTGCTAAAGGGAATCCGGGGAGTTCTGAGTGTAGAGGCATTATCAGGGACGATAGGGGTTTCTTTGTAGCTGGATATTGTCTCCATATAGGCACTAGTAGTGCTTTTACAGCAAAAATGTGGGGAATCCTTAAAGGTCTGGAAGTAGCCTAGGAAAGAGGAATCAGGAAACTGGAGGTTGATCTTGATTCTAAAGCTATTGTTCAAATGATCTCCAAAGGACTAGAGGCAGGTCCGAGCCATTGCAAGCTCCTTTCAAGAATCTTCAGCTGGGCAAACATATTGGCATATTTCCTTTAATCACACCTTTAGAGAAGGTAACATATATGCATACTGGATTTGCTAATTTTGAGCTTGGAGCAGGAGTTGGGATTCCACTTGATAGATCAAATTCCTGTTGACTTAGCCTTGTTGATTCATAGTGATGGGTCCCGAGTAGCCTTACGCCGTGCAGTGTTAGACATGTAATTTTCCTTTTTCTTTTGGGCTTGTAACCCCTTTCCTAAAAAAAAAACTTATCGCAGTACGTAGCCCCAAATATATTCACAGCATGGATAGCATAAATACCCGAAACATCAGCAGAGCAATGAGAATTATTAGTGTGACTTGTGAAGGCAAGAGAAGAACGAAACACGACCAACCATGGACACAATGGTCTTCACGAAGGATAAGATTACCCTACTACCCTCATTATCACTAAAAGTTTCACGTGTACAAATACCATACATCCAACTCATGTCGGAAAACCCATTATATGAACACATGGAAAGATGAACAAAAATTGGGGGGAAGATAAGTACAGCATTGGCATAACAACAAAGATAGCCCGGAACTACCCATGCAAGTGTAAAAGGCAAAGCAATGACCATGCACAACAGCACCCTTCAGAGTCTTTGCCTGTGCAGCCATCATTGCGGGATGTGGAATCACCCCATTCTGGATGGAGGCGATCATCCATGTCTGATCATAATTTATATTATTCAATTTTGCATATATCAGAATGCCAACTTGTTCCAGAAACTCCATGAGTCGTAAGTCACAAGGTAATCTATCCTCAAGCATTATATGATATAGAACTGTCCTTTAAATTCGATTAGCCAAGCAAGTCCCTGAACAAGTTGGGATTCTGGCTTGTGGGCGTCACACCCATCTGCCTGACTTTTGCATCCTTCTCCAAAGAATCTTTAGCGTTTGGACCCTTAGCAGGCTGTGACGAAGGTGTCATAATTGTTTCTCCAGTAGTACCTCTGTTTTCTGCAATTGACAACTCGGATAAAAGATTTATATCCCCACTCTCAGGGATAGAATAGCCACCACTGCCACTATGTCCACTTGCAGTAGTCTCTGAATAGAGTGCCGTAATATCAGGTACATTTGTAGCGCCGCCACCACCATGGTTTGTTGTAGAACTAATACTTGGGTCAAGAAGTCCTTCCAATTGCATGAATGGGTCAACAGAGGGAGGTGCAGTAGTGATAGTTGGTTCACCTAAGTCAAGCAAATCTGGAGGAGGTTGATGATTAGTTTTCTCCCCAGCTACTTCTTTGGATACAACTGCAGCCTTTGATTCCTGAGATCTGTCAACAGCACTGGCACTAGGCTTTGGAACCTTGTTGCTAGTTGATGATCTTTTATCAGGTTTAGTGGAACCACCAAACAATGAGGCAGCAAGCTTCTGCTTTTCTGGAGAAATTTCAATCTGTGCCTTTCTCGAGTCATAGCTATCACGTACTTTTGGATTTGCAGCAGTTGCACCATCCACCTGAGTTACCCCATTCACCGGTTTTTGGGAAGTAGAATTTGAGGATGATGTTGGAGATGAATAAGTTGGCCTACCCCACTTCTTCTGAACACCATCAAGCCGTAGCTTAAGCTCGTTTGACCCAGTCTCTGATGCTGATCCCACTGATGAGGTCTGATGGGTCTCCCTAGAATACAATGCCTCCGGTACTGGAACAAGGTCTGTTGAGGTTGAAAGTGAAACTGGAGCGACTTTTGATGGCATTGGAGGCTTCGGAAGTTCATATGCCTCAAATCTCAGTCCATGCTGTGAAGATTCAAGCTGATCCTGGCTTCTGAAGTTGCTTATATTTCCCATTCCATTGCGCTCATCCTCGGGAATGTAGGGTTGAGCGCCCCTTTCTAGAGACTGCTGAACATAACCATTGAGGAAAGAAAGATTCTTATCAACCTGCATAAAGATCCACCATGTTAACAACCTTGGATCAGGAAAACAAGAATGTTCGTATGGTAGTGAGAATTTGACAATAAAATTACTACATTTCATATATCCAAGCCACTGATAAAAGTAGTCTTGGATTGAACCACCCGTAAGCTCATACTTCAGATCATAAGACCATAAAGAAGTTATCTATGTAAATTAGGCTCCGCTGCACAGACATCGGTTAACTGAGACAGGATGATATGGAACACAGAGTAAAGGGTTACAACTTAAAGAAGTGTGTTAGAATATCTAAAAAATTATCTCAAAATCTTTATTGTATCTTGGAATAATTTAGAGTACCTTAGATGATCTTTAGGAGTTATTTCCTATTCATTATATTTCTCTAATTTGTTTCCTTATTTAATTTAATTAGGATTAGGAGTCTAGTACTAGCATAAACAAATAGAACTATGATCACATCATTATACACGAGAATATTATTCAAAGTCTCTGTTCTCTCTTTCTTCCTCTTCTCTATCTACACCATACAATTTCAACAGAAATAAAATCAGAACCAGTTCTAGAAAGCAAGAAACATGAAATAATGGGAGAGCATAATCTAAGTTTTAGGGGGTAGAAGCCTGCCATAGTTTCTCAGTAAGGTTTCTAAAAATTTACATATTCATTAAGTTTTTCATAGTTCATACTTTGACTGACGAGGGGGCAGGGCCCAATCAAATACCAACACGAACTAACTAAACATTTTCAAGTCATATTAGCAACTACAGCAGCTAATTATGGTAAGTTGGTTAACTTAGCTGATAGGAGGTGATGAATCAGCTGTAATTACTGAAAACATAACTTTGTCTAAAAACATAGTACCAAGAGTAGTCATTTTAGCTATGACTTTTTGAGTATTAATGATGACTATTTCCTAAATACTTCTTTATTTTTGGGCATTTGTATGTGCTGATTTATAAATTATTTGCATTGTATCCATAATCTTCAGTATAGCAGCTGCTCCGTGATCCGCTATACCACTATAGCATTTTGGGGTCAGTCGCTTTGCCCTGCTAACTGAGATTGCCTACTGTAACAAATATTCTTATCAAGAAAATCCACCAGTAGCTGAAAACAGTTTATTACAGAGACTTTCCTTGGCCACTCATTTTCGATGCACTAAACACCAAAAAAGTGTGCAAAGCATTATAGAACACAGAAAAAATTTTGTAATCTTAAAATGAAATGAGAATATTCAAAAATTAGCAATAACCTCAATGTCTTCACAACTTGCATCTTGCGGCATTATTGTTTCAACAGCTCGTGCATCCAAACCAATAAGGGCTAGCAATTCATAAGTACGTTGTTGTAAATCAGTAGAGTGGGACACTAACAATTCTTCAACCAAAGATTGACACTGCAAGCAGACAAGAAAAAGTTACTCATCTTGGCAGAACTGTATCAATCAAATTTCAATTCAAAGCAGTAAAGAAAACAGGGTTTTATATTCATTAACAGCCAGCTGCATGGAAAATGACATTTGGAAAAATCATACAAATAAGACAATGAGAAATATTTAATCCCATATATAGCTGACCATCTTATTGGCTATAACATCACAAAAAAAAAGGTTGGAATTCATATTCATAATCATAAATATATAAAAACTCAAAAAAGAAGCATTTCCAGGAAATTTATGGAAGCATCAAATTTTAAAACCTACTCTCCATATTCCTCTGTGTGAACTTTTTTGTTAAATTATCAACCAAATAAAACTTTAAAGCTTTATGGATCAAAATAGATATGAAAAACATGATTAGTGCAACCGGCAACACTTTAGAAGAATGTTTAAAATGCAATATCATTAGGGTGCAACTCTTTTTTATGATGACAAAGATGTGGTAACACAATGTATATCACGAATGATAATCAAAGGTTCAATTATGCTAAGATAAAAATCCACTAGCATCAGAGAAAGCCCATGAGATAGGAAAGATATCAAAATTTAACCAAATTCTGTCAGCAAATACCTCAGGTAGCATGTCCACTTTCCTTCCAGCTGCTATTTCAAATGCATATATTTTCATCAACGCTGAAATCGCATATGCCTTCACAACAAGTAATAAGTTAGTTCCAGTTGAAACTGTTCAAGCAGAAAGATTCAATAAGTTGGTACGATAAAGCAGGATAGATGGTGGAGTCATAGAGCTAACAAGAAACATCGATAATTGAATTATATACGAAAAAGTCATGCAGAAAATATATCAATGGTATTCAAGAAATAAAATGTCGCATTTGGCACACTAAATGATGATTCCATGGAATAGGAATGGGCTTGAATGGGATGACCGTTCCCAATCCAAAGATTGTTGCTTTCGGAATAGAATTGCTTTCCAAGCCATTCAATTGTTCGGCATGTGGAATCAATGCAAAAATGGAAAAAAATTGGATCGAAATAACATAAATACCCTATTAAAAGAAGATTAACATTTTCATTTGGATTATTTGAATTCAACTTCTTTTAGAAGGTAACAACAAAATGTTTCTAAAAGAGAGCGAACACTTTTAATTGTGAGAAAAAAAATTTAACGTGTACAATGTGTTAAAACACTCCATACTTTTTGTATAATACTCTAGATAATATTATAATAAATACTCCATAAATATTATATTTTTAATAAAATTTCACATATTTACATAATTATTGTTCTTAAAAATTGTACATAAATATTTAAAATTAATTAAATGTATGAAGGGTATGTTGAAAATAAAATTAGAATTTATAAAAAGGTAATAATTGTCATTCTAGAAAATAACTGAGGGTGAGTTACTGTCTTACTGAGTTAGGAAAAGAAAAAAGTTAAATTTCATTCCGTGGAGCATGGAATCACCAATCCAATCTCTATAGGACTGAATGATGATTCTAGGGGAGAAGTGGTTCAAAGACAGGAGAAAAGACTAACAATCCTAATGAAAACTTCTCAATAAAATTCCGAATGAAGCTTTTAGCTATAAGGGAAAGTTAGTTTATGCTTCAAAACAAAAGTTGTTCTTTTATGCCCAATTTCAAATTGATAACATGTTACTTTGATATATTCATTTCAATATTAAAAGTAACCACAATATAGAAAGAAATTATCCACTGATAATCAAAGTCACTCAATAAATGGGTATTATGACTTTTTCTTTCTCCCCTTATAAAAAAGAAGTTGGCTTTTACAACCATAAAACAAAATAATTGGCTTTAAATAAATACCTTAACAGTTTCATCATTAGAATATGACTCTGCCACGTCGCATAACTTCCCAGTGATATATGAAGCAGAATACTTTCCATCAGCTGTGCCATATTCTCCCAGAACCCAACAGATAACCTGTAATCAGAACTAAATGTTATGCTAAATAACATTAATAATTTCTTGAAAAGTAATTTAAGTAAAACAAGTGGGGAAATACAAAGCTTAAGTTGGATAGAAAGTACTTGAAGAAACACTGATGGAAGCTTTGGCTCTCCAATAATACGCAAATATGACTCAACCTACACCTCAGAAAACAGCTTCCCTTCAGTAACATATGTATGTACATGAGCAATTATGTAGTGGATATATTAAATAAACCAGGGCATTTATCAAAATAACATACAGCGGACAATCTCAACTGACTATATGCAGCATCGTCATCCTCTCCAAATCCTTCAGCGATCAATCGCATTAAATTATGTGCTATCTTAATATTCACAAGATCTCCGGCATGCTCAAAAACTTTATTCATGGTCTACATAATCAAATTACAAGATATTATCAATTACCATTAATCAACAAATGATTGTTAGAAAAACAATGAAAATCAAGAACAACAAAGGTAACAATTCCAATTACCTGTATAAACCAATGATTACTTGGTGCAAATTGCTCAGCAAGTTCTACACATCGAGATGCTATATAGGTCTTATAATGATCATCACTTATGCTAATCATGTAATTAACCATACGATCAACAATCACTTCCACATTGGAGGACTTGGTCATTTTGTATAGCAGTTCAAAAGTTTTTCGCTTCAGAGTGTCATCAGGGTCCTGAACCATACAAATTAAATTTTAATCAGCACTGCAAAGTTGAGCATGACCATAGAAAAAATGAAATTTTCTACCAAAAGATCACAAATGTATCATTCCAAAGATCAATTGAGATTAAACACTAATTCTAAAAAACCATCTAAAATTGCAAGTTTTCAAAAACTAAAGAAAACAAAATCTGGTTGAGTTCACATACAGTTTGTAGGTAAACTCTAGGTGGGGCTATTTAATAGATTAATATATTAATATATGATAGAATGGATGAATAGAATCAATAGATACATATATTCATATTTGATAGACAGATAGATGGCTGCATTCACAAACAGGCAATGAGTAAACACAATGTGGATCCATGAGTAAACACAATGTGGATCCATTTAATAGATTACAACTGGCATGTTTTTCACAGTTAGACCAGGTCAAGGCACATCTGACAAACAATAATGTATCCTCTTGCTAAATTTGTTGCCAAATTATTCATAAGAATTTCTAAGACATGACATTGGCATGTTTCACGGTCAAAATAGGGCAAGGCACATCTGACAAACATTAATTTATCATCTTGCTAAATTTGTAGTCAAATTATTCATAACGAATTTCTAATACATGACATTGACATGTTTCTCGCAGTCGGACCAGGTCAAGGCACATCTGACAAACATTAATTTATCATCTTGCTAAATTTGTTGCTAAAATATTCATAACAAATTTCTAAGACATGACATTGCCATGTTTCGTAAAGTCAGTCCATGTCAATGCACATCTCACAAACATTAATCTGTCCTCTTGCTAAATTTGATGGCAAATTCTTCATAATGAATTTCTAAGACAAAAACATGGCTAATGATCTCAACAATATTCTTAATATTAAACCTTTATGTACGAAAAATAGAAACCGCAAAAATGTCCAGGATAGGTATTCTCAGAGAATATAAACAACCACCAATCATTTTCCCACTAGGTGCTGTGGGCATTACTCGGAGAATCTATGTTAAACAGTTTCATTGTTAGTTTAATATGTAAGTTTAACTTTCAGCAAACAGGTGATCATCCAGACAAGTGTCAACACTACATATAACAATTTCAAATGCTTGATTGTTGGAATTGAGAACTATGAGTACATGACTATACACATGACTAACAGTAACATCACATACTCTTGCATCTATATTTGCTCTAGAAATACTATCACCAAAAATAGATATTCGTCACCCTCATAAAAGAGAGACATTAAAGAGTTTCTTTCCTATACAAAACACACTAAAAGAGAAGGCACTTCTCCTAAATAAATTATCATAAAGTGTGAAACATACAATAATTTACAAAACCACGCTAAATGATTACATCTTGTTAGCTACTCAAAACACATTCATCTTAACTCTTAAGCATTTAAGATAAATATTCTCACCTCTAAGCAGTCAATGACAGCCAGTTGATGTTGTTCTGCAATATGTGGACTTAACTTTATCAGCCGACCAAGGGCATCAATGCCCATATACTTGAGATTATGACTATCACTCTGACCACGTAATATTAAGATATTAACATATATATATATATATAGATATAACACAACACAGCTAAATGTGATAGCATGTATACAAACTTCAAACACAATTCACTAAAACACAAACCTTCAAAAATTTTGCAATAACATCCACAGCTGCCTCTAATAACTTCGGATTGGGATATATGGAAGAGACACAGCAGATGCACTCATAAAGAATGGCGTTCCCTATATTACTTGACGAATCACCCTTCCTAATTATATCACCAAGAACAGTATACATGTGTTCACTAGCTTGCTTGTCACCACTCCCCAACACTGCCAGTATTTTCAGCAACTTAATCTGCACACTCAAAACACATTTTTCATAAATAAAAAAAGAAAAGAAAACAAATCAGACGCAATTCAAAGTAGCATTTGGAGTATTTTGCTCTATTCTATTTGGATCCCATGGCTACCAAAAACTGCATATAAACAACTAAGGACCTGAATGAAAGGAGCTGGCATTTGATGATAATCATAGCTCTTAGGCAACCTGCGTTCTGCTACTTGTTTAAGAATGCTGACAAAGCTAACAACGAGATCCTTATAAGAGTTAACATCAATTGTTATAAGGTCATAAAGAGGGCATAAAGTGGCACCCATGACCCCGGGATCATTATCACACAACCGTTTGCGAAAATTGGGCACCAAATGTGACAATGAGGACGGCGATTTCTGGTAGAACCGGTGGAGCGCCATGATGGCCTTCTTCCTAACGGCCTCCTTGGAATGTCCCAACAGGTCGACCACCTGCGGGAGCACGGCGGGGATGGTCTCCTCGTTGATGAGGCGGCAGGCGGCGTCGAGGGCGGCACAGACGACGAGGTAGTTGTCGGACTTGAGATCCTTCTGGATGGTGTTGACGATGAGGATGATGAGGTCGTGATCTTCGTTGAGGAAGAGCGTGACGGCCAAGTAACCGGTGCGCTTGAGGAGGAGAGTGTCGTCGTGGGTCATTTTAACGGCGTGGATGTAGCCGAAAGAGGCGTCGTGGCCGAGCATCTCGACGTAGACGAGGCGGATGATGTACTCCTTCATCTTCCGCTTCGGGATGTCGGGTTCGGAGATCCGGCGCTTGAGGGTCTCGATCTCGCGGAGGACGATCCGGTCCTCCTCCGCCTTGGATCGGGCCTCGCCGATGGACTTGACGAGTTCGAGGAACTCCTTGGATTGCCCGAACACGCCTTGGGAACCCATGGCGAGTTCGCGCCCGATGGTCTTCAATTGCTCCAGGTTTTGGTTTGGGTCTGGCTTAGGGTTTGAGTTTTGGGATCGGAGGGTGGATCCGGAAGGTGGGAATGGGGCTCCGGGTGTGAGTAGGAGTCAGGTAGGTGGATCGGGAAGGCGAGGAGAGAGAGGAGAGGGGTTTGAGAATTTTGAGAGTTGCGGTGTGGAGTGTGAAGAGGGGGAAGAAACCAGAAGGCGTCGTGTCGGACGGAGGAGCAGAGAGAAAGCAACCTGGGACCTCGTTTGGATGCGTTTAAGAAAGAAAGAAGGTGAAATAAGTATTTCACTCTTTCTTTATTTTATTTTTCTTAATTTGTTTTATATCTTTTTTTTTAATATGATTTTATATCTTTTATTTTGGTCAATTATGTGTTTTATCTTTCAAAACTATTACTGTGATCATATGATCATGATTAACAATTGAAAATGTTGTAATTGTTGGGAACAATCATTTTATGTTGGTTTTTTTTTTATATACTCATTTTATGTGGTTGTAAGTAATAACAAAACAAGCCAGAATGGTCACCAAACCAAAGTCAATAATCCTAAGGCATGAAAATGAAAAAATAAAATTAACTAAGCAGATAGATGACCTGAAGTTGGAAATTGATACAATGACCGTGATATAAGTTTGTTCTATGAATGATACACATAGTTCATCCAAATGTGAAAATTACAAGAGACTTGAAAAAGAAAATTTTGATTTAAAGAACTCTCCTGCAAAATTCACAAATGGCAGGAGAAACTTGAGTCCATTACTTGGTAATCAATTAATGTCAGTTGTTAAAACCAGACTTTGGCACAATTCAAATCATAATTATTGATGAGTTTACAATTCTCAAAGCCTTCTCAATAAGCTGTCATGCAAATAAAGCTCCTTCTATTAGACAAGTAGATTGGATTCCTCCTCCTTGTGGTTGAGTGAAATGTAACACAGATGGGACAGCTAAGGGCTCCCCAGGTCATGTGCAAGGGTGGCCTTTTTAGAGATTCTAGTGGTGCTATCTTGGGATGTTTCTCTTCTTATTTTGGAATTTGTAATGCTTTCCCTGCTGAAATTTCTGCAACAATGATTGCTATTGAAACTGCTTACTCAAAACATTGGTTCAATCTCTGGCTAGAGCGTGACTCCTCTCTTGTAGTAGTTGCCTTCAATTCACATGGAAAAATCTTGTTATATCCAGCCAGTCCAAGAAAAATCCTCACCTCACTCACAGACTTGGGTCGCTCCCATTTTAGCACTACCCCAACTTTAGCCGGATCTACTGATATTTCTTCCTTATTGATCGCATGTCCTAAAAATTGCACCTTCTCCATCCATAACTCGCACTTGGATAACGTTGCACACAACTATCTGTCCTTCAACACTTGCAACACATACCTTATATAAGATCTGCAGATTGAAAAGATTCAACTCCCCTCACGGTAAATAATATCCATGTGGCTTGAGGTCTAGCCACCTGCTGTCCTGATACCGGTGCTCATCTCCCAACTCCTTCTCCTCTACCAGTAGCTACTAGTTACCGGGGTCCTGCTTTCTGCAATCTCTGGCTATGTGACCTGGTTTACCGTACACAAAGCAACTAGGTATCTCCCTGCAATCTTTGATATAATGGGGACCTCCGCATCTGAAACAAATTGGGCCTCCCAGTGGCTGCTGCAACTGACCAGCTCCACTAATTGGTGCAACTGCCTGAATTGGCTGTGCAGGTTTGACATAAGTCCCCGCCTCCATTGGATACCACCACTCCCTTTGCCTCTCTGGGTACTGGAACTCATTGGTCCTCCACTCCTCTGTTACCGTTGCTGAGCATCTATCCCCTGATTGATGCTCTCTACAGCAATACATCTCTCTACTTGCTCTGACAAACTATGTATATCCAAGGGTACAACCGCTCGTTGTAACTCATAACGCAAACCCTCCTCGAAGTGTAACACCCTAAACATGGTGTCACATCACTAGTGCAGAAAAGGGATTCCACGTCGGTTATTTTTGGCTTTCCACATCGGTTTTAAAACTGATGTGGAAACGACCGATGTGGTTTATTGCCACTTTACACATCGGTTAAAAAACCGATGTGTAAAGTATATTTTAAACATCGGTTTTATATTAACCGATGTGGAAAATTAATCTATCAATTGATAAGCAGTTGTAAATTTAACTTTCTACATCGGTTTTGCTTAAAACCGATGTGTAAAATTGACTTTCTACATCGGTTTTAAATAGAACCGATGTGTAAAGTGAAATTTACACGTCGGTTCTAAGAAAAACCGATGTAGAAAGTTAAATTTACACATCGGTTATTGAGAACCGATATGTAAAATCTCTTCTTTTTTTTTATCTGTTATTTACATTTCAATCATTCCTTTCCCCTGTTTCAGTAATGCAGATCAATAAACAAACCAGCAGTACCCTGATCAAACAAGAAACAACAACAGAACACCAAACCAGTTTTGACACAATCATTCAAAAGCAAAACATACTTCATTCAATTTTCTTAGCACAAACAATCAGCTCCTACACATATGGTTAAAAATACTGACATTTCATCAAATGACTAGTGAGCACAGAATCTGAAAACAGAGGGCATCAGGCCTAATTAATTTCGAATGAATGAAAACAACACTTTATCAAGGCTACATCAAAACACGAGAGAAGAAGAATTGAACCAGACCTGAGCATCTGTTTTTGCAAACTGTAGAAAATCTTCCACTCCATTCTCATACACATCACTTGTCCGTCTAGCATTCATCCAACCGCGATCCATGACTAAACCAATACCTTCGTACTTAGTCCAACATATTCATCAACCACTTCTTATGACAGGGTATGGCCCTATCCCATTCGAGAAGAAACTTTTTCAACATTCGGTTAACAGTTAGTCCTTAACTCTCATGCTCATACTCGACAAAATTTCGGCAGCATTTCCCCGCGGTCTCCGACGTACACTACTTGAACGCGATGACATCCACCACGATAAAGTATGCACCGGGAGAACGAAAAGGAAATGTATCATTCCGAACTTTCATCAAGTATATAACATTAGAACCAATGAATAACTATTTTAACTGAATTAAGAAAAAGTTTTTTCCCAAACTGTCCAACTTTGGACAATTCAAGATCCAACACAATGAGCGGTACATTAAGCACGTACACGTACACTCATTAGTATTGCATCTCAAACGGGAAACTAAGGCTTTACTAATTATTGTGGGCATATTCTCGAATCAAATAAATTTTCAAGAAAATACATTAAAACTCCAATGAAAGCTTTTCAGCCAAAACGTACCTTCTGAGAGACACGCCTAGTTGTTATTGTGCAAAGACAGCAAAGAAGTGAACAAAGCAGAGGCAGTAGCACTATGCAACGGAGTCAAAGACACTTGTACACCCTGTCAACTAAAATAAGAAATAGTCTGTTAAATAGAAGTTAGTCATATAGACCCATTGAATAATAGAAACCACTTCTTATTTCAAGAAAAAAAAACAGTGCTTGATTCTGAGTTGTATAGCCAAAGTTATAAATTAAAGAATATGACAGAAGTTGAAAACATGCAGATAAGACACGGAATTGAACACAAAAACTGCACTAAAATTGTTAAGAGATTAAATCCAAGACTTGTTGTTTTGACCAAGTTATGTCTTAGATTTTTAACAGGATTTTTTTTTTTTGATAAGCCAAATATATATTAAAAAGGAATATTAGGTGTACTCCAATCCTTTTACAAAAAAAATAGATCACCAATGTAAAGATGATACTGTGACAAAAGTCGCATCTAATTTACACTAGTTAGCCACTCAACAAGGATCCCAAACCAGAACAAATATTCAAAAATCCCTTAATCAAAAGAACATAGCTTACCCAAGCTCATCCCACCCACTGGAGAAACGAGAGCCTCAAACCCAAAGATGCCAAAACCAGAAAAACCGAACCCCAACTAACTGTATTTATCCAGATATCCAAAGTTAAAACAAAGAAGGACTTTGTCAAAACCAAAGAAACTGACTAAACAAGAAGAAGCAACATCCACCTGCAAACAAGTCAAGCTTACCCCACTATAACACCACAAAAGGATAGCATCCACCAGAAGATTTACTGATCTTTCCAAACAAATACGTGCAGACTAGCCCAATTCCCACCCTCATCAAAATCCACATGAATATACCATAAGTGAAGAGTGAAGACCAGGATCAGCTTTTTGCAAATATTACAAATCACACTCACCATCTTCCCTGAAGTGCCAAGGACTTTGATTTCTTCTCTATTAACCTCCAAGACCTCACCATCTATCCAAGCTACATCAAAATCCTGCACCCAAATATGGGTCCTAACTACAGGATTAGAAGCAACAACCTAAAATGCAGAGAGGGTCACAACTTAATTGTGCTATATACTAATGAAATTTATGCATAATCAAGCAACTAAGTGAAACTAGCAAACACTGGAAAAAGGAAAAACCAAAGTCTGTCCCTTTAAATCCCACGGAATTAATAGAAATAAACTCTATATATGCACACTAGAAAAAGCAATAAAACACGATGTGCACAAGCACGGGAAAGGACATAAACTTGTTCTCCTCACCTATATCAGACCTAACACTTGCTATTCTAAGAATAACTCAAAAGATGTTCAATTTCAAACACATCATTGAAGCAAACATCAAATGGAAAGTGAACCCTAAAAAAGGTATTAAACATGAAAAAAATGAAGCAAAAAACTAAAAGCATTTAGGCAAGGGAAAGGAAACAAACAATACATTGCATTACAGAGAGGTGCCGATAAGGGGAGACAAGTGAGGAGGGCGCGCGAAAAATGTGAGTCAGCTTAGGGTCGCGGTGGTCCTCGCGATGGTGAGTGAAAACCGAATGAGTTGGTGTTTGGGTTACAGAGAGGCGCGGTGGTGCAAAGGGCTGCACGAAAAATGCAGGTCAGGTTAGGGTTGTGGTGGTGCTTGCGGTGGTTCAGATGCAGAGATGGTGGTAGTGGTGAGTTGATGTTTGGGGGAGGAGGGGAACTAGGTCGCGGAGGAGGGAGGAACAATGTGTTGGGAAAAGCGTTAGAAGAGAAAGAATGGGGTTTTCTGGTTTTCTTCAATGCAAAACAAACTCGAAACTGAACTGAAGAATGCAGGGATAGGGCGTGGAACTGAAGGAGGGAATGAAAAAAATAGGGAATATTACACATCGGTTAAGACCAAAACCGATGTGGTTAACCATATTATACACATCGGTTAAAAAAAACCGATGTGTAAACCTTAACTTCTGAATTTTTTTTTCAATTTTATACATCGGTTAATAAAAATCGATGTGTAAAAGTAAATTTTAATTTCTATTTTTTTTTATTTATAATTTTATACATCGGTTAACTAGAAACCGATGTAGTTAATCTCTATTTTACACATCGGTTCAAATAAACCGATGTTGAATGTTAAAAATTATGACTTTAAATTTTTTTTATTTTACTTTTAAACATCGGTTAGAAATAACCGATGTGGAAACGTTTTACACATCGGTTATTCTCTAAACCGGTGTGTAATACTTTGGTTTTAATTTCAAAAATGCCACCGCCTCATTTTACACATCGGTTTCTAATAAACCGATGTGTAAACTCCGATGTAGAATGTCTTTTCTGTACTAGTGCATGATTACCCATTGCGGAAACAAAATTTATTAAATTGCTGGTTACTTTCGGAAAATAATAATTTCTTATTAAATAAGTATACTAAAATAGTGATGAATTTTTTTTTTCTTTTCAAGATGGATGAACACTCAGAACATGAATAACGGAAACACACATATATGTAAATATTAATAGTAGTAGCATAAGTACTTAGTTACAATGTAATCATAAGGCCTTTAAAGGAACAGGCCATTAGTAGAATTAGGAAAAGTAGTGAGGAACATAGTATTAACAAAAAGCAAAATGGTCCAGAACCACATTTCCAAACACCTTGGCTCTCAGAAGCCAGAAATAAGCCGGATAAGGATACACTACCCCAAAATACACCTACAGCTGATCATTCTATAAGTAGCCATTAGGGAGGCCAGAAATAATACCCCCACTCCCAGAAGACGAAATGGGCTCAGGATCAATGACGTCTCCTCCCTCATCAGGGGAGTCAAAATCTTCATCGTCATCGAGTACCACGTAGTTCGGTAATCGGTTCATCATCTTAGTAATCTGGTGCAGCATGCTCCGACTCATCGTCGTCAGCTACCATATACTCCAGCTCCTCGTCGTCCTCAAAGAACTCCTCCGAATCCTCCTCCGGTGGTAATGCAGGAACGACACCGGGTAAGGGCACCCCAAGGGGTGGATGCTTATGCAACAACCCCTTATATGTACTGTTCATTCCTCTATGAACTTGTAAAATCGACAATTGTTCCTCAAATTTTGATGGTTGTATTAGACAATCACTATGGTCAATTTCGTACCTATAAAACTATTTTCTAATCTTCATTTAAAGTCTATCATGATTTAGCAATTAGTCATGCTAGTCAGTGATTTTAATTTATCCTAATGGATTTTCTTGTATGTGAGAATTTGTACTCACATTTCTGAATAACCCTCAGTGTATTAGACATTCGAGTGGATTGAATTGGTAATATTCATTCGTCTGGATTTTTTAACATTTCGTTGAAAGAATTTGTTATGACTATTTCTTGAGTTATGACACAGATAACTTCGGGATAACAGGAGTTTCTTGATGGAACTTAGTGTAATCACTTTTACATCCGGTGGAGGTGACCCAGTCTGATTTTTGGTCAGACTGTTTTTCCTTTTCAAAACGTCGTTTTGTAAATTCCTTGTACTAAGAATGAATCATCTTGGGATTAGGAATTATTCATCTTTTGATTTCCTAAATCCGCTGGAAGTTCTTGTGAAAGAAGGAACTTTAATTAGAGTCCTGTTTGTAAATATGTATTAGCTATGCATTTTTACACTCACGAACCTAATTGAAGAATCATTTTCATACTGGATGTTCCGGTATCTTTCAAATTGATAGAATTCTTCTTTATGCTTTTGTGAAAGTGAAATCAAGAAAATTTCTTTTCTTGAAAATTTATTTATGTAATCTTTAAGATCGTGTCTTATTGTAGTTCGAAAGGACTTGTCATCCTTGATCAACTTCACCCTACGTATTTTTCCAAACGTCATTGACATGTGACCTACCTCAAGAGTTATGAGGATGGGTATCTGATTCATATCAGCAAGTCAGAGTTAGTTGAGTACAGTGAAAGAGAGATAGTTTGACGTTAGAGACCTCCCTTACTAAAGATGTTAGTATCACAATGAAGGTTGTCGTGGGTTTACCAAGTAGAGTTTTAATTAGGGGTGTTCGCGGATTGGATTGGATCGGTTTTGAGCAAAAAAAGTCATCCGATCCAATGATAAAAACAACATGCGGTTTGGATTTGATCGGTTTGCTTACTTCAAAAAATCCGATCCGATCCGATCCAATCAAATGCGGTTTGGATTGGATTGGATAATTTGGTTTTTATCGATACATATTTACATAGTTATTTACATCAAAGAACATCCAATATTTCGGTTCGATTTGGATTTGATCGAGCATTTAAATAGTCATATGAATTTGTTACTTATTTAAAATAAAAATAATTTTAAAATATTATATTGAGATTTGACAAATTCTAATAAGTGTTTTAACGGGATATACATGAATTGATATACACTCTCATGCGTAAAGATATTTTACACTATCACCTAATTATAAATTGTTAAATCATTATAAATGTTTGATTATTGTCCTAAATATATTAAAAGTCACTCATAACATGATTTATAATTGGTTAACAGTGTAAGAGTTTTTATACTAACATTATATTTACATACCAATTAAACTCTCTAATATAAGGACTAGATGATAACTTATAAAAATATAAAGACTAATAATTACTTTTATAATATAAAGATCAAATTATTTTCATTGAACTAAATAATTTCGGTTCGGTTTGGATTGGATCGGTTTTACATATAGGATCCGAAATCCGATCCAATCCAATGAAAAATTTCGGTTTTTTTTCGATTTGCGGTTATTTCGGTTGTCGGTTTTTCGGTTCGGTTAGTGCGGTTGGCATTGGATTGGATCGGTTGATGAACACCCCTAGTTTTAATTAGTTCGAGTGATCGTGGACAGGTTGATGAACTCAACACCCTTCTTAGCTGTTAAGATCCACCATGAAGTGGATAAGCTAAACCGAAGTATATATTAGAGAACTGATCAAATTTCACGAAGTATCATCAAGTATCGTTTCAAATGAATGACCCAAAGTTTACCAACGTTTGTCGGTAAAGTCCGCTCTAAGTGCCGAGGACCAAGTTGAGGCTAAGCTCAATGGATCATTCTCGACTCGAGCGGGTGAGCGAGAAAAAATGATTTGATCTTTAGATAATTGGTTGGGAGTAAGTGTAGTATCTAACTACGATCATCCCTTTAGTCGGACGGATAAGAAGTGACGAGAGTTTTGTTGAGGAATAGTTGTGGTTAGTAAGATGTGAATCCTTCAGATCAATATCAGTAAGTGAGACAATTATTATAAATCAAATGTCGAGGCAGAATACCGTTAAAGGAAACTAGGATAATGATCAATATCCATGATTAAGATTGACTTTATGAGTTTAAAGATTTACAGGAAAGTGTCTATAGTAGTTTTCCCTAAGCTGAACGGAGTAAAGAGGAGTTCTTGAATAAAACTAAGTTGTTAGAGAAGTTTAAGAATTATGATTTTAGATAATTCAAATCGAGGTGATTCCTTTTTGATCATAGTTACATGAAGGAGTGTAATCATGTTCTTTAAGATTAAAATGTATAACTAAGATGGGATATCTTGAATAGTAACTAAAGTGTGTGTTGTGAACGGAGGTGAATAGTAATTTCATTTAAGTGAATTCGAGCGAGAGGGATAAGCTCTTGTGAAAATTAAGTTTTGGAAGAAGTTCAAAGTTGATGAGTTAGATAATCCTACGTACCCAATGAGGTTCCTTTTTATTTCAGTTTATCTTAAGAAGTATTACGATGTTTCGATTGGAGATTTGAAGTATGTGATTTTGATGGAATCTGGAAAGGTAGATTACATTCAGAGGGACTGAGACTACAATCATATACTTTGAGTAGGGAGTTGATGCATATTATGGTAAAGTTGATGCATATTATGGTAAAGTTAATTTTGATCTTGGTAATGACTGTGAGATGTTGAAAGTGTTGAAATCAATTTTTCTGATGGACCAGTAATTGTGAATGGAAGTGATTAAGTTTGATTTTACTCTTCACGAGAGAGGAATGTATATCTTAGATAAATTTTGGTGTTAAAAGTGAGAGTTAAGGATGTAGAGGTAAATTTTTCCAATGAATTAGTATTAAAGAAAGAAGAGGTTAACTTTTAATTATATCTTTCGTGTACAAGAGACTACCGTGAGGGAAGGCCCAATAGAAAGGATGGTCCGGATGGTCCGAATGGTCCGCACGGGTTCGCGGTGACGGGTGCAGCGCTGAAACTGTCTTTTATAAGTAAAGAGAGGTAGGAGAAGAAGAAGGAGAAGAAGAGAGGGAGGGGAATGAGTGAGGGATTGTGGGGTGGGGAGAAAGGAAATGGGAAGGGTATTTTGGAGAAGAAAATGGGGGAGGGAGGTGAGAATAATAATAAAAGAAGTGTGAAAAATAAAAGCCAAATATAATACATCCGACGGACTTTTGATGAATTTTGATTGGATGTTACATTTTATAACGCAATTTTTTCTAATACACTATAAAATTTTTAAAAATATTTCAATATCACCAAAATATCCCCCACCAATTCTCTATCCTCCATATTTCTGGTTTCCCTTTTCTTCTTTCATCCGCGATACAGGAGAAAGGCACCAAAAAAGCATTAACAGAAGCTAAACCAAGAGGGACAAATTTTTAGAGAGCCACCAAAGTTGAAATCACAAAGAAATATCGGGCTCCCTAGTGCAACAACTAAATGACACCAATATTAGCACCAAAATTAGACTAACCCAAGAGATATCAGACTTCAACACCAATATTATTATGCGTCAGTTGCCCACCATACACGCATCACATTTCATACTTCCGGTGCATTGTTCACTTTATACTACCGGAAATAAATTTCCGGTACATTATTCACGGCATGCATTCTGGAATTCTACTTCCGGTATCTAAGCATGAACAAAAAATGTATTTCGGAATTTTACTTCTGATAATTCTATAGCTGCGCGATGGTGGAGAACCAAATGGACGCGAAGAGGAACGAAGCAGACGACCAGGGGACACATGTATTTACCTGGGAAGAGGAAATGGAAGAAGAAGAAAGGGAATGAGAAGATAAAATGGTGGAAGATAAATGAAAGAAAAGGCGAACCAGAATTATGGAGGAGTGGGAAGAAGATGGGGATATTTTGGGATATTAAAATATGGTTAAAAATTCTGTGGTTTATTAGAAAAAAAATGTGGTGTAAAAAGTACCACCCATTTTGATTTTAAGGGGCCCATAGGCCATATCCCTCGTACAAGCAGAAGCAGTCAAGCACACCCAAAAGCCCGCTTTTTCTCCGTTCTAGGAAATGACGATACTTCTGTTCCACTCAACATTTCAAAACGCAAAGAAGAAAAAGAGAACCGTTTGAAGAAGCGAGCAACATAGAAGAAACACAGAGCGAGCAAACCCTAACGTGAGAATGTAGCATCTTACTTTGAAAACCTTCCCTCATTTCCTTCCGTTTTATTTATATTTATTCATTCATTTTTTCGCCAATCGTGAACCAGGCTTGAACTTGATTCCTGAAACCAACGCTTTTAAATCCTTTCACTATATGGCGAGTGATTCCTCCGATATCAATAAGAATTCGGTTGAATCGTTCATTGGATGCTTTATAAGCTTGATTTCCAAGTACGAGATTCGTTACGAGGGCGTTCTTTATTTCCTTGATCCCCAAGATTCCACCATTGGCTTGAAAAACGGTGCGTTTCATGTTTTGTGTATAGATAATTTGTTTTGTGAAAGTTTATTGCTGCTAAAGTTGAAAACGCTTGTGGTATGACCTTGCAGTTAGGTCCTATGGAACAGAGGGGAGAAGAAAAGATGGTCCACACGTTCCTCCAAGTGAAAAAACTTACGAATACATTCTTTTCCGAGGAAATGACATTAAGGTGGTTATAGTATTATATCTGTGATAGTGTTTGGCACATAGACCAGGATGGAATGGAATCAAACTATTATACTTTTAATCTAATGTCTTGTTTCATTCTATTTATAAAATAAAATGCAACAAACATAGAATAGAACTCGTGTGTTCTGACACATCTACCTAACGCTACCTAACTTATCTGCTTTCAAGCTTACAATGGAATGTGATTTATGATATGGTTTTGTGGTCCTTAACTATTATAATAATAATAATAATAATAATAATAATAATAACAATAATTTATAAATATTAAATAGTTTGTCATTGAGCCTTTGAAGTTCAGATGGAAGATATTTAAGAGAAACCATTTAAAAAATACCTTGCTCTAAATGGATGTTTTGAAGTTCGTTTTTGGATACAGTTCAATGGCACGGAACGATAAATGTAGTCAACCCTTAGTTTGATAATGCTTGGTTGTTATTTCCCCCCTTTCTTTTATTCATCAGCAAGTTTATTTTGTTGATAATAGTCTTTTAACATAATAAAAAAATTTCTGCTGTTGTGCATTGATTTCAAATGCAATTTTGCCCCAAGTTCTTGAAGTGTAATTGATGAATTTTGGGTACTTCGAAATATATGATCATTTCTATTTACTTCTCTGTTTCTCCTCTTTAGGTTTGATCAATCGATTGATAACTATCTCTAGGTATGCATTTTCTTAGGATGCATATGGTATCATCCAGTCCCTTAGATCTGGTTATAGGGCCTTGAACAGTAAAGTCTGGTAGTAAATTACCAGATTTCTGACTTCTTCCTTTGTGTCCCATTTTGTTAGCAAAGTTTGGGCTCTTTAGAGAGAACCCAACGATCTCCAAGAGTAAGGTACTCGAGAACTTTTACAAAAATTTCTGCATAATCCTTTTATATTTTACTGCAGGCTAGTTAAATATGCTTACGGAAATAACTGCCCTAAAGGCATAAACTGTCCATCCTAAGATATGGCAGTTGTAGAATTATTATTCAAACATAAGAAACTGCCATACAAACAGGTGGCAGCTACTTAAAAATATTCAAGCATAATAATCTTCCATGACAACAGGTGCCAATAACCTCCAAACACACTAAATTATTTTTTTATCTAAGCATAATATTATCTAGGCATAATAGTTGACACTTGGTTCTTCAATTCTTACTTTGCCTTCACAGGTAAACCTTATCAAAAGGCACTACTTTAGCAACCAAGTTTGATTGGTCAGAGACCGTAACAGCATAAATAAATTCTAACACATTAGTCAGAGACTATGATCTATATGGATTAGAGTTTATAGAACCAAAGACCTACTACACAAATTTGAACTAGAAGTCTATAATAACAATCTAAACTCTAAAGCTACAAGTACTCGAGGAATCTAATAGTTCTTTGCAATCCTGGCTTCATTTGCTTCTGGTGAATGTAATTGTTGGTTTGATATGCATATATGAATATCCGTCATTACAATTGCAACAGCTATTTGCTACCGGAGCTTATGCTGTATGCATGCAAATGTGGTCATCTAAAATGTGCACGTTCTAATGAATTTTATCATTTCAGGACTTGCAGGTCAAATCTCCCTCCACATCTTTGAAAGCAGAAGAGCCGGTATTGAATGATCCAGCTATTATTCAGGTACCTTTGTTTAAAGGCAACACAAGAAAAAAAGGATACACATACTTATTGTTTTTTTTCAGTTGTTTTAAATCTTTTTTACTTTTGTCTTCCTAGTCACAATATTCCGGGGTGCTAAGTTCTCCAGTGCCCTCAGTTGGTGGGAGAAGTTTGACAGAATCAGTTCAAAGGCATGATACCCCTGCTATGATCAGTAGAGCCCTACCTGTTGAGTTGCCTTATCATCATTCTGTGGAACTGCTAGGCCCTTTGAATCAATCTTCTGCTACTCAAGTTGCTAGTCATCCATCTTTTTCTACACCAATGTATTGGCAAGGAAACAATGGAATAAGCAATAGCTCTTATTCTCTGCAACAATCTAGTCATATTCATCCACCATCAATGGTATCACCCTTAACTAAGCAGCATTGGATGCAAACTCCAGAAACTCAGGAACCTACAGAAGTTGACTGGACAAGTTTACCAGACTGCGGTGTACCTTTATCTTCTATTTCTGCTTCTTCGCTTGTAAATCCGGCTTCTTCCTCTCCTACCTCTGTACAAATTTCTGATTCTCTTAATAGTCCAGCCCTTTTGTCTACTAAGCAACCTATGCTGTATTCTGCATCCATGACTTCTAATGGATCAAACACGTCTTCATTTCTGCCACCTTTCCACGACATCAACTCTGTAGAAGGTCAAAGTTTTGGCAAAATTTCTCCTGATCCAAGACCAAGTCATCCTGGACATTCCATCCATCATTCTGCTTCTTCGTTTGTAGATTCTACTTCAGGTCCCTTGCTAACACCACCATCTTTGTTAACTCCAGATCAATTTGCACAGCCTAGACCACATTTTTTTTCTTTGACACATAATTTGACCCCTAATCAGAAGGACATGGATGCTCTGACACTAACACCCTCTAGTTCCTCTGTATTAGTGCCTTCTCCAGCATCTCAAGCACCATTACTACCATCGCCAAATTCAGTGCAAAAGGTTAGAATTTTTCCTTTTTTGTTATTTTGGTATGCAAATAGTTGAATATATTGATTTTTCTTAATGCTATCTGGAGTCTTTCAAAAGCTGCCTAACTTCTATCAGGAATTTCTCAACCTCACATGCTTTGTTCATTTCTAATTTGAACCTCCTTCTGACTGAATTGAAGATTTTTACCGGAGGTAGTGGATAATCCAATTGAACGTTCAATTATAAGGGATGGATTTGTTGTAGTTCCATAATCCATTTGTAGTTTTATGGACTGATGGACATGTTATTATTAACCGACTTAATTGCATGGATGCTTCATTTCTTTTTATTTAAACTATTAATGCAGAAAAATTGGCATCTCAGCTAATTTTTTGTGGTTTGCATTCATCCAAGTCTGCTGGGGTTTAGCTTGCTATTTACACCGTCAGGAAAAAATAAATAAATAACTTTGGTGATCATTGCTAAACTACTAGTTATATACATTTCACCTTTTTTGGATGTTCATTTGGTTTGTTTTGCTACATGATTTGAATCGTTTTAGAAAGTTGCTGCTGTCATTTTAACAATTAATTCAAGTTTCATTACTTGGATAATAATATATATAAATATTAGGGTAAATTACACTTAACCCCCTTAGTGTGTGTTTGGATGGGGTATTTCAAAATTCCAAGGAATTTGAAATACAAGGCAATTCAATTACTTCAATTGAATTACTTTTATTTTAAAAATACTTTGTTTGTATATGCTAATTCAAATACCTTGTATTTTAAATTCTTTGTTTGGATAAATCATTTCAATTACCTTCAATTACATTTTTTTTTGAAGATTCATATAAAAAAATGGGATTTCAACTGTCCGAGAGCCAGGGTCCCGCACTCGGGGCCGGCGCCCCCCGAACTGGGTGTCCGGGGGACGGCGCCCCCCACAGGGTGTCAGGGCAGTCGTCCCCCGAACCGGGTGTCTGAGGGCCTTCGCCCCCGTGTCCGGCGCCCTCGCAACGGGTGTCCGGAGGCCGATGCCCCCCACCGAGTGTTCGGGGGCCGTCCCCCCCCCCCCCCCGCCCCATCGGGTGTCCAGGGTCCGTCGCCCCCCACCAGGTGTCCGAGACCGGGCCCCGGTGGTCAGGGGGACCGCGAATGGGTCCGGGTGGATCGGGGGCTGGCGTCGGTGGTAGGTGGCACATGAGTAAGGAGAGGGAATTTCAAAATACCACCTCTTTAGGTGGTATTTCAAATTCCTCAAATTTACATTAAACAAAATACCATCATAAAATCCATTGATTTTTAAAATCCTTCATAGTTTATACCCAAACAAAGTATTTTAGAGTGAAGTATTTTAACTACCCTCTTAAAATACTTCACCCTGTACAAATATCTCATCCAAACATACCCTTAGTGTGTGTTTGGATGGGGTATTTCAAAATTCCAAGGAATTTGAAATACCCCATAAAATACCTTTATTTCTAAAATCTTTCATATTTAATATCCAAACAAAGTATTTTAGAGTGAAGTATTTTAATTACCCTCTTAAAATACTTCACCCTCTACAAATACCCCATCCAAACACACCATTAAGGTTTAATAAAATAACAGCTAACCCCATTCTTGATAGCATTCCCCACCATTTAACCTTTTTGACTGTTAGAGGACTTGAGTTTTCCTTCCCATTTTAACTATGGTACACAACTTAACCCACCCAAAGGAACCAACCCAGCATCTGCCATCTTTGATCTCAAACACTCCGACCACCACTGCCAATTCATTGCCAGGACTACCTAGCTCAGCCATCTTTTTAAAATGCTCTTTAATAAAATGCTTCTTTTATTGACTTTTACATGTCAAAGTCTCTTCCAAAAGTATCACCCAATTTTACATGTTCATCATCTACTATTTATTTGTGGCTTTCGAATGCCAATTTACAACTGAAAGACAATGCAATCCCTTACTGTTAGTTTCTTTTCGGGCTAATATCTAACTGTAAAGAAGGACCCTGGAATGAATTATATGAATGAGAAATTGCTATTTCAAATTATAAACTTGAACCTCATTTTGACACCAATTTACATCAAAACCAAGTAGTCCTCGTTGATTCCAGCATCAGGAGAAAGTGGGTGAAACACCAATCTATCCTGAACCTTGTTGACAACCTGTTAACCAATTATTAGCAGAACCAAACTCACCATTCCTAAAACGAGCCACACCAATTTTGCAATTTAGAGCAAATGGTAGCATCCAAAACCTCTACTCCGACCATTAGACCCACAGAGTGATGCACATATCCTGCAAGTCTCTCTAAACTTTACCCATCAGGCCCTCCCCCTACTTCAGAGAAACCAAAACAGCTTAGGGATCTGTGTGTCAATATCTATCAAATAAATGCCAAGTAAAGGCTAAAAGATCCAGATTTACGGCAAGCTAGACATTGGACATCATTTGAATTTTGTGGGCAATGGTAAAAATTCTCAATCTTGGATCTGGATTGAATTCAACGTACACACGAGAATCTTTAATTTACCCTAAATATTATAATATATTATCCTTAATTTGATATATATTAATTTTTAATCATATCTATTTATTTATTTAAATATTTTCATATTAGTTTATTGTTGATCATTGCAGCCTCAATACTCAGCTTCACAGTTCACTGAAGAGTTTGATTTTGAGGCCATGAATGAAAAGTTCAAAAAGGATGAAGTATGGGGTTCTCTTGGAATGGTGACGGAGAAAGTAGAGGCAGTGGAAGATTATGAGCGTTGCTATGGCTGATACCGGATTCTAAGGTTAGTACTTGGAATGTCTCTATTTGTATTAAAAATCTCTCCTTATGGTTTGATCAGTGCAATGATTTAGCTTTGGAAGAGAGGTGGTTTTTGGCAGTGTGAAGCAAGTTGTTTCTGGACTTGAATGTAAATTTCCATTCTTTTCCTTGCAGCCTGCATATAATAAAGATGACTTTTTTGACTCAATTTCTTGCAACTCTCTGAGTCGTGGATTGAGGAATGGACAAAATCGTTTCTCTGAGAGAATGAAGCTGGATGTTGAGGTTTGCAAACACATTAATAACCGAACTTACTGAATATGAAATTATTACATGACTAAGAGGTGTTTATAACTTTATACATTGATGTTCTGTTTATATGTTTCCTTTTCAGACATTCGGCAATTTCCAACAGAGGCCTAACTTTGGTTATAGTGGCAATGGTGCTGGACGTGGTGGAAATTTCAGGGGCTCTTCATATACTTGGGGAAGGGGTTATGGCTATGGTGGGAGAGGTCATGGCGCGAACCTTCCTTTTTAGTGGTATCCTTATTTTTTAAAGATCAGTTGTTCTTCTGTCTTCCAAAACTCGCCACTAATTTCTCATAGGCCATCTTTGTGAACCATGGTTTTATGTGAAATGAGTTTGAGGTCAATGATGTTAACATGTTGGAACTTTCAAACTTTGATGATGGAATCTCAAGCTTAAAAATTACTGCCAGATTCATGTCGTTTTTTGTGGTTCATGAACTGGCACTTGACATCTACTTTCAAGTAATCATTGTCATAGCAATCAGTAGCGCCAGAGAACAAATACAATTAGGAATATGGTTGTGTGAGCTAGTTCCTTTTTCTTGACTCAAAGCAAATCAAGAAATTTCATTCATGATAGTGTTCCAAATACAATTAGGAATATGATTAAAAATTTTGTGATTAGTGTAATTAGTAGACTCTCTAGCAAGATTATGAGCACTACTACTCGCCTAGTAAAAACAACCCTAAAGTTGTTACAACTCGCTAACATTCTTTTGCAAGCATTGATGATTGATCCATACTCAAACATCCTGTTTTATGTTGAGCACATCATCCACTACTTGCTGACTGTCCATCTCAATAATCACGTTAGAGGATTGCATGGAATGAAGCCAATGGAGCACTTGGAACAAGCCCCACGCTTTCGCCTCTGTAGGGAGCATATTACCATTATTTGGGGGAGGCCTCCAAATAGTATTTTGAGAAGCCGAAACCATGGTATTGTGACTAGTTTCTCTAGTCGTACGTCATGCATGTAAAGTATCTATGGCTCGCGAGATTACTTGGTCCACAGGCTCCTCCTTTTGGCTCCAAAACTGCACGTTTCTCTTCCTCCATAAACTCCATATCATCATTCCAAAGGTTTCAAGCTTGGTCTTCTCAAAAGTTCTGCATGCTTCAACGAAAGCGTCATTGAAACTCTCTGCATGTTGCATAATGTCTTGGAGAGATTGCCACATATTCACCTTTTGCCGGACTTCCTTACTTCTAGGACACAAGAAACTTCAGTGCCATTTCTCTTCAAACTCAGTGCCACAACATACACACATAGAGGAACAAGCTACCCCTCTTTGCCGCAAGCAAATTCTAGTTGGGATGCAATCCCTCGAGAGCCTCCACAAGAAAACTTTTACTTTCGGGGGGGGACTTTTAGACTATGTTTGATTGTAAGAAGAAAAAGAGAGGAGACAACGAGGTGAGAAAGAGAAATAGAAGAGGGAAAGAGGTAAGAAAGAGAATAGATTTTGATAGTTGTTTGGTACGAGAGAAGAATGAAAGAAGATGAGAAGAATGTGAGAAATATTAGAAAAAATATCCCTAGATATTATATATTTTATTTTATATATTATATGTAAGGATTAAATATATAATTTTATGAATATGTTATAAATATAAATATATTTTATAATAAATATTAATAAAATATATTTTATGGTTATATTTATAAACCTTTTTTATAATAAATATCAATTTATTATATAATATTTATTATTTATTCATAAAATAATTTTTTTTGATGATTTATAAAATAATTATTAATATTTACAATAATATATATAAAAAAAACTACATCAACATCAGACCCTTATCCCCGCACGGTATTATCCCCCTTTCCTCTTTTGCAAACTCTATTATATCATATAAAAGTAATTATATTTATTAAAATATTAATATTAATAAAAAATAAAGTTTACCCACCCACCAAACCCTTTTCCCTGTCCCCTTCGTAACCTGTAAACCACCCCCCACCCACACACACAAAAAAAAAACCATTAACCTTTCGTTGCAGCGACATTTGACAGAATGGGAGATGAATGAGTTTTGAGATAGGGGGAGAAGGGCAATGATGGAAATAACAAAAAGGGATTTTTGGTGGGACCCACTCGTTTTTATTCTCTCTCCTCTGTTTGTTTGCATTACCAAACGAGAGAAAATGAGAATTTCACCTCCTTTCTCCTTATCTCCTGCTCTTTCCACACGCCCTCTTCAGCATTAATAAGCTATGTTTATGATTCATTGCGCTGCTAGGCAGCTATTGTCTATTAGAATCGTTTAAAACTATGGGTAAATGAGTAATTCGATAGTATAAATACAAAATAATGATTGATTATGTAAGGCAGTCGGTAGAATGTGTTCAAATGAAGTCTCTCTCTTTCGTGTAAGTTGAAAATACAAAAATTTATTCCTTTGGACATTGGATAAGCTAGTTAACAACTTTTTAGTTGGTTCGGCACCTTCCTTTACTTAATAAATTAATAAAAAAAAATTAAAAAATTGGAATCCAGTTATTGGACTAAGATTGTTCGCCTTGGAATTTTCCCTCCGCGACTTGTTGATAAAATTTTCTTTCTAAATCCTTTTTCTCTGTTGATTGGTTGGAACCAATAGATGTCCTTGTTTCTCTTCTGTGAAGTTTTCAAGTCAACAATGTCACCCCATTTGTTTGTGTATTTTCGTATGTTGATTTGCTTTGCAGGTTTTGATTGTTGAGAAAGCTGAACCATTTACAGAACCTACAGTAACTAGGATCAAAACGGCTGAACCAGCGAAAGTTCCCCCTTTTACTAGATAGCACTCACCATTCAGCCATCCTACTCCATAATTCTGCCTTCTGCTCATGCTTGTGGCTGCAATCAATAAAATAACTGCAAGTCCAAAGCTAAGCCTGCCAAACATGACCAAGAGACTTATAATTTACCCTTGAAAGGGGGTACATAATCTCTGGATTATTTGATTTTTCTCATGGACAAACCAAGATCATCCTTAGAAATCATGGTAACTTTTAATATAGTTAAGATAGGTGTCAAACATTGTTGAAAATATAAATAATTCTTTATTGTGAAAGTGTATACAAATTAAATTATTATAAGGTGGCCTATGATAGCATGCCATCATGCTCATGATGTGGCCTATAACTGATTATGTGGTGCGTTCCTAAAACTGATTCATCATTTTGACAACCTGTGGCCTATAATGGCAGGCCGCATGGCTTTTCATTATCAAAAGCCAATATAAAACACAAGAAAATTCAACTTGACAACTGGATTGATTAGTGGGGTGTCCACCTTTCCAAATCGAAGAAATCAAATTTGTTTTTAGAGCAAGAGTGTCAATTTTAACAGGAAAATAATGATCAAGTACGAGCCAATAATAACTCAATAGTCAATCTGTAATTGTTGAAAGCGAAGTAACAACTAACAACAGGTATGCAAAAAGATTGATAACCTACCAGGATATCAAAAATAGAACCTTTGCAACTGCAGATATCTTAGAATTCCTTCCTGAAAAGAATATAGAATTCCCAATGATCTGGGCAAAAACAAACTAATCAAAGCTGCAATACCCAATCCAAATGCTCGGCTTGTTGGTGAATAACACAATTTTCCATTCCATCTGAGATCCTTCTCCTGCAAAATAAAACAGACAAATGAATCAGAACCCTTTTCAGATAAAAGCAAAAACTCTTAAACTACAGAACTTCAAAATCCAAGTAAATAAATAAACTCTACCTTGTTCTTCTTTATCTCCGCGGCTATACACAAGATGAAGGAAATTAAGCCAAGGGAGAGGGAAATGATGATGAAAAAAAATAGCTGTGAATTTGCATTTAGGAGGACTTTCCATGGTGGGGTGGTGGTTGTTTGTATGAAGCAACTTGAGAAGAAAGTATAGGGAAGAACAATGAATAAGTCTTGGAAGCTACTCAAGGAACAGAAAGATGACTTTGGTAATCTGAAAGTGTTGGCCATCCTTGACTTCCTTCCAATTGAGTCTACCATTGCTTGATACCATTCCTAATTGTATGTGAACACTGTTTTTGGAAAAGTCTAATTTGTACTCAAACATTTCATATCAATTGGAGGTGGTCATCTTCTGCAATGGTTTCCTGCTATGGATGGATGTCCATCCATTCTAGAAAGAGAATCTCCAAAAACGGTGATAAAAGATGATACTCATATTATGCATAGATATAAACAACAATTGTAGTAAAGTAAGGCAATGAGGTGGGTTTAGTGGTTAAGGAATCCTACCTCGTCAACTCGAAAAGTCAATTCAGGGCTGCTAAGTGCTAACACACATCTAGGATGAGTTTGATTTGCTGAAATCAGGGTGTATAACACAAAATTTTCTATTTCCTATCTTATTTGAAAAGTGGTCACAACACAGGATAAAAACCCAAAATTTTATGATTTATCAAATCACGAGACAACTTTTTGTCTCTCCAAAAAAGCAAAACTCTCTCTCATCCTCCCTCTCCTCTCCTCTCTCTCAAACCGTTTACATTTACGTGTTATATATATATATATATATATATATATATAATATTATTATTATTAATATTATATTATATATTACACTATAATTCTATATTATATAATATATATTATAAATGGTATAATTTTTTTAGCAAATAAAGGGCATATTATATATTATATTGTAATAATAATTATGTATTATTATATATTATAAAGTATATTTAAGTAAATTTCACATTTTTTATTTGGGCTGTTCATTGTCCACCAAACAACATATATGACAAAGAGCTGTGATGTGCCTCAGGCATATTATTTTTTTTATAGTGTTGATATCCAATTGAACCAATTCCATACAAAAAAAATCGAAAATCAATAAAAAAATAAAATAAAATAAATAGAAAATCGAACAAAACTGATATCTATTAATTTTTTTTAATCTTATTTATTAAAAATCGATCGAGTCGAATTATTTTTGGATTATTTTTTTTAACAGAAGTAAATCAAATCAAATCGCATATATAAAATTTAATATATATTTTTTATATTATTTTTTTGTTAGTTTTTTTTTCTTCTAATAGTACTTATTAGTTTGATTTGACATAATATTTTACTATTTGACATATTGTTCATCCAATTTAACGCGTATCAAATCAATTAGTAAATGTCAATATGGGTTGACACATCTGTTCAAGCCTTCTGCTTATACTAGCTATGACTTTGGTTCGATTCCTAGATCTTCCCTATTGGTAGGCAATATATAAATTTCATTATAAATCCTCAATGAGGTTGGTGGTATTCCCCAACCTTACAAAGGGGCGTACCTTCCCCCAATCTAAATTTTTTTCGGAAAATAAAACTAACAAATAAATATTATCAAATTATATAAATATATTTATACTTATTTTATAATTTATTATATAAAATGATTTTTTTACACGAGCCAAACACATACTAGAGTGGGATTTAAAATCTCCACGAATTAAAAATTAAAATATTTCCCCGCCACTTACTAACCGTTACCCGCTCTTCATCAAATACCCATTTCTTAACTCTTTGCTTCTGCTTCGTTGAGAACCTTTGTGTGGTGTTTTCTTTTGATTGGATTGGATTGAATCTTCTACTTTTCCTTCGTTTGCAAACCCAAATCCCTAGTTGCAGAGGTTCTCTGCTTCCTTTGCAGAGGTTCGCTTGTTTTTGAAGCCTGCTTGTTATTGTTATTTTTTTTCCCCATTCTTTCTCATTTTACCTGCAGCTATGGTTATGACTTATGACTGCGGAGTGCACTCTCTTTGTTTCTATTTTTTGCTCTATAATAATTTTCATTCCACACATAGCTTCATTTTTTTGCTCTTTTCCACATTTTTTTTTGTTTTATGCTTTTTTTTTTCTCTCTTCCCTTCCCTCTCTTTTCCCTCCATGTATCTTTTTATTTTTTTATTTTACGTTTCTCGTTTTTTTATTTACCCAACCGTCTTTTCCCTCCAGGTATCAATGAATTGCTTGCTGCTATGAATATCTATCTCATTCTTTGTTTTTTCGCTTTATGGTTCGGTTTTTTCTCAAGTTCATCTTAAGTTTCATGAAATCAAAAGAGGAGCACTGTAATTCAATTCTGCATCTAGAAAATATTTTCAATTAACACTTATACAGTTATACTCACATAGCATACAGTGTCTATGCTGATCCACTGAGCATCCATCCAGTGGTAAAAGTGTAAAACAATATTTTCCTACTAAGCCAGAGACTTCAGTTCTATATTTTCCTACTAAGCCAGAGACTTCAGTGTCTATGCTGATCCACTGAGCATCCATCCAGTGGTAAAAGTGTAGAGACTTCAGTTCTATATTATTATAATAGTTAATAGATAAAAATATCTTTAAGCCTCTCAAAATAGATAGTATATGAAGAAACAAAATCTTCATGTACAGCTCTATCAAAGATAGCTTGGCATAACAGTTCCAAAATACCATTTACAATTACAACAGCGAATGGTAAAGCCAAATACACCAATAGACACAGATCAGATCAAATTCTCTGTTGTCTGTTAATTATGTATTTTGTGCTCTGCATCTGATTCTAATTCAGTACATTTTCAAAAGCAAGTGCATGAGAGCTATAAACTTATACAGACCACTTCAGTACATTTTCAAGCACAATACTAGTTGCCAATGACTTTGAAGCAGCTTTTGTGTTTCTCTTTGACGCAGCAACCAAACTTAGCAAGCATCTTTAGCGAATTTTAAAGCACTTAAATCAACTTCCATCTATTATTAAAAGCATGCATTGGTGGACCATTATGGCTTCTCAAGCAAGCTTTTACAATTTTAATTGCCACTATAGCAAAAAAATCATATTGGAGTTAAGTAAGTCAAATTCATGAATACAATATCAACATTTTTTTAATTATATAGGCTGACATTTTGGTTGCAAACTTGGAATAGCAGATAGCATATTAACAAATTTATTGAGCCGTATGTCTATTTTCTCTCTCTTAAATAATTAATTGACATTAAATCTCATCTATTTTCTAATTTATATCATGCTTTTTCTTTCATTTTCAGAATTATAATTTACATTGACGGATTATTTTTGGCGAGGTAGCTACAATAATCAAGGAGCAAACTACTTTGTCCGTAAGTTATATTGTATTCTAATATATGCTTTAGTCGGACCAATTGTTATTATTTTTCTTTAGTTAGATTACATTGTTTACAGAGGCCTTGCTTTTATTTACATAGATTATACTATTTATAGAAAGGTCTTGCTTCAATTATGATGATGATTTTGTATTGGAATATTATGAAGTTTGGTTTTATGAACTATCATTGTTAAATTGTTTAGGTATCTTTTCTAATGGATAAATCTTAGATTGCTAAGCCATTAAATTGTTTGGTTTTATGATGCATTTGGGCACTATTGGGAACAACCCACTAATATAGACGAGTCACAACCATTGGGTACAAATGAAATATTAAATTAGGGGCCAATAGAGGATCGTAGTGATTTATGTGAGATTCTCAATGATGGAAATTAAACATTGTATGAAGGAGCAAGTACACAAAACTAGAATTTGTAATCAAATTATATCATATATAGGTTTTGTGTGGATTAAGCGACAAGGCAATGGCTATGATAATGATACTAGATTTATTGAGAGACACATTTAAACAAGCGAAGTTACCTCCTTTTTATGAGGCCAAGAAAATCATCAACAAACTTGGTCTTAACTATACCAAGATACATGGGTGTCCAAATGATTGTATGTTATATGTGGGAGATGATGACAAAAACTTGCAAACATGCAAGCATTGTGGAACATTTGGATGGAACCCCAAGAAGAAGAAAAAGCAAGCTGCAAAGGTTTTGTGTTACTTTCCATTAAAATCAAGATCGCAAAGATTGTTCATGGCCAAAGTAGTCCATATAAGGCTTGAGCAATCCTTGCCTCTTGAGCTAGCGTTTGGAGTTGAGTTAGGCTTAAAGCCCAAATTCTAAGAAAGGAAATTAAAAAGTTAGACAAATGAGTTATCCACCTTGGTTTAACATATGGCACTATTTTGGTTGAAGGGTATGTGGTTTTGGTCGCAAAGGCCGAAACTGAGATGGATCAAATGGAAGGAATCCTAGAGTTAAAATACGAGGGCAATTTTGAATTTCAAAATATTAGTAAGAATATTTTAGGACATCTATTTAAAATACTTTAGACTCATTTTCCCTCCCTACAAATCCCCGTGTTGGATGGGAGTCAAAATTAAGTGATGAGAGATTTTGGTTCCTTCCGTTCCTTTCCAAAAAAATTATCCAAATAAGAAAAGTTTATATAAATCCCTTCCCTCCTTTGTCCTCCATTTTCTCCAAACCAGACATTATGTTAGTTTCATCACATTTCATTCAATATCTCCAAATTAGGAGGAAGAAAAATGGAGGTATTAGATAAAATCCATCAAGTACAGTTCCATTCCATCATATTTTAAATAATTCAAATAATGAAACCTAGTATCATTTCATTATATTCTGCTCCATTGTATCTATTAGAAAATAAGAGAAATATATGATAATATCTTAGCATATCTTAGAGTATCCTAGATAATCTCTTAGGATTTATTTCTTATTTATATTTTATGATTTGATTCTCTATTTGATTAAGATTATGATTCTACTTTTAGTATAAATAGGACTATTGGGTTGTCTTTTGTAATCACATCATCACTACATCGATTCAGTATTAGTCTTATTATTTGTTAACTTGTTTCTCTCTTTTCCTCCTTCCCTATCTAAAACCTTCCAATTCAACATGATATCTAGAGCCAGACAAAGGTACCATCCTCTGTGACCTGTCCCGTCACTATTATACTGTGGAGTTCCGATAAGTATGAAGGAACTCTAATCATCTTCTTAGCCATACAACAAAAAAAAAGAACCAAAAAAAAACCTTTTCTCTCCTCCGTTGTGTTCTTTTCCGGTGCGTCCTTCTTCTTTCCGACCTGCGTTCCTGTCCCGTTAGCCGCTGTCCGCCGTCGTCTCCGGCCCCTGACACCACCGGCGGACTCGCCTGCCGCTGATTTGTCTAACCGTTCAAACAACACCGCCGTAAGCCTCCCGGACCGCCAAAGACGCGGCGTGTCCTCTCGATCGGAGAGCCTGCCGCACGTGCTTCCCTTTCATCGATGTGTGACGACGCGATCGCTCACTATTCCGGCCGCCATTTCCAGCGCTGAACTCGCTGTTCCCCCTCTCTCTGGATCTGTGCTCACCTCCTTCATTGGAACTCTTTTGAGCAACATCCCTGTGTGTTGTATGGTTCAGGTACCTGTGATTTCGGTTATTTGCATTTGTGTTATGACCCATGGCTAGTTCTACCTCCTCAGATACTCCTAAGGACTCCCCATCATACAAGTGTGGCTTCTCTTCCCACCGACGATCATTTCGGTGGTAACCCCTTTCCCATGGATGAATCATATTAGTGGTGACTTTTGTTCCACCGATGATCATTCCGGTGGTGACTCTTTTTCCACATATGAATCATATTAGTCGTGACTTCTATTTCCGTCGATGATTGACTTATGTTGGCTATGACTCACACTAGCCCAACTCATTGTCCCAGATGCTCTGGCCCGGCTCTTTTCCTAGATGCACTGCCCCGTCTTTCTCCCAAATGCACTAGCGTTGGCCCCTTGTCCCAGATGCACTGGCCTCGTCTCAGTCCCGGAAGTAGTTGTCTAACTTAATTTCAGTTTTAAAAAATTTGGGTCTCCGATATTGTTGTTGAAGCTTCCAAATGTGGTTTTGAGGAGTTCGGACCTTGCTTTGTTAGATTGCTTGCAAAGAAATTTTTGTCAGCTGATGATCATTCCAGCTATCTTACTAAGTTATCTTTCCAGCAACTTTCTCCGGCCTCTCCAACATTCTTGAGTTGCCTTCCAACCATTATTTTCATGGGGCTCAGTTTTTTATATTTTTTTTTAATTTGAGGGGAAATACATTGTTTTCATGTAACAAGCTTAAAGCTTGGTAAGCTTTAGCTTGAGGGGGAGTGTTAGAAAGTCAGAGAAATATCTGATAATATATTAGCATATCTTAGAGTATCCTAAATAATCTCTTAGGATTTATTTCTTAACATTTTATGATTTGATTCTCTATTTGATTAAGATTAGGATTCTACTTTTAGTATAAATATGACTATTGGGTTGTCTTTTGTAATCACATCATCACACATTGATTCAATATTAGTCTTATTATTTGTTAACTTGTTTCTCTCTTTTCCTCCTTCCCTATCTAAAACCTTCCAAGTCAACAGTATCGATTTCCATCAATCCAAACTTAGCTTATATTTTCACTATTCCTTCCGTTCTCAACAAATGAGGTGTGTTTCATGTTCTGTCCATTGAGAGAAATATTACTGATGTTTAGGTTGCATGGTAATTTTCTTAAAAAAAAGATGTTTTGGAGTAGATTTGTTATAATCACCATTCACCATCCCATTATTTATCTAGTGGACCAATATTGTTTTATAAAATAATTCTTCTAACACCCGAAATTATACATTTTTATATATATTTATCTACATGAAAACAGATTACAGGAAGTAACTGAATTAGTTCCTCCACCTTCATAAGGTGTATGTGTGATTTTCTGGAAACTGCCCCCCTACCCCTAGGAATGCCTGATTGCCGTGAAAGATAATTGGTGAATAAGATATATGCTTACCAAGGCACAATGTCATATTTGTTTCTGGGATTCTAACGCTTAACGGCAGATTAATGTTGTTTATGCCTTCTGCTCAAAAAATTGAATTCATTACATATGCTGATGATTCCTGTTCCTACCTGCAGATTAGAGTGGCCAATGTGGGAAAACTTTTTTTCTGCACATAACGATAAAATGATTGCATGTTTTTTACAAGCTTTGCACAGAAACATTAGGCCTGTCTATAACTGATATGATCGGTAGAGTTGTTGCTAGTTTCATTGAAAATTTCCCTAATAAATCTTTTCACCTTTTTGTGTATGCCATTAGTTCTTACATATGATATGAGTTAAAAATCCAATCTGGATCACCTTTCCATTCTTCGAAAGGAATCCTAGCAGTTATCCAATTAATTGTTTGATGGTGCAAACTAGAGTAGTGCTGCTACTCTTTATGAATTATTGAAGAATCCCCTTAAAATTATTGTAACTTGAACGCACTTCTGCTTTTACATAACCTTCATAATAATTTATTTTTTCTCACCTAGCTCTTTTCCTTCTAAGAACTTGAAGAACAGATTGTGCTGTGCAATAAGCAATAGCCTGAACAGTGACCATTGGATTCACACCCAAAGCTGTAGGGAAGACACTAGTGTCTGCCAGATAAAGGCCCTCAACTTCCCATGTCTCTCCCATTTGGTTCACAACTGATTCCTTTGGATTGGCACCCATCCTACAGCTCCCCATCTGATGTGCTGAGCATAATGATGTTGAAAGGTCTGTTAATGGCCTTGAACTTTCTTCTTTCACAAATTTCTCAAATTCATTATAGCTCACCTGTTTTACATTTAAGCTCCTTCCCTTATTATGATGTGTGCCAATTTCTTCAGCTCCAGCAGCTGCTAGAATTCTCAGTACCTTCTCAATTCCTTTCTTTAAATTCTCTTTGTCTACATCTTTAATCTGATAGCTTATACAGTTAGGTGAATTCACAGTTCCTGATCCTTGATCCCTTGCCAGTGCAAATACATGAGCTGTTCTAGAAAACTTGCGCATTCGATCTTTTATGTCGATTCCCGAAATCCATGGCATTAGAACTGAGAACATACCAGGATGCAATGCAGGTGTTTGGATCACTGCACCATATCCAGATTTGTCAAAATCTGCAACAACTGTGGACATTGCTGTCATTATCCCTCCTTCATAGCTCTTTTTATGTTCCTCTGGCCAGAGCTCAGGTGAAGAAGGTGAGTCAGGGAAGTAGCCCCAAGCCATTGTTGTTGGATGAAGATGCAAGTATTTCCCTATGTTTTCATTCTTCAAGCCACTTCTTTTAAGCAATACAGGAGTACTGAGTGCTCCACAGGCTACAATTGTGACCTTGGACTCCACCACACATATCTCTTTAGTTCCCTTGTATTCAATAGCAAAAGCCACTCCACATGCTATTTTTCTGTCCCTGCCTTTCTTTTTCTTATGTAAGACTTGGATAGCCTCACAACTTGGAAGAATTGCTCCATTACCTGATTTCACCAAGTCCACAAGCCATGTTTCTGATGTACTCTTCTTCCTTCCATCTTTACATCCCATGCAACACCAACCACAGTAGTGATCTGGTGGAGCATTCCTAGGAATGTTACTCACAGGATACCCCATTTCTTGACAACCTTTTCTGAGTACTGCATTGTTGAATCCTTCCTCTTCAATCTCAGATTGGACTTCCATTTTCTCACACACAACATTCATGGCTTCTTCATATAATTTACTTTCAAATAATTCTAGCTCATGCCCATCACACCACTCCTTGCATACATGCTGGGAGGGGTTTTAATGCAGGCTGACCAGTTGATTGCAGACCCTCCACCAACTGTGGACCCTGCTAGTATTAGCACAGACATATCATCTGTTGCAACCAAACCATTGTTGAGGTACATTTGATCCATGGTTGGACCTTCAAGAAGAGAGAGATTGTTCCTAGCAGAATAGCTTCCTTTTTCCAATACCAGCACTTTATAACCAGCTTTTGCTAGAACTCCAGCCACCACCCCACCTCCTGAGCCAGAACCAACAACCACTGCATCACATTGGATAACTAAAGAAGTATGTAACAAGTTAGAAACTTTGGTCTTTCCATGAGTAACAGATACTGGGAATCCAAATCGTCTTAGTGTTTCTGCAATGATGTCTCGTGGGAAATTTATATGGACAAGACCTTTGTAAAGAGGTCCTATAACCTCTTCAGCATCATCATCATCATTGTCATCTTCATTTACCTCTTCTCCTCCTTTTGATGTTCTATGTAAAAAACGGTTCTCCAACTGTGCTTTGAACTCTGGATCAGGTCCACTATATCCAATTGCCTTCCATGATGGGTTGTCTTCTGCTTCATCTAGCTGAAAATGATGAGTTTTGACATGATGAGTACATGATTCTAAGCAACCAGAAAATCATATAAATTTGATGTGTTAAAACATTTAATTGTGCAATTGTAGCAGCTTTATTTGGAAACAATAGAGGAACACATGTTTTTCTTGCAGCCATTTATTTTATTCTTACTAAGATGAATATATTCATTGCTTTTGACTTAATCTTTACATTGGGTGCTAGCAGCCCAAAAGAGTGAGGCCTTATAGTATGGATCCTGACAAAAGTCCAATTTTAATTTTAATTTTTGATAAAAAAAAGTCCAATTTCAATCTTGTTTAATTGTGTTGACTCCATGTGGCTTGGGTTTGTACATAGGTGAGGCAACTTCAATCATTTATTAGTGGATGGCGGGTTTGTTTGATTTTTTACAAGACATATTCAACGAGCCCAACCAATTTCGCATCTGCATTGTGGCCTGTAGGGTAGGAGATCCTTTGTTCATTGAGAAAGTGGCCTTTGACGACATTCTGTTCCAAGATTCTGCTCTATTATCTTATTTCTTGAAACTATAAATAAAAGAAGATTAAAAAAGAAACAAAAACTGTGAAAGATGAAATGAAAGAAAAAAGTATAGAAGAATGTCCACACGTAAAACATAAATTATATTGGAACAACCAAATTTGGACCTCATACGGTGTCCCTTTGGTTTTTCAGTGTATTTTTAGGATACATATATATAAATAAGATGAAAAAGTAAGTGAGAGATAAACATATACGGTGTCATATATGATGTATAAAACTTGATGTTAAAATATCATAACCCCACGTGAAAAGTACTCTATGAAATTTCCATAAAATATTCTGGGCCTTTCCTTTTCTATAATAATGTGCACGAGACAGGAGTATAACACAATGTTGATATATTTATTTTATTTTTTAATTGGTCGAGATTGTACATGATTTCGTCAAAATATTTTAGGTCACAGCTATACAATAAAAGAGCTATTTCCAGGAAATAAAACCGTGACATTCGGATCACAAGATAGCAACTATACCATTATACCAAAGCTCACAATCTGACAGGTATACAATATAATATGAAACTTAAAGAATTATATGTGCTAAACAAAGAAATATTTTTGCCTTTGGAGACTGTTTCTCCCTGAACTTACACATCAAACACCCTTGAATGTCATGTTTGGGACAGTATACTTTGTTGCAATTTGAATTGTTCTCAATTGTTTCTTTTTGGGCATAGGAAGACCTAGCTTTCATCATAATGAGACCTAGGCGAATGAGTTTCCTCTCTAATTGCTTCACTTTCATGCACGGGCTAATATCATTTGGTTTTATCGTAACTGTGGGACAGACTCCGTTTATCCTTCAGTAGTTATAGTTATACAACTTTTACTTACAATAGATACATGGCTAAGCAAACATTTTTAGGCTTTATTTGATAAAAACTAACAAATAGTGGATAATTTAGTTGATAGTGAATGAATTAGCTTATAATAGATAATCGATAAACTAGCTAATTGGTATTTTTTGTTTTGTGTCTGTATGTGGGGGATAAACTAGCTAATTGTTTTTTTGGGCGTGTTTTAAATATATTTTTTTTGATGAAAAAAAGTTTAGATTGGGGGAAGGCATGCCCCATTGTAAGGCTAGGGAATACCACCAATCTCATTGATGATTTATAGTAAAATTTACATATTTATATATTGCCTATCAATAAGGGAGATGTAAGAATCGAACCCAAGTTACAGCTAGTGTGAGCGGAAGGCTTCACCAGATGTGCCAATCCTCGTTGACTGTTTTTTATTTATCATAATTAAATATGAAAATATTATTTTTTATTTTTAATCACTTTTATTACATAAAATGAGATAATAACAATAAAATGACATCTTCACTTTTGATATAAATTTTTTCAAGAGAAATCTAGTCTCTACTATATTTTATCGTAAACATATATCTAGTAAAAAATTTTTTTTTGACGAGAAACATATATCTAGTTATTAAAATTAGTTTTTAAATATAATTCGGGGTATTAGGATTGAGATATTTTATTTTATTAAAAAAGGATAATGAAGAAATTTGACTAAAATAATAAAAATAAAATGAGAAAAATAAAATAAAAAACTATCATTTGTAAGCTCAAATGCTACCTCAAATAAAAAAATATTATAAGCTGAGTAAAAAACAATATAAACTAATAAGAAAAATATTTATTACGAATTCATTTAACATAAACTGTTCAATATAAATAAGTTAGCGGTTTGATGTTTCCAACCTGGCCCATGAAAAGAATAGTAGAGAACCTGAAAATTTTATGAGAAAAGGACGATGTGGGGGTCATTGTCCCTTCCTAGTTCCTACATGCCTACATGGTACAGTTGGAGTGTCTCACTTGTGGGCCCCCCTTCACTGTGCGCTGTAGCTACCAGGGTCCAGGGCACAGGCTTTAATTGGGATCTAAATGGAAATAAGATATTGACCTTTTTGAGATAACAAGGGCCCTTTGAAAGTCAGTGTGTGACCCCACACGGGTCTATGACATCGAAAGATACTGCTACTATTTATGAGCTAGCCCAACTTAATAAAAAACAATATTGATGAAAAAAAAAAATGGTTAAAATAATATTTCGATCACTCCATAAGAATTTTTGATTTTATCTTTATACATAAAAAATTATTAAAATTATATATATATATATATATATATATATAAAATATTCATTTGGTCCCTGCCATACATTATATCAAGAATTGTTTTAATAATTTTTTTTGTGTAGGGACCAAATTAACGGGTAATCCATAAGAACCAAACAGAGGTTTTTTTATATGTATACAGATCTTTTTAATAATTTTTTATATAAAAGCCAAATCCAAAATTCATATCAAATATAGAGATAAAAATATTACTTTAACAAAAAAATATAGATAAGAGCTAGAGCTTACTCAAGCTCCACATAATAATTGCGAAAATTTTTCGCGTAGATATTTATATATTTCGATAAAACCCATCCAAACAGGGTTATAATTTTTAACCAAGTGGTTGAAGACAAGTGGTTAACATATTATTACTTGGGAGACGAACCGCTTCGAGACTCTACTCGAGTTCGATCCTTGGGAAAGCAACAACCCTTATGCGCTTTACTAATCACGGTAGACTCAAAGATTAGTCTCATAACAAATTCAAAGGATTTAGCGGTGGAGATACTTTTGAGAATCCATTCGATCTCAATGATTAATTAGGATAAGTACCAAAAAAAAAAACACGGTTATAATTTGAAAACTTCTTAAATGCTGTCAAACTATTAGTTTATTAAATTGGAGAAATTTAAGGAAATAAGCAACTGTCTAGTGTCTATTCAATATTCATTTTCCAAGTCCTACAAAATTATGACTAGAGTGGTACTCGTCTAGAAAGAATATCTACTACATTTTATCTGGATAAAACTGGTCTAAAAATAATTTTCTTTAATTATCTATTTAGTGTTTGTTGGCTTAATTTTCTTTTATTTAAAAATATGTACTATAAATTTATCTTTGTTTGAAAAAGTGGGCGTGGGCGTCTTATGATTTTATTCTCGCACGAACGCTGTTGAGTGTACGTCATGCACGTGTGGGTTCAAATGACCAATAAGACTTCCATAAATTTTTTAATTTCATGTATATTTTTTTTATTAAAATGACATATGGAATAAATAAAAAACCTTTTTTGAAGGTAGAATTTCTTTTTACCAAGTGAAAAAGTAATTTTTTTTTTATTTTTCGGGCCAAGAGAAAGTCAAAGGTAAAATTTCAAAATGTTGATAACGAATTCTTTAAAGAAAAAAAAAAAACCTGTATTTTCCAATAAAGGACATAGATTAACTGAAAATTATAACAAATATAAAGAGTATGCCATAAAATGCCTCCAACGTTGACTTAACTAAAAAGGAAAGTGAAAAAAATTTGTAAGAGTTAGCAAAGCTGGTCACCTAATATTCTAATATTTTAGAATGATAAGAAAATGTTAATAAGTGTCCTTGAGTTATTGATTAGAAAATCAAAAGATGTAAGTTTATATGAGAAATTATTATATTTATTATATTGAAAAATGTTTAATTTATATTCTCAATAAAAACTTTCCTTTTATTAATTTTTAAAATATTGTCTTTGGGACACTCGTTAACAAAAAGATGATGTTAACTTGTACAATGTTATTTGGGAGGGGGGACAGGAAAGAAATCACTGAAGTTTTTGTTTAAAATATTTTTAAGTTTCATTTTGAGAAATTTTAAATAGATCATTATATTTAAAAAATTTGTAATTGAGTTTTGGAATACATAAAAAAATTGTAACTCAATCCCTCATACACTTTTTTATTAGGGTTTCATTAAGTATCCGTTAGGATTTTGTTAACTGATATGTTCACTCTTAATTTGTGAGTCACTAAACTTTTTGGAAAAATACAAATAGGTCCCTATACTATAAGAAAGGGATCCCTCTAGTTAAATGGGATTTAATCCAAAAGCCGAAGAGTTTAGGAGGGCTAGGGGTTGATGATCTAGTAGTGAAAAATGTAGCACTGCTCTTCAAATGGTGGTGGAGGTTCTCGGTAGAAGGTAATACCTTATGGAAGAAAACAGTATGCTCAATACACAAGATGGAACCGGATAAAGCTTTGATACAACAGCATAATGTTAATAGAAGGAATGGGGGGCTATGGAACGGAACACAATTTTGAAAGTAGAAATTTGTGGGGAAAGCTATAGGAGGATAATACAAAAAGGGGGGTGGATGAAACTTGGAGATGGAAACAAAATCAGATTTTGGGAGGATAAGTGGATAGGGGAATCTGCATTAATGGATAAATACCCTAGACTATTTTCAGTTTCACTACAAAAAGAGGGTACGATTGTAAATATGGGTTTTTGGGATGGAATGCAATGACAATATGATTTTATATGGAGAAGAAGATTATTCCAATGGGAAGTGCAACAATTGGAGGACCTATTGGCCAATATAAGAGATGTAAACCTTAATAACACTATGCAAGATAGAGTTTGGTAGAAAAATGACAATTCAGGAATGTACACGGTTAGATCCTTCGCTAGATCGATTTGGGAATTAAACCAAACTGAAGATAGAGTAAGAGTTGTGTGGTTTGGGGTGGCGCCACCAAGAGCAGAATTACTAATCTGGTTTGTCATTCAAGAGAGATTGAATACAAGGAATAGGCTTAGAAGACTCAACATGATTCAAGGTAATGAAGTAGCATGCCCTTTTTGTGAGGGCGAGGAAGAATCAGTGAACCATCTATTTTTACACTGCAAGTTCTCATGGAAAGTATGGATGGATTGCTTAGAATGGTGGAATATGAAGATACCAATTACCAAAACTACAAGTCAGTGGCTTGAATGTTGGCTTGGAGTAGGCAATAGTGGCTTCCAAAGGAAACTTTGGATATCACTATTCTTTGTAGTGGTATGGACTTTGTGGTACCAGAGAAATAATATTGTTTTTGAAAAATCACAACCAAAGTGGGAGAACCTAAATTATATCATTAAAATAAGACTTGGATTCTGGATCAAGGGGTGGGAACCAAATTGCCCATATAATCCAAGTGAGGTTGTGCACAAATTGGAGTAAGTAAAAGGATGGAGGAAAAACATAGTGACTAGGCCTAATATATCTTGGAGTCCACCACCACAAAACACTTTAAAATGGAATGTGGATGGATCCTCCAAAGGTAAACCAGGCCCAACTGGCCCGTTTTGCCGCATCAATTGGAACTAGAAACTCAAATGAAGCAGAATTTATAGCTATTGTATTTACTTTGGAATTGTCCTTACAGCATGAGTGGGTAAAGAAAAGGGACATCATTATAGAATCCGATTCAAAGAATGCCAACTCGTGGGTTGAGAAGAAGGAATGGCACCCGTGGAGCTTGAGATTTTACTGCAATAAACTACATAATATCTTGTTACTTTTGAAAAATGTTAGGTTTGTTCACAGGAATAGGGAGGCTAATCAAGCGGTTGATGCACTGGCAAAAGAAGGAACACGCATGGAAGGAACCTGGATATTGTGGACTGAGCATGGGTGGAATATTTATTGCTTCCCTTTACTATTGTATGCTTGCTATTTTTCTTTTGATTGTTTTGTGCAGGGTATGGTGGAACCAAATAGATACCTCTTGGGGGCTAAGGTACATAGGAGGAACTGTCGAGAATTGAGAGAAGCATGTTTTCTTGGAGGCGCCTCAGATGGATATCGAAAAGGAATTGCTCTTGGTGGCTCATGATGAAGTAGGTGCAGGCCTGCTGTTTTAGTTTTGTGATTGCCTAGAATGGATGGTAAGAGTTTGTAAAGGGGTGTGTCGTACTTATAATTGAGGTGTCTTAAAGTGGAAATAGGCATTTATACTTGGGGTACTCTTTTTTCTTCATGATGATTTTATCCCTGAGGAGGGTTTTGCATCATAAGGTTTTAATGAGGTCCTTTTTACTTATGCTTGGAAGGGGGTACGTGGGTAGGCAATTTTCTGTGGAACCTAGACTGTGACTCACAGGTGTATGTTTTTGCTTCTATTTTACCTAACTCTGATAGGTTTACTATTAGTAAAGTAACTACATATCGGAAAAAAAAGGTCTCTATACTATAAAAAATTCAAATAAATTCATGTAGATTTTGAAATCCTAACAAAATTGTATTGAAAGAGTGTATTAAGAACTCAATTATAATTTTTTAAAATATAAAGATCTATTTAAAATTATCATATAATTTGAGGACCCATAAACCTTTATTCAAAATTTCAAACATATATATCATTGACTTTTCCCCCTTCCATGTTTCTCTTTCTTGTCCCTTTCTCACAATTCCCATCTATTTATGCAGCGAGGCACGATCCAACTTCTAAGCCTCACATCAATGCTCTATCTTTTAAAAATATATTAAAAGTGTTGTTTTTAATACTCAAAATATGATATTTATCTTAGACTGCTTGTTAGTTTTTTTTTGTTGACTAAAAAATATTCATTCAAATTGATAAAATATATCGAACAATACAAATCTAACATCGCTAAAAACCAAAAAGGATGAATCTGCGAACAAAATATTATATATGTTTTTGGGTTATGGGGAGACATATAATATACCTAATTACATGAAAGAAGGAAAAGTAAATGAGAAATGGACGAAGCACCTTATAAGGGATTTCAACTAGTGCACTCAAACTTCATATTTCTTATCAAATGTACTGATTTAAGGGGGGATATTATAGGTTTGCGAGAACAAACTTATAGTACACAAATATAAATAAAATGTATTTCAATATCATATTCTAATTTTTAAAACCTAACTCTATTAACTTGTCCATTATTTTTATCAACAAAAAAAAAACTTATCCATTATTATATTGGATAAATTGTAAATCCCTTCGTATATTTATCTTTCATATTAATAGTAACTATTTGATTATATTTTTATATATTAAATAGCCATGCAAATTACTTTTGTTTTTATTATCTTTAAAAGCAGGATGTTATTAATTTATTTATACTTGGCATTAACTAATATTAACTTTTTAAAATAAATATTTTTAAAAAATAATCGGTTAACATTTTTACATACAACAGATAGCACATTTATACACTTTTTAATCATTTTTAATAAAAAAATAAGAGTCTTACTCGCAAATGTTTTAAGGGTATTGGTTAAGAAACTCACAAAAAAAATTTATATTGAAAAAAAAGTATAAAACAATTTTTCCTTTATTGATTTCTAAAACAATGCTCTAAAGCCTAAAGAGAGAAGTTATATAGCATTTTCTAAAAAATAACTTATTATTTTTGTAAAAAAAAAAAATTAACTTATCGGACACACACATCTTTATCATGTCCAAACAAACAGGTTACGTAATATCACGAGGGGCAATATAAAAAGCAAATGAAAGCACCACATTTTGATATTTTTTCCACTGAAAGCAACACTTACTAATGACAGAAATAAATAAAAGAATGGAAACAAGATAGGGGAATTAGTAATAGACATTGAGCCTTTCTTTCTTAGAGTAGAAAATTGCAATAAAGAAAATAAGAAGAGAAAAAAAAGGAGATAATATATTTTTCTCTTATTTGGTGGAGGGGAGAAATAGGGAAGAGAAAAGAAAATTGGTGGAACCCACCTCAAATTTTTCTCTCTCCCCAAGTGAGAAGAAAATGGAAGAGGGAGAGAATATTTCATGTAAAATGACTTTTGTATCCTTCTTTTTGGGTTCTAATTCAATTATTTAATAAATTTAAATAAATAAAATAATTATATTAAACTAAAAAATGGTTAAATTAATTTAAATTATTTAATTAGTTAAAATAACTTAAATCAATTCAATTTAAATAATTTTATATTGATTTTTCAGTTAAGGATATTTTTATCTTTTTCAAAAAAATTAGTTTTTTTTCTTCTTATTTTCTATCCAACCAAACAAAAGGGGAGAGAGAAAACACGTATTTCTTCTCTATTTCTCTCATATTTCTCTTACACCAAACAACACATAAAATCTATTCTATTTCTCACCGTTTTCTCTTTTCTCATACTCTTTCTCACCTCTTTCTTTCTTTTCTTTTTCTTTTCACAACCAAAGAAAGCGTAAATGCACTATGTTTACTCATATAAGGCTTGCTATTGCTGCAGCCAGAAATAATGAATGAGGCCACATTACCTGAGTGAAAAATACAAGGAGAGTGAGAAGCTTGAGGGTCCTGAAGAACATCCTAAGGAGATTGAAGTAACTGAGAGACCAAGACTTCATTACTTGTTGTCGTGTCTGCAGAGACAGATCAGGGTAGCTATGGAAGAAGGGGAACTTTGTTGAGAGGCTCGCCATGCCACACAATATGAATGTGCCAAACCATGTAGACAGTAGCCATAACGTCAACCTCAACAACCATGTACTTGGGTGTTGCAGTTTCTCACTTATCAAAATCCCAAGCTACAAATTAAAGCAAAAAACAAACACACGTACACACGCAGATATTAGAATAAAGATGACAAAAATTAATAGAGGAATAATTGCACACTACGAAAGTACATTTTAACCCCATCACTTCTTATTTTATATTTTTTACAGTATATTATATATTTTAAAATGACATTAATTATATTGAGGCTTTAAATTGTAGTCATCCTATTAGCAATTATTAATTTTGCTGTGATTGAAATAATAACAAAATTTTAGCTATCATAAAAATTACTCGTCTCATTTTAATATATCATATTCTATCTTTATCAATAATATTTTATCACTTATGTTAAAATTTCATGTGTAAAATATATTGGTGGCGGGTATATGATGTGATAAAAAAAAATGGAAAAGTGTATCCCATAGCATGGTTCACGTTTGACACTAAGCATATTTTGTTTTGAGAAATGATTGATGCACAAAGCAGAATTTCGCAAAACCCTGCGACAATGATATACAAAATCCAAAATTTCTCAACTAGAGACCTTAAACATTTTGTGAGTATTTTCTAAAACTTTTGTATGAGCATCTATCGTTTCTTACATTTATAAAGCATAAACATGAAGAAGAAAACTAATATATATATATATATATATATATATATATATATATATATATATATATATATATCAATAGAGTGAGTTTGAGAGAGGTTGTTGCTGTGTCACCAAAATGATAATATAATATATTATATAAAAATGAAATTTTAACAAAAAAAAAAGAAGAAAAAATAAATAGAGAGAAAGAGAAAACTTTGAAGGTTCAAGGTGGCTAGGCATACACGTTCAGGAGTTCCAGCCATGGAAGCTGAAGTTCGGTAGAAGGTGGCGACGGATTCATCGGAGGAGCCAACAACGGCGTCGTCCTTGATGGAAGGTAAGATGGTGTCACAGAGAGCAACCAGAGACTTCATCTGCCTTTGAGAGAGAGAGTTTGAGAGAGGTTTTTGCTGTATCTCTCTGTCTTCACCATTCACCAGAAGACTCTGTGTGTCAACACCACTACCAAGCTCAACCACTGTGTGAACTTTTACATCGTTCACTCCCAACCCTAACCCCAACCTGAAACTACCACTTCTGCTATTGCTTTCCCCATTCTCCTCCATGTTTTATTTCTTCCTTTTCCTTTTCTTTCTTTCTTTTCTACCTTTCAATAGCAAAGGCTAGATATGAGTTTGAGTACTGCAATGCGTTTGGAGAAAGAGTTTATATAATACCTGCTTCCAGAAATTACCGTCCCAAAGTTTAAATTAAAATAAGAGTCTTACTAATTAATGTTATAAATATATTAATTAAGGAAATTAAGGAATTAACATAAAAAATTGTATTGAAAGTTAAAAAAAAAGAAGATATTTTGGTTATCGTAAAATATATGTGAAGTATCTATCGACTTGTGTTGACTAATTTCTGTTGGATGATTTAAATTTTAATGAATTCTTCTTTCAATCACATTTTTATTTTCATTCATGAGACTCTACCTAACTTAAAAAATCCAAACCCAATTCCACTATAACCACGTTGATATATATATTTTTAAATACATTGAATATATTAATTTTTCATATATAAGGTTTCCTAAATTAAGTACACCTGTTATCATTCACAATAAAATAACTATTAAATAGAAAATGAAGGATTACTTAATTATTTAATGAGTACTTCTGTCGTTTTCTTTTTCATTAAATTCCATTTAATTTATAGTCTTGAGTAATTTATTGGTTTTTATTTTAAATTGAAAGAGTCAACTCTTGAATTATTGATTGAAACGTCGATTTTAGATATCTTTGAATTGACAGATACTCTTATTATATGAATTAGCTTAATAATTTTCTTAATTACATGAAGAAGATTGGGATAAAAGCACTTCACTCCTCTAATTAATATCTGTTGTTCGCAGTTTCCACTGTAATTTATGTAATTAAAATATTATAACTCGAAATTAACAATTTTAATGCAATTTTCCCGCTTTTATTATATTGAAATTAATTTAATTTAATAATGATTAATATAAATGATAAAAATACGCACTTTTCTTTTCTTAAAAAAAAAACTTCGTAGGATGGACAATAGGGACAACAATTACTTCATTAATACCATGAAAATGACAAGCTACTGGATGCGCGATCCCATATCAAATCAACACAGTTGCTATTAAGATGAGTGGAAATAATACGGGAACATTTTACGTCAGTTGACTATATGTTTGACGTTAAAAATGATGCGGTGGCAGTTTTGTAAATATTAAATCACTATTTGCGTCGGTTGTTTAATGAACTGACGTTAAAAGTGATTTGCAAGAATTGTTAACACTTTTAACGTCAGTTGTTTATACGACTGACGTTAAAAGTGTGATTTTTACTTCAGTTAAATAAATAACTGACGTATATAATCCTATATCCCTAACTCATTCTTATCTTTCTTTCGTTGTCATCTCCCTGTTGTCACTCTTAACGCAGATCACTCCATATAGTGCAGTTTATTTCTAAACTTTTTTTAAAACAAGTTTATTTTTAATCTTAATTAATTAGTTTGAATTAGTAAACAAATTCTTGTGCAAATTAAAATAAATAAACACTTAACATAAAACAAGTTATATATGTATAATCAAATCGTATTTCATTGAACGATTCATAAGTTACAATTACATGATTAAAAGATAAAAAATTTCTGCAACATAGCCCTAAAATATAAAAAAGTTTCTGCTTCAACATCATTTTCTTCTCAATCCTGTCCTCAAAAACTCCAATGGATGCATCTCCTCCCTCACTTGAATTCCTTGATGCATCATCTTGAATCCACAGTCACTTGCTGCCAAAGAGGAGTGAAAGGGATGACGGAGATGAAATAAAGTGAGGGAATCACATTACGTGATTCACCCAACCTTACCATCCATGTTACGTGATTTACTCAACTTCAGAAGTTTTTTGACCATTAAGACAGAGACCTTTAAGTCTAGGTATAAGAAGAAATAACAAGATCTCAAATATGATATAGCCGTATTGTGAAGGAATAGAAAACGCACGAAATATAGAGGAAAAGAGGTGGGGGGGGGGGGGGGGGTGTAATACATACTGATACAGAAGAATGGTTCTTTATATAGAGAAGAGAGACTACCTGATTTTCTTGAAAACTGATCTATAAACTTAATGCTCATTAAGAGGATTAAGTTACAATGTGCATGGGTAAGTAATACAGTAGTCATGGGTAAGTAGCACAGTAGTCAAAGAAATGAATGTTTTTGCAGAAACTTATACACTTTTAATGTCAGTTGTCTTCAACAACTAACGTTAAAAGTGTTTTTAAATAAAAAATATTTATTTTTAACGTCAGTTGTTTAATACAACCGACGTTAAACAATGACTTTTAACGTCAGTTGTTTAAGACAACTGACGTTAAATAAATGACCTTTAACGTCAGTTGTTACAAACAACTGACGTAAAATGCTGTTTTATTTTTGGTTTTTGATTATAACATTTACACCCGCACGCCTTCTTCACTTCACTCTGTACGTCTCTGTTCTTCTCTTTTCATCACGCTCACTCTCACTCTCACTCTCACTCTCACTATCACTCTGCCCTAATCGCGAACTCATCACCACCGCAACCATCGTGAGGGCTTCTTCGCCACCACCGTGAGGTACACTCTTAACCCTAACTCCGTCTTTCCCTCTCGTTCTTTGCAATAACTTGACATCTCTCTTTCCCCTTCCCGCGCACTAATTCTCCTTGTCCCTCTGCTCTCAGTAACCACATCGAACGTTGGCCACCACTCGAGCTCCCCTCCCCACCACCACGCGAGCACCTATTTCTGGTGAGTCTTTAGGGCACATTTTTTTATTTTTGGTTTTGAGTGTATGTTGAAACTGTAGTCTCTGTAGTTGAAAATTGAAACTGTGAGTTTGAGTTGTTTGGAATGTCTCTATTTCTGGTCGTGGGTTTTGTGTTTTCTCTTGTTTTTCTTGTGCTATCATGACCTATTTCAAAATGGAAAGAAATTTAGAGTTGCTTGTAGCATGTGACATCAACAATATATTGCTCATTAGAATTCTGTTTTGTTAATTTATCTTCATCTGCTTATTTCTTTTGTCTTAAGAAACCTGAAAATTGTGTAAATTTGAAATAATTTTTAAACGCCTTAGATATATGTTTTGTATATCTACAGAACCTATCTAGTTATGGATTGTAGTTGGATGGTTTGTGATGCAAACCAAGGATGATGTCCAATTTGAGGCCAAATTAATATTTTTGATGAAAATTTTATTTTCATTGTGGTGAACCCGTATGCTTGATTTGGTCATATTTTGAGCTACGAATCTCCGATTGATGCATTCTTTAGTGCGTTGGAAAGCTTAGGGAATTATCTACAAATCATATCTCAGGCCTCTTGACCAAATTCGGCTTATATCATGGTGAAAAAGGGCTGCAAGTTTAATACGAATTCTTGGACCTTAAATGTGTTATATGTTAATTGGGCTACACTAAGCTTGATGAATGAGCAAGGCCCATTATGAATGGTGGCTGGCACGTTTTTGGAACTTACAAAGGAGAGCAACCTTTGGCTTGCATGCCTAGGTAACTCCTTTAGAAGTTATGGAACCACTTTTATTATTTTCTTAAGTAGGATAGTTATGTTCTTTTAATAACCACTTAGTGGAGAGTTATGTCTAGTTATTAGGAGTTTATGTCATCTTATGATGACCTTTGGTTTTTATTTCCCTATGCTATATGTACACACCTATTACATTATGAATGATAACTTTGAGTTCATTTTGGATTGATTCCAATTGTGAGAGTGTTTTCTCTCTTGGGTTCTTCATTGAGCCAACCCTTGTTCTTATCAAGAATCCAAGATTCTTGTGGCGAACCTCACATTGGCTTATCAAATCCCCTTGGATTTGTGGCGCCTACCTCCCATTTCTCATCTTATCCAATTTTGTATTTCATCTTCTTCTATAATTTTGCTTGGTCACTCAAGGATAGATCCGAAAATATATATGTTCCTTGTTAGGATCATATCAGTTTGTAAGCGCACTAGTGCTGAGTATTTGAAGGGGGTGGGAGAATTTATAGAATTTACTCAAAGGAATGTTCCTAATAGTAATGGAATGTTCTGTTGTCCTTGTGTCAAGTGTTTGAATACGAGGAAATGTATGGTGAAGGATATACGTACTCATTTGAATTGTGAAGGGATTTACTTGAGTTATACAAGATGGATATGGCATGGTGATGTGTTGTTGAGTAGTACGACAAGTGTCTCCCAAAGTGAGGACGTTGACGTAGATATGGAGGATGATCGAGTAGAGGACATGATCCGTGATATTGGACAAGAATCTTTTCATCGAGCTCATGTGTATGATAGGTTGTGCGGTGATGCGGATAAGCCTTTATATCCAGGGTGTACTACTCATACACGGTTGTCGGCGGTGCTAAAATTGGTTTGTGTGAATGCGAGAAATGGTTGGACCGATAAAAGCTTCACGGAATTGCTTGAAGTGTTGAAAGACTTGCTTCCGGAGGACAACACATTACCTGACCGTAACTATGAGGCCAAGAAGGTATTGTGTCCAATGGGTATGGAGTATAAGAAGATACACGCATGCCCCAATGATTGCATATTGTACACCTGTGTTCATGAAGACAATCACGATTGCCTCAAATGTGGGTTATCATGATACAAAGTGAAGGGTGGTGATGATGATGATGATCTTGATGATGTGAGAAAAAAGGGTCCTCCTGCGAAGGTATTGTGGTATCTTCCAATAATTCCAAGGTTCAAGCGATTGTTTGCCAATGCGAAAGATGCGAAGAATCTTAGATGGCATAATGATGAGAGGAAACGTGATGGAAAGGTTCGTCATCCTGCTGATTCTATGCAATGGAAGAATACTGATACTATGTTTCCGGATTTCGCCGATGAGACAAGAAACCTAAGGCTTGGACTTGCTACGGATGGAATGAATCCTTATGGTAACATGAGTAGTATTCATAGTTCATGGACTGTTCTGTTGATAATTTACAATCTGCCCCCTTGGTTGTGCATGAAGCGCAAATACATGATGTTGTCTATGATGATTTCGGGCCCAAAGCAACCGGGAAATGACTTAGATGTTTATCTAAGTCCCTTGATTGAAGACTTGAAAACACTGTGGGTGGAAGGTGTTGATGTAGTTGATGGGTATTCTCATGAGACTTTCAAGCTTCGTGCCATGTTATTTTGCACCATCAACGACTTTCCAGCATACGGTAACTTGTCCGGGTACAGTGTCAAGGGGCATAAAGCACGCCCTATATGTGAAGAAGGCACATGCTACACTCAGTTGTATCATGGAAAGAAGATGGTTTACCTTGGGCATCGGAGATTTCTTAGACGTGATCACCCATATCGTAAGATGAAAAAAGCTTTTAATGGATGCCAAGAGACAGAAGAAGCTCCGACGGCCTTAATTGGAGAGCAGGTTTATCAGAGGGTAAAGGGCATCGATGTTATATTCGGCAAGTCCAAAAAGAAAGGTAAAGCTGCTGAGAAAAACATATGGAAGAAGAGGTCGATATTCTTTGATCTTCCATACTGGTGCAAGCTTGATGTCAGACACTGCATTGATGTGATGCATGTGGAGAAAAATGTGTGTGATAGTGTGATCGGGAAGCTTCTCAACATTCAGGCCAAGACAAAGGATGGTGTGAATGCTCGTCTCGAACTCGTTGCTATGGGTATTCGAGAGCAGTTATCTCCAGTTGTTGAGGATGGTAAGCGGACTTATTTGCCGCTAGCATGTCATACTTTGTCAAAAAAAGAGAGACAAAGTTTCTGCGGGTGTCTTCAGGGCATCAAAGTTCCACATGGTTACTCTTCAAATATGAAGAGGCTTGTCTCTAGTGATCTTAAATTGGTTGGCTTAAAGTCTCATGATTGTCACATCTTGATGCAACAACTTCTGCCCATTGCTATTCATGGTATTGCTCCAAAAAATGTGAGACATGCCATTACTTGTTGTGCTCATTCTTCAATTCTATATGTAGCAAAGTCGTTGACCCCCATATGTTGGATGACTTGGAAGTTGAGGCTGCTACAATCTTGTGCCAATTGGAGATGTATTTTCCTCCTTCATTTTTCGACATAATGGTTCACTTAATTGTTCATTTGGTGAGGGAGATTAGATTATGTGGGCCGGTTTTTCTGAGATGGATGTACCCAGTTGAGCGCTACTTGAAGATCTTGAAAGGGTACGTTGATGAGTGTGATTTCACCTCATCTTTGTCCATCATTTTGCATGCATTTTCATGTAGTTTAGGCATATTTTTATTAGATTTTAGGTTAATTTTCCTTTGGAATGGGTAAGGCGGTTTTCGTGTGTTGTTTTGCAGATATCAAGGGTAAAATGCTCAAGATCAACCATGATGAAGTTTGGATGAAGATAGGGCTTTAAAAGTGAAGAAAATGAGCCAAACAGAGCCCATCACGGCCTAGCCGTGATACCCATCACGGCCATGATCGAGCAAAACTGAAAAAAGAACAAAGGCTGAAGTCAGAGTCTGTCACGACCTGGCCGTGATAGCCATCACGGCCGTGACCCAAAACCACCACAAGTCAGAGCACATCACGGCCCAGCCGTGAAATTCATCACGGGCCATGAAAGGAAGGCTCGCATCGCGAGACATATCTCGCGTCGCGAGAATTTGAATTTTCCAAAACTACCAGAAGCAGAGACCGTCACGGCCTGGCCGTGATGGCCATCACGGCCGTGACGCGCATTACTTGGACCTGAAGAAACCGAATTTGGATCAGAATTTGAGTTAGATTGGGACTCTAACTTCCCACATCTATAAATAAGGACCAGGCAGATCACATCAGGGACATATTGGAGGAGGAGGATCACATCCATAACAACTAGGACTTAGGCATAGATCTCTCTTCTCCTCTTCTCCTCTCTTCTCTGATTTTTGTATTTTCTATTATGTTGTCAACCCAGCTTGTCATCTCCATGGCAAGACTGGAGTAGTAGCTTAGTTTCTAGGGATTGGGGCTCTGCCCGAGTTTTGTAAATGATGTTGATTTGATGTAAAATCGTTGTTGATTTCATTATTGTTTTAGATCTGATTTCTAGTGTGTTAACACTCATAAATTTCGGCAACCGCTTAATTGCGTGACGTAGACGTTCTAAGGAGGAACCTAGCGGTGAACTTAGGATTTCTAGGGTGTTTCACTCGTAAAGCCCGGCGGCCACTGGTTTGTGAGATGTGGATGATCTAAGGAGGAACCTAGCGGTGAACTTAGGTTATTTGCATGACTTAGACATTATAAGGAGGAACCTAGCGGTGAACTTAGGTGTCGGACCTATAGAAGTCAGACTTGGGACTGAAATCACGAGAGTTAGAAGCCGTCCCTCGAGGAGCAACGAGTTGTCACGGAACGCAAAGGGTCCAATCTGGGATCGACTACCACGAGAGTAGGGGTCGGGTCAATTGGGCACGGCTTTTGTAACCCGAGAGGGAGCTTAAGCTATTAGAGGATAAACTCGCCTTCAAGACAATTTCGGTAATCAACAAAGGTAAATCAGATTAGCAACATAAACAACCTCAAAGGTAACCCAAATCCCTAGGAATCCATTTAGATCAAAACCCCAAAAAGATTTGTTTTCTGTTTTATTTGATTCTGTTTGTTTATTTCTCAATTCAAACCTTTTTCAAAACCCTCTAAAAAGTCCAGATCTAATCGATTCGAAAACCGATTGCGATTCGAGAACACAGTCTCTGTGGGTTCGATATCTTTTATTACTTGACGGCAATCTGGTACACTTTGCCGGAATCGCACGCGCGCGCCGCAGCGCACATCAAGTTTTTGGCGCCGTTGGGGATCAGTGTTTTTCGAATCTCAATTCAAATTTTGAATTGATTTTTCTGGACCTTTTCTTTTTATTTGATTTTTATTTCTGAAAAAAAAAAAAACCAAAAAAATCAAAAATTTCTTTTCCTTCTATTGTATCCATCTCTCTGTGAGTTATATGCAAAGATCCCTAAGTCTTGGGAGCCTTAGTGAGATTGATCCGGAAATCGAGAGGACCTTCCACAGACGTAGAAGACTACAAAGAGAGGGAGAAAGGTTGAGTCCCGTTCCACTCATGGCGAATCAACCGGATACAAAACCTTTGAAGGACTACGCAGCCCCAAATGCGAGAGGCTTGCGAACTGGGATTGCAAGGCCAGAGATTGAGGCGGAAAACTATACCATACCACCTATGCTAATCAACATGATTAGGCAACATCAATTCGGAGGATTGCCTTCGGAGGACCCGACCGATCATATAGAAACATTCTTAGAGTTCACCGATGCAATCAGGATTAATGGAGCCTCAGTCGATGTTGTACGTTTGAGACTGTTCCCCTCATCTCTCACTGGAAAGGCGAAGGCCTGGCTTAAGCAAATCCCCGCTAACACTTTGACCACTTGGGACCAACTGGAGCAGGCGTTCTTGGAGAAATTCTTCCCTCCATCCAAGACGGCCTACATAAGAACCCAAATCACCGGCTTCTTCCAAAAAGATGGAGAATCATTATCGGAAGCTTGGGATCGATACAAGGGATTGCTGCAGTCGTACCCACATCACGGACTCGAGAGGTGGTTAATAGTGCACACCTTCTATAACGGATTGGATTACTCTTCGAAGGTGTCACTAGATTCTGCAGCAGGTGGAGCATTTATGAATAGGCCTCTCACTGAGGCATTCAACATCATCGAGAATGTCGCCACCAACTACCACCAATGGGGATCCGAAAGAGGTAATAACCCGAACAAGATTTCGGGGGGTAAGTTTGAGGTAAATAGCACAGATCTTATTATGTCAAAGATAGACTCACTTAATAAACGTTTTGATCGGCTGGAAAGAGCTAATGTGAGTGCATTAGGTGCTACTAACACTATTTGTGAGATTTGTGGAATGCAGGGACATGACATGATGGAATGCCCTCGAGGCATCGCTCATGGATCCGGCGCTTCGGGTGAGCAAGTGAACTCTTGTAACAACTTCTACGATACGAACCCGAAGCTGCCCAACTATGCTCCCCCAAATCCCTACAACCAAAGAAGGAACAACCCTTACCTCTCCTACGACAACTACAAAGAACACGCTCAACCATGAGTTCCAAGAGGGTCAAGGTAATAAGAGAGCAAGACCAGGGGTATCCTCGGGTACAAAGATCTAAACTCGAGACTTTATTTGAAAGTTTTGTTGAAACTCGGACAAAACAGAATGAGGAGTTTAGACAACAAGGAAGAAGGCAGTGAGCGAAGCAATAAAGGAGCTAGCATCTAAGGTAGACAACTTAGCAACTCATAACAAGATGCTAGAAACACAAATTGCCCAACAAGCCAGCACGTACTCGAGACCTAAGGGTACATTCCCGGGGCAACCCGAAGCAAATCCCAATGAGCATTGCAATGTCATACACTTAAGGGATGATAAGCTTGGGGTGGGGGTAGCTGAAATGGAGGTGGAACCGGAGGAGGACACGAGCGAAAAAGAAGAGCCAGAACCGAAGTATGTCCCTCCACCACCGTACCAACCCCCGATACCTTTCCCACAAAGGTTGGTCAGGAAAAAGCAAGTAGATGTAGAGATTAAAATGCCTACTAAACTGAAAGACCCAGGTAGTTTCTCCATCTCTTGCTCGATCGAACAGGTGCAAATAGACCCAGCCTTATGTGACTTAGGGGCTAGCACGAGCTTGATGTCCCTCACTATCATGGAAAGGTTGGGAAGCAAAGAGTTGAGACCATTCAAATTCCCCTTACAATTTGCGGATGGCTCAACTAGGACTCCTCTAGGCATACTAGAGAATGTTCCTGTAAAGGTAGGGAAAATTCTCATCCCTACCGACTTCCTGGTATTGGACATGAAAGGGAATTCTAAATTCCCCATCATTTTAGGAAGGCCATTCTTGGCAACCGCTGGAGCAGTAATAGACGTAAGGAATGGTAAACTCTCTCTAAATATAGAGGAAGGTAGGGTAAATTTTCAGTTGACAAACTCTTGTAACAACCCTCCTTTTGAGAGCCATGTGTGCAGAATTGATGTAACATCTCCAGTGGTAAACGAAGAACTCAACATGGAAGCAACTCCGAAGATATGCATGGCTGATGATGCACCCAGAGGTGACGAAGTTGGAGTTGCTGTCCATGCGGAAACAAAACTTCCGCCGGGAGGAAGGAAGGCTAGGAAGCTCCGAGAGAAAAGAGCGAAGCGGAAGCGTTATTGGCCGTATGAGCAGAAACGGCTTTTTGAAGGAGCTCCTTGGAAGAGAAATGTTCCGGCACCTCTACGCCCAGCCGACCCCGGTTGATTGAAGGAAGTATGGTCAAGCTTAAGACCATAAATAAGCGCTTCTTGGGAGGCAACCCAAGTTTTCTTTCCCTTTTTCCTTTTGTTTTTTTTGAATTCACCTCTTGAATAATTTGAGAAGATCAAGAGGCAAAAATATCATTAATAGGTTTATCTAGTGTTTTCAGGTTGAGAAAGGGAAGAAGAGCAGAGAAAGAAAAAGTCAGAGGCCATCACGCCCTGGCCGTGACAGTGGTCACGACCGTGATGAACTAATACTAGAGCACAGAAAGGATCACGGCCTAGCCGTGACAACCATCACGGGCGTGATGAGTAGGATGCCAAGGCCAGAGAGCATCACGGCCTAGCCGTGATGTAGATCACGGCCGTGACAGGGCAACTCCTGAGGACCAGAAACGATCACGGCCTAGCCGTGATGAGCCTCACGGCCGTGATAAAACTTCCACCCAAGTTTTGATTGGAATGTGAAGCCAACACCCGCTACCGATTCGGTAAGTTGTTCCATTTTTCTCCTCTCTCCGACTTGATTATTTACATTGGAGACAATGTAAGTAATCAAGCTTGGGGTAGGGGTACTTATTTTTGCATTTGCATTGTTGCATTCATATTGCATTCTCATAGGCATGGATTGGTATGATCACATTCTATAGATTGCCCCTCACTTGAAACATGCATCCGATTGTGAGAACTTGGAGCCAAATGAATTGAGATAGTGAATTTTCGAACCCAATTTTTTCTATTATTCTTGTGATATGGCTAAAAATAAAAATTTCTTGAGATAATCTTTTGATAGTTGATAATTAGCATGTGGTTCCTTAAATTTGTGTACCTCACTGATTTTTGAACTACTAAATGTAAGATTTTGACCCAAAGGGGGTATTCACTAAATCTACCCCATTTCTTGTGATAGAGTGTTGTAATTCCTCTTGGACTGTATTTTCTAGAACTTGACTTGAAACCATTTTGAAACTTAAAAATTTCTGAAAACATTTTTGGAAATGATTGAGGCACTAGGTATTTTTCCGGCCTCCCGAGCTTTGAATGTTTAAATGCTACCCCTTAGTTGCCCAATTTTGAGCCTAAAGAAAAAAAATACTTTTCTTGGTACCTTGAATTGCTTTGATACATAATGCTTGGTATGACACCTTTTAAAGTATTACAAAAAGGGCAAAATGGTAGTTGGAAAAAGTATGGGATGAAAAAAGTTAGAAAGTAATTTCTCTTGAGCTAAAAAGCTCCCCTTCTCTAAATAAATAAAATGAAATAAACAAAAGAAAAAAAAATGGAGAAAGGGATGACAAAAGAAAGTGAGAAATGAAAAGAAAAGAAAAAAAAATAATAGAAGGAAGAAAGGTGGAAAAGTAAACCAAAGCCCAAAAAGAGGTATTTTAGAAGGTGTCATGCTTTGCAATGTTTGATGATTTGTCTAGCCTTCTTGAAATTCCCTTCCCTTGATTTCCCCACCTTACAATAAATCCCATGGCCACATTACAACCAAAGGAAAAGACCTCTTGATTCTTAAGTGTTTTCATTAATAAAGTAGAGATTTGGTTAATAGTCAAGCCTATGGTAAAATACTTTCCTTGAGGAAATTGAGTGAATTGTCAATAAACCCTAAAACACTTGAGTGAGGTGAGACGAGTGCCCAAATCAGTGAGAACATGAACTTGAAGAACCTAAGCTTCTAATTGGACTTGAACTTGATTATCTATTGAGTGCTTATTAAAAATGCCTATTACTTGGATTAGCTTCTAGGGTTTTTGGTTCACTATCCATGCTTTGAATGATTTATATCTTATGGCCTGAGTAATTGCTTGAGGACAAGCAAAGTTTTAAGCTTGGTGTGATTTGATGAGTGTGATTTCACCTCATCTTTGTCCATCATTTTGCATGCATTTTCATGTAGTTTAGGCATATTTTTATTAGATTTTAGGTTAATTTTCCTTTGGAATGGGTAAGGCGGTTTTCATGTGTTGTTTTGCAGATATCAAGGGTAAAATGCTCAAGATCAACCATGATGAAGTTTGGATGAAGATAGGGCTTTAAAAGTGAAGAAAATGAGCCAAACAGAGCCCATCACGGCCTAGCCATGATACCCATTACGGCCATGATCGAGCAAAACTGAAAAAAGAACAAAGGCTGAAGTCAGAGTCTGTCACGGCCTGGCCGTGATAGCCATCACGGCCGTGACCCAAAACCACCACAAGTCAGAGCACAGCACGGCCCAGTCGTGAAATTCATCACGGGCCATGAAAGGAAGGCTTGCGTCGCGAGATATATCTCGGGTCGCGAGAATTTGAATTTTCCAAAACTACCAGAAGCAGAGACCGTCACGGCCTGGCCGTGATGGCCATCACGACCGTGACGCGCATTACTTGGACTTGAAGAAACCGAATTTGGATCAGAATTTGAGTTAGATTGGGACTCTAACTTCCCACATCTATAAATAAGGACCAGGCAGATCACATCAGGGACATATTGGAGGAGGAGGATCACATCCATAACAACTAGGACTTAGGCATAGATCTCTCTTCTCCTCTTCTCCTCTCTTCTCTGATTTTTGTATTTTCTATTATGTTGTCAACCCAGCTTGTCATCTCCATGGCAAGACTAGAGTAGTAGCTTAGTTTCTAGGGATTGGGGCTCTGCCCGAGTTTTGTAAATGATGTTGATTTGATGTAAAATCGTTGTTGATTTCATTATTGTTTTAGATCTGATTTCTAGTGTGTTAATCACTCATAAATTTCGGCAACCGCTTAATTGCGTGACGTAGACGTTCTAAGGAGGAACCTAGCGGTGAACTTAGGATTTCTAGGGTGTTTCACTCGTAAAGCCCGGCGGCCACTGGTTTGTGAGATGTGGATGATCTAAGGAGGAACCTAGCGGTGAACTTAGGTTATTTGCATGACTTAGACATTATAAGGAGGAACCTAACGGTGAACTTAGGTGTCGGACCTATAGAAGTCAGACTTGGGACTGAAATCACGAGAGTTAGAAGCCGTCCCTCGAGGAGCAACGAGTTGTCACGGAACGCAAAGGGTCCAATCTGGGATCGACTACCACGAGAGTAGGGGTCGGGTCAATTGGGCACGGCTTTTGTAACCCGAGAGGGAGCTTAAGCTATTAGAGGATAAACTCGCCTTCAAGGCAATTTCGGTAATCAACAAAGGTAAATCAGATTAGCAACATAAACAACCTCAAAGGTAACCCAAATCCCTAGGAATCCATTTAGATCAAAACCCCAAAAAGATTTGTTTTCTGTTTTATTTGATTCTGTTTGTTTATTTCTCAATTCAAACCTTTTTCAGAACCCTCTAAAAAGTCCAGATCTAATCGATTCGAAAACCGATTGCGATTCGAGAATACAGTCTCTGTGGGTTCGATATCTTTTATTACTTGACGGCAATCCGGTACACTTGCCGGAATCGCACGCGCGCGCCGCAGCGCACATCATACGTGAAGAATCCTCATCGTCCGGAAGCATCTATTGTTCAAAGGTATGTTACAGAAGAAGCTATTGAGTTTTGTTCGGACTACCTTCATAACACGGATCCTATAGGGGTTCCTAAGCCTCGGCATGATGAGATAAGATGTAAAGGTAAGGGTACACATGGCTTAAGAATTAATAGCAAGGGTCGGGAGGAAGTGCTTCAAGCACATTTGTATGTATTGAACAACATCGATTCTGTTCAATCTTTCTTATTTGAACATAAAATAAAAGTCAATCAAGAAAACCCTCGAATGAGCGAAAGGTGGTTCTTGAACAAGCATAACAAGACTTTCTTACCATGGTTCAAGGAAGAAATGCTTAAGGATGGTAGTACTTCTTCTGATGACGTAAGATGGCTAGCACATGGACCTAGCTTCAACGTCATATGTTGGAGCGGATACAACATCAATAACTTTTCCTTTTATACAAAGGAACAAGATAACAAGAGTACCATGCAAAATAGTGGGGTTATGATCGTGACCTAAGCAATGCACTTCTCTAGTGCAAAGGACACAAAACCCATTAAAGCACCGACACCATACTTTGGATATATTGAAGATATTTGGGTGCTCGATTACACTAAGCTTACGGTGTCGGTTTTTAAATGTAAGTGGGTTGATAGTAACGGTGGTGTACAAACCGACGAATTGGGGTTCACATTGGTAGACCTCAACAAGTTAGGTCATATAAATGAGCCTTTCATAATGGCTTCCCAAGCAAAACAAGTGTTCTACATCACTGATCCTTCTAACAAAAGGTTGTTCGTGGTTCTCCAAGGAAAAAGCATGTATAATGGTAGTGATGAAAATCAAGATTCAAATCTTGATATTCTTGAGACTCCTTATTTTTCAACAAACATGCCTACTGTAATCGAGGAGACACAGGTGGACGATGTACACGCCACTCGTGATGATCATCACGAAGGGATATTGATATAGGTAGTTTAAACTTAGTATACATTTATTTTTATTTATACTTATGTATTTATTTTTAGTTATAACCTATGTTAATAAATATATATTGTTTCTGAACAGGCATACATATGGATCAGTCGGATGGCCCACATGCACGGGAGGACACTGTGGGGCCTACGCAGGACCCGATCGCGCCTACGCCCGAGTCTAGTGTAAGTTTACATGTTATATACTATCTTTAGTCCTTCTTTTTAATGTAAGTTTATAATGTTACAACCCTCTATTTTATCATTTTTTTTGTCCATACAGACATCACAGGCTCATAGGAAACGGGGTAGAGGAGCCACGACTTTGAAGAAACTAGAGAAGGCCAGGAAAAGCGGACAGAAGCTTGAGGTGTCCTTCGATGCTAATCTAAATCCCCAGGGACCCCGTGCTAAAGAATTTAAAAAGTGGGTGTTTCTACAAGCGAAGCAGCCCGTTAGCATCAACTACAACCACTGGAATGACGTTCCACATAACGTTAAGGATCTGATTTGTGAGTCTATCACGGTATTTTACCTTTACATTCTTTTGATTTACATTATTAGATAATTTTCCGAGTTATAATCCATCCAGTTGTTATGTATTTAATGTGTAGGTAGCTTGGACTGTGCCGAATCACGAGGATCATCGTACGAAATGTCTGAAAATGGCATCAAAGCGTTGGAATGGGTTCAAGCATGATCTTACCAGGTACTATGTATCTGGGAAGAAGCGGCTTGATAAGATGTTCTCGGATTATCCCTGGATTGATCAGGATACTTGGGATATGTTTGCTAGCAGTCGATAGGATGAAGAATTTCTGGTTGGTTGATTAAGTTAATTTTGTATGCTTCTTATAGATCATTTAAATGTATTTAATTATGTGTTTTTGTTTGAATAGGCTAAGGCAGAGAAGGGTCGGCAGAATCAGGCGAAGAACGTCCACCGCCACACCATGTCTTAGGGTGGGTACGAGACTCGGATCGAGGAGATGATGGCGGATAGGCTGAGGGTGAAGCAGGAAGAGCACTCTGCTAGGATAGAAAGAGGAGAGGTTCCTGAGGGCACACCATTAAGTCCTCCGTCGGACATCTACCACGAGGATGTCTGGTTAGCCGGTCGCATGACAAAGACGGGATCTTTTAAAGTTGATGCCACTCGCGAAGTGCAGATAAGATTGTAAGTAAATAATTAACTTCATTTCAATTGATATTTGTATAGATATTTTTAACACTTTTCACTTGCACGTTTTTTCATTTTTCATTGTAGATGGATCTTAAAGCACAATCCTCCCAGGGCTCATTCGTCCTTTCTGGACGGCGGGACGTCTTGATGACTGCTCTAGGCAAGAAAGACCATCCTGGTCGGGTTATCGGTGTTCCTAGGAACGTGACCATCAAAGAATATTATGGCAAGTCCACTTCACAAAAGCGGGTGGTCGATGAAGCATAAATTTTGGATGACATGACTCAGCAACTCATCTCCAACCCTGCTATTACAACGCATCTGATGCAAAGCTTACTATCCAACCCTGAATTCAAGCAGGCGCTTGCTAGAGAGCTTTCCTCCGTCGGTTCATCCCAGGACACCGCAGGGCATGCCAACCCTTCACATGTGAGCACAAAAGAGAGTTATAGTAGGGCACATGTGGAGGACGATGAGTTGACAGCTAGGGAGCGGGAGTTGGAAGTCCAACGCCATGAGCTTGAGTTGGAAATGAAAAGGCGTGAGCTTGAGTTGGACTTCAAATGACATGAGCTCGAAATGTTAGCAAAGGTATGTATTCATTATTAATGTCCAAATTAGTCAAATAATTACTTGTGTTTTTTTTAATTATCAACAACTTATCTATTTTATTTTTCCTAAATTGAAGGCCAAGTCGACGTCGGTGTCGCTGTCACCTGTCACTCGTTTGTTCTCACTTGGTGAGGATTATGCGTTTGAGATTTTTGAATGTCCATTTGAGCACTATGGATGGGTGGCACGCCCAAATCAACAAAGGATATTTCCTTCTGTGGTGAAGATATCGGGCACGCCTGCAGAGATAACGTGTGGATGGCCAGCACGGTTTTGAGTCTCTGGTGCACGTAAGTTAATTTTAATTTTATAACTTATTTATTTTTGGTATTTTTCCATTTAATAATTTATTTTAATTTCAATATATATATATATATATTATGTAATTAACATCCACACCTTTTCATATCTTAGGTATCTCCATCGTCTTCAGCTTGATAAGGGCGTTGCATCAGTTTACGGCTTTTTAGATCCGTCAATCCTTATGCCCCAATTCTTTGCTGGCGATGCATTTAGTAAATACATAGGGAACTTGATGGGAGACAATTATCGAAAAGAATCATATCTGGCTCCCTACTGTATGAATAACCATTGGCAGTTGTTCGTACTTCACCCGCCTAGGTATACTGTCATATTCTTATGGTCTCTCCACCAAAACCCGCCACAGGAGGTGGTGGAAGCTGTAAATACGTAAGTAACTAATCTTAAATTTAATTTAAGTTTTAATATCATTTGTTTTTAGTTTCTTACACACATGATATATGAATTTGTTAATTGACATGATTATTTGTTTATGATAGCGCGCTGAAGGCGAGTAGCATAAATTGCGCCAACGGGAGAAGTAGGACTTCTAAGGCTAAAGGAAATGATGAATGGATTATCCTCAAGGTTTGGTATTTTATTTATAAAATAATTAATATTATAATTACTAATTTATATGTATATTTAACTGACATTGAAATTAATTTTGTTTGTAGTCTCGATTTCAATCTGACGGGTGGTCGTGCGGCTATTATGTGATGCTTCATATGCTGAACATAGTCTCCGCATCTATTACGGATGGATGGAAGAAGGTAATATTTAAATAACTTGTTAAACTATATATTATAGTTTTGGTGATGACTTGCGTTAATGTTATTGTTATTATTTGAACGTGTGTAGGCATTTAACGACCAATCGCCTCTTCAAAAAGATGAGTTTAGAGACTTGAGGAAGCGCTTAGCAGAATTCTTCTTCAAGTATGCGGCTGAAAAAGGAATGGACAAGATACCTCCGCAATACTTAGATGAATAGTTTTTTTGTTAGACTTTAGAAACAAATTAATAACATGTATATATATATATATATATATATATATATATATACTTGTAGATAGTTATGTTTTTCCTATACATGGGTTTTGGTTTTAAGTCCCCCCATTGTTCCTTGATATATTTCTTTTCTTTTTGTTAATATTGAAATTTAAGGGTAGTGTTTGCAATTCTGTAATGTGTGTGATATTCTGTGTTACTGAGATTTTTACTGAATGCAGGGATAGCTGAGGGGAGTGATATTTTAAAACTGAATTTCAAAAAAAAAAAATCTATTAACGTCAGTTGTATCAAATAACTGACGTTAATAGTATTTTATAAAATATACAGTAGACTATTAACGTCAGTTGTATTAGTAAACTGATGTTAAAAGTAAAACCTTTAACCTCAGTTCTTTAACACAACTGACGTTAGTTTGAACAACATTAACGTCAGTTGTGTTAAAGAACTGATGTGAATAGTTTTATATTTAATGTCAGTTGTTTAAACAACTGACGTTAAAATATTAACTATTAACGTCAGCTGTATTTATATCAGACAATATTCTGACGTATAAAATCAATTTTAACTGACGTAAAAAGCACTTATTGCACTAGTGTTGTTGATTCGAGTGGTGAGTTTGGGCTCTTTAAAGTAAAAATGGTCAGAAATTTGATCCCTAACTCTTAGGTATGAATAAAATTTGATTAGGAGAGAGCGTCCTTCAATATCATCAAGTATCTCGAGGGATTAGTTTTTGCAGTTACGCACGGAGGATACCCTTAAAAACTAATAATCAACACAGTTGCTGAAGTTTTGCAAAGAGTCATCCGAGTTGATTTTTTTTATAAGCCAAATTATATTGAATAGAACACCAGGAGTACTCAACTCAAATACAAGTAATAACCTAAAAACCAAAATGAGACAAATTAGAAGTTCAACCAAGAGCCATAATTGCCACATGGTTGAACCTATTGTAAGGGTTCAGAGAAAATGAAGAAAATGCGTTCACTGTATTATTCATCACAACAACCAGTCTTATATAGACTTACATTAGACCAATATGGATCAACAAAGTCGGTTATCAAGTAACTAACCACTAACAACAACTAACTGATCCTAACAACTTATCAAGAAACACACACCACTACAAAAAAAGTCATTTTAGCGACCAATCATTTAGGGACCACACTTAATCGGTCACCAAATATGGAATTCGATTGCTAAATATAAAAATTTGGTCTCTAAATCGGTTGCTAAACCATTTAGCGACTGATTTAGCGATCACCAGACGTGGTAGCAGATTGCTTAGTTGCTAAACCATTTGGTGTTCGCTAAATCAGTCACTAAATGGTTTAGTGACCGATTTAACGACCAAATTTGGTGGTTGCTAAACACATCTTTTTTTGTAGTGCACACTAATACGCCTATGTACAACACCCATGTATTAGACACAGTAATCTGCCTAATTGATACACCCGTATACTACACCCATATACGTGGTCTAGTTACAACCGTTGTACAAATTAATACACATGTGTATAACACACATGTACAGATCTCAACAATCCCTCCCTTAAACTAATTACAACTAGTTTATCTTGGGAACTTCACAAACTCTCATCTGCTCTCGAAGCTTAATAAAACTGTTTAGCTTTAGTGGCTTAGTTAACAAATCTGCAATCTGATCCTTGGTTCCACAATGAACCATTACTACATACCATCTTTAGAGATCTCTGAGGAAATGAAACCGCACATCAATGTGCTTGCTTCTTCCATGCATAACTGGATTCTTAGATAGCTTAATAGCTGAACTATTATCACACATTAGAGTAGTAAAACCTTCTTGAGAATGCCCCAATTCTTTCATATCCCTCCTCATCCAGTCAGCTTGACAAGTAGAAGCTGATGTGGCTTGTAACAGCCTGATTTTTCATTATACTGTTAAATCAATTAAAATATAAGTAATTATGTTTTAATATGAAAGTAGAAAATATTTTGTTTAATAAAATAAAATCATATTCCTAATCCACATTATCATATGAAGTCACAGTAAAATTTTCGGTTGAAAATTCAGACGAAAGTCGGTCTGCATTTTCACCGACAGTATAAGTTTACTGAGCAGAAAACCTAATTTTGACCCGTGAACGAGACGGTTAATGTTTTTATCATGTTTCCTTCAACTTTGGTTACTTTGAAAATTTTCGTTCAAAAATAAAATAAAATAAAATATTTTATTCGGGTGAAACCTTCAGAAAATACGATCGGATGTGCAACCGGTTACGTATTTAAACAGTTAAAGGAACCCTAAAGGATGAGGGAAGGATTGATGGGATGCCAAATTAAATGCTTATGACATACTTTAAATGCTTAAGACACACTTTAAAGTAATCATGATTACCCTTTTCAAATTATAATCTATTTTATTCCAAAAACCCATTAAACCTTCCTTAAATGATCCAAACAATGCCTTAAATCAAAACTTCCTCTCCAAGCCTTGCTTCCTCTTCTCAAAACCGTGCACCCTCCCCCTTTCCTCTATAAATACCACTCTTCATCTTCACTTCATCACTTTCCTTTCTCCTACTCCATTAAAACTCTTAAGCTTTCATATTTTCTTAACTTCAAGCTTCCAAAGCTTTAGTTTTTCTTCTTCTTTTCACTAAGTGTTCTTCATAAAAGTTGTTCCTCTTGCTTAGGGTAATACTCTCATGTATTCTTTTCTTTAAAAACTTCATCTTTTTCTAAAGTTTCTTCTTTATGTCATATATGAGCTTTTATCTTCAAAAATCTCTCAAAAATGGTAGAAAACTCCTTTTGAGTTGAAACCAATTTCTATGGTCTTGTATTTACTTGTAGTTTAACATACTAAAAGGTTGTGTAAAACAAAGTTTCCTAACCTCTACTTTCTAATGAGGCCGAAACCATGCATATGGTTTAGATGGATCTTGTTTCAACTTTTACAAGTATGAGTTTGTATTTAAAGATTTGTTTTCCAAAATGATCATGGACCAAGGCTCCTTTATGTTAAAGGATGCTATGTCTAAAGTGATTGGAAAGTTTAAAGATTTTTACTCTACTTTTATGTCATTTACTTTTATGCCATTTATATTTATGTCATTTACTTTATGTCATTTACATTATGTCATTTACTTTTATGCCATTTATATTTATGTCATTTACATTATGTCATTTACTTTTATTCCATTTATATTTATGTCATTTACTTTATGTCATTTACATTATGTCATTTACTTTTATGCCATTTATATTTATGTCATTTACATTATGTCATTTACTTTTATGCCATTTATATTTATGTCATTTACTTTATGTCATTTACATTTTGTCATTTACTTTATGTCATTTATGATTCATTTACTTATGTCATTATACCTTAATTACTTATAAACCTATGTTGTTCTTACCTTATGTGCTTATGAGCTTTGTTATTTAAAGTCCTATGTTGCTTTCAAGATGATCATAGACTTGAGCTCCATAAGTTATTGGATGCTAAAAGGTCTAAGAGATTGGAAGAATTTAAAGATTTTTATCATAGAAACCCAAGGATGGCCGAATCTTAAAGGTTATGGACCTAGGGTGTTTCGCTTTTCATTTTTCCAAAGTGATCATGGTTTTGAGCTCCTTACTATTAATGGATGCTAAACCAAAGAGATTGGAAAGTTTAAATGTTCCTAGCCTATCTTATTGGTCAAGGCCGAATCTCCATCAAGTGTAACTTGGTGGGATTTTTGTTCAAACTTTGTTTAAAGTAATCATGTTTTAAACTCCTAGCACTTAAGGATCATAAATCCAAGAGTCGCATAAATTTCCGAAACCCCTAATCCTAATCCTAGTTTATTGTATGAACCGAACCTGTACCTTGTGGTTAGTGTTCTTTGATTGAGTTTTAACTCATGATTTCATGTTTTGTAACCTTAGACTTCCATCTCGGAGGAAACGAGGAGCTTCGAGTTCGAGAGTTCGGTGATAACCAAGGTGGGGGAAAGAATCAACCTATCGTCGGAATCGATAAGTAGTAAATTATGTAGTAATTATGTAGGGCGACCTAAACCCTACTAGAAGTCGAATAATCGACAAGACCAGAATCGCTTTAAATTACTTTTATAAAACATCCATGGTGATTCAGGGATTGTAGGTTGATCGATATTAGGTTGATGTTTATACCGTTGATGGTTGATTTGAGTTTTATTACCTTTATTGGACTGATTTAGTGCTATGTTGATGTTTTGAAATATATTTGATTGACTTGATGTTATGCATGATCTGTGTGGTATTTACTTTATGCTTAGTGGATTAAGCGAAGATATATATGTGGTCTAAGAGATGAGTTGTTTTGGGCGTGAGGATCATGATGATTTTTAGAGATGCCTAACCTACATGAAATATGTTAAAGAGGTGTTGTGACATAGATCATGTGTTGAGGTCTTGATGAGAGGTTAAGGCACTAGGTTATGACCATAGGAGAGTGCGAGGTTCATAAGTTGTGTTGTTTCTATAACCGTATGTGGGACACATACAAAACCCGAAGTCCTTGTGGGACCGTCCAAAAGGTAAACTTAACTTGTGCAGCTACGAGTGTCATTGCTTTGCATGAGCACCTCTGGGAGTGGACGAGGTGTGCACCGGGATCATCGTGCAGTTGTACTGTCACGCTTTGCGTGAGCGTTCTTACCATGGTGAAAGTGTGCACCGGGATAATCGTGCAGCTATAGTGTCATTGCTTTGCATGAGCACCCACGGTCCGGGGTGTGCACCGGGTTTATTGTGCAGCTATAGTGTCATTGCTTTGCATGAGCATTCTCACCATGACCAAGGATGTGCACCGGGAATGGGACGTGTCGCTTGGACGACTGACCGATAACCATAACTATGATGAGGAAACCATAGCCATGTTCGTGATCGAGTGTTAGTTGTAGGAGTGAGGGTAGGATGAATATAAGAATTCTATGGAAGATGGATGATTGATTGATGTTGTGTCTGTGATAATTATTGTATAGTTTACTATGACTCTTTTCCGCTTTTGATGATAGAACTGTTTCTTATCCCCTGTATATTTTTGTATGTTGTATTTTGTCTCCTTGTGGAACCATACGAGAAGACCCTATGGATGAACGTAACCAGGAGGAGTTGGATGGAACTCCCTACGAACCGAATGCCGGGAGGACGAGTTGTGACCCATGGTGATTAGGGTCTAGTTAGTTATGGGCCAGTGCGTCTATGTCGTGAAGCTTTATCTTTCCGCTTATGTTTTGTATAACTATGCACCAGTTCGGGATCCTATTGATGGGATGCCCCGAAAACGATGTTTGGATAACTCTGATGCTTTAAGTATATGTAATATATTTATGTTTGCATATTCTGTTCTATATGAATCTATTTGCTTAAGAAATTAAGTTTCAATTTTTACGTAATTTTCACGTTAAGCGTGCGATTAAGTAATTAAATAATGAGGTTTTAAACTAAATGTCACAAAGGGGCACATCGGGTGTCTCATTTGGTATCGTGAGCGATTTGATTCTCGATCGGATTGCTAAAAGTTAGGGTGTTGTTACTGGTCGTGTCTAGTTGAATCCACATCGGATTTAGACTATGTTTAGAAGTGGGGTAGAGTGTCCAAAACTAATACAAAAGTTAATATTAGTATGGCATATGGTATTTATATACTTGCTTATGTAGTATTATATGTCATACTAATTAGAGCGGATGATTTCTTTCACGGGAATCATGGCACGTGGAAGAGGACGTCCAACTAACAAAGTGGAGAAAGGACTCGAGAAAGGGTCATTGGAGCTGTCAATGACAACGTTGACATTGGAGGAGGATCATCTTCGACTCCCAACACCATGGAGACAATAGCCTTGCTATGCTATTGCAAACCCAATGAGAATCTTTGAGATCCGCAAATGAACAAAGAGCAGCTAGAGATCAAGAACCGGAGGAGGGCAGTAGCAGCTGAGGATGCCGGATTAGCAACCTTTATGAATGGGAAGCCACCTAAATTCAGAGGGGAATACGATCCAGAGAAAGCAGAATGGTGGATACAAGAGATTGAGAAGATATTCGATACTATGTGCTGCCGAGAGGATAGAAAGGTGACTTATGCCGCCTTTATGTTGACTGAGGGGGCATAATTCTGGTGGAAGGGCAAAAGAAGGTTATTGGAGGCTGAAGGTAGTGTAGTTACCTGGAAATTATTCACTGATTGCTTCTTCGAGAAGTATTTTCCACGTATAGTTAGACGTGAGAAGGAAAAGGAATTCACAAACCTCAAGCAAGGCAATATGTCTGTTGGTGAGTATGCATCAAGGTTTGAGGTGCTGATCAAGTTTTCAGAATACTATCAGAGGTTTCCGAATGAAGACTGGCAATGTAGACGATTCGAGGAAGGGCTCAGAGATGAGCTGCAGAGGGCTGTAGTGTCTCTTGACATACAGTACTTCCCAGAGCTAGTCGAGAGATGCAGTGCCATCGAAAGCATAGATCTGAGGATAGCTAATGAGCAGAAACAAATGAGGATTGGAGGACCTAACCGATCAAGTTTCCAGAGGTGCGGGGGAAGTGGTTCCCAGTGGAGACAGAAACCATATGTTAGACCTGGGCAGAAACAGGGACCAGCACCATCTACTAGAACCGGTCAGCAATCGCAAAGTGTAGTTTGCTTCAGATGTGGGGGACCACATTATGCAAACAATCTGTTCAAGTGGACCCAAATCGCTTCAACCGTGGGAAATCGGGTCACATGGCACGAGGCTGCATGGAAGGTTATGCAACAACTAGCGGCTACGGGAAAAGGTTACGGAGATAATAGAGGTGGAGAGTGGAAGAGGTGCCCAAACGACTAGACCCCAAGCCACCTGGAAGGGTGTTTACCGTGAAGGGAGCTGAATCCTCCCAATCTATTTGAACTCATACAAGGTATGTGTCCGATAGCTGGTAGACTCTCTAACGTATTGTTTGACTCAGCGCTACTCATTCTTTTATCTCGCATGAGTGTAAAGATCATTTGAACTTAACTGTCTCCAAATTGCCTTATATCCTTACGGTATCTACTCCAACTAGTAATCCTTTGATTACCATATCTATTTGCTTAAAGTGTCCTATAGTGATTGAAAATCGAACTTTTGTTGTAGACCTCATTTGTTTGCCTATGCAACGGATAGATGTTATCCTTGGCATGGATTGGCTTTCGCTAACCATGTAATGCTAGATTGTTCTAGTAAGACCTTATCATTTCTTGAACCTTCTAGTATAGTGTCTGCCAAAGAAGGAATACCTCTCAGGAGTAACAACTCTCGGGAATTTGTGAGGCTTTGTGCAATGGAAGCTATTGAGATCCCCAACATAGATTCTATACCTATCGTGAGAGAGTTTCCCAAGTTTTCCCTCCGGACGTTCCAGGTTTGCCACCGGAAAGAGAAGTGGAATTCACTATAGACCTAGTACCAGGGACATGACCTATATCTATAGCACCTTATCGGATGTCACCGGTTGAGTTGACTGAGTTGAAGGAACAATTGGACGATATGATGGGGAAAGAGTTCATCAGACCGAGTGTTTCTCCTTGGGGGGCACCGGTGTTGTTCGTTAAGAAAAAGGATGGAAGTGCGAGGTTGTGCACAGATTACAGACAGTTGAATAAGGTGACAATTAAGAACAAGTATCCGTTGCCTCGGATCGATGACTTGATGGATCAGTTGAAGGGAGCAGCAATATTCTCAAAGATTGATTTAAGATCTGGGTATCATCAGATCAGGGTAAGGAAGGAAGATATACCCAAGACGGCTTTTAGGACGAGGTATGGGCACTATGAGTATTTAGTCATGCCTTTCGGTGTAACTAATGCGCCAGCCGTGTTCATGGATTACATGAACCGAATTTTTAGACCTTTCCTCGATAAGTTTGTTGTTGTGTTTATCGACGATATTCTTATCTACTCTCGTACGTGGGAAGAGCATGAGGAACATTTGAGTTTGGTATTGCGAGTCTTAAAGGATAGGCAACTTTATGCCAAACTTTGCAAGTGTGAGTTTTGGCTGGAAGAAGTGCAATTCCTAGGGCACGTGATTAATAAAGAAGGAATAGCCGTAGATCCAGCTAAGGTTGAGGCAGTTCTTAAATGGGAACGACCTAAGTCAGTGAGTGAAGTACGGAGTTTCTTAGGACTTGCTGGATATTATCGGAGGTTCATAGAGGGATTCTCTAAGATTGCGTTGTCCATGACACAATTAACAAGAAAGGATACAACTTTTGTATGGGCGGACAAGTGTGAGCAAAGTTTTCAAAAGTTGAAGGAAAGGTTGACTACATCACCTGTGTTGATCTTACCAGACCCTCTAGGACAGTTTGATGTATACTGTGATGCGTCATACCAAGGTTTAGGTTGTGTTCTGATGCAAGAGGGAAGAGTTGTCGCTTATGCTTCCCGACAATTGAGGATTCATGAGAGGAATTACCCGACTCATGATTTGGAGTTAGCAGCAATAGTGTTCGCTTTAAAGATATGGTGACACTTTTTGTATGGAGCAAGGTTTAATGTTTTCAGTGACCATAAGAGCCTGAAGTATCTATTCGATCAAAAGGAATTGAATATGAGGCAGCGGAGGTGGATGGAGTTCATAAAAGATTACGATTTTGAGTTATTGTACCACCCTGGTAAGGCCAATGTGGTAGCAGATGCCTTAAGTAGGAAGTCCTTGCATGTATCCGCAATGATGGTTAAGGAGTTAGAATTGCTTGAACAATTCAGAGATCTGAGCCTAGGAATGGAATTACGGAAAGATAAAGTTTGCTTAAGTATGGTCACTATTAGTAGTGATTTCTTGAAAGATCTTAAAGATAAGCAAGTTCAGGATCTATACCTTCGGGAGGTTAGTAAGGGAATAGACGGGGGTAAAGTTTCTGAGTTCACTAGGGGAGCAGATGGTGTGTTAAGGTTTAAGGATAGGATATGTGTGCCAGAGGATGCAGAACTTAGGAAGATGATTTTGGAAGAAGCACACAAGAGTAAGTTGAGTTTTCATCCTGGATCCACAAAGATGTATCAAGATTTGAGGAAAATGTTTTGGTGGACCAGAATGAAGAAGGAAGTAGCAGAGTATGTTTTATCTTGCTTGGTGTGTCAAAAGGCGAAGATTGAACATCAGAAACCAGCAGGATTATTACAATCTTTAGATATCCCAGAATGGAAATGGGATAGTATAGCTATGGATTTCGTGGCGGGATTACCACGAACTCCTAAGAAGCATGATGCGATTTGGGTTATCATTGATAGGTTGACGAAGTGTGCTCACTTCTTACCTATTAGAGAAGGTGATAAATTAGAAAAGTTAACCCAGATTTACATCAGCGAAGTGGTTAGATTGCATGGCGTGCCATCAAGCATTGTCTCAGATCGAGATCCTAGATTTACCTCTCAATTTTGGAAACAATTGCAACATGCCTTGGGAACGAAATTGAGAATGAGTTCTGCCTATCATCCCCAAACCGATGGGCAATCGGGAGAGGACAATTCAATCATTGGAGGATCTATTGAGAGCTTGTGTGTTGGAACACACTTGGCAGTTGGGATGAGTTCTTACCATTGATTGAATTTACTTATAACAACAGTTTCCACAAGTAGTATCGAATGGCACCGTATGAGGCTCAGACGGCAGAAAGTGTAGGACCCCATTATGTTGGTATGAGACTGGTGAGAACCAAGTTTTGGGCTGGATGTGGTACAAAGGACTACGGAACAAGTCGGGAAGATAAGGGAAAAGATGAAGGAAGCACGGGATAGGCAAAGGAGCTACAAGTGACGGGGAGGAGGAGACCATTAGAATTCCAGGAAGGTGATCACGTAGTCTTGAGAGTTACTCGGAAAACTGGAATTGGCAGAGCTATCAAATCTAGAAAACTTACTCCTCATTTCATGGGACCTTTTCAGATTCTTCGACGAATTGGTCCAGTAGCTTACCAAATGGCGTTGCCCCCAAATCTTTCCAACATTCATGACGTCTTTCATGTTTCTCAGTTGAGAAAGTACTATCCTAATCCATCCCATGTGATTGAGTCTGAGTCGATACAACTGCGAGAGAACCTAGAGCATGAGGCCTTACCTGTGAGGATCGCAGATAGAAGGATTAAGGAACTTCGTGGTAGACAGATTCCTTTGGTTAAGGTCATATGGGATGAAACTACTGGAGATGCAACTTGGGAACGCGAGGCGGATATGCAACAACAATATCCACATCTTTTCTGAGGTATGTAAATTCCGAGGACGGAATTTTCTTTTAAGAGGGGTAGTAATGTAATGTGACCTGATTTTTCATTATCTTTGTTAAATCAATTAAAATATAAGTAATTATGTTTTAATATGAAAGTAGAAAATATTTTGTTTAATAAAATAAAATCATATTCCTAATCCACATTATCATATGAAGTCACAAGTAAAATTTTGGTTGAAAATTGAGACGAAAGTCGGTCTGCGTTTTCCTTTGCCAGTATAAGTTTACTTGAGCAGAAAACCTAATTTTGACCCGTGAACGAGACGGTTAATGTTTTTATCATGTTTCCTTCAACTTTGGTTACTTTGAAAATTTTCGTTCAAAAATAAAATAAAATAAAATATTTTATTCGGGTGAAACCTTCAGAAAATACGATCGGATGTGCAACCGGTTACGTATTTAAACAGTTAAAGGAACCCTAAAGGACGAGGGAAGGATTGATGGGATGCCAAATTAAATGCTTATGACATACTTTAAATGCTTATGACACACTTTAAAGTAATCATGATTACCCTTTTCAAATTATAATCTATTTTATTCCAAAAACCCATTAAACCTTCCTTAAATGATCCAAACAATGCCTTAAATCAAAACTTCCTCTCCAAGCCTTGCTTCCTCTTCTCAAAACCGTGCACCCTCCCCCTTTCCTCTATAAATACCACTCTTCATCTTCACTTCATCACTTTCTTTTCTCCTACTCCATTAAAACTCTTAAGCTTTCATATTTTCTTAACTTCAAGCTTCCAAAGCTTTAGTTTTTCTTCTTCTTTTCACTAAGTGTTCTTCATAAAAGTTGTTCCTCTTGCTTAGGGTAATACTATCATGTATTCTTTTCTTTAAAAACTTCATCTTTTTCTAAAGTTTCTTCTTTATGTCATATATGAGCTTTTATCTTCAAAAATCTCTCAAAAATGGTAGAAAACTCCTTTTGAGTTGAAACCAATTTCTATGGTCTTGTATTTACTTGTAGTTTAACATAATAAAAGGTTGTGTAAAACAAAGTTTCCTAACCTCTACTTTCTAATGAGGCCGAAACCATGCATATGGTTTAGATGGATCTTGTTTCAACTTTTACAAGTATGAGTTTGTATTTAAAGATTTGTTTTCCAAAATGATCATGGACCAAGGCTCCTTTATGTTAAAGGATGCTATGTCTAAAGTGATTGGAAAGTTTAAAGATTTTTACTCTACTTTTATGTCATTTACTTTTATGCCATTTATATTTATGTCATTTACTTTATGTCATTTACATTATGTCATTTACTTTTATGCCATTTATATTTATGTCATTTACATTATGTCATTTACTTTTATGCCATTTATATTTATGTCATTTACTTTATGTCATTTACATTATGTCATTTACTTTTATGCCATTTATATTTATGTCATTTACATTATGTCATTTACTTTTATGCCATTTATATTTATGTCATTTACTTTATGTCATTTACATTTTGTCATTTACTTTATGTCATTTATGATTCATTTACTTATGTCATTATACCTTAATTACTTATAAACCTATGTTGTTCTTACCTTATGTGCTTATGAGCTTTGTTATTTAAAGTCCTATGTTGCTTTCAAGATGATCATAGACTTGAGCTCCATAAGTTATTGGATGCTAAAAGGTCTAAGAGATTGGAAGAATTTAAAGATTTTTATCATAGAAACCCAAGGATGGCCGAATCTTAAAGGTTATGGACCTAGGGTGTTTCGCTTTTTCATTTTTCCAAAGTGATCATGGTTTTGAGCTCCTTACTATTAATGGATGCTAAACCAAAGAGATTGGAAAGTTTAAATGTTCCTAGCCTATCTTATTGGTCAAGGCCGAATCTCCATCAAGTGTAACTTGGTGGGATTTTTGTTCAAACTTTGTTTAAAGTAATCATGTTTTAAACTCCTAGCACTTAAGGATCATAAATCCAAGAGTCGCATAAATTTCCGAAACCCCTAATCCTAATCCTAGTTTATTGTATGAACCGAACCTGTACCTTGTGGTTAGTGTTCTTTGATTGAGTTTTAACTCATGATTTCATGTTTTGTAACCTTAGACTTCCATCTCGGAGGAAACGAGGAGCTTCGAGTTCGAGAGTTCGGTGATAACCCAGGTGGGGGAAAGAATCAACCTATCGTCGGAATCGATAAGTAGTAAATTATGTAGTAATTATGTAGGGCGACCTAAACCCTACTAGAAGTCGAACAATCGACAAGACCAGAATCGCTTTAAATTACTTTTATAAAACATCCATGGTGATTCGGGGATTGTAGGTTGATCGATATTAGGTTGATGTTTATACCGTTGATGGTTGATTTGAGTTTTATTACCTTTATTGGACTGATTTAGTGCTATGTTGATGTTTTGAAATATATTTGGTTGACTTGATGTTATGCATGATCTGTGTGGTATTTACTTTATGCTTAGTGGATTAAGCAAAGATATATATGTGGTCTAAGAGATGAGTTGTTTTGGGCGTGAGGATCATGATGATTTTTAGAGATGCCTAACCTACATGAAATATGTTAAAGAGGTGTTGTGACATAGATCATGTGTTGAGGTCTTGATGAGAGGTTAAGGCACTAGGTTATGACCATAGGAGTCTGCGAGGTTCATAAGTTGTGTTGTTTCTATAACCGTATGTGGGACACATACAAGACCCGAAGTCCTTGTGGGACCGTCCAAAAGGTAAACTTAACTTGTGCAGCTACGAGTGTCATTGCTTTGCATGAGCACCTCCGGGAGTGGGACGAGGTGTGCACCGGGATCATCGTGCAGCTGTAGTGTCACGCTTTGCGTGAGCGTTCTTACCATGGTGAAAGTGTGCACCGGGATAATCGTGCAGCTATAGTGTCATTGCTTTGCATGAGCACCCACGGTCCGGGGTGTGCATCGGGTTTATTGTGCAGCTATAGTGTCATTGCTTTGCATGAGCATTCTCACCATGACCAAGGATGTGCACCTGGAATGGGACGTGTCGCTTGGACTATTGACCGATAACCATAACTATGATGAGGAAACCATAGCCATGTTCAGTATCGAGTGTTAGTTGTAGGAGTGAGGGTAGGATGAATATAAGAATTCTATGGAAGATGGATGATTGATTGATGTTGTGTCAGTGATAATTATTGTATAGTTTACTACGAATCTTTTCCGCTTTTGATGATAGAACTGTTTCTTATCCCCTGTATATTTCTGTATGTTGTATTTTGTCTCCTTGTGGAACCATACGAGAAGACCCCGTGGATGAACATAACCAGGAGGAGTTGGATGGAACTCCCTACGAACCGAATGCCGGAGGACGAGTTGTGACCCATGGTGATTAGGGTCTAGTTAGTTATGGCCAGTGCGTCTATGTTGTGAAGCTTTATCTTTCCGCTTATGTTTTGTATAACTATGCACCGATTGGGATCCTATTGATGGGATGCCCCGAAAAATGTGTTTGGATAACTCGATGCTTTAAGTATATGTAATATATTTATGTTTGCATATTCTGTTCTATATGAATCTATTTGCTTAAGAAATTAAGTTTCAATTTTTACGTAATTTTCACGTTAAGCGTGCGATTAAGTAATTAAATAATGAGGTTTTAAACTAAATGTCACAAAGGGGCACATCGGGGTGTCTCATGGCTACAAATTATGCTTTTATGGTGGATAGAGTCACTATTGGCTGCTTCGTGGAAGACCAAGCTACTGCTCCATTACCTGAGAAGAAACACATAACCTGATGTGCTCTTCCTATCCTCCATGCCACCAGCATAATCACTGTCTGTGTAGGGTAGCTATTCTTCATTACCTCCCTTCTTATATAGAATGCCAAAGTTTATAGTCCCTTACAAATATCTCAAAACCTTTTTTGCAGCTTACAAATGCATCTGTGTTGACTGGCTCATAAAACGGCTGATGAAACTCACAAAAAATCATGTCAGGTCTAGTTGCAGTGATATAGATGTGACTTCCCACCAATTGCTTCTAATGTGTCTCATTCAATTTTACTCATTTTCATCATTACTTAACTTGTATCCTGGCACCATGGGAACTCCAACTGAATTGCTGTCTGTCATGCCTAATCTTTTTAAGACTTCCATGGCATATTTCCTTTGACAAATATAGATACCATCATCCTATTGTAAAACTTCAATTCCAAGAAAGAACCTCATCTTTCCCAAATCTGTCATCAAATTCTTTTTTCATTGAAATTTTGAAAGAGTTCATCAAAAATTCATCATTACCAGTGTAGATGAGATCATCAACATATATACTGATAATGATAATTTTCCCTTCCTTGCTGCATTTCAGGAACAAAGTTTGTTCATTCTGGCTCTTTTGAAAGTCCTCGTTGATGTAATAGGACTCTATGAAGCTAAACCATGCTCTTGGAGCTTGCTTCAGTCCATAAAAAGCCTTGCGAAGGTTGTACACCTTGTGTTCACTCCTGTTTTTCACATATCCTTTGGGTTGTTCCACATATACATCTTCAGTAAGTGTCCATATAGGAAAGCAGACTTAACATCTAACTGGTACAACTTCCAACCTCAATGAGCTGCAAGAGCTATCACCATTCTCACAGTATCCATTCTGCTCACAGGTGCAAAGACCTCTGTATAATCCACCCAATACTGCTGAGAATATCCTTTAGTCACCAGACTTGCCTTGTACTTGTCCACTCACCAAGTTCATTCAACTTAGTCTTGTAGATCCATTTGACTCATATATTCTTTGCTCCAATTGGTAAATCGGTGAGTTCCCAGGTTCCATTCTTCATAATAGAACTTATTTCTGCATCCATTGTAACACCCCGTTTTCTCGCATCTTAACCGGTAATTATTTTATGTATTTTTACCGGGGATCTAGAAAATTATTTTGAGGAAAACAAAATCGTAGTTGAAACCTTATATATCGAAGGAATTTATGGTTAAATTTTGGGTTTAAAACTCAGACAGAAATCAATCTGCGTTTTTACGGACATTATAGTTTTATACCGGTAGAAACCCTAATTGACTCGAAACTGAAAATTTCTAGATTTTATCATAATTTCATTGATAAAGTCTATTTCTAAAATTTTCGTACAAAAATAAAATAAAATATTTTATTCTGGTGAATTTTGATGAAAAATGATCGAAAACCCTATTCGGGTAAACGACGGAGCTGGATACGAGACTACATAGGTATGCCGGGAGATAGGAACGACGTGTCATCACCTACGTGAGTCCATGAATCATCAAAGTAATGATGAGTTTTTAAAAATATCTCAAAATATCCATAAATATCTTAACTTATATGTAAAATGACCAAAATGCCCTTGTTTTCTTTTTTAATTCCAAATGGATCCAACCAATTTTGGACCATTTGCCCTTGATAATTTCTAGCCCCTCTCTATTAAACATTCATTCACTTCATTTTTCACCAAACACCAAATATGTTAAGCTTCCAAGTTTCAAAGATCAAAGAACATAAGTTCATTTCTCTTCCTTCTCACCTCCATGTAAATTTCGGCCATGACCACATATTGGAGATACAAGCCTCATTTCAAAATTCTAAGACCATATTCTTACTCCCCTAGATGATTTAAACACTTGTTATTTCATACATAATTCCATTTTGAGCTTGTTTGCAAAATGGGTTTTCTAGAGCTTCAAAGTGTTCTTGGGTTGTTCTTCACTTTTCTATCAATTAAGAGGCAATCTCTCTTGATTCATGTTAGTGATCTTGTTCCTTGCTTCATGGTCTTCGTATTAATGTATTTTATTTCTAGTTCCATATTCTTGACAATTCATGGAAAAATTCATAGGAATTTGCATGAATTAGATTTTGAACTTTTAATAAATTTTCCACCATAGAAATACCTTTATCTACCTGTCTACAAATGGAATTTAACAACAACTTATCCTAGCCCTATGAACAATACCTTGGCAGCGAGCTTCCTCTAGGATTTTAGCCTTGGTTTTGTTTGATTTAACTTGGTATTTTGTATGGTTGATGAAGGTTGTATATTGGTTGTTGTTGGTGTGACTTTGTGGGTGGAGAGGAAAGAAGATTGAAGGATCTAAGACAAATAGCTTACTTGACTACAAGAGGTACGGGGGAGATTAACCACCAACTACCATATTGTGGGTGTGTGTGTGGTTTAGTAGATTTTTGTGTTATCTTCAAACCCTAAGTGTTGCGGTTATGCTTATATGTATATGTGATCCTGTTGGAGGAATTTTATATGTGATTGTTATGTGATGGTTGTGTGGTAGCGATTAGTAAAGTAATTTCTTAGTTGATATGTGTTTGGTTGCAAAATAAGTTCATGAATAACTTACTTGAGCATTGGTATGATAGTATGCTTGATATGTTAAAATTTATGCCATGATTTAGTGCATTGATATATGAATATGTATGTGTTTGAGCTTGATTGGTGAAGTGAAAATCTTCACATTTTATTGGGCTTCGTTTCAGCCAAGACTAGGAAAAATATCATGACAACCTTAATCCTAAAAGCTATGCGATTCTATGATGGTTTATGGAATTTAAAAAGTGATAAATCCAAGAAGAAAATGAGTATTTGCAAAACTCTTTTAATAGTGGTGAAATCTGACTTTTGAGGTTTCAATGACTCGAAAATGGTTTTAATTAATTTAGGTTTAGGTCTTAAGAGAACAAAAAATTATGTTTAAGTGGATCTAAAAGTGGAATTTTTAAAGAATCGGACATATAAACTGAATACAAGCATGAAATTCGGCCAAAACTATTGTAAACAGTTAGGAACTATTTTTCATACCTAAATAAGTATCCTAAGACTCCAAAATTAGTTTTGGACCATTAGGGTCAAGAATTGTGGAAAAAGGAATTATGCGGTTTGCGAACTTAGCGAAGTCTGGTCAAGTTTTAGGTTTTTGAGTAAACCGTAACGTAAAGTTTGACACCAGTATTTTAATACCATAATATGGGTATTGGAACTTAGGAAAGTGAAAGATTCGAAAAAATGATTATATTTTTTAAAATACGGAGTTTAGGCCTTAAATACAGTAAAAAGAGTTAAAACCGTCTTTAAGTATTTCAAGTATTTTCGAGAAAATATTTTAAGAAGTTTGATACTAAGTTGACTAAGTTCAAATATTACTTTAAAATGATTTGATTTTAGCTAAAGGTTTTGGTTTTAAGCCAAAAATGATTTTAGTTTTCAAAGGCTAATATTTACCGTAAAATGTAAAACCTAAGTCATAGATGACTTAGTGAAAATACGAACTTAATGATTTATGACTTATGGTGAAGCAAGACCATTTGTCATAATGTATGGATGATTCAATATCCACACATCCATAAGACTTAATGGACTCATAATAATTTGATTTCTTGGAAGCCAAGCTCTACTAGAAAAGTGTAAAGAAATAACGATTGGACTATCGATCCAATTCCATAATGTGTTAGGACTTGTAAGCAAATGCGTTAAAACTTTTTTGCACAAACATGGAAGGTCTGCTTGAGAACTGTGGTTCAGCGAAGGGCCAGTGATTCAGACCCAAGGATATTGTCCGTCTGAAATTGATATAAAATGGATTCCGGTGGAATCACGAGATTTATCCAGTGGATAGACAAATTGGACGTATTCCGGCAATTTGTGCCTAGAAAGCCGAGTTTTCCGGTTGTAGAGGTTTCATAAAGAGCCCGATGTTTCACAGAGAGTTTGAGATCACATGTGATTATGATTATACGTAAGTTATGATTTAAGCCTTGTGTGCCTAGTATGCTAGTCACACATGGTGCTTGGGGTGGACGAATGTGAAACCTAAGGGTGGCAAATGGATGGATTGGATGGATTTTGATTCGGATTATAATGGATCGGACAAAAATAATCTACTAATCCATTTCGATCCATTAAAAATGTATTAAAAAATCTAATCCATCCACAATCCATTTAATAAAAAACCATCCAATCCATCCATTAATCATTTTTGCATGGATGATTATCCGATCTATCCACTTAAAAATATATTTTACACTAAAATTTTCTTTTAATAATTTTCACAAATTAAAAATTGTCTCTCTCCTAATTTTTTTTCTCTCTCTCTAGAATTTTAAAGACCATAATTAAATATATGAATTTCTTGTAAAAAATAATAAATAAAATAAAAATCTCTCTCTAAACGACAAAAAGAACCTGAAGACAAACTTTGAGATTAACTGAAACGGTGCATATATATATCCTGGACAAAGGGAAAATCTAATTAGAAAAGGTGTTGAATACTTTGACAGCAAATTCACAAAGGAAACGTGAAAGAGAAGTGGCGTGCAGCAACAATAAGAAGATGACAGAGAATTTAGTTATTTCTTAAATTGATAATATTTTACAGAAAGCATGAAAAATTACATGATATAGGAAATTGTGCGCATGAAAAGGAAAAAATGTCATTGATGAGATCCAAACAAGGAATAACAAGAGATGCATGAGTAATGGTAGAGAGAAATCAATGAGACGTGTTGCATGTTGGAGAATTTGACTCTAGCTTGGACGAAGAAGTTACGTTTCAGAAATTTTGATTACCGTATCAAGGGTTCTGAAATTGGTGGAAATTGGGGATAAGAAATAAGAACAGAATTTTGTGCAGAAGAAAAATGTTTTGGAGAAAAAAATTGGAATGGATAATAAAGGATTATCTTTTTTTTTTAAAATTTTGGAATGGATAATAAATGATCCACCTCGTTTTTTTGTTTGATCCAATGGATTAAGAAAAAGTATTGGATGGATCATTATCCATCCATTAATAAAAACAATCCAATCCATTTGGTTTTATTTTTATTATTGGATGGATTGGATGGATTTTGTTATGGATGAATCAAATGGATAATTGATTCGCGGATCCTTTTGCCAGCCCTAGTGAAACCTATACTAACTATTTCCTTACCAAAATGTCAATTAGCTCCGGAGTTTGGATCAAACATTCTTCGAAGCTGTGTAGGTATAGGACTATGTACTTTCAGTTAGTTTTCTCTCTATTCCCGTGCCTCGGTGAACAGACCATGTCTGGTACGCTTCGATAAGCTTACAGTTTATTTTGGTATTGTATATCCTTGGAGTTTTGATCTTTGGACTAAGAATGGATGATGATATGGAGATATGTGTGCTGTAATATGTATGAGTCGTACCACTGCATGTATGCTTTATGTGTTCGATGAATGGGGATCTCACCTCATTTTTTGTGTTTTATGGTCTCCTGCTTTATTTTATGTTTCGCAAGAAAGACAATAGCACTACTTCACTATCATAACCCATTTTGGATATGAGACAGACCGGTCACGAGGAGCCATCGTCAGGGATCATTATATGGATGATGTGAGAGCTCAACTCCAGTGTGACGATGTATTACCCTCAGTTGTTATCGTTGTACAATGATGACACCTCGTTGTCGTTTTGTACAGGCCAACATGATGAGTCCTTGTGTTTAGGACCAGTTTTATGGAGCTGTGTCTCTAAGGCTATTTATGTTTCTTGGTCATGTTATTTTAATGGCGTTGCTATTTCTGCCTTTTGTTGTTTTTGTCTTTTCATGACTTTTATCTTTTGAAAAAAATTATGAAAGTATTATGTATATACGGGGATTGTATGATTATTTACTATTTTTTTCCCCACATTTTATGGATGTATATGTTTTAGGCCTGTTAATGGTTGGAAGATGTTAACAAATGTAATGTACAGGTCGGACGACATATGTTAAGTACTACCTATTTTCTTATTTGCGAAAAGAAACAGGGAAAAATAAACCCGTATGTTTAGAAAATTTATTTTCCGCGTTAAACGATATTGAGAAAATGTCACAGACAATTTAGCATCTGAGAAGGGTGTTACATCCATAGCTAGCCTCCATTTCTCACTCTTCACTGCTGCTTTAAAAGTGTCAAGATCTGTTCAATTAACCAATGTCATGTTAACTGCATCTTCTAAATCTGGAAGCTCCTCTCCAGTGACATAATCTCTCATCCATCCAAGAGGATATCTTCTTCACCTTACTACTTTTGTCCTTGTAGTTTGAGATAAGTCTCTATCATCTTCATCATCATTTGTTTCACTACCTACTGCACTTTCCTCTTCTACATTTGTATTGTTCTCAGTATCTCCCCACTATAAGTCAACTGTTAACTTTTCTGTGACTTGTGTTCCAATTCCAATGAGCATCTTCCTCAAAAACTACATCTCTGCTCACAATGATCCTTTTTGCAATAGGATCATATAGCCTGTATCCCTCGGATTCATCACTTATTCCGAGTAGAACACACTTGCAGCTTTTGTTCTCTAGCTTAGTTATTCTAGCATTTGGTATGTGTACATGAGCTACACATCCAAATACTTTAAAGTGCTGAACTGATGGCTTTACACCAATCCAATCTCCTCCGGTGTTTGATTCTTCAAAGCTAGTGTTGGAGATCTATTCAACACATATATAGTCCAGTTCACTACCTCAGGCCAAAAGCTTATGGGAATCTTCTTTTTCGATAAGAGTTGTTCGACCATGTTCATTATTGTTCTATTTTTCCTTTCAGCCACCCAATTTTGTTGAGGTGTGTAGGCTGTGGTTATTTGCCTCTTGATTCCTGATTTCTGACAAAGCTCATTGAATTCCATAGAGGTAAATTGCCCTCCACTGTCAGTACTAATACATTTGATTTGCAAAACAGTTTCCTTTTCCACAAGATTCTTAAAGCATTTAAAATGATAAAAACCTTCTGATTTCTCCAATAAGAAATACGTTCATGATTTTCTAGAGTAATCATCTATAAAACGCAAGAAATACCTCTTTTGACTATTGGAAATTGGAGTGATAGGACCACAGATATATGTATGGATCAGTTCCAATTTCTGTGCTGCTCTCCATCGACTCTTCTTTAGAATTGGATCCCAATGTTGCTTTCGGTTCATGCAATCTTTCTGTACATACTTTTTCTAAGACAGTTAAGTGAGGAAGGTCTTGAACAATTTCTTTGCTTTGCATAATTCTCAATCCCTTATGACTAAGATGTCCATATCTGCAATGCCAGAGGTGAGAGAGATCTTGTGTTTGTAGTGTGGAAACAAGAATCTTTTGGAAAATGTGAAAACAGTATAAACATCCTGTTAGTTGTCTTACAAGTCTCAATAATCAAGCCCTTGTCATGATGATATAGTTTTCATTTTCCTGATTGAAACATCACAGTTAAGCCCATTTCTTGCAATTGTCCTATACTCAAGAGATTGTTCTTGAGTTCAGGCACAAAGAACACATCAGAAATCACATGATTAAATCCTTTTATGTTCAACTTCACACTTCCTTTACCAGTTACATCCATTCTTGTGTTGTTCCCAAGCTTCACATATTGCTTGAAGGTCTAATCAATTTCACTAAACCAAGATTTGTTTCCACACATACGATTTGAACAACTAGAATCCAAGAACCAAGCATGTTCCTTTTGCACATTATGTATTGTTGGTTGTGGCTTCTTAATACTCAAGAAGGGGGGTTGAATTGAGTATGTATTATTTTTGAAAATTTTTCCCCTTTATGCAAAAATAGAAACTTTTCTAAAACTTTTGAAAAGGCTTTGTCAACCAACTTAACCAAAACAAGTTTTTGCCAAAGTAATTGATTCAAGACTTTGTTCTTTAACAAGAAAGATAGATGAAAAGATTGATATCAGATATTTAACATACACAGGTTATTCCTTAACTATTGCCTAAACATACATTCTTCAATTTAAAAGCAATTAAAGGAGTTAAGGGATAGAGAGAAATGCAAACCGAGATTTTATCCTGGTTCAGCTACCTCCTCTGGTAACCTACATCCAGTCCCCACAATTACTTGTGAGTTTCGTCCACTAAATCAAAATCAATTACAATATTATTTACAAGCTTCAACTCTCTGGTTTCTTCTACCCAATTGACAGTTTTCAGTCAAAGCAATCTTGTAATTCCCAAGAGTCCCTTCTACTCTTGTCAAACCACCAAGAGTCCCTTCTACTCTTGATCTACACAGAGAGAAATCCTTCTCTCTAATCTTCCTTTTGCAGTAAGAAAAGATTTTGAATTAGATTCTAAGAAATCAAGTATTACAAATTGAAGCTCTAATGGAAAAACTTAAGTATTCTAAAATGAAAAGCTCTCTCAATGAATTTCGTGTTTAATCTCAGTATTGAATGAATTTTTGTTTAGAAAACATTTGCCCAAGCCCTTATATAGGTATATTTCAAAATAGATCAGTTGGGCACACTTTAGAAGTCAGTTAAGATCAAAACAAACTTTCTTGAAAAATTCAGTTATCAGTCAATTGATTGTGTAATCGATGTATTAAACAAAGTTTCCATTTTTATAACTGAATACATCGATTGCTTAATCGATTGGTTTCTTGGAAACTCTTGATCTTGAGAAATACATATATGTGTACATTGATTGTGTTCTTGAGAAACATAAGCATTCTCAGCCAAGAAGTCTTTACATCGATTGGTCAATCGATTGCATGATCATTATCAAAAGTCTTTGCCTTTGTTTGGGCTTATGCATTGATGTATCAATCGATTGTTTTATCATTTTCAAAATACTTTACTTACGTTCTGTGTTTGCATCGATGTACTAATCGATTGGATGCATATGTCAAAAAGTATTGGCTTCTGTTTAGCCTTATGCATCGATGTATCAATCAATTGTATGTATGTATGTAAAAAGTGTTAGCTTCTGTTTCACCTTATACATCGATTGGTTAATCCATTTAGAGAAGCTAGTCTTGCATACTGATCAAGTTAGCCCAGAATCAATCGATGTATACATTGATGTATAACTTTTATACATTGATGTACACATAGGTTATCATTAAAAGTTAGTTAATTAACTAAAAGTACATCGATGTACACATCGATGTACATAACTTTAAATTAATCATTTTTTCATTCCAAGTTCATTTTAATTTATGAAAACCATTTTGATTTGTTTTTAAGAGAGCTAATTTACAAAGTGAAACTTAATTTTTTCTTTACATAAAAATCTAATGATCTTTGCTTGAGATGCCTTGTAGTTCAACTTTGAGATTTTTCATCTTCAAGCATTCCTTCATGATCCTTCTTTTTCTTCTTTGATCCTTTGCATCCTTTTCCTTGCACTAATGATATCTTGTACAACCATTTAAGCTTGGCAAGTAGTTAGTGAATCAAAGTATAATTCAAATTGGTTTGGTCATTAATCAAAACACAATAGGGTCATTTATCCACATGTATCTCATGAGCCATCAAGAGTAATTCTTCTTACTGATTGAAAGAAGCATAATTCACTTCTTTATCCCAATCAAGACACTCATACTTGTAATGCCCAATCTTATTACATTTTAAACATGCAACTGTGACTTGATTTTGTCTCCTTCTTCCTCTTCCTCTTAATTTTCCTCTATAAATGCTCTACCTTTGTCTCCACCATCATTCCTTTCTTCAGAACTCACCTTCAATGCCCGCTCCTCACCAAGATTTTTGTGAGACTTCTGCTCATGCACTATTAATGAGCTCTGAAGTTCATCAACAGAAATTAAATCTGTATATCCTTAGACTCTACAATTGAACAAACTATATAGTTGAATTTGTCAGTTAAGGATCAAATAATCTTCTCATCAATTGTTATCTTTCATATGCTCTCCACGCATTCTCATCTACTTAGCCACACTAATAACTCGAGAGAAATAATATGTGACAGTCTTACTTGTCTTCATTTCCAATGCCTCAAATTCCTTCCTCAAAGCTTGAAGAATGGACCTCTTCACTTTTGCGCCTCATACTTCTTCTTCATCGAATCCCAGATCTCCTTCGAAGTATTTTTCTGCAAGATTGTCTTCAAGATAGTCCTGTCTACTGCTTGAAACAGGCGATTCTTCACATTTGAATCTTTAAGCTTCAGCTATTCAATTTTCTTCTGCTGGACCTCAGTTAAAGATCCTCCTTTTTCTGATTTTGCAAATCCTTTTCCCACCAAGCTCCAATACTGCTTGGATCTTAGAAAATTCTCCATCAACATGCTCCAATAGTCATGATGACCATCGAAGCGAGGGATTGCAGGCTGTAACACCCTTCTCGGGCGCTACATTGTCTGTGACACTTACATTCTATAAGACCTAATAAATCGGAAAATAAATATTTTCGACAAAAAATACGGGTTTACAACCGTTCTCCAAGTACTAACAGACATAAACATAAACTTCCAGAAAATGGTGGAAATACCAACGCCATTAAAATAACAACAGAACTGGAAAAATATAATAATAATAATAATAATAATAATAATAATAATAATAATAATAATAATAATAATAATAATAATAATAATAATAAAAACAACAATGGAGACGCAACTCCACAAAATATAAACATAGACACAAGACTCATCATGCTGGCCTCTACAAAACAATAACAAAATCTCATCCTTGCATAACTGTAACAGTCAAGGATGATATACCGTTACACCATGGATATACTCATCACGTCTTCTATACACTAGCCACCGAAATCGTGTCCATGTATCCGGGTCATCTCAAACTCTAGTTGGGTGTGGTGGCGAGACAGTGCTGCTGTCATCTTTGCAGAACGTAAAATAAAGTAGAAAACCAGAAAACACAAAACGAGGTGAGATCCCCATTCATCATACACATAATGCAGATATGCAGTGGTACGACACACAGGTACGAACAACTATCAATATACAGTTATATTGTCAATCATACCAATATAATTATGTTCCGCAGAAACACAACCACATGGTAAAGTTCACTTACAAAGGAGACATCTAAGACTTGAAGAAAGACTTATGTCCCCTACACCATGGTTTTAAAGAATAGTTGGAGAGAGTTGTTCGTAGGATTGTTCCGGATTATACCAGCCTTGGGTAAAATGAGTCAACAGCCAGCAAGGTGCACATAGGCTTTTTCGAGAACATCCTACACTACGAGAATAAACGTAGCGTTTAGTCGAGTATATGAGTATTTCATACCTCGCCACAGAGTGTTGGAACCAAAGTGGTTTTGGTTAAATAATCTCTTAAGTTTTGATGTTAACAAAAAGATTAAATTTGTATGGCAAAGTTATGTTAAACGACTAACTCGTCTATTCTAGCTTGCAGGACTGTTCTAAGTATCACTAGACGAAGGAACTAAGTCTAAGTTCCTTGAAATAAACCCATCGAATAGGTTATTGATGGATGATGCACTAAAAGGTACTAGACGAGTGCCTAAGTTTACCTCTTCAGTAAAGCGCTAGACGAGCTGTTAAGTCCATCGGTAATTATAACAAGTCCAAAGACTTGTAACTAGACGAGAAGTAAACTGGACTAGATAAAAATGAATAAATATAAGGTTAACATGTCCACTAAGTTAGTTTGCCAAGTTGCTCTTTAAAGGTAATACATGCATGCGTCCAACTGGAAACGAACCTGTCTAGTTAAATTAATTTATTTCAAATGATTGTTTATTTAATATGAAGGAATCAATGTCTTTTACTTGTGTTGTTTGAATTGTTTCTAAGTTTATTTCTTGGTAAGAGAAACATAGTACCATAAAAAACACAAACCATTGTACCCTGTCACATAAGTTGTTGTAAAGTTGAACAAAGTACAAAGAAGGAAAGTCAGAAAACAACCTTTGGTACATCAGAGAAAAGACAACATCACTTTGAGCATTCTTCTAATAACCAAGGGCACATCTCGCATAAAGCATATTAAGTTATCAGTCTCAATGGATCCTAGCATTAAATGCTATCTTTAAACGGATACAATTTCAAGACCGTTGACGAAGAACAAGCTAAAGCTGCACTTCACCTATAATACTGGACGACCCCATTAAAAAGATGTAGAGAAGCTCTGATATTAAAAGTGCCAAACTCTGCTCAAAGTTCTTGCTAATACTTTCATTTGTAATCACTGCTGATCTTAAACTTTCATACTCTCACACATAGTGAGCCTGTAAGATCAAACTTTAAATCTCTTTGTTAGAGTTAGAGCCTGAAGTGGCTTGGTAGAGAACGAATACTTGTAAGCCTAAAGAGGTGTTGAATACTTGTAAAGCTATTGGTTTATAGTGGAGAAAACCGGACTGGACGTAACTCTTGTTGGAAGAGAGTGAACCAGGATAAATCTCTTGTGGGAATCTTCCATCTCTGTCCTTTTACAGCTTTTGATTATGCTAACTGTGGGGATTTGGATTTAAGTTTGTGAAATCTTTGAAAGGGCATTTTATCTGTTTGTATATTTCTCTTCTTGCTTGCATAAAGATTTCAAGAAAAGTTTTTTGGAAAATCTGTTAAGAAACACAATTCAACCCCCTTCTTCTGTTTCCATGTGTCAACTTCACAAAGGAGCTACCAACTGGGCTTATATGAGTATTTCATACCTTGACATCCCTGAGTATGAACCAGATCGTCACTACGGAATTCACACCTGTATTAAAGTGTCAGCTCAATATCCTAGGCACAACTGCCTTACAGAACATAGTTTCACTATGTGTTTGGGAAACATTTCCGGAAATGTGTTCTTCTTATCCACCGGATGACCTCTTGATTCCACCGGAATCCATTCGGCATGATTTTCTCAGATGGTAGATGTTCTCAGGTCCAAATCACCGACCCTTACAATCGAGCTAAAGTTCTCAAACAACATTTCATATTTGTGCAAAGATATCTTAAAGAACTTGTTTGCAAGTCCTAACACATTATGAAATTTGATCACAAGTCCAATCATTTATTTCTATGCACTTTTCTAGTTGAGCCTTTTTCTTGGCTTCCAAGGAAACAAGAAACTTTGAGTCCATTAAATCTTATGGTGGTAAGAATAGTGAATTACCCATATTTATGACATAAGGTCTTTTTCCACCCCACGTCATAAATTATTAAGTTTGTATTTTACTAAGTCATTCATGACTTAGTCCTCAAGGACTAGAATCCTTTTTGGCTTAAAAACCAAAACCTTCGATTAAAACCAATCATTTTGAAGTTAAATTCAACAAAAGGTACATAAGTACTAAATTCCTCAAAAACAATTTCTCAAAAGCATCGAAATACTTAAAACACAATTTCACCGCTTCTTACTGTATTTCAACCTAAATTCTGTATTTCAAAAATATAATCGTTTTTCTCGAACCCTTCACTTTCTTAAGTTCAAATACCTATGTTAAAGCATTAAAAATGCTAATTTCGATCTTCACTCTATGGTTTTTAAAAAATCCTAAAACTCGGCCTAACGTTGCTAAATTCGAAAATCGCATAAGTCCTTTTTCAACGTTTTTTACCCTAATGGTTCAAAACTCATTTTGGAGTCTTAGGACACTTAAGTAGACTTTAAAAACAGTTTCAAACTGTCTAAAACAGTTTCGGGCAAGATTCGGCCCTTGATTCGTTTTACGTGTCCGATTTCGTGAAAATTCCGTTTTTAGGTCCGCTAAAACATGATTTTCGTTCTCTTAAGTCATAAACTCAAGTTAAACCCAATTTAGGACCTTTAAAACAAAGCAAAACATATTACACTGCCCTAAAAATAGTTTTGCTGAACTGCGATTTTTCCTTGTTTTTGTTATTTTTTAAAACCTGAATAAATCACAGGATTGCATGATTTTAAGGCTTAAGATCTTCATGACCATTTTCCTCATCTTGGCCGAAACCAAGCCTACCAAAAATGACGAATTTATTTTCATCAATCAAGCTCACAAACAAACATACATATTCGTGTATCAAATTACTAAGTCATGCCATGAAATTTAAACATGTTAGGCATACTTTACGATATATGATTAAGTGTGCAATTTATAATTTTTCTCAAGTAAGCTTACATCACATAATCATATCCATCATTAATTATAACCATACCTCAACCACAAGCACCAAATCACTTCCTTTAAGAGGATAACACACATATACACATAAATATCTAACCCTCACACTTAGGGTTTTAGAACCAACATACAAATATATTAAACCACAAACATATCTACCCTAAGGTAGGATGATGGTAATCTCTCCCATACCTCTTCTAGTTTACATAAAATCAAGCAAAAGGTTGGTTGATGATATCCACTAAAAGCCTCACGGTTTTGTCACAAATCCTGTCACAAAATCAAACAACAATACAAAATAATTAGATATATGAGCCTAGCTATGATCATAGAAGAGGATTTATGATAGAAATTGTAACACCCCATTTTTCGTATAAGTACTTATGTGTGTGCCTTGTTTGCTTTAGTTTTGTCTTTGGGGCTAAGTAGGATTTTCTAGGCTTAGAATCCCTTCCTGATGCATGAGCACGACCGTGTATATGTGTCTTGTGACTGTTTGAACCACAAGCACAGACGTTCTCAATAGGAAGCACGACCGTGCTCAAGTGCAAACGCGTCTCGCTGGCGCTAAGTTGAGTACGACCGTGCTCAACAAGGAGCACGACTGTGCTCAGGTCAGAATCTATAAATATAGAGCTAACAACAAGAGTTATGAGTTAAACCCTCAAAATTGGTACTTTAGGCAACCCTAAGTGTGACAGTAGCCTCTCTCATTTTTCCCCTTTGAACCCAATCAGTTTGTGGTGTTCTTGCTTCGTTGGGAGAGTCAATTACACATAATGACAATTAGAAAATGTAATAGTTATTCCCTTTCTTAGTTCCTTTTCTTGTTATGAATTGGGAACTAATTGTTTAACCTTACTATGTTGGCCAAGGCTTGAATCGTTTGTCGAGCCGTTCGAGGGAACCAGTTTAGGATCGTCGTCAGTTTAACGGGAATTCTTCATACCAGGTATGGGGAGAAGGAATAGTATGAGTATGTAGGCTTGGGGGTAGCATAAGGCGAAGGTTTACCTATGACCCTATCGTATGATAACATGTTTATATGCCTATATATGCTTAATTGCTATTTGATGTTTAACTATTTGCAATGATGATATTGGCATGATGTTATTGTTAATGAATGTTGTTTGTTATGAATATGATGTTATGATGATGCCAAGTAAGTTTACGATGTTGTTGACTGTTGATTGATGTTGTGAACATTATGATGTTAAAACGTTAATACTGTTAACAATGTTATTAGAGGTTGTTTCCCTTTATTCATAAAACTAAATGATAGTAATGAGAGTGAGGTTTATACCAAAGAGGTTTAGTTAACAACCCTAAGGATTGATCTATGAGTGATTAGGGACAATTAATACGAAACTGAGATTAAAGGATTAATTCCCCTTAATTGAAAGATAAGGATATTTAATCAAGATTAATAAAACTGATGTTCAACGGATTAGTAAAAGCCAATAGGCTTGAATCTGTGAACTATCCCAAGGATTTGGTAAGGGTCTATGACCTTTCTGCCCATTGAGCACGACCGTGCTCCATTGAGCACGACCGTGCTCCATTGAGCACGACCTTGCCTAACAAGGAGTACGCCTATGCTTCAGTTCAAAATCTAGAAAGGGCGCGCTGCTTAAGCATTCTCGTGCTCATCAGTCAGCATGGTCGTGCTTGACTATGAGCTCAGCACGCCCGTGGTCATCTGTGTGGACCAGATAGCTGAATAGGTCGTCCGAGAGTAAGGCGATCTGGTCTCTAGCGGTGATTCATCCGAGATTTAGGTGAATCGTGTGCCCCCGCAGTGGCGCATCCAAGAGTAAGGTGTGTCGGCTATCCCAGGGGTCCACCCAAGGTAAGGTGGACTGCCCAGGCGTTGGTGCTTATTAGCCAATGTGAATATGTAACTCCGAAGTTGACATTCTGAGGTAGAATGGATCCAAATGCATAAGGGAGTAGTGGAGTAACATTGTATCACATAGCATACGTTAATGTATGATGCTATTAATTGTTTATGTTGTATGCCATTATTGTGATAATATGATTGTTATGATGCATGGCCGTCTTGCTAACTGCTTCGTTGCCATTATATTCATATTCATGTTTCTTACTCCCTTTTGCTATGTTTCTATTTTGTTGTATGTATCTTTTATGCAGAAGACTGCGAGCAGTCAGTTGAGGAGTGACTCTGAGGAGCCGCGACTCGTAGTTAGGATTTCCAGTTTTATGTTATTAGTTAGTTTGTTTTAGTTGTATCCGAGGATGTTTTTCGGATTTGGTTATACCAGCTCCGTATGTGACATTAGGGGTTCGATTTTATTTATGTTATGTTATCGTTTTAAAACATGTTATTTTCCACATTTGAGACTTGTTACACTGTGGTATCTTTTACCTTGGTTTGATTTTATGAAATAAATGCATGTTTTAAATTTTTATATCTTTAAATTAAATGCTTCTTTGTGTATGCGGGGTAGAGGGTGTCACATTTAGTGGTATCAATGCAGATCTGTCCTATGAGGCTGTGGTATTAGTCTGTTGTGAGTCTGTTGTGTGCTCTTGTTTGAATTATCCATAATTATTATAGATAATGATGCTTAGTGTTAGTAACCGTTAGCTTTTCCTGCTTTAAGTTATCTGTAATTAATAAGCTGCCGTGGCATTTATAGGAACTTATGGCAGGAAGAGGAGGCATAAATGATCAGGATATCGCGGTCGCCTTGGCACTCCTTGCCAACGCGATAGGCCAGAACCAAAACGTCAACAACAATAGGGGACCAGCTAAGTTTCAGGGTCTTGACAAATTCCAGCGGAACAATCCGCCGTCCTTCAAGGGAGCTTATGATCCTGAGGGTGCCCTGTTGTGGATGTGGGAGATTGAGAAGATCTTCCGAGCTATGGGATGCAACAACTAGCAGAAGGTTATCTTTGGAACCTTCATGCTGACGGAGGAGGCTGAGCACTGGTGGGAGAACTATCGCCAGCGCATGCAGGCTGAGGGTACTATGGTCACGTGGAATGTCTTCAAGGACAGATTTCTAGAGAAGTACTTTCCAGCCGATATCCGCAACAGAAAGAGGATGGAATTCTTGGCACTGAAGTAGGGCAACATGTCAGTGGGAGAGTATGCGGCTAAGTTAGAGGAGCTCACTCGTTACTATACTTTGTATCAGTATGTGACGGACGACCACTCCAAGTGCTTGAGGTTTGTGGATGGTCTGCGTCCAGAGATTAAGCAGGCTATCAACTACCAGGAGATCAGAGTCTTCCCCGCCTTAGTGAACAAGTGTAGGATCTTTGAAGATGCCTACAAGTCTAGAGGACCAGCCTCCAAGGGATCAGATAGTCAGAACAACAAGAAGAGTGATCAAGGGAATAAGTGGAAGCCGCGTCTCGCTCCAGCTGGCCGGGACTTCAAGCGGGATTGCAAGAAGCCTAAGTTTTCTTCAGACAGGTCCAGGAGGTGTGATTCCTCCAATTCTAGACCTCTTGGGTGCGGCAAATGTGGACAGGGTCACTTCACTACTTAGTGCAAGGAGACGGACATCATCTACTTCAAGTGTGGCAAGTATGGCCTCATCAACCGGAACTGCGAAGGAGGAAAGTCAGAGCCACAAAGTGCTAGCAAGAGTCAGAAGCCTCAAGTCAACTGACTGAAGACCGCGGGGAGAGTCTTTACTCTCAGTGGATCCGAGGCCACCGAATCTGAAGATTTGATCCAAGGTACGTGCCTCGTTAATGGAATTCTATTAGCTGTGTTGTTTGATTTGGGCGCAACTCACTCGTTCGTATCACATGAATGTGTTAAACGTATTAAATTGCCTGTGACACTTCTTGAGTATGATTTGATTGTTGCCACACCCACGAATAAACATGTTTGTACTACTCATGCATGCAAGAATATTCTTATTACCATGGATGGAAGAGATTTTATTGTTGATCTTGTATACTTACCCCTAAAAGACCTTGATGTTATTCTTGGCATGGACTGGTTATCTCCCAATCGCGTCCTTTTAAATTGTTTTGATAAAACTGTAGTTTTTGGAACTCCTGTGGAGTCTAAGGATCTTAGGTTTCTCTTGCCAACCAAGCTAAGGCTTCGATGAAAGAAGAAGCCCAAGTGTACATGATGCTATCTTCCTTGGAAGTAGAGAGCCCTCCTGATGTTGAAAGCGTGCCTGTTGTGCGAGAATTTCCTGAAGTATTCCCGGGGGATGTTTATGAATTACCCCCAGAAAGGGATGCAGTGTTTACCATAGATTTAGTGCCTAGCATCGGGCCTATATCCATAGCACCCTATATAATGTCTCCTATAGAGCTAGCCGAGTTGAAGAAACAGATAGAGGACATGATGCAAAAGTAATTTATTAGGCGTAGTGTTTCCCCATGGGGAGTTCCGATGTTGTTGGTGAAAAATAAGGATGGTAGCATGAGGTCGTGTGTCGACTATCGGCAGCTCAACAAAGTGACCATTAAGAATCAGTATCCTCTCCCTAGGATTGATGACCTTATGGACCATTTGATAGGAGCTTGTGTCTTCTCGAAGATAGACTTGAGGTCAGGGTACCATCAGATTTGGGTTAAGTTCGAGGACATCCCGAAGACAGCATTTAGGACACGTTATGGTCATTATAAGTATATGGTTATGCCCTTTGGTGTAACCAATGCTCCTGCTGTGTTCATGGACTACATGAACAAAACCTTTAACCCTTACTTGGATAAGTTTGTGGTGGTTTTCATAGACGACATCTTAGTGTACTCCAAGACCAAGGAGGAACACTTGAGGGTTGTCTTGCAGACCCTTAAGGAGAAGTAGTTGTATGCTAAATTGTCTAGGTGTGAGTTTTGGTTAGAGCAGGTGAGCTTCTTGGGACATGTCATCTCTAAAGGTGACGTAATAGTGCACCCGACTAAGGTTAAGATGGTGCTCCGCTGGGAAGCGCCAAAGTCAGTGACTGAGATTAGGAGTTTCTTGGGTTTAGCAGGGTACTATATGAGGTTCATACAAGGTTTTTCTAAGATAGCTTTATCCTTAACCCGTCTCACCAAGAAAGGACAGCTCTTTGTGTGGGACTCTAAGTGTGAGGAGAGTTTCCAAACCCTAAAAGATTGGTTAACATCAGCACCAGTTTTGGTTTTGCCCGATCCTAGTAGACCTTTCATAGTGTACTGTGCTGCATTAAAGCAAGGTTTAGGTGGAGTGTTGATGCAGGATGGTAAAGTAGTGGCTTATGCTTCTAGGCAGTTGAAAACCCATGAGAAGAACTACCCTACCCATGACCTAGAGTTAGGTGCTGTGGTGTTTGCCTTAAAGATTTGGAGGCATTACCTTTATGGAGCGAGGTTTGAGGTTTTTAGTGATCATAAGAGTTTGAATATTTGTTCGATCAGAAAGAGCTCAATATGAGGTAACGTAGGTGGATGGAGTTTCTTAAGGATTACGAGTTTGATCTAACCTTCCACCCAGGAAAGGCCAATGTAGTGGCTGATGCCTTAAGTAGAAAAACTTTGCACGTCTTCGCTTTGATGGTTAGGGTGATGGATTTAATCGAGGAATTTAGAGATCTGATTTTAGCTTGGGAAGTTACCCATAAGAGCATTAGGCTTAGAACCTTGAACGTTACCAAGAGTTTGATGGATCAATTTAGAGAAGGACACAAGATAGATAAGTTTCTCTTAGACCAGAGGGAGTTACTTGCCCAAGGTAGAGACCTTAGTTTTAAGGAAGGAATTGATGGAGTTTTGAGGTTCAAAGATAGAGTTTGTGTACCAGATGTTCCTGAGCTTAGGAAGTTGATCCTAGAGGAAGGACATAAGAGTGGTTTGAGTGTGCTACTAGGTGCCACTAAGATGTACCAGGACCTTAATCGAATGTTTTGGTGGCCTAGGATGAAAAATGATGTAGCCGAGTTTGTGTATGCTTGTTTAGTGTGCCAAAAGGCTAAGATAGAAAACCAAAAGCCATCAGGAAAGTTACAACCTATTAGTATCCTAGAATGGAAATTGGATAGTATCTCCACGGATTTTGTGTCTAGACCCCCTAGGACTCCAGCTGGTTTTAAGGCTATATGGGTTGTTGTGGACATATTGACTAAGTCTGCCCATTTCATCCCTATGGACATGGATTACCCTTTGGAGAAGTTGACCAGGTTGTACATCAAAGAGATAGTCAGGCTTCATGGTGTACCCTCTAGTATAGTGTCAGATAGAGACCCTAGATTTACCTATAGGTTTTGGAATAGCTTACATGAGGCTTTAGGGACCAAGCTTAGGCTAAGTTCAGCTTACCACCCGCAGGATGATGGGCAGTCTGAGAGGACCATCCAGTCCTTAGAGGACTTGTTGAGAGCGTGTATAGAACAGTCTTGTAGTTGGGACAAGTTTTTGCCCCTGATAAAGTTCACCTACAACGATAGCTTCCATTCCAGTATTGGGATGGCTCCTTATGAAGCTCTTTATGGGAGGATATGTAGGACACCCTTGTGTTGGAACGAACCTGGTGACAATGTGGTGCTAGGACCCGAGATAGTGCAAGAAACCACAGAAAAGTGAGAATGATTCAGGAAAATATGAACGTGGCAGAGAGTAGGCAAAAGAGCTACCATGACAAAAGGAGGAAGGCGTTCGAATTCCAGGAAGGCGATCATGTATTCTTGAGAGTTACTCCGATAACAGGGGTTGGTAGAGCGATGAATGCGAAGAAACTTACTCCCAAATTCATCGGCCCTTACCAAATCCTTAAAAGAGTCAGTGAAGTTGGTTACCAAATATCCTTGCCACCATTCTTGTCAAAACTTCATAATGTCTTCCATGTGTCACAACTTAGAAAATACATTCATGATCCGAACCATGTGATAGTACCCAACACAATTCAGTTAAAAGAGAACTTGACTTTAGAGGTACAATCCCTTCGAGTTGAAGATCGGAGGGTGAAGCAACTGAGGGGCAAGGAGATTCCTTTGGATAAAGTCATTTGGAGCGGGGCAACTGAGTAAAGTGCTATGTGGGAGCTTGAGAGAAAGATGATGGAGGCGTACCCGCATCTCTTCTTTTGAGGTGAGTAGAAATTTCGAGGACGAAATTTTTATAAGGGGGTGGAATTGTAACACCTCGTTTTTCGTAGTAGTGCTTTTGTGTGTGCCTTGTTTGCTTTAGTTTTGTCTTTGGGGCTAAGTGGGATTTTCTAGGCTTAGAATCCCTTCCAGATGCATGAGCACGATCATGCGTATGTGTCAGCAAGCCCGTGCTTGATGCGCATGTCTTGTGGATGTCTGAGCCACAAGCACAGCCGTGCTCAATAGGAAGCACGACCGTGCTCAAGTACAAACGCGTCTCGCTAACGCTAAGTTGAGCACGACCATGCTCAACAAGGAGCACGACCGTGCTTAGGTCAAAATCTATAAATATAGAGCTAACAGCGAGGGTTACGAGTTAAACCCTCAAAATTGGAACGTTAGGCAACCCTAAGTGTGATGGCAGCCTCTCTTATTCTTCCCATTTTAACCCAATCAGTTTGTGGTGTTCTTGCTTCGTTGGGAGAGCCAATCATGCGTAGTGCCAATTAGCAAAGGAAATAGTTCTTCCCTTTCTTTGTTGATTTTCTTGTTATAAATTGGGAACTAATTGGTTAACCTTACTGTGTTGGCCAAGGCTTGAATCGTTCGTCGAGCCGTTCGAGGGAACCAGTTTAGGACCATCTTTAGTTTAATAGGAATTCTTCATAACAGGTATGGGGAACATGACCCTATCGTATGATAACATGTTCATATGCCTATATGCTTAATTGCTATTTGATGTTTAACTGTTTGCAATGATGATATTGGCATGATGTTATTGTTAATGATTGTTGTCTGTTATGAATATGATGTTATGATGATGCCATGTTTATGACGAGTTACGATGTTATTGACTGTTGATTGATGTTGTGAACGTTATGATGTTAAAACGTTAAAACTGTTAACAATGTTAAGGGAGGTTGTTTCCCTTTGTTCATAAAACTGAATGATAGTAATGAGAGTGAGGTTTATGCCAAAAAGGTTTAGTTAAAGACCATATGGATTGATCTATGAGTGATTTGGGACAATTAATACGAAACTGAGATTAAAGGATTAATTCCTCTTAATTGTAAGACATGGATATCTAATCAATATTAATAAAACTGATGTTCAACGGATTAGTAAAAGCGAATAGGCTTGAATCTGCGAACTATCCCAAGGATTTGGCAAACGTCTGTGACCCTTCTTCCTAGATCAGTATGACCACGCTCCATTGAGCACGACTGTGCCTAACAAGGAGCACGCCCATGCTCCAGTTCAAAATCCAGAAAGGGCGCACTGCTTAAGCATTCCCATGCTCAACAATCAGCACGACCGTGCTTGACTGTGAGCTCATCACACCCGTGGTCACATGTGCAGACCGGATCACCGAACAACATAGAAACAGGGGTTTCACCCCAAATGCCTTAAAAGATTTTATAAGACACCAAAAGAACATGAAGACGGAAGACAAGTGATAAGACGTTGCACCTTGGTAGCATAGTGGCCAAGGCGGCCTTGATGCATGACGGTCAAGGTGGTAATCTCTAGTGCTTAATGGATAGAGTGTTAATTAAAGATGATGATATACCTTGGTAGCCTAGTGGCCAAGGGGACCTCGATAGCCGAGTGGTCGAGGTGGTAATCTCTGGTGCAGAACATCCAAAGTGTTAAAAGATTAAAACGATAATCCTCGATAGCCAAGTGGTCAAGGTGTTGATGGTGATAAAACTTGGGTAGCCTAGTGGCCGAAGAGGAGGTGGTGGTTGTGCTTGTGTGTTATGTTGTTCATGCATTCACGCATCGGAGATGCTAGTGGGGAATGTTCAACATAGGGGAGGTCGTCTGAGAGTTAGGCGATCTGACCATCCGTAGTGATTCATCCGAGAGTTAGGTGAATCGTACGCCCCCGCGGTGGTGCATTTGAGAGTACGGTGCATCAGCTATCCTAGGGGTCCACCCAAGGTAAGGTGGATTGCCCCAGCGTTGGTGCTTATTGTCCAATATGGATATGTAACTCCGTAGTTGATATTATGAGGTAGAATGGATCCAAATGCATAAGGGAGTAGTGGAGTAGCATTGCATCGTATAGCATACATTAATGTATGATGCTATTAATTGTTTATGTTGTATGCCGTTATTGTGATAATATGATTGTTTAGATGCATGCTCATCTTGCTAACTGCTTCCTTGCCATTATATTCATATTCATGTTTCTTACTGCCCTTTGCTATGTTTGTGTTTTGTTGCATGTATCTTTTATGTAGAGAACTGCGAGCAGCCAGTTTAGGAGTGACTCCGAGGATCCGCGACTCGTAGTTAGGATTTCCAGTTTTATGTTATTTGTTAGTTTGTTTCAGTTGTATCCGAGGATGGTTTCCGGATTATGTTATACCAGCTCTGTATGTGAAATCAGGGGTTGGATTTTGTTTATGTTATGCTATCGTTTTAAAACTTATGTTATTTTCCATGTTTGAGACTTGTTACAATGTAGTACCTTTTACCTTGGTATGATTTTATGAAATAAATGCATGTTTTAAATTTTTATATCTTTAAATTAAATGATTCTTTGTGTATGCGGGGTAGAAGGTGTCACAGAAATCCTTACTTGTAGGAGACAAGATGATGAATCAAGAATGGATTTCTCTAAGCTAGAAAAAACCTATTTTCAAGGAAGGCTCAAAATGAAAAGGTTTGTGAGATAACTTGTGTTTAGATTGATGAGAGCATTAAGGATATGTTCTTATTGTTTCAAACAAATGGAAGGATCATGGCTTGATGAACTATGATCATAGAAGAGGATTTATGATAGAAATCCTTACTTGTAGGAGACACGATGATGAATCCATAATGGATTTCTCTAAGCTAGAAAAAACTCATTTTCAAGGAAGACTCAAAATGAAAATGTTTGTGAGATAAATTTTGTTTAGAATGATGAGAGGATCAAGGATATGTTCTTAGTTTTTCAAATACATGGATGGATCATAGCTTGATGATGGTGGCCAAATTGAGCTTAGAAGGAAGGAATGGTGTTTTGGTTTCATAAACTTAGATGATAAGTTAAGAAAATTGAAATGAAGTGTGAATGAGGGGAAGGTGGCCGTGTGACTCAATTAAGAGAGGAGAAGATATTTTTAAGTTGAATCATGGTTATTTTAAATGAAATTAAGGATAGGTTAGGTATTATAACAAAAGGACTTGGATATTTATTTGGTTTGTCATGATGACTAGGTGAGTCATCACATGACTCATCACATGGTGAGTCATCCATGTGGTCTTATCCTCCTGATCCTCCTGCCTATCTCTGCAGTTCTGTATCCGACTCTTAATTTTTACCTGATTAAGGTTTTTGTTCGTTTTTTGCCAAAATTCACCCGAATGAAATATAATATTTTATTTTTGAGTGAAAATTTTAAAAATAGGCTTTATCACTAAAATAATGGTAAGATCTAAAATTTTTCAGTTTTAGGTTTGTCGGTATAAACTTATGCTGTCAGTAAAAAGCGCAGACCGATTACCATCTGAGTTTTAAACCCAAAATTGAACCACAACCTTCTACAATAGAGTAGCTTTTAAATTTTCTTCCAAAAATCATTTTCTTGATTACCGGTAAAAATATATATAGATACGTAATTACTGATACAACAAAACAGGTAAAACGTGTGACACCCTCTACCCCGCATGTATTTAAAAGTGATAACACATACATAAAAAGGGAAAGAACACATGCAAATAATATCATGATATTAAAAACCGGGCAGAGACTGCCGCATTGTAACATTACGCGGATAAACCAACACATGTTTATAAAGAAACATAACATAAAAACAAAACCATAAACGAACCCAACCCCGATGTCATACTACAGAGCTGGTATAAACAATCCGATAAACAACTCGGATAAACATATTGAAACTAAACATAACTAAACTACTCAAAGCGGGAAATTCTAACTACGAGTCACGGCTCCTCAGAGTCACTCCTCAACTGGCTGCTCTCCGACCTCTGCATAAAAGATACATGCCACAGACAAGAAACATAGAGATAGGGAGTAAGTGAGACACCCCACTGTGCCCCTTTGTATCATTAGATTAAAACCTCATTATTTAATTACTTAATCGCATGCTTAACGTAAAAAAAATACGTAAAAATTAAATACTTAACTTATAAAGTATACAACTTCATATAGAATGACATATCACAATATAAGTATATTATGCATATTACAAAACACTGTTGAGGATATCCTATCAGTAGGATCCCTCACAGGCATATACTTAGACAAAGTGTTAAAAACCAGAAAACATAATAAAAATACACCTCACGAGATGCACTGGCCATAACTAACAAGACCCTAATCACCATGGATCACAACTCGTCTCTCCCAGGCTTTGCTACATTTTGGTTTTAAGCAATGCAGTACTGATCATAGTTTATTCACTTACTCTTCGGACTCCTCCAGCCTCCGGTTCGTAGGGAGTTCCATCCAACTCCTCCTGGTTATGCTCATCCACAGGGTCTTCTCGTACGATTCCATAAGGAGATAAAATACAACATACAGAAACATACAAGGGATAAGAAATAGTTCTATCGTCAAAAAGCGGAAAAGAGTCATAATAAATTATACAATAATTTTCAGACAATCAACACACATAACTAACGAATCATCCTCAAGTTAATATATATCATCCTCTACCCTTACTCCTAAGCAATCTAACACTTTATTTTAACGTAACCTCTCTAATCCTGTCACCACGTCTTTACGTTATCGTGACCACTACCACTCCTGTCACCATCTCTCATCTGCATCGGAGCACACCCTCATTCTTGTTAGGATGTTCCACCTATTGCACACCTCCATTCCCGTTAAGGTGTTCCACCCCCATTCTCGTTAAGGTGTTCCACCCCCATTCCCTAAGGTGGATGTGGTCTCGCGAGAACTCTTGATTTTACGTGTATTATATTACCAATACACGGTGTATTATATTACCAATACACGGTGTATTATATTACCAATACACAGAAGTGTTTTACGTGTATTATATTACCAATACACAGTGTATTATATTATCAATACACAGAAGTGTTTTACGTGTATTACATTACCAATACACAGATGTCCTTGCATATTATATTACCAATACACTTTTGCCTTTGTGTATTATATTACCAATACACTATTGTCCTTGTGTATTATTTTACCAATACACGGTTGTGGACAACAACACCTATACTTGAATCTCACCAACCCGTTTTAACAACATCCTAGTGCCTTAACCTTCCATTAGAACTTGACACATATTATATGGCGTAACACCTCTTTAACATACATCATCTAGGTTAGACACTTCTAAATCATTATTATCCTCACACCCAAAATAATCGTCTCATAGACAACATATATATCTTTGCTTAAAAACCACTAAGCATAATAATACAAACCAGACAGATCATGCATAACACAATATCAAACAAAATATTCCCATATCACCAACATAGCACAAAATCAATTCAATAAATGTAACAAAATCAACTCAACCATCAACAATATAAAATCAACCTAATATCGATAAACCTACAATCCCCGAATCGCCATTGGTTTTTCAGAAAAGGTTTCCAATGTGATTTTTGTCTTGTCGATCACTCGACTACTAGTAGGGTTTAGGTCGTCCTACACAATTATTATTTAATCTACTACTTATCCATTCTGACGATAGGTTGGTTCTTTCCCCCACCTGGGTTATCACCGAACTCCCGAACTCGAAGCTCCTCGTTGTCACACCACAAAGTACTAACTCCACCTTCAACCAATCAACATAATAACCAATGCAAACAAACTCATCTATGTTCTCTTTAGGCTAGGTTTGGCCATTTAATTCGAATTTGAGTTAGGATTCTTTTCTCAACATATGCCTTTGGATACTTATCACTTAGGTTCTAGGCAACTTAGATAAATTGCTATAACTTGAAAATATGGAATAAAAATCATCCAACCACTTAGGCTAGGTTTCAACCTCTTTAGTATAAGTAGGCTAGAAATCTTTAAACCTCCCAATCTCTTAGACTTAGCATCCAAATGTATTAAGGAGCTCAAGTCCATGATCATTTTGGAAAATGAAAACAAAACATCCTAGGTTCACAACCATCATAGGTTCGGCCATCATAGGATAAATAGGCTAGTAATCTTTATAATTTCCAATCTCTTAGACTTAGCATCCAAATTTATTAAGGATCTCAAGTCTATGATCATATTGGAAAATGAAAACAAAACATCCTAGGTTCACAACCATCATAGGTTCGGTGATCATAGGATAAATAGGCTAGAAATCTTTAAACCTTCCAATCTCTTAGACTTAGCATCCAAATGTATTGAGGATCTCAAGTCCATGATCATATTGGAAAATGAAAACAAAACATCCTAGGTTCACAACCATCATAGGTTCGACCATCATAGGATAAATAGGCTAGAAATCTTTAAACTTTCGAATACTTTAGATTTAAGATCAAGAGGTATCTAGAAGCTCTTTACATGATCATCTTTCAAAAAGTTAAAACAAAACTTCCTAGGCCACTAATACATAGTTTCAGCCATCCTTGGAAAAATAAGTTAGAGATATTTGTTTGATACAAGCTCTTAGAATATGAAAGTAGATATTAATAAAAGTCCATAGAAATTGGTTTCAACTCAAACGGAGTTTTCTACCATTTTTTAGAGATTTTAGAAGTTAAAAGAGCTTTAAGAACATTTTAAGAAGACATAAAGTAAACTCATGAAATAAGTGTAAAACTTGAAATAGAAGAGTATGAGAGGGTTACCCTTGAAACTAGAAAGAAAAAGTATAAAGAACTTGAAGGTTGAAACTTAGTAAAAATGGAAACGTTAAGTGTTAGAAACTTAAAAAATGAGAAAGTGAAGAAGTAGGAAAGTGATAAAGAGAAAATGAAATGGGTATTTATAGAGGGAGGGGTGAGAGTGGCATGAAAGAGAGAGGGAGAAGCAAGTCTTGATGGCCAAGTTTTGGCTTATGCCTTGTTTGGTTGAAGAAGAGAGAGAAAAATGAGTTTTTAGCATATAATGTGTTATAATTCAAAAAGTGTCATCATGACCACTTTTTAGGACGTGACTTAGGCCATCGCCCTAGTAAGTCACCCCACTCTCACATGTCACCTCATCACTTTTATGCTCCCTACTCTGCTCCATTGTGTATCCGGTTCAAGCTTCCGATCGTATTTCTCCCGGAATAAATATTATATTATATTTCCGAACTCAAATTTTCGAAAATTTCCAATATCATACAAAACATCACAAAAACACTAACAATTTTGTTCACGGTTCAAAATTAGGTTTTCTGCTCAGTAAACTTTTACTGTCAGTGAAAACACAGACCAGGTTTCGTCTGAATTTTCAACCCAAAATTTTACTGAACCCTATACCATAAATTAGACTATGAATATGATTTTCTTTTATTCAAAAATACTTTCTAACTCTCAGATTCAAATATAATTAATTATATTTTAACCGGTTGAACATCATAATTAAAATCAGGCTGTTACAGTAAGAAACATGTATACGAATATTGTTGGAACCAAAGTGTTTTGGATTTAATTAATCTCTAAGTTTTGATGGTAACAAAAGGATTAAATTTTCTTAGCAAAACATTAGTTGTTATCTAACAAGTTTATTCAGTTTCTGCATGATCACTTGAATTTATATAAGTACTATTTTATATAAAATTCTGCTTGAAATGAGTAAGTGAATTCGCGTCCAATTGTGTAGACGAGCTGTTCAAAAACATGTGGTATTTTTTTTTACTATTTATTTTGAGTAAACAAGAATTTGAGTAGACGAGCCTTAAATTTTTTTAAGTAGACGTGTCTAGTTTGCCACGTCAGCAGACAGGAATATTTGGTAGAATTAGATAAATTAAAAAATAAAACAATCAAGTAGACGAGCTCTAAATGCCACATCACCAGACAAAGATTATGATAACTCACTGAGGTATAGCAAGTACAAAGACTCGATAGACGAGAGGATATGCCACGTCAGCAAACGAGCAAAATAAAATATTGAACACACTTAGTCTTACATATAACTAAGTAGACGGAGTTCTCAAGTAGACGAGCTCCATCTCTTTAATGAATAAATGCAATCCGGATCTCTTGAGTTTATTTCAAATGATTGTTATTTATTTAAATAGTATATTTGTTCTTCATATTTGTTTTATCTGCTTTAATGTTTTACCTTGTTGTAAAAGAAACATAGTACCATCAAAGAAATACAAAAAGCAGAATAGTACATTGAAAATTGCAACACGATCTGCATGATGACAACTTTGTGGCTGAAAAAGCTGGATTGTACACAAAGGAGGAACAACAGTTTTCAAGTTGCAATGCTCAGAGCTGTGAGCCTCCATTCCGTGCTACCTTGATAACTAAGAGAACATTTCAGCATTGCCTCAATCAAACCTTCAGTCACAACGGATATTATTCCATCTCTAAACGAGAAATTCAAAATGACCCTTGAAGCTTTGCAAGCCCAACTTCTGCCAATACAATATTTGCTAGAACAAGCTGCCATTCTTTCATTCTTTCAAAAGCAAAGGACTGTAATATTTTAGTTTGAATATTGTAAAAATATTCAATAGATCTTACACTTTCATATCCTCACACGTAGTGAGTTAAGAAGATCACAATATAAATCTCTTTGTTAGAGTTAGAGCCTGGAGAGGCTTGGTAAGAAAGGAATACTTGTAAGCCTGGAGAGGTGTTAAACTTGGTTGTAATCTATTTGGAGAAAAAGTGGATAAAACCTTCAAGTCGAATGGACTGGACGTAGCTCTCAGTTGGAAGAGAGTGAACCAGGATAAAATCCTTTGTGTGAATCTTCTATCTCTAAACTCTTTCAGTTTTATTTGTTTTTACTGATTGTGGGGTTTTGATATTGCTTTTGTTAAAGATTTTAAAAGATCTATTTCTTTGTGCTTGTTTCTGATTTAATCTTCTTGTGTGCTAAAATAGTTTTAAAGGTTTTTTTCGAAAATTATTAACAAACACAATTCAACCCCCCTTCTTGTGTTTGCCTGTGTCAACTTCAACTATAATGGCAAGGAAGCAGTTACCAAGACGAGCATACATCAAACAAGCATGTACAAACAACAAATATAACATAACAATTATCATCATACAAACGTGTATGCTGTGCAACGCAACTCTGCTCCACTACTCCATTATGCATGTGGATCCAAACTATCTCAGGAAGTCAACTTCAGAGCTACATCTCCACATTAGCCAATAAGCACCAACGCTGGGGCAATTCATCTTACCAGAGGTGGACCCATAGAATAGCCGATGCACTTTATTCTCGGATGTGCCTTCGTGAGGGCGCACGATTCACCTAACTTTCAGAAGAATCACCGCGGACGACCGGATTGTCTTACACTCGGATAACCTTCCCTATGTTGGACAACCTCCACTAACATCTCCAACGCGTGAATGCATGCTCGACATAACTCACAAACACAATCACCACCTCCGTTTGGGCCACTCGGCTACCCAAGTTTATCACCATAAACACCTCGACCACTCGGCTATCGAGGATTATCGTTATAGTTTCGTATTTATCTTTTAAACACTTTGGTCGTTCCGCACCAGAGATTACCACCTTGACCATCAAGCATCAAGGACCTGTTGGCCACTTGGCTACCAAGGTACATCTTCATCATTAACACTCTAGTCATTAAGAACTATAGATTACCACCTTGACCATCATGCATCATGGTCCCCCTTGGCCACTCGGCTACTAAGATACATTATCGTCTTTAAGTTATCTAACTTGTCTTTACTTGGTTTGGTGTCTTCTTCTTTATTAGAAGCGTTTGGGGTGAAACATCCCTTGTTACTGTTTTCTGCGTTCATGAGGGTTCATCCCATGTAAAGGAATAAAAAATAAGCATGCTGGTTCACCAGTATGAACTGTTTAAAATGGCTTATCATGAAACAATAGATCAGATGTTTGAGAGATTTCAGATTATCACCAATAGTCTCGGATCTCTTGGAAAAACATATGAAAATAGAGATCGTGTTAGAAAAATCCTAAGGAGCTTATCTGATATGATCCTAGAAAGGAACATATAAAATTTCGGATCTATCCTTGAGTGACCAAGCAAAATTCAAGAAGAAAAAGAAAATAAGTAAATGGATGAAGGTAAGAGATGAGTATGGCGCCACAATTCCAAGGAGAATTGATAACCCAAGGTGAGGTTCGCCACAAGAATCTTGGATTCTTGATAAGAACAAGGGTGGTTCAACCAAGAACCAAAGAGAGACAATTCCCTCACAAATGGATTCAATCCAAAATGAACTCAAAGTTATCATTCATCTTGTTTGGGGCATGTACAAATAGTAGTGGGGCTGCCAACTCTTGGCTTACAAAAAGATACCATAACCCCCCTAATAGCTCACATAACTAAACACTAATTGGTGTAATAGATGCTTTTACTACAAACAATTAAGTTGCTGCCTAATATTAACTCTCCTACTTAAATCAAATAATAAAATGACTCATAAATAAAAAGGAGTTACTTTAGGCATGCAAGCCAAAAGATTCCCTCCCAACAAGACTAATAAACTTGTGTAAAAATTCGTTCATAAATGTCACCATTATTTTCACCATGATAGAAGCCGAATCTTGTCAAGATGAAAGCAATACGTTTTGTAGAAAATTTTCTTAGCTTTCCAACGCACCAAAGAATGCATCAATCGAAGATTTGTAACTCAAGATATAGCCAAAACAAGTCAACTGGTTCATCACTTATGAAAATAAAATTTTCATCAAAAATCAATTTGGCCTTAGATTGTACATCATTCTTGGTTTGCATCATTCCCTCCCTCTTGAAGAGAATTCGACCTCGAATTTATTGCCTTTGGGAATCGTGTTCATCCTCTAGGTTCAAACACAACTCTTTTGAATCCATAGGGCACCTCTCTTGGAATTACTTCTTCAACTTCCTTCAAAATAGAATCATCACCTCTAGGAAAAGATAGGAACATCACCTTGTTTTCTTTTATAAAGAGACTCTCAATTTTTTTTTCAACCTTTGCCTCACTCTTTTTCTATTTCTCTTTACTTTGTGGTGTGGCCTTCACTATACTTTTCTTCGTGACCTATGGGAGAAATATTAGACAAAGTAAAAGAATCCCAACATTTGATTCCACAAACTAATCTAGAAAAAGGTATTAGAGTAAAAGATGACCATGACTTCACAAGTGAATTTGAAGATGTATTCTCGGCTTTAGGGGAAGGACATTCTCTAGTTGTCTTCATCTCCTTATCTTCCTTTTGCAATCCAACTCCAAGTGATTATTGGCATTCTTCCTTTGGATTAACATCTTCAACTTCATTGAATATCTTGTAAGCTTCCTTTGGAGGAAAACCCTTCTTCTGTAAGCATCTTAGATATCTTTGCATTTTAAAGGATAGTGTTGTCATGATAGGTGGTGGGACGAAGAATTTTTTTTTTTGGAAAAAAAATCGAAGAACAAGATCAAAAGTCACTCTAGGAAGGATGGCTCTAGATTCCAAATGATATGATCCTAGAAAGGAACATATAAAATTTTGGATCTATCCTTGAGTGACCAAGCAAAATTCAAGAAGAAGAAGAAAATAAGCAACTTGATAGCGTGCGAATGCACGTGCGATTCCGGCAAGTGTACCGGATCGTCGCCAAGTAATAAAAGATATCGATCCCACAGAGACTGTGTTCTCGAATCGCAACTAATTATCAAATCGATTAGATCTGGACTGTTTAAAAAGATTTTTATATTTTTGAAATGGTTTTTGAATTTGAATTTAAGAGATAAAACAGAATCAAACAAAACAGAAAACAAATCTTTTTGATTTTTCAGATCTAAATGGGTTCCTAGGGATTTAGGTTACCACAAGATCGTTTACGTTATGAAGTTGATTACCCTTGTTAATTAGCGAAATTGCCTTGAAGGCGAGTTTATCCTCTGATAGCTTAAGCTCCCTCTCGGGTTACAAAAGCCGTACCCAATTGACCCGACCCCTACTCTCGTGGTAGTCGATCCCATATTGAACCCTTTGCGTTTCGTGACAACTCGTTGATCCTCGAGGGACGGCTTCTAACTCTCGTGATTTCAGTCCCAAGTCTGACTCTATAGATCCGACACCTAGGTTCACCGCTAGGTTCCTCCCTAGAATGTCTAAGTCATGCAAATAACCTAAGTTCACCGCTAGGTTCCTCCTTAGAATATCTACGTCTCGCTGATAAGCGGCCGCCGAACTTTACGTGTGAAACACACTAGAAATCCTAAGTTCACCGCTAGGTTCCTCCTTAGAACGTCTACGTCACGCAAATAAGCGGTCGCCGATTTTCGATTGATTAAACACTAGAAATCAGATCTAAAGTAAATCGTAATTAACAAAGAGTTTACATCAAATTTACATCATAAACAAACTTGGACAGAGCCCTAATCCCTAGAAACTATGCTACTACTCACGCCTTGCCATGGAGATGACAGGCATGATTACAAATAACATGAAAATAACCAAGAGAAGAAGGAGAAGAAGAAAGAGATCCTAAATCTATGCCTAGAGTAGTAGCCCCAAAGGTCCGATGTTTTTACGCCTCTGCTGGTCCCTTATTTATAGAATTGGGCAGTTAGAGTCCTAATCCAACTCAAATTAGATCCAATTCTGTTACTTCTGAGCCAAGTAATATGCGTCACGGCCGTGATGGATATCACGGCCTGGCCGTGACGGATTCTGCCTTGAAAATTCTTCACTGGTTGGTCTGTCATGGCCGTGATGCTCATCACGGCCTGGCCGTCACGGCCATCACGGCCGTGATGGCCATCATGGCCTGGCCCTGACAGCTTCCGACTTGTGGTGGTTTTGGGTCACGGCCGTGATGGCTATCACGGCTAGGCCGTGACGGACTCGACTTGACCTTTGTTCTTTTTCAGTTTTGCTCGATCATGGCCGTGATGGGCATCACGGCTAGGCCGTGATGGGCTCTGTTTGGCTCATTTTCTTCAGTTTTAAAGCTCCATCTTCATCCAAACTTCATCATGGTTGATCTTGAGCAATTTACCCTTGATATCTGCAAAACAACACACGAAAACCGCCTTACCCGTTCCAAAGGAAAATTAACCTAAAATCTAATAAAAATATGCCTAAACTACATGAAAATGCATGCAAAATGATGGACAAAGATGAGGTGGAATCACACTCATCACAAATGGATAAAGGTAAGAGATGAGTATGGTGTTAATACTGCCTGCTACATTCAGACAGAATATACATTAGACCTATCCTGAACAAGACTCCTTATGAATTGTGGAAAGGACGAAAACCCAACATTTCATATTTTCATCCCTTTCATTGTAAATGCTATATACTGAATACTAATGATCAACTTGGTAAGTTTGATGCAAAAGTAGATAATGGAATCTTGTTAGGATTTTCTAAAATTTCTAAAGGCTTTAGAGTTTACAATTCTAGGACTCTCATAGTAGAGGAAAGTGTTCTTGTCAAGTTTGATGACAAACAGCCTGATAAGAAATTATCAAAGCTAGATGAAGCTTTTGCAGATCTTGATTTAAACATCTCAGGAGGGACACTAGAGATAAAAGCTGATGATCAAGTAGATGACCCCACTCAACAACCAGAAACCTCCACTTCTCAACATGATACAGTTCAAAAATCTTGGTACTTCAAGAACTATCATCCACAAGATCAAATCATTGGAAACCCCAATGATAGACTGAGAACCAGATCAACCTTCAGAGAGTAAGAAGACTCTGCATTTGTCTCCGAGTTGGAACCAAAGACAATAGACGAGGCTCTACTAGACAATGGTTGGATTCTACCTATGCAAGAAGAACTGAATCAGTTTGAAAGAAGTAATGTTTGGACTCTGGTACCCTTGCCCAAAGACAAATCAGTTATAGGAACAAAGTTGGTTTACAGAAACAAACTTGATGAAAATGGTAAGGTAATAAGAAACAAAGCAAGACTTGTTTCTCAAGGTTATTCCCAGGAAGAAGGTATATATTACACTGAAACCTTTGCACGTGTTACTAGATTAGAAGCTATTAGAATTCTACTTTCATTTGATGCACATCATAGTATTATGCTTTTTCAAATGGATGTTAAAAGTGCTTTTCTAAATGGCTTTATTAATGAAGAAGTTTATGTTATGCAACCTCCGGGTTTTGAGAGTGAAACCCATCCTGAACATGTGTATAAGCTTAAGAAAGCTTTGTACGGCCTTAAACAAGCCCCTAGAGCTTGGTACGATAGACCAAGTTCATTTCTTATGGAAAATGGATTTAATAGAGGAAAGGTTGACACAACCTTATTTAGGAAGTCCATTAAGTCTAATTTCATAATTGTGCAAATATATGTAGATGATATTATTTTTGGTGCTACTAATGAGTCTCTATGCAAAGAATTCTCTAAGTTAATGTAGAACGAGTTTGAAATGAGCATAATGGGAGAACTCAAATTCTTCCTTGGGCTTAAAGTTAAACAAACTATGGATGAGGTGTACATTCAGCAAACAAAGTATACAAAGGAACTCCCGAAGAAGTTCAAGATGGATGATTGCAAACCAATGAACACTCCTATGCACACTACGTCCATACTGAATAAAGATGATAAAGATAAAAAGGTAGACCAAAAGGTATATAGAGGTATGATAGGATCTGTTTTATATATTACCGCGTCCAGACCTGACGTTATGTTCAGTGTATGTTTGTGTCCTCGTTTTCAATCAGATCCTAGAGAATCACACTTGTCTGCAGTTAAAAGAATATTTAGATATTTGAAAGGTACTACTAATCTGGGTTTGTGTTTTAATAAATATAAAGATTACAGATTAGTTGGATTTTGTGATGCAGACTATGCTGGAGATAGAATTGAAAGAAAAAGTACCAGTGGAGGATGTCACTTCATTGGAGCTAATCTTGTCTCATGGTCAACCAAAAGACAATGTACCATTGCTTTATCAACAGCTGAAGCTGAGTAAATTTCAGCAGCTAGCTGCTGCTCACAACTTCTTTGGTTCAAACATCAATTGGAGGACTACAATGTGTTTGTAAGTAGTATTCCACATACGTGTGAAAATACTGCTTCAATTAATTTATCTAAGAATCCAATATTGCATTCTAGAGCTAAGCATATAGATATTAAACATCATTTCATTAGAGATTATGTGCAAAAAGGTGTGTTTGATATACAATTCGTGGATACTGACCATCAATGGGCAGATATATTTACTAAACCTCATGCTGAGGATAGATTTATTTTCATTAGGAAGCATCTTAATATGTTATGTGTGGATTGATTAAGGTGTCTAGCCTAGAGAATCTTTTGCTAATGCATGTGCGTCTAAAGCATTTCAAGTTCATTGTATGATTTGTATACGCGTCCATTGCATATCGCGTCCATTATATTTGTTTGCCGCGTCCACTGCATGTCGTGTCTATACCTGCTTGCATACTGTTTGGACTCGTCCATACATATACTTATTAAATGCATTTATTTTGTCTATATGACAAATTTATTTTTTATTCTCTTTGCCGAGTCAGTACTTCCATCAATGCCTTCAAGACCTTTTTAGAGTTCCAAAATTCCAATGCCGTTTTATCCATAATGGCATGTCTTGTCAAAAAAAAATTTCAAAAAAAAAAAACCTTTGGGATTCAAAAATCTTTTAAAAGCTATCTCTTCCCTCTAAGAAAAACTTTACACTTCCCTGATCTTTCGATCTATCCTTCTATCTGCTTTCAAACCCTAAGCTCTCTGATCACCTAAAATGGCTTCTTCTTCAACCTTCAACGTGGATAAACTCAAATTGGCTATTGAGCATCACTTCAACTTTGGAGTTTTGGAAAACTATAACTTGGATATTAGAAAGTTTGTTAATGCTGCTGGCTGGGGAGGACTCTTCACAGAGAAAGTCTCTTTTTTTCCAAACCTGATTAGGGACTTCTGGAGGAATGTTCGAATTTCTGATGCAGACTTCTCCTCTATAGTGTTGAGAAAGAAGATTGTAGTCTCAGAGAAGACCATTGCTGATGCCAGTTTCTGCGCCCAGGAAGGGTTAGTACTTATCAAGACTTGGGAAGCATATTTGGGTGGTTCTGAGACTATTGAAGTCTGTTTGATGAGAGAAGACACTATCAGAACTCACTCCTGGAAAGCTGTTGAAATGAAAGATATTGTTCAAATCCTTCATCAGCTACTTAATAAGGTAGTTCTTCATAAAGTTGGGTCCAAGGACAACCTCTCTTCTCTACACAAGTTCTACCTCTGCCACCTCATGACTGAAACAAAGATCAATCTTCCAAGAATTTTGTATGGAAGATTTAGCGATGTTGTGATGAACAAGAATGGACTATCAACATTTCCCTACTGTCACCTTCTTTCAAAAATCTTCAAGGCACAAGGAATCCATGAATACATTGTTGCAAGGACTCCCGAGGAACAAGCCAGAATTCTGATTGAAAAACCAATGTCAGCTGCTGACTTTGGAAAAATGAACATAGCAAACATGAACCTTAGTACATATACTGCTGATGCTATTGCTAAGACTGAGGAATTGATGAAGATTAAAGAAGAAATGGTGGAACAGAACATGGCTGAGACTATGGAGCCAAAGAAGAATATTAGGAAAAAGACCACTGCTGCTAGGAAGCCTATGTCTAAAAGGCCTACTGGAATTGTCATCAGGGTGCCTACTGCTGCTTCCCCTAAACCCGCCATTTCCCAAAAGAGGACAAGAAATCTGGTTCTATCACAAGATGATGATGAGGATGATGAGGATAGAATTCCCATCAGTTCTATACTGAAGAAACAAAAGACTATTGCTACTTCTACTGCCCCCTATGCCATTCCAACCAGAAGGAGGCAACCACAGAGGAAAGCCAAAGCTGTCTTTGAGACTGAGGTAAATCTACCTGCTAATGACCTTGTTAATTTAGCAGTAGATGCCCTAGTTTCTAGCTTTGAGCATAGGATAGATGTTTCTGGTACTTCTGTGAATGTTAATATGACTGACGTGTACATTCCCACATCCCTCTCACCACAAGCAAACCTTCCAGACCAACCACAAATACCCTTACCTCATAAACCAACTTTCTAACCTATTATCCCTGCTGATGACCCTTGGTTCAACCAGCCTGATGATGGAGTTTGCCCTGGTGCACCCTTTCCAAAAATCAAGAAAATCAACTTTTCCTATATTGATCCATCAGTATTATATGAGGGAAAAGCTGAAAATTGGGCCCAAGTTAAAAGGGATTGGAAAATTCTTTTTCATAAACATGATCCTGAACCCATCTCTACCAGACCTTTCTATCCACTACCTGAATATGACTATGAACCAGAAACCATAATCTATCAAGACTATGTACCCATTCCCTATGTCCCATACCCTAAAGACCACTTCCATCCACTCTCCACAACCTTATTGGCCCTGCTCTAATCCACCTACCTCAAAAGAAATTCCCACCTAGAAAGATTTATCCCAACTTAATAAAATTTCCACCCTTCAAACCCTTCACTGAAGGAGTTCAAAGGCACATCATTTTAGATTGGCACATTGACCCTGCCAAGAAAGATATTTCTGATGTCACAAAAAAGAGATCCAGATCATACAGGCATGTCCCATTCATCATGGAAAGAAACACTGACTGGGAACGTTTAAGCTTCCTAGTACCTATGGCAGAGCTACTGATTTTGTTGATCAGTTGATGTACAAGATGCTGAAATGAGAGTTTGAGCAATTGAGGGTTGTGAGGATTTCAAACTTTGTCCCTCCAATCTGGCTAAGGCATGCACCAAGACTGCCAATGCTTGACCTCAATAAGGACAAAGACATTCCAACTATCAGAGGAAGGTGTGGTATTTCAGATTGCAAGTTCATCATCGTCAATGATATTTTTGGACTACTTGTCACTAGTCTTCACTTGGAAAATGAAGATGAAATTAAGTGGTTTAAGGACCCAATACTAGAACCAGCTACCTCACCACCTCATAAACCTCCATCAGAGCACACAAAAGAGGAAATCAATATTGAGGATCCCGTTGTAGATCATGAAGCAGTTAATTTGATAAATGAGCATGAGGAAGTTGCTAAGTCTACTCCCAAACCAAGCACTTCAGAATCTCAACCTCTGGCTCTCACAATAATTCACCTACAAGATCAACCTGAACATTCAAGAGCATTGGACACCCTGCCTAGTCAAGCTCATGCTCAAGATAGTGGTGAAAGCTCTATACCGTCACTCTCTCTACCTCCAAAATTTGAAGAGATGATTGGTAAGATCATTGATGAAAGTGTAAAAGCAGAAGTGAAGGAGAAAGTTCGGGAACAGGTTGCTGAAGCCATGGTCCCCACAAATCAGATGATGAATCAAATGATGAGCATCATGCTCAGTTTTCAGCAAAGCCAGAATTTCCCTACACAGATTCCTGTTCATCCACCAAACCCAAACCAAAACCCTCATCCTCCACCTCCACCTTCATCTTAGTTTAGATTTTTTTTACTGACAATGATGTTCCACTCCTTTATCTTTTTATCTGATGACAAAAAAGGGGGAGAAAGGAAGAGAATTAAATTAATAAGAAAAGTCAGTTTTTAAAAATCATATGTCTGTTTGATCATGCGTGTCTCTTCTTATACTTTAAATATTATATGTTTGCTTATTTGATTGCTCTGATAATTGCTTACTATGAAGTATTATATTGCTCTGATATATTCTAAGTCTACATGTTTTTCACTCTGTTTGATATGATAAGTAATTACCTTGATACACTCCTGATCCGTTTTAAAATGTTTGAATGCTTTGTCTTAGGGGGAGCTTTGTAAGCTCTCTTAGACTTTGCTACTCAAATTTAATTAGTTTTTGTCATCATCAAAAAGGGGGAGATTGTTGGAACCAAAGTGTTTTGGGTTTAATTAATCTCTAAGTTTTGATGTTAACAAAAGGATTAAATTTGCTTAGCAAAGTGTTAGTTGTTATCTAACAAGTTTATTCAGTTTCTGCAAGATCACTTGAATTTATATAAGTAATATTTTATATAAAGTTCTGCTTGAAATGAGTAAGTGAATTCACGTCCAATCGTGTAGACGAGTAATTCAAAAACGTGTGGTATTTTTTTTTACTCTTTATTTTGAGTAAACAAGAATTTAAGTAGACGAACCTTAAAATTTTCTAAGTAGACGTGTCTAGTTTGCCATGTCAGCAGACAAGAATATTTGGTAGAATTAGATAAACAGAAAAATAAAATAATCAAGTAGACGAGCTCTAAGTGCCACGTCACCAGACAGAGATTATGATAACTCACTAACGTATAGCAAGTCCAAAGACTTGATAGACGAAAGGATATGCCACGTCAGCAGACGAGCAAAATAAAATATTGAACACACTTAGTCTTACATATAACTAAGTAGACGGAGTTCTTAAGTAGACGAGCTCCATCTCTTGAATGAATAAATGAAATCCGGATTTCTTGAATTTATTTCAAATGATTGTTAATTATTTCAATAGTATATTTGTTCTTCATATTTGTTTTATCTGCTTTAGTGTTTTACCTTATTGTAAAAGAAACATAGTACCATCAAAGGAATACAAAAAGCAGAATAGTACATTGAAAATTGCAACACGATCTGTACGATGACAACTTTGTGGCTGAAAAAGCTGGATTGTACACAAAGGAGGAACAACAGTTTTCAAGCTGCAATGCTCAGAGCAGTGAGCCTCCATTTGGTGCTACCTTGATAACCAAGAGAACATTTCAGAAATGGATCAATCAAACCTTCAATCACAACGGATATTATTTCATCTCTAAACGGGAAATTCAAAATGACCGTTGAAGCTATGCAAGCCCAACTTCTTCCAATAAAATATTTGCTAGAACAAGCTCTTATTCTTTCATTCTTTCAAAAGCAAAAGTCTGTAATCTTTTAGTTTGAATATTGTGAAAATAGTCAACTGATCTTAAACTTTCATATCCTCACACGTAGTGAGTTAAGAAGATCACAAGATAAATCTCTTTGTCAGAGTTAGAGCCAGGAGAGGCTTGGTAAGAAAGGAATACTTGTAAGCCTGGAGAGGTGTTGAATACTTGGTTGTAATCTATTTGGAGAAAAAGTGGATAAAACCTTCAAGTCGAAGGGACTGGACGTAGCTCTCGGTTGGAAAAGAGTGAACCAGGATAAAATCCCGTGTGTGAATCTTCTATCTCTAAACTCTTTCAGTTATATTTGTTTTTACTGATTGCGGGGTTTTAATAGTGTTTTTGTTAAAGCTTTTAAAAGATCTATTGTTGTGTGCTTGCTTCTGATTTAATTTTCTTATGTGCAAAAATAGTTTTAAAGGTTGTTTTTTTGAAAATTATTAACAAACACAATTCAACCCCCCTTCTTGTATTTGCCTGTTTCAACTTCAAATATAATGGCAAGGAAGCAGCTAGCAAGACAAGCATACATCAAACAAGCATGTACAAACAACAAATATAACATAACAATTTTCATCATGCAAACGTGTATGCTGTGAAAAGCAACTTTGCTCCACTACTCCATTATGCATGTGGATCTAAACTATCTCAGGAAGTCAACTTTAGAGTTACATCTCCACATTGGCCAATAAGCACCAACGTCGGGGCAGTTCACCTTACCATGGGTGGACCCCTAGAATTACCGATGCACCTTATTCTCGGATGCGCCATCACGAGGGCGCACGATTCACCTAACTCTCAGATGAATCACCGTGGATGGCCGGATCATCTTACACTCGGACGACCTCCCCTATGTTGGACAACCTCCACTAACATCTCCGATGCGTGAACGCAAGCTAGACACAACACACAAACACAATCACCACCTCCTCTTAGGCCACTCGGCTACCCAAGTTTATCACCATCAACACCTCGACTACTCGGCTATCGAGGATTATCGTCATAGTTTCATATTTATCTTTTAAACACTCTGGTCGTTCCACACCAGAGATTACCACCTTGACCTTCAAGCATCAAGGCCCTCTTGGCCACTTGGCTACCAAGGTACATCATCATCATTAACACTCTAGCCATTAAGCACTAGAGATTACCACCTTGACCATTATGCATCAAGGCCCCCTTGGCCACTCGGCTACCAAGGTACATTATTGTCTTTAAGTTATCTAACTTGTCTTTACTTGGTTTGGTGTCTTCTTCGTTATTAGAAGTGTTTGGGGTGAAACATCCCTTGTTACTATTTTATGCGTTCATGAGGGTTCATCCCAAGTAAAGGAATAAAAAATAAGCATGCTGGTTCACCAACATGAACTGTTTAAAATGACTGATCATGAAACAATAGATCAGATGTTTGAGATATTTCAGACTATCACCAACAGTCTCGGATCTCTTGGAAAAACATATGAAAATAGAGATCATGTCAGAAAAATTCTAAGCAGCTTATTTGATATGATCCTAGAAAGGAACATATAAAATTTCGGATCTATCCTTGAGTGACCAAGCAAAATTCAAGAAGAAAAAGACAATAAGTAAATGGATGAAGGTAAGAGATGAGTATGGCACCACAATTCCAAGGAGAATTGATAAGCCAAGGTGAGGTTCGCCACAAGAATCTTTGATTCTTGATAAGAACAAGGGTGGTTCAACCAAGAACCAGAGAGAGACAATTCCCTCACTAATGGATTCAATCCAAAATGAACTCAAAGTTATCATTCATCATGTTTGGGGCATGTACAAATAGTAGTGGGGTTGCCAACTCTTGGCTTACAAAAAGATACCATAACCCCCTTAATAACTCACATAACTAAATCACTAATTGGTGTAATATATGCTTTTACTACAAACAATTAAGTGGCTGCCTAATATTAACTCTCCTACTGAAATCAAACAATAAAATGACTCATAAATAAAAAGGAGTTACTTTAGGCATGCAAGCCAAAAGATTTCATCCTAACAAGACTAACAAACTCATGTAAAAATTTCTTCATAACTACCAACATTATTTTCACCATGATAGAAGCCGAATCTGGTTAAGAGGCAAGCAACACGTTTTGTAGAAAATTTTCTTAGCTTTCCAACACACCAAAGAATGCATTAAACGGATATCTGTAGCTCAAGATATAGTAAAAACAAGTCAACTAGTTCATCACTTATGAAAATAAAATTTTCATCAAAAATCAATTTGGCCTTAGATTGTACATCATTCTTGGGTTGCATCATTACCTCCCTCTTGAAGATAATTCGACCACGAATTTATTGCCTTTGGGAATCGTGTTCATCCTCCAGGTTCAAACACAACTCTTTTGAATCCATGGGGCACCTCTCTTGGAATTACTTCTTCAACTTCCTTCAAAATAAAATCATCACCTCTAGGAAAAGATAGGAACATCACCTTGACTTATTTTATAAAGAGACTCTCAATTTTGTTTTCAACCTTTGCATCACTCTTTTTCTATTGCTCATTAATTTTTGTGGTATGGCCTTCACTATACTTTTTCTTCGTGACCTATGGGAGAAATATTAGACAAAGTAGAAGAATCCCAACATTTGATTCCAAAAACTAATCTAGAAGAAGGTATTAGAGTAAAATATGGCCATGACTTCACAAGTGAATTTGAAGATGAATTCTTGACTTTAGGGGAAGGACATTCTCTAGTTGTCTTTATCTTCTTATCTTCATCTGGCAATTCAACTCCAGTTGATTATCGTTATAGTTTCGTATTTATCTTTTAAACACTCTGGTCGTTCCACACCAAAGATTACCACCTTGACCATCAAGGCCCTATTGGCCACTCGGCTACCAAGGTACATTATTGTCATTAAGTTATCTAACTTGTCTTTACTTGGTTTGGTGTCTTCTTCATTATTAGAAGCGTTTGGGGTGAAACATCCCTTGTTACTGTTTTTTGCGTTCTGGCCTATACGTGCTTCCCCCTCAGCACGGGCGTGCTGACAGTTAAGTCAAGCACGGTCGTACTGACTATTGAGCATGGTCGTGCTTAATAGAGCATGGCTGGACTGTTTCTGGGCAGAAAGGTTGAACAACTCTTATTAAGTTTCCTATGGTATTCAAAGATCAAACCTATTGGTTTAAGCTACACCATCAATCATAACTTTCTTTATCTTAAATTGTTCCTATGTCTTTTACTTCCAGCTTCATTACTAACGTCCCTTAAACACTCACTAATCAATCCAAGGGTCTTTGACTAAGCCTTATGAACATAACCTTGCCTCTCATACTATATTCATGTCTTATGAACAACTGGGAAAACATCCCTTAATTCTCATTATTATTAACGTATTGTAACGTCTTAACATCATTGTTGGCATTAACATCCTCAACAATCAACACTAATTAAGAGCACAACACCAAACAACAGCTAATAACATCATAACTCATCATAAATATGGCATCGTAACATCATCATATTCATAACAGACAACAGTCATTGACAAGAACATCCATACCTTAATTATCATCACAAATAGATAATCATAAAATAGCAATTAGGCATGTAAACATGTTATCAAAAGGAAAGGTTGTAAACATACCTGGTATAAAGATTCCCAAACGATAACGTTGCCAAACTAAACACGTTCCCTCGAGCGGCTAGACGAGTTCCCCAAGCCTTGGCCAAACAAGAATAGGATAACCAATTAGTCTCTAGATCTAATAATAGAAAAGAGACTACGAGAGAGGGAAGACAATGTTACCTTAAACGATATTATCGCGCTACTTTTCTCCCAAAACTAGAGCAAGAACACCTAGAACTTCAAGGGGTTCATGGGTAGGAAGAGAGAATAGGTTTCTGCCACACTAGGATTGCCTAATGTGCCAAAATAGGGTTTAACACGGTAACCCTCACGCTACTGTTATATTTATAGACTGAGACCTGAGCACGACCTTGCACCCCACTAAGCACGGGCATGATTACATTAGCATCTCTGTGACGCCAATCCCTTGCACGACCGTGCTTCCTATTAAGCACGACCGTGCTTGTGACTCAAACAGTCAGAAGTCATAGCTCGAGTACGGGCGTGCTGACTTATGAGCATCGGCGTGCTCATGCATCAAGAAGGGATTTCTCACTAAAAATCCCACTTAGCCCCTTTCTAGACCGTCCTAGGCAAACAAGGCATACACAATAAGCGCTTATATGAAAAACGCGGTGTTACAATTCCACCCCGCTTATAAAAATTTCGTCCTCGAAATTTCTATCACCTCAACCGGTTAAACTTTAATCAATTAAGCTGGTACCTTGGGTTGAGTCCTTGGACTCGGAGACACCATCTCCACTAAGAGAGTAGACCCTCCTAGTGGTCTTCAGCCGATTGACGTGAGGCTTCTGATTCCAGCTAACACTCTATGGTTCTGACTTTCTTTCTTCACAATTCCGGCTGAAGTGGCCCTACTTGCCAAACTTGAAACAAATGATTTCCGGCTCCTTGCATTAATGGGTATAATGACTTTCTCCACATTTACCACATCTGATAGGCCTAGAGGTATCCCAGTCCTTAGGTTTACCTGCTGAGAATCACTGCTCCTTTCCACTCTTCTTGAAGTCCCGACCGACTTGGGATAGACGCTATCTGCCTTCATCCTTCCGTTCGGTTCTCCTACTTTCTTGTGAATCTGAGTTCTTGTGGCTTTCCACCCTGGACTTGAGGGTGTCTTCATAGATCCTTCACTTGTTCACTAAAACTGGGAAGACTCGGATCTCCTGGTAGCTGATAGCCTACTTGATTTCTGGATGCAGACCAGCCTCAAACTTTACGCACTTGGAACGGTCGTCTGCCACATACTGATACAATGTATAGTAACGGGCGAGCTCCTCAAACTTAGCTGCACACTCTCCCAATGACATGTTACCCTGCTTTAGCATCAAAAAATCTATCTCCTTCTTGTCCTTGATGCCCACCGGAAAGTACTTCTCTAGAAACCTATCTTTGAAGACAGTCCATGTGATCATAGTACCCTCAGCCTGTATATGCTAACGACAGTTCTCCCACCATTGCTCAGCCTCCTCTACCAGCATAAAGGTCCCAAAGATGACATTCTGCTGCTCGTTGCATCCCATAGCTCAGAAGATCTTCTCAGTCTCCATCATCGACAATAAGGCACCCTCAGGGTCGTAAGCTCCCACTACAAGAATTTTCGCTGTTTCCCAGGGCCTATGACCCTGGGAAATCCATAAAATCCGTGGGAAAATACACATTTCCCAGGGATGACCCACGGATTTAGATCCCTCGGTTTTCAGCTGGTCGGAAACGTTTCCCAGGGCTTCGACCTGGGAAATACCCAGGGTTACAGCCTTGGGAAATTTCCCAGGGAACTATCCCTGAGAAATATTTCCCAGGGATAGATCCCTGGGAAAGATTTCCCACGGTTAGAACCCTGGGAAATATATGTTTTGTTTAAATTATAAATAAAACCTTATATACATTAATTTATGCTAAAGTGGATAAATAAATAATAATTATTTTTATATGAATGCATCAACAAAGAAATTAACATCATAATTCAAGCAAACAATTTGTTCAACACAAAATGTTATTCAAGTCATATTTGTTCAACACAAAATGTTATTCAAGTCATATTTGTTCAACGAAAAATAATAAACATAATAAACATGATAAGTAAAATAAACTAAGAATCCCCATTATAAGGCTCCTCAACAAAATGGTCAAGAGAGTCGTTGTCCTCCTGAGCACGCTGGGTCGCTCGACTAGGGCCGCATTGCCGCTGTGGGGCTGCCTGCAATCGCCGCACTGCTCTTGTCTCCATCGGCTTGTCGCATCGTATCCATCATCACACGATGCTCCTCATCCCTCTGCCGCTCCTCTCTTGGGAAGCGACCAACATCTGCCTCAATCGAGCAATCTCCGCAGACTCCCGAGGGTAACGCGTCGCATGTGGTGGACGCTCCAACCCTAAGCTCTAACTCTGCGCGAGGCCCTTTTCCGATAGTTGCCGGCAAGGTCCCCAACACCGCACAAACGACCCTTATACTTGCCGACGACTTCTCGCCCAAACATTCAGCGCAAGCTGCTCGTCCTCCTGTGGGTTAGCTGGGGTGGATGGTGAAGAGGCTGATGATTGAGACCTATGTTGACTCATCCTCTCATGAAACTCCTCCTGTTACAATACATCAGACTATCAAAATTTGAACAATATGTTACAAGATAAATTATGCAGAAAAATGGACAGAGTTTCCCCTAAAACTACAACATCCCAATGTTTACAAACAGAACACCGCAATTTAAATCCATAAATCATCATCAAAAGCTCAATAGGATGCACACAAATTCTCATGTCCAAACTAGTTATAACATTTCCAATGTCAGGCAGTATCAATAGGTCCAAATATAAAGTGACTCTACAGACTCAGTAATCAAAACATGAATAGTATGTTACACGATTAATTATGCAGAAAATTGGACAGAGTTTCCCCTAAACCTCAACCTTTACAAATTGAACACCACAATTTAAAACTGCAAGTCATCAAAAGCTTAATAAGATTCACACAAAGCAATATATTCAACTCCCTAAAAGCCAATGCTCAAAAGCCAATGCTAAAACTAGTCATAACATTTGAGGCTCTCTGCCTCTCAAGTCCAGTAAAGTATGAGTGTTACAATATCTATTAAAGTCAATAGCTTCTTCAAAAATCAAAAGGGCATATTACCTGAGTGCGCTTGGAGCGCTCATCTATGTACTCGCCGTTAGCCTTCCTAGTATGGGTGCGTTTGTGAACCTCATGAATCTGTACTCCTCGATTATACCGGCGAGCCTATAACACAAGCATAGATGATTAAGATAACAAGTAATGAACTATGATGTTGGAATAAATACATTTAATGCATAAAGAATGACAGTATGAGCATACCATACGATCCGCCCACTCGCGATCGGGAAATGCTTCCTCCCGTGTGCAGCTCCCACCCTTTTCTCGATGCTCTATTTTTCTTTGCACGAGCAGAAATTTTTTTAAATTGATCAGAAGCCCAATAACGACGCAACTCCTCCCAAATACCATCTCCAATCCAGGATCGCTGTATGCCACTCTCACGAGCCTCCCTAAGCATATCAGAAAGGCGTTCGGAGGCTTTATGGTGAAAGATCCTCTGGATCTCTGACTCATATTCGTTCCTCCATGCCGCCTGACCCTGTTTTAAGATAAATAACAATTGTTATACTAATAGTTTCGGAAATAATAAAAACCACATTAAGTAAATTGAAATTTGCTACTTACTCTAAACGCATCAAACATACTAATCCGCTCATTGTCAGTGAGTTTTCCCCATGATGTAAATGCCCTATGATACCTTTGCTGGATAACAAACGCGATGGCACTCGCTGCTCTCTTACAAGGAAGGAACCTTAACAGTAAAGACGCATGAACCAATCAAACACATGGTAATAAATTATGATACAATGAATGAATCAACCAAACACATAGAAATTTAATTAATTCTTACCCATTACCACTAGGCCTAATAATAGGTCGACATCGGGCATGAGCTCAACTACCTCTGCTGCATCTAGCTCCTCTAGCTCCACTGGCTCCACCGACTCCTCTGGCTGCTCATGCACATCTGCAACTGAAGGTGAGCGTGAATAGCCTGGACTATATTGTTGCTCCTCATCCACACATGCTGAATGAGATGCTCTATAGTGTGCATGTGTCGTGACCCCCGGGGTGGGAATCATATCGAAATGAGGCGATGTAGGTGCAACACGTGGAGTCAGTGGAGGTGCTTGTTGTGGTGGGCGCGATGTAGGTACATGTGGGTGTTGTGCTGACGATGCAGAGGTAAGCGTTGAAGGCATACGTGAGTATCCATCTATAGACTCACGAATCACTAAATTTGTGGAAGGTCTGTTTCGACGACGACGGGGATTTGGACGGGGGTCAGTATCAACCATAATACCCTTAACATTATCGATTGTTGGATGTGGTTCACGTCCTGCAGACATGTCTAAAGAGCAATTTAATGTTAAAACAAAAGTTATCAGATATAGCAATAATATAAGTTATCTAAGTCATTAAAGTAAACAAATATAACTAACTAATAATCCAACAGCCAAAAATAAGTTATCTAAGTCATAAAGTCAACAAGTATAACTAACTAATAATCCAATGACCAAAAATAACTTAACCATCCAAATCATAAAGTCTTCAGAAGATCTAATACAAATTAACTACGATTTATTCAGAATTTGAGTCATCGTCTTCAGGTCCTGTTGAGTCATTATCTTCTTCCTCATCATCTTCAGATCCTGTCTCTTCATGTTCTTCAGTGGAATTATCGTCTTCTTCATCCAAATGCTCCTGGATGGATGACAAATTGGCGATATTCACTTCTTCACCAGCGACTTGCAAGTCCCCTAAGCCATCAATAGGGTCAACTTCAATGACTTCAGCTACATGTGACATTACATCCACTTGATAAGGCACCTCTCCCTCTGAATCATCCACTTCGATGCTACCCCTTGGTGTTGTCTTGATGGCGACGGACCAACCTCGTTTGTCCTTACGAGTTGGTGGATAAGGTACGTAATACACCTGTCTCACATTTTGTGCTATGATAAACGGATCATCCCTTTGATATCTTCTACTCATTTGGATGTCCACGGTATTACATTTCGGGTTAAATTTTGTGCCTCTACCGGACGGATCGAACCAGTTACAATAAAATAGAACTATTCTTTTAGTATAGTCTAAAGAAGGGTACACGAGTTCATATATATGTTGGATCACGCCGTAGAAGTCATCTTCAATTCCTTCTGTGAGACCCTTTACATGGACCCCGCTGTTGATGTTTTTTTGCCCTCCGTCCATGATTGGGTATGAAATTTGTACCCGTTCACAAAGTAAGTGTGCCATTCTTTGACTTCTGTATTAGGACCATCAGCTAAGTTCCTTAAGTGTTTGTTGATGGGAGTTGGTTGCTCACGGTAAACCTACATATGTCAGTTCTAAAAAATCATGTCTACATTTTACTCACAATGGATAATTCAAAGATTTTTAAGATACTAACTTGTTGCTTAAACCAGATTGGAAACTCAAAGATGTATACGAGTGGACTGTTCTTGCTCTCATTGTTTACGGATATCAAGAAGGCCTTTGTAAAGTTGGACAATATATATTATAAGCACAAAAATATATACTATTAGGTATTCGAAAGAAAAAGATACGAAATGCGTACTCAAGGTATGGTTTAACTTCGGTACAATTGATCAACACATGAACATGAGCCGACTTCCTCTCTTTGTCCGATAACCGGTGAGAGGTCTCCTTCCCGGAAGCACGACCAGGCTGGCAAAAGACTGACAAGGTTAACGGATGTCTTTCACTTTCACTTTCCATTTCATTCCTACTATTTTTTGGTGACAACATGAAGTTCTTGAAATAATGGGAACAAAAATGGGTTGTCTCATGTGTAAGTAAGACGCACGTATTGATCCTTCAACCTTAGCCTTATTTTTCACCGACCGTTTCGAATCACCCATGAATCTATAAAACAACAAGAAGTTCATAGTCATATCCTTTCACTTCGAATGGAAAAAAGTCTAATTAAAATTCTATGATGGTTATATTACCTTTCAAATGGATACATCCACCTATATTGAATCGGTCCACCAAGCCTCGCTTCATACGCGAGATGTCTTTGGGAGATGCTCCATAGAATCAAAGAAACCAGGGGGGAATATTTTCTCCAACTTGCATAGAATTATGGGAATATTTTGCTCCATCCTAATCAGGTCATTCTCCCTCAACGTTGCAGAGCACAAATCCTTGAAGAATTGACTCAATTCAGTAAGCGGATTCAATACATGCACGGGCAATGAACTAAAAGCAATAGGAAGTAAACATTCCATGAATACATGACAATCATGGCTTTTCATCCCACGCATCCTTCCTTTGTTAACATCGACACATCTTGCTAAGTTGGAAGAATAACCGTCTGGCATCCTAAGTTCTGTTATCCAGCGACAAACGGTCTTTGCTTCATCGACAGTTAAAGTGTAACTAGCTTTCGGTTTTAACATCTTCCCATTAGCCTGCGACTTTATCTCCAACTCCGGTCGCCTACAGTACAAAGCTAAGTCCATTCTTGCCTTCTCATTGTCCTTGGTTTTCCCACTGACATTCATGACAGTGTTTACTATGTTATCAAAAAAGTTCTTCTCTATGTGCATAACATCGAGATTGTGTCTCAACAAATTATCTTTCCAATACGGGAGGTCCCAAAAAGTACTTCTTTTTGTCCAGTTATGGCCTTCCTCGTATCCTTGTAATTTGGACACACGACCATTGCCAGTGACTTTTGGTAGTTCTCTTACTCTACTCCAAATCTCTTCCGGTTTGAACCTAGGCGGCGGTGCATCTTTTTCAACTTCCCCCTTTTTGAAGGCATTCTTATTCCGTCTAAATGAATGATCCATTTCCAAGAACATACGATGCGAGCCAAACCAAGAACTTTTCCCCCCGTGTTCAAGGTAAAGGCCTTTTGTATACTCATGCAATGTGGGACATGCCAATTTACCATGAGTCCCCAACCCAGACAACATACCATAAGCAGGGAAGTCATTAATGGTCCACATCAAAGCTGCCTTCATTATAAAATTTTCCTTCCTTGCGATATCGTACGTCAACACGCCGCTCCACAACCTCTTCAAATCATCAATCAAAGGATGTAAATAAACATCAATACCAGCCTTCGGATTGGATGGTCCCGGTATGAGACACGTAAAAAACATACAAGGTTTCGACATGCACATATTAGGAGGAAGATTGTATGGAGTAACAATTACGGGCCAACAAGAATATGGTGAAGCCGACGCTTGGATATACGGGGTAAAACCATCGGAGCTTAAACCAAGTCGTACATTACGTGGATCCGAAGCAAAATTAGTATGTACCCGGTCAAAGTGCTTCCATGCTTCGTGTAACACCCCGATTTTTCGCTGTTTCGTAATATCGATGATAAATATATAAATATATATTTTTATCTGAGACTTAGAAAATGATTTTGGATAAACCAAGGTCATTTCCTTGTTATACTTATTTTTATAAGGTTACAGGGAAGTTTTTGGTTGAAAACTCAGACGGAAGCCGGTCTCATTGCTGTTTTTCGTGTTTTCACCGACATGAAAAGTTTCTTCTTTCGGAAGATTTAATTTTGAATCGTTAACGAGATGAAAAATATTTTTATCATATTTACTATGATACTGGGAGTTTTGAAAATTTTGGAAAAAAAAATAACATATTATGTTTGTTGCGGGCCTATACGACAAGATGTCTCTAGGCAGAGCCTGAGTCAGATGGATCGGGAAGTCGGCAAAGTAGCAGAGACATTGGATTGACCAACTTGACAAGCATTCATGACAAGTTTATCCTATCATAAATGGCAATAATAGCATATTTATGGTAACATTGAATTTTGTTATGAAATGACCAAAATACCCTTGTCTTTTTATGACAATTCCTACAAAATGCCATTTGACAAATTGACCCAAAACCCTTGCCAAATCCACACGGCTCCAACCTTTTCTTCTTCTCCAAGTATTTGAATTCTTCTCCATTAAGCATTTGAAATCTTTCTCATTAAGTTTTGACTTCTTCTTCTCCAAGTTTTGACTCCTTCTTCATTAAGCATTTGTTTCTTCTTCAATAAGCTGGTTGCTTCTTCATTTAAATAGGATATTTTCTTCCTTAAGTCATTTTTTTTCCAAATTCTTGATTCTTGCTCTAAAGAGTTCATAACTCGTTCGATTTTGTAGAGCCATTCTGATCAGTTTCTATTTTGAATCTCGAAAAACTTTCAACATGAAAGTTGTTCATCTTTCTCTCTTATTTCCAACGACATAAAGATCATCCAAAACGGATAAGTATGTTGAGAGATATACCCAAAATACCGAAACTGTTCTGAAACCCTAACTTGGTTCATCTTCTCCCTTAAGTTCTCAAGAACACCATGAGACATTCTTGAAGAACATCATCCAAATCATCATTTTCTTTGATCATCAAGAGGTAGTCTCTCTTAATCTTGCTATTCTAAGCTTTTCTCATCATAAGATTCTTGAGTTGATGCCTTTGATCAACATGTTCTTCATTTGTTTGAAGTTCTTGAAACTAGATTGAAAAATTCATAACTAATTCTAGAAAAATCCTTTTGACATGAAACCAATTGCTATGATCTTATAATCATCTCTATTTTCATTATCTAGAAGCCTAATATCATGTGAAATTTCTTTCCCTAAATTCTGGTCATGGCCGAACCTAGGTTAAACTTGTGTTCTTAGGTTTTGTTTCAATTTCATGTCTTGATTCATGATTATATCTTGATAGTTCTTGTATTCAAGTATATAGAAGATCAAAAATCTAATTTGAGCCTATTTGATTCTTCAAAAACCGAAACCCTAGGTATGAGCACTTGTTGGTTTTATGATTCAAAAGTTGTTTGTAACACTTGAATCTAACTCTAGGTTTTGTATGTTGATTAAATCCAAGAGTTTAGAAATTTTAGAGATTTCTAACTCCAAACTCAGCCTTGGCCGAAACCCTAGTTCTTGGAACTAGATGAGTTTTAGTTCATGTTCTTGGTTCATAATCATGGTTAAAGTGATTAATCATGCTTAAGTAACTTATGGATCATCAATCCCTAAGTTAATCAAATTGTAAGTTTCCTAACCTAGAAAATTGGGTAAAGCCGAACCCTAACCCTATTGATTTAAGTGTGTTGTTGTTTGATTTGATTTATTTTGGTTGCAATTCGTTTGAAGGAAACTACGAAGTTAGCTGATTTACACTGACGAAGAGGAATCGAATCGAATCGAGTTCGGGAGATTATTTAGTTCGAGTCTTCAAGAGGTAAGGGGAGCTTGCCTGATGGATTTTTCTCAATAACCATTTTCTTGTGACCATTTTCTTGTTGTGTAGTCTGTATAATTGATGTGGTTGTGGTTATCTGATTATGTGGTTTATGTTGTGTTGTATATCTGAGTATCAGTGTTTGATCTATTTTAAGTTATTTCTTTGAATATGATATTACTATGGTACATGATCTGTCTAGTGGTTTGTTGTTGAATGTTGCTTGAGAGTGTTGTTTGAGAAGCCTGACTGTGGTCAGTGCACAACCGACTAATCAGATAAAAGCTTTAATAAGCTGTGTAGATTATATTCAATGTTTTATGGGAAACGTTGGAATATAATAGTGGTGAAAAGTATTATTTTGGAAAAATAAGAAAGTTTGTAATACTATACAAAGTTATGTTATGAAATTAATTGTTTAAAAGAAGTTAAGATGATTTTAGAAAATGTTTTCAGTGTAAAAAGTTAAGTATTGGTTTGAGAAGCTTTAAAAAGTGATAATTGATGAATGATTTGGAAAAGAGTGATGGCAGATTTGGAAAATCGTAGAAGGCAAGTATTTTGAAACGGCAGTACATATTTTAAGGAAGTGAAAACCTCACGTGACTCATATTTGTGAAAACCAAGTTTTATTATTTTAAGGATTTTATTGATAAATTTCTAATTTTTGGAAAAAGAATTTATGAAAGCAAAACTGATTTCGTGTTAATAGTGGTGTGGAACTTAGTAACCGAGACGTCGGGGTACTAAGGTTCTGTATTGTGATGGACTCAGTCATTTGGACTTTGAGGGCCTATATTGTATACATGAGGTATACTGTGATGAATTGTATACATGAGGTATACTGTGTTGAAACATTGAAGATGTTTCTAGTGCCACGAACCTACGATTGGTGCACCGGTCGAGAGGTGTCGTGATTGAGCACTTGGACTGTGAGGTCCTATGTTTTGATAAAGGTTTTATGGACAGTGAGGTCCTATGTTTTGATTAAAGTTTTATGGACAGTGAGGTCCTATGTTTTGATAAATGTTTTATGGACAGTGAGTTCCTGTGTTGTAATGAAAGTTTTAAAAGTGTTTTAAAACTATATGAGTCGTAAGCCATTTTGAGCTTCGGCAAGAGAAAGATTGAACACAAAGAAAAGAACAAAACAAAAGTGTTTTGCATGCATGTGGCAGACGTGCCTGCGATTTGTGGTTTAATGCATTAATTACCGGCGGCTGAGGTAATTACGATATGCATATCTCATTGTGCCTTGGAGGACTTTGGGATCCCCATCTTACTTGCTAATGGTGGAGCCACTGATTGTGGACATTAGCAATGTGTTGGCCTTGTGAGTGCCTGGCTGTGTATGCCTTTGTTGTTTTCAAGATGGGAAGAGGTCGCGGACTTGTTGGCAGTTGGCCAAGTTAGCCAGTGTGGCTTTGGAGTCTGATCAACTCATATGATGTTGGGATATCTCATGAGATTAGGACGAAAATTAGATGATGAATAGAAGTGTCATGCATAATTTTATGGATGATGTTTGGGGTGTTAAACCCACTGATAAATTATTAGCTTATAAATGCTTGTGTGATAAATGTATATGTGTTATGTGGTGTCGAGTATTTAGTTATTGGGTTAAAACCATAAATTGACGTCTCACCCTTACACACACATTTCAGGATTTTTCTAAGTTCGATATTGTACCTTGGGTACTCTATCACAGATGGTGCAGAGGAGTCTTTCTAAGTCACTCAGAGACTTAGATGTAGTTGCTTGATGAGGTATTACTTGCGGAATAACTCTTAGAACGACCAGCTTAGGGTTAATACTTAGATTGATTTTGATAGTATGTACGAGTTTGGCTCAGAGAGCCTTTATTTTAGAATAGAATGTCTATAGCTCGGAGAGCTTATCTTTTAAATGAAAAACTAAGCTATTTCTTTTGGTTTTGTAAAGCTTATGGCTATAACTATTATTTTTATGTATTGATGCCTGGTTGAATTTAGTGTAGCTAGAATTCTGGAGTGAAAATGTAATCATTTTAACAGGTGTTATTTTATTTGGGATGTCCGAATTACAGAGGAGACTCTGTCGAAATTTTTGTAAAACTACTAATCTTGTATTTAAGTATATCCTTTAAAGTAAATAGGCTTGCCAAGCTATGATAGTAAGTTTGTGTGTTGATTATGGCTTAGGAGTGGAGTCATGACAAAAAGAAAAAAATTTATACCCAATTTCAAACACTTATGTACTTATATATATTATTTTCCGAAAGCACCAGCAAATTATCTTTTAATTTTATCTTCAAACGAGTTTAGAAAGTAATGCCCAAGGGAGGGTGTTACACTTCGCCATCTGATGGATGCCGTAAGACGTCTGAAGTTCTTTTGTTCTCAAAGTGCCATGTCATTTTTCCTGCATTTTGCATTGATGCGAACATTCTCTGTAGCCTTGGAACTATTGACAAATAGAACATCGCCTTTACGGGAATTGGTTTGTTATTACTTGTCCCAGACTTGGGAGGGCAATACCTCGAAGCTTGACAAAATTTGCATTTGACCAAAGCTCCATCATTTATGCCGAATTCATTGTCGTAATACAACATGCATCCATTAATGCAACAATCAATCCTCTTGACTTCCAATCCAAGCTTCGACACTAACCTCTTTGCACCATAATAATTCTTTGGTACAACTCCTTTTATAGGTGTCACGTCCTGAAGCATTTTCATAAAAAAATCCAAACACTTTTCAGGAATATTCCAATTGGACTTGCAAGCTAAAAGCCTCACACACAGCGATAATTTAGAGTCTGAGGCCCCTTCAAACAATGGCTTTTTTGCTGTCTCAGTTAAAAGATTATAAAATCTTTGTGCTTCCTCATTCGGAAGATCTTCAGTGTTATCGTAATCATGCGCCTCATTTACCCCGAGAGCATCAACCACCATCTCCTGCATTGACACAAACTATTCCCCACATCCCATATCTGCACGAGTGCTTGAGGCACCCGTGCAATTCTCGTCAACCCCTAAATCAACATGTGGCACTTCTTCACCATGGAGAGTCCAAATCCAGTAATTTTCCTGGAACCCATTCATATACAAGTCAGTCTTCACAAGGTCTTCACTCTTAATCTTTCGACATCGGCATTTAGCACACGGACATCTAATTCGGTTTCCATCATCGATGAAACACTATTGTCGCTTTGCTTGGGTAACAAACTCTTCAACCCCATCTACGAAAGTTGGTTTCAAACCCCTTTTTTTCGGATATAGCCTATCATACACCCAACTACGATTCGAAGGATAACAATCCATCTTCTGCATATTAATAAAAAATCCAGATAAATTTTAACATTAAATTTCAACATGTCCACTTAGAGATAGTATTAGCATCGTGAATAGGGAGGTACAACTACAAGCAATGAGCTAACAAGCACACATATTTTTAAATTTTATGTGAATGATTTTACGGCATTTATCTTACCACACTCCAAAAATACTCAAATAATGCAAATCTTTGGAGTTGTAACTAGCACAAAATAACCACTAAAACCCTTTGAAGTTGCCGTACAAAACTAATAACTATCTTCCAAAGAAGAAACTGGTTACCACAAATAGCTTATTTACCATCAAAGGTCCCTATATTAACATAGTAACCATATGCATTAAAATTAAAACAAGTTCACGAGTATAGGGTAAAAAGAAAATTTGCAGATAGGTTCATACTAAACCAAAGTTCATCCGAACTTCCAAATCTTACCCTAGACGCATCAACACCCCGTTTAAAAGCAATAGTTTTCAGGATCATATCTACAATAGAATATAGATATCATATACAAGCAAACAGCATACAACCATACCAGTCTTAGAACAATATATTGAAATCACTTAGTTAATAACAAACAATAAAATAGAGGTGTAGAAATCTCACAGTTCTTCGTGGAATGATTCTTGAGAGAAAAGATAACTTCAGACTTCTTTATCTCACAATTCTCCGGATTAAAGACTCCTCTTGATGACATGGGCATTTGGTGACATGGGCAAGACTCCTCTTGATGAATCAGAAGAACACTACATGACAGCAATAGGGAACCATGAGAGGTATTGTCATCCACATGAATGATACTGCTGTCCAACACACAGCTTCCACCAATATCTAAATCACTTGAAGAATTCAGACACAAGTTCCCTAAAAATCATTACTTAATTTCCTGTAAATAGTTGATTACTCAAAAATTAAAATTCAATGCACACTATTAATTTATATACTCATGATTCAATAACAGACTATTGTTGATTTAATGGAAAGTAGGAAAAATCAATGACATGTCATACTAGACTTCTTGTTTATTTATACTCAGGGATTATATAGATTCCGGTTCAGTATATCTTACTCCTGACTCTGGTGGGGACTGTGGAGTACCTTACGAAACATACTTTCCAATGCCAACTGCAGCAAAGGATAAACCTTGGTACTCTATTGAACAAGGAAGTGTTCATTTCACAGTAATATCAACTGACCATGACTGGTCAGAAAATTCTGATCAGGTAAAATGAGGGGAGCCATTATTTTGTTTATCATATTTCTATTTTAATTGAATAATTACATACCATATGTAACTTTTCTATTGAAGTATGCATGGATGCGAAAGGACGTGGCATCAGTTAATCGACAAAAAACTCCTTGGCTAATCTTCATGGGGTAAGTGAGTTGTGCACATTTTTAAACTATAGGCTTTTGCTAGTTCACAGCATCTTTGGATCAATCTATTAAGCATAACATTCTTACATGCAGACATAGACCGATGTACACCTCTTCTCCAGGATTATTTTCCATTGACAACTTGTTTAATAAAGCTGTGGAGCCATTGCTATTAGAGAATAAGGTTAGCACATCAAGCTTATTATACATTTATACCTTAGTTTATGTTCCTTGTAATAGCAGTTGACTCTATATGGTGATCATGAAGCAGGTTGATTTGGTTCTTTTCGGCCACGTGCATAATTATGAGAGGACTTGTTCCATTTATCAAAGTGAATGTAAAGCCATGCCTACAAAAGATGGAAAAGGAGTTGACACATATGATAACAGAAATTACAGTGCCCCCGTGCATGCTGTCATTGGCATGGCTGGGTTCACCTTAGATGATTTCCCAAACATTGGTGTAATAATTAATTATCTCTTCATTATACTCTCTTCTAACCAATCCTCCACTCTCCCCATATTTTCTCTTCTTTCTAGATAATTACATAACATAGATAGGTTCATTCATATGTATACATCCATATCTTCATGACCATGCTTATGGTTTTTCCCTAAGCAATCAAATTGTCTGTTGTCATGCATGGACAGGTGAAGAGCTGGAGCCTGAAAAGGATTTCTGAGTTTGGTTATTTCAGAGCACATGCTACTAGGACAGATTTAAACTTGGAGGTTATTATTTACATGCTTATACTCCAATCTCAGTGAGCACCATAGAAAAACAAGTTAGAAATGACAAGTTCATGTTTTACTCCTTCAATCTACATCTGTTTCTATGTTGCTATCCATTGATCAAGGATTTCTCAGTGGATGTGTTTTCTGTGCAATCTCTTTTTTAATAAAAGTTCTCCTCACAAGGATAACAAAGAAACTATAAAACACAAAACAGAAACAGGCATCTCATTTAAACAACAAATAAGCAAGAACAACAGAACAAAGTGATTATTCCACATCAAGTCTAAATTTTCCATCTTCCAATTCATCACTCTTTTGAAGCATACCAATGTCAACAAAGCACCTTGATATTATAGCTGCTAATCAAATAGAATTAATTAACCTTAAATTAATTTGGCATAATCAACCTCAGCATTCTTTCCCTTCCCAACTTCACTCACTTTCCCTCTATTCTCGATATGAGCCTTGTAAGCTAGAAAACCACAGAGCATAAGGGAAGGATACTGTTAAGACAGTGAAGAAAACTAGCATAAGGGACTAGCTTACCGAACGAAGGACGGAGGCGCGACCAAAGGACTGAGTCGTGACCGGAGGAAGGCGGCACGGCCGGACCGGAAAGGGACTGGGAGACGCGAAGGTGGGTGGGGGCAGCGTTTAGCAAGGGCGCGAAGGAAGGAGTGAATGCGGAATGAGACTTTGAGAGTGGGTGATGAGTGTGATTTTCATCTCATTTTCCATGTACATTTCTGCATGCATTTGCATATAGTTAGGCCAATTTAGTGTTGATTTTGTATAGTTTTTCCTTTGGAACGGATGAGGCGGTGTCTTGGTGTTGTTTTGCAGGATTTAATGGAAAAATGCCCAGAAATTAGCCTTGATGGAGCTTGGATGAAAAAGAGCCTGAAAAGAGAAGAAATTGAGCCAAGCGGAGTCAGTGATTCGCCCATGAGCCCTGGATTCGCCCGCGACCTCGAAAGTCGATTGTTGGAGAAAATGCAAGCCTTTCTGGTTCGCCTCGCGAACCCATGTCTCACCTCGCGAGTCTGCAAACAGAAGCCATCACGCCCAGGCCCTGATGCTCCTCACGGGCGTATTGAAGAAAAACCTTTCGGTCTCGCGTCGCGAAGAAACTTTCGCCTCGCGAGAGCTCAATTCTCTGAAGCAGATTTTTAATATTCGCCTCGCGAGACATGTCTCGCCTCGCGAATGCGCAGCGATGGACTGGTATAAGTTGTTGTTTTAGGGCAGAAAAGAGGGAGCTTTTGGTGGAGAGAGCACTTGGGGACTTGGAGGCTGCGGCTGAGATAGGGTTCCAGCCCTAGAAGGGGAGATTTCCTTGCTCTGGGAATGGAGGAAGCTTGTCCATGAGTGTTCTCCATCCCTTTTCTCATTCTCTTTTGTATTTCCTTTTATCATGAGTAGTTAAATTCCCGTTGTTGGGGTTAGATGTAACTTTTCTGAACTTGTTGTATTTGATTTGGTGTTTTAATGCAAGTCTCTATTTCCTTATGAGTATGTGATTCTGTGCTTAATGCTTTTCTTGGATTAGCTACCCATAGGAATGATATGTTGCTTTCATAGATGACTGGAAGGTTGGTGTTAAGGCATGCTCATGAATCATATGCCAAGTAGTTCAAGAATCTAGGAATAGGTGTTGAATGCTTGCAATCTTATAAGTCTTGACTTAATGCAAAATCTCAGGTTAATCCACCTAAGGAATTAGGGTTTAATTTGGGGTTTTAGGCTCAATGCACCTAAGGAATTAGGCTTGAGTATTTTAGAAAAGGCTTGATTGTCATAATTGAATTAGGACTTGTGTTGATAACCATTTCATTGCAATTAAGGGAGGATTAGTGTAGTCTAACCCTAACAATCTTAGCCACATCTCTGTTTGCCTTCCAAGTGTTCGATAAAATTCCCAAAAGACCGAAAATATTGTTTTGCTTTCTTTATTTTCTGTTTTAATCTCTCATACTTTATTTTAGTCTAAATAGTTGTTAAGTTTGTGAATTGGTAATTGACAACCAATCCCTGTGGATACGATAACCGGTCTTACCACCGTATTACTTGATTGCGACGAGGTGCACTTGCCTATATCTTAAAAATCACGCATCAAGTTTTTGGCGCCGTTGCCGGGGATTGGCTTTGTCAATATCATTAGTAACAAATGAGGCAACTAGTTTAGACATTTTTTGTTTTATTTTATTTCCTGTGTATATTTGATATTTTTCTGTATATATTTGATCTTTTTTGTTTTGAGTTCTGTTTTGTAAGGTGGACAAAAGTCATGGAAAATTTTTATTGTCCACCTGATAAGGAAGCTTCCAGTCATGTTTTGGAGGACAACTTGTGGTGGGATGGCGATATAAATTTGGGAGAATTCTTCGAGGAGTTTTCTCTATCTCATAACATCCCATCACGAGTCGATCCTATGACTGGTGAGCTTATATATATATATACCGAGGAGGATTGGGAAACCTTTTGTTCTTATTTACCACCTCCACCACCATGTATGATTCCCATAGAGCCACATGAAGTGGTAGTTGAGAAAAATCTGGTTATGGGAATGGATCAAATTGAAAATGAAGTGGTGGTGGTGAGTAAACCACAACAAGAGGGATTACCTTCCACAAATCCTTGGGAAACAATAAGTGAGGAGGCAGGGCATTTGGAAAGCATTCCCTCCACCATGCATGTTGAGCAATCTGATTTTACTGCATTAAATAATTATGTTGGCCTGCATGCATGTGTGGATACTTGTAAGTTAGCCCCTTCCACTTGTATGTCACACTTCCTCTTGTTAATTCCACTTGACCCGAGAGGAAGTGAGTTTATAATTTTAAAGGTCAATGGAATTTCCACCCAATGGCTGGGTGGAATTGAAAATAAAGTTATTTTACTGTTACAATCACCATCCCAATTTCCATTTGATCCGGGAGGAGGATCCAGGTGATGCTTTTCAATAAGTCAAGCTAGTGACATTAAAGAAGCGCTTATTGGGAGGCAACCCAATTTTTCTTTCTTTCTTTTTTTTTTTCCTTTTTGTTTAGTTAGAATTGATTTTTGATTTCAAACTCTTGAATAATTTGAGAAGCTCAAGAGTTTTCTTTTACTAATAAAATTGCCAAGTGATTTCAGGGAAAGAAGGAAGGAAGGCAGAGCAAGAAGACAAGGAGAAGAGCAAAAGGGGCAAAGAAAAAGCAAAGTCAGCACCCGCTACCACCTCGGTAAGCCGTTCCATTTTTCTTTTGTTTTATTTTATTTTTCTTTCCTCTCTCCAACTTGATTGTTTACATTGGGGACAATGTAAATCTTTAAGCTTGGGGTAGGGGTAATCTTTTTTCTTGCATTGTAAATATTGCATTCATATAGGCTTAAGTTTGCATGATCGCATGATTCGGTTATCCCTGCTTAGATTGAGCTTATGATTGTGAGAGCTAAGTGCCAATTAAATGGTGATAGTGAATTCTTGAACCCAATTCTGTTTATTCTTGTGATATGGCTGCAAATGAATATGCTTGAGATGATCTTGGATAGTTGATGATTAGCATATGTTTCTTTAGACTTGTGTTTCTCACTGGTTCTTGAACTGATAAATGTGAGCTTTTGAGCCATTAGGGGGTACTCACTAAATCTGCCCCCGTTCTCTGTGTTGAGTGTTGCTCCTCTTGGATGAATTTCTCTAGAACTTGACTTGAAACCATTTTAAAGCTTAAATTTTTTGGAAACATTTTTGAAAATGATTGAGGCAATAGGTATTTTTCTGGCCTTCTGAGTTTTGAATGATGAAATGCTACCCCTTAGTTGCCCAATTTTGAGCCTGAAAGAATAAAAATGCTTTTCTTGGTACCCTGAAATGTTTTGATAAATAATGTTTGATGGGACCTTCTAAAGTATTACAAAAGGGTAAACAGGTAGTTGAAAAAAGTTTGGGAAAAGAATCAGAAAAAAATTTCTTGTGCTTAAAAAAAAAAAAAAAACTCCCCTTCTCCAAATAAAAGAAAAAGAAAAAAAAAAGGGGAAGTAAATAGAGAAGGGGATGACAAAAAGAAAAGTGAAAAATAAAAAGAAAAAGAAAGCAAAGAAAGGTGGAAAGTGAATTGAAAACCCAAGAAGGTATTTTAGAAGGTCATGTTTGCAATGCTTGATGTTTATGTAACCTTTTGAAATGTCCCTTTCTTGTTATCCCCACCTAAAGATTAATCCCATGGCCACGTTACAACCAAATAAAGACCTCTTGATTCTTAGGTGTTTTCATAAATAAAGTGGAGATTTGGTTGATAGTCAAGCATATGGTAGGAATCATTCCTTGAGGAAAATGGAGCGAATTGTTATATATACCTGAACACTTGAGTGAGTGAGGCAAGAAAGAGAGCCAAGCAAATAAACAAGCTTGGGGTGAGCTTCAAGTGAGCAAGAGTGCCCGAATCAGTGAGAATGTGAGTCTAGGAAACTTAAGCCCCTAATTGGACTTGAATTGATTGTCTCTTGCTGAATTGTTTGAATTGCCTATTGCTTGGATCATTTACTCGGGTTCTTGGTTCACTATCCATGCTTTGACTGTTTATCTCTTCTGGACTTAGTTTTTGCTTGAGGAAAAGCAAAGTCTTAAGCTTGGGGTGATTTGATGAGTGTGATTTTCATCTCATTTTCCATGTACATTTCTTAATGCATTTGCATATAGTTAGGCCAATTTAGTGTTGATTTTGTATAGTTTTTCCTTTGGAACGGATGAGGCGGTGTCTTGGTGTTGTTTTGCAGGATTTAATGGAAAAATGCCCAGAAATTAGCCTTGATGGAGCTTGGATGAAAAAGAGCCTGAAAAGAGAAGAAATTGAGCCAAGCGAGTCTCGGTGATTCGCCCCGCGAGCCTCGGATTCGCCCGCGACCCTGAAAGTCGATTGTTGGAGAAAATGCAAGCCTTTCTGGTTCGCCTCGCGAACCCATGTCTCGCCTCGCGAGTCCGCAAAGCGAAGCCATCACGCCAGGCCCCTCGATGCTCCTCACGGGCGTATTGAAGAAAAACCTTTCGGTCTCGCGTCGCGAAGAAACTTTCGCCTCGCGAGAGCTCAATTCTCTGAAGCAGATTTTTAATATTCGCCTCGCGAGACATGTCTCGCCTCGCGAATGCGCGCAGCACTGACTGGTATAAGTTGCTGTTTTAGGGCAGAAAAGAGGGAGCTTTTGGTGGAGAGAGCACTTGGGGACTTGGAGGCTGCGGCTGAGATAGGGTTCCAGCCCTAGAAGGGGAGATTTCCTTGCTCTGGGAATGGAGGAAGCTTGTCCATGAGTGTTCTCCATCCCTTTTCTCATTCTCTTTTGTATTTCCTTTTATCATGAGTAGTTAAATTCCCGTTGTTGGGGTTAGATGTAACTTTTCTGAACTTGTTGTATTTGATTTGGTGTTTTAATGCAAGTCTCTATTTCCTTATGAGTATGTGATTCTGTGCTTAATGCTTTCCTTGGATTAGCTACCCATAGGAATGATATGTTGCTTTCATAGATGACTGGAAGGTTGGTGTTAAGGCATGCTCATGAATCATATGCCAAGTAGTTCAAGAATCTAGGAATAGGTGTTGAATGCTTGCAATCTTATAAGTCTTGACTTAATGCAAAATCTCAGGTTAATCCACCTAAGGAATTAGGGTTTAATTTGGGGTTTTAGGCTCAATGCACCTAAGGAATTAGGCTTGAGTATTTTAGAAAAGGCTTGATTGTCATAATTGAATTAGGACTTGTGTTGATAACCATTTCATTGCAATTAAGGGAGGATTAGTGTAGTCTAACCCTAACAATCTTAGCCACATCTCTGTTTGCCTTCCAAGTGTTTGATAAAATTCCCAAAAGACCAAAAATATTGTTTTGCTTTCTTTATTTTCTGTTTTAATCTCTCATACTTTATTTTAGTCTAAATAGTTGTTAAGTTTGTGAATTGGTAATTGACAACCAATCCCTGTGGATACGATAACCGGTCTTACCACCGTATTACTTGATTGCGACGAGGTGCACTTGCCTATATCTTAAAAATCACGCATCAGTGGGTTAACACCACTTTCCCACGGCTTAAGCCGTGAACGGAGGAAGGCGGCACGGCGGGACCGGAAGTGGGCTGGGAGGCACGAAGGTGGGTGGGGGCGGCGTTTACCTAGGGCGCGAATTGAAGGAAGGACCAGAGTGCATGCGGAACTGTGTGGGTTAACACCAGAATTGCCGCTCCTCTTTACGACGGCAAAGGCCGTGGGAAATGCCGTGTAACCACTTTCCCACGGCTTAAGCCGTGGGAATTTCCGCTTCTCTTTACGACGGCAAAGGCCGTGGGAAATGTCGTGTAATCTTCACACGGCTTATTCCGTGGGAAAATAAATCCTTTTCCCAGGGTTCTACCCGTGGGAAACAACAAAATCTGCTAGCTGCGGCCTAACCCGTGGGAAAACAAGCGGGAATGTTTGGCGCTTATTTTCCCAGGGCTCAGACACCGGGAAAACTAGCGAGAGTTTTCCCAAGGCTTCAACCGTGGGAAATATTATAATTTCCCAGGGATTTATTTCCTTGGGTAAAAATCCCTGGGAAATAGCTTAATTTCTTGTAGTGTCCCTTGAAAGAAGGTGGTTTGTTGCACTGGAACTTGTCCAATCAATAAAAATCAGTTGGTCCATCATTGTTGTTGTTGTTGTTCGGCGAGCAGTGCCAAAGCATTAGCGATCGCCATGTCGTTCCTACCTTTTCCTGCCATTGGTTCCTGCATTTTCCTAAGACGACTGTTAAATACAGAGAACCAAGCAGGAAGAACTAATGGTTCTTAATTCTAAAGCATCATTATCTATAATTATTTTAGACAATTCAAATAAGAGTACACATAAGACTCGCAACAGACTCATACCACGACCTGATAGGACAAACCTGCTCTGATACCACTAAATGTGACACCTTCTACCTCGCACTGTTAAGTCAAGTACGATCGTGCTCAATGGAACGTGGCCGTATTGTTTCTGGGCAGAAGGGTTGAACAACCCTTACTAAGTTTCCTAGGGCATTCAAAGATCAAACCTATTGGTTTAAGCTACACCATCAATCATAAGTTTCATTATCTTAAATTGTTCCCATGTCTTTTACTTCCAGCTTCATTATTAACGTCCCTAAAACACTCACTAATCAATCCTAGGGTCTTTGACTAAGCCCTATGAACATAACCTTACCTCTCATACTATATTCATGTATTATGAACAACTGGGAAAACATCCCTTAATTATCATTATTATTAACGTATTTTAACGTCTTAACATCGTTGTTAGCATTAACATCCTCAACAATCAACACTCATTAAGAGAATAACATCAAACAACAGCCAATAACATCATAATTCATCATAAATATGGCATCATAACATCATCATATTTATAAGAAACAACAATCATTGACAAGAACATTCATACCAATATTATCATCACAAACAGATAATCATCAAATAGCAATTAGGCATATAAACATGTTATCAAAAGGAAAGGGTCATGGGGAACCCTTCGTCTTATGCTACCCCCAAGCCTACATACTCATACTATTCCTTCTCCCCATACCTGGTATGAAGATTCCCGAACGATAACGTTGGCAAACTAGACACGTTCCCTGGAGTGGCTCGACGAGATCCCCAAGCCCTGACCAAACAAGAAGAGGATAACCAATTAGTCTCTAGATCTAATAATAGAAAAAAAACTACGAGAGAGGGAAGACAATGTTACCTTAAACGATACTATCATGCTACTTCTCTCCCAAAACTAGAGCAAGAACACCAATAACTTCAAGGGGTTCAAGGGAAGGAAGAGAGAATAGGATTCTGCCACACTAAGATTGCCTAATGTGCCAAAATAGGGTTTAACATGGTAATCCTCACGCTACTGTTCTATTTATAGACTCTGAGACCTGAGCACGGTCGTGCACCCCCCCGAGCACGGGCAATCTTACAATAGCGTCTTTGTGACACCAATCCCATGCACGACCGTGCTTCCTATTAAGCACGGTCGTGCTTCCTATTAAGCACGGTCGTGCTTGTGACTTAAACAGTCACAAGACATAGCTTGAGCATGAACGTGATGACTCATGAGCACGGTTGTACTTCTGACTCATGGCATGCTCATGCATTAAGAAGGGATTTCTCACTAAAAATCCCACTTAGCCCCTTTCTATACCGTCCTAGGCAAACAAGGCATACACAACTAGCGCTTATACAAAAAATGGGGTGTTACAATTCCACCCCGCTTATAAAAATTTCATCATCGAAATTTCTATCACCTCAACTGGTTAAACTTTCACCAATTAAGCTCGTACCTTGGGTTGAGTCCTTGGACTCGGAGACTTCAGCTCCACTAAGAGAATAGACCCTCCCAGTGGTCTTCAGCCTATTGACTTGAGTCTTCCGATTCCTGCTAACACTCTGTGCTTCTAACTTTCCTTCTTCACAGTTCCGACTGAAGTGGCCATACTTGCTACACTCGAAACAAATGATTTCTGACTCCTTGCATTAATGGGTATAATGACTTTCTCCACATTTACCACATCTGATAGGCCTAGAGGAATCCCAGTCCTTAGGCTTACCTGCTGAGAATCACTGCTCCTTTCCACTCTTCTTGAAGTCCCGACCGACTGGGGATAGACGCTATCTGCCTTCATCCTTCCGTTCGATTCTCCCACTTTCTTGTGAATCCGAGTTCTTGCGGCTTTCCACCCTGGACTTGAGGGTGTCTTCATAGATCCTGCACTTGTTCACTAAAACTGGGAAGACTCGGATCTCCTGGTAGCTGATAGCCTGCTTGATTTCTGGACGTAGACCAGCCTCAAACATTACGCACTTGGAGCGGTCGTCTGCCACATACTGATACAATGTATAGTAACTGGAGAGCTCCTCGAACTTAGCCGCATACTCTCACGCTGACATGTTGCCCTACTTCAGCATCAAAAACTGCATCTCCTTCTTGTCCTTGATGTCCGTCAGAAAGTACTTCTCTAGAAACCTGTCCTTGAAGACAGTCCATGTGATCACAGTACCCTCGACCTGTATATGCTGACGACAGTTATCCCACCCGTGCTCAGCCTCTTTTGTCAGCATAAAGGTCCCATAGATGACCTGCTGGTCGTTGCATCCCATAGTTCTGAAGATCTTCTCAGTCTCCTTCATCCACAATAAGGCACCCTCATGGTTGTAAGCTCCCTTGAAAGAAGGCGGGTTGCTTCGTTGGAACTTGTCCAATCCCTGAAACTCAGCTGGTCCATCATTGTTGTTGTTGTTGTTCTAGTTCTGGCCTATGACGTTGGCAAGCAGTGCCAAAGCATCAACGATCGCCTCATCGTTCCTACCTCTTCCTGCCAATGGTTCCTGCATTTACCCATGACGGCTGTTAAATACAAAGAACCAAGCAGGAAGAAGTCGATCAACTATTACCCATATCGCGTCATGTCCTTTCCTGGTCCTTGGCAAACTTGTCACAAAATCTATCGCAATACCATCCCATTTCCATTCTGGGATGCTCAAAGGTTGTATCATTCCTGCAGGTCTTTGATGTTCGGTTTTAGCTTTTTGATATACTAAATAGGAAGCAACATATTCCATCACGTCTCTCTTCATCCCGTACCACCAATACAACCACTTGAGGTCTTGATACATCTTTGTTGCTCCCGGATGCATACTCAGTTTACTCTTGTGGGCTTCCTCAAGAAACAACTTTTTGAGCCTGGAATCGTCCGGTACACAAACCATTTCACCGAACCTTAAGATTCCATCTGTTCCCTCTTTGAATTCTGATGTTGCTCCTTGTCGCACCAATTCCCTCTCTTCCTGTAGCTACTGGTCACTTTCTTATTTCTCTTGTATTTGTTCCATCAATCCATTGGAAACAATAATCATACCTAAGCAAAGCTTTCCTGGTGAGATCTCTACCATTAACCGTATATCCCGGAACTGCTCTATCAACTCTTGTTCCTTGACCATCATTACAGACACATGTACTGATTTCCTACTCAAGACATCTGCTACCACATTTTCTTTAATAGATAAAAAAACTATAACTTTAATGAAATTCAAGATATTTAATTTCTTTCTTAATTATATATATATATAATGAATTTTAATATTAGATAAAAGTTAATGTTACTTATTTTTATATAGAGTTTAAATTAATTTATTTAGTTAAATAAATAATTTTAATTAAACATTTAACAAATCGAATTCGAATAGTTAAAAAATTGTATTTATAGCCAAAGCCAACTTTTTAGCTGGAAGAAGACAAATTTATCCGCATAAAAATGGGTATAAAATAGAAACAATTATCTTATTTGGACGACATAAATACGACAACCCAATCCACAACTCTACTGTACAGTGACAATTTCGTAACTTTGACTATTATGCAGTGATATTTTTGAAATTTGACCTTTTTTAATAAAAAAAATTGAAAGGACAACTTTTTTGAGTATTAACATTTTTGATTAATTACGTGCAAATATTTGATTAATCACGTGTACACATTTGGTTAATTCAGTTCATTATATGGTTAATGCATCATCCTGAAGCTTACAATCATTTTCCACAACTATGTAAATATTTGGTTAATCACGTGTAAATATTTGGTTAATTCAGTTCATTATATGACTAATGGGTCATCCTGAAGCTTACAATCATTTTCCACAAACATGTAAATATTTGGTTAATCACGTGCAAATATTTGGTTAATGTAGTTCAATATATGGTTAATTAATCACGTGCAAATATTTTCACCTTAGATGGTTGTGAAAAACTATTATAAGGTTTAGGGTAACTTATTAACCATATAACGAACTGCATTAATTAAATATTTGCACGTGGTTACCCATATATTTGTATGTTTGTGGAAAATGATTGTAAGCTTCAGATGACCTATTTACCATATAATGAACTGAATTAACCAAATATTTACACGTGATTAACAAAAAATATTAGTACTAGAAAAAGCCAAATATTTATAAAAAAAAACCGAATCACTGTTCATATATATATGGTTATCACCGTATACTTGTCTATATATTAGAATATAGCTATGTTATTTGAATATAAAATTTAGACATCGTATGTGATACTTTATATATTTATCTCTATCTCTCACTTACTTCTTATCTTCTTGTAAACATGCATTCCAAGAATACACAATAAAAATAAAGGGACAGGTGTATTTTTTGTATTGAACAATCATTTGCCATCAGAACAACATTTTTCAAATAGAAATAAAGTGCTCCTAACTCGTACTACACCTACCAGTTAGACGTTTGACTGCGAATATAATCATGATCTGTCCCGCCATTTCTTGTTAGGCGTTATAAATGCATAGCACAATCAATATTTAGACTTCTCCAGTGGAATTTTGTGTTCACCAGAGTCATCCACATTTTTCTGAATTTCATAACTCTTCCCTCCTCGATCTTCACCACGTCCGTCTGTTCTACCTATGGTATCTGTTTTTTGGATTTGAGTCCTCTAAACTCTAAAAGTGAGTGGAATCTTGGATTTTTTTTTAAGTGAGTGGCTTAAAGTAAATTCATTTTAACACTTTAATCTATATTCTAATGGTTAAAATTATTTTATATGTTTTAAATGTTTTTTAATTAAAATTCTTTGTGGGTCTCACATCGAGAATCATATTGAATGAAAAATATATAAATTCTTACTTCTCTTAAAATTAGAGATGATCATGGATAACAGATCCAATGGATACATACCCACAAAAATTATCCATGATGGTAATGCAATCACCCGTGAAGTGGGTATGTGTATCGATACGTTTATTTATACATAAAATTTAAAGGAGATGGACGTAGGCATGAGTTCTAGCACGCATGCAAACACAGGCGCACACAACACATTCCTTTCCCTTTTTTTTCCTTTCATTTTTCCCATATATATATATATATATATATATATATATATATATAGAGAGAGAGAGAGAGAGAGAGAGAGAGTTTATTGTAATATTTACTTAATGTTTCAAAATAATAATATGCATTGTATTTAATAACCTTATTATGTTATATTTTAATTTAGTTAAATAATTTTTTTTTGTAATATATTGTGGTTAGGTTAGGGTGATCTTTGAGTAACTTTATGATTGTATTTTCATAGTTAAATAAAGTGCGGGTAATGAGTAAGTATGAGAAATTAGAGATACATATGTATAGAAGATGCTACCCATTCAAGTATAGGTCTGAGTAGAGATATATTTTTTAAAATGTGCAGGTATGATGGATATTATAGTACTCTCCCTATACTCTACACATTGCCATTCATTCTTAAAATTAATTCTACTCCCCTCTAAGACACACTTTTGAACCAAACACCTTAAATTACCGTAGCAACTGAGTTTTGGGGTCAAGATCCACGTCAAATGTCTGTTGAGCTTGTATAAGCCGTTGGATATATGGATGGTGCGTCCGTGGGTAATGTTATTGTATTTCAAATTATGAAATTATCTATTCACATCCCTTATTAATTAATCATTATTTTAAGTTTTATTTTCTAAAATTATCATTGATTAATTAAAAATGTAAATAAATAATTAAAAGCATCACTAGCCCGACCCTTATATACAAACATGTACATATTGCCAGGCTTGTTGTCAAATTAAGTTTATAAATTTTTTTTGTCAAATTAATGATATTCAAGAAAGGTTAATTATTTTCCTGCTAAGAGAAGTTATACGCGTACAACCGCTCTCGACACTACTTCATATATTTAATTTCTGAGAGTTGATCCCTGTAGTAGACAAAATAATCACCTATTCTTATTTTATATGTTCTCAGAGAAAGATGCTTCAATCTAAAATAGATTTGGTGACTGATATATGTGTGTTCACACAGCTGGTTTACGAATTTCAAATTAATTTTAATATTACCATGAATGTATAACTTTTTATACTATTAATTAATCACAAACATTTTATGTGTGGCTTTTAATATAACTATGATCAGAATCAAATATTTTTAATGATATGATAATTTATGATTAATTAACCATAGAAATAATATTTATATTAATAATGCATATCAATTAAATTCTTTTATCACATGTTCATTATGAAATAATTGGATTACTTATTTACGTACTTTTGTCTTTAGTACTATTGATATTTACTAGAGTTAGGTTATTTGAATTATATCAAATTTTAGACATAATATGTGTTATATAAATTCTATTTCTCACTTATTTTTTATCATCTTTTATATACACGAGTCTCGAAAATAAACCCAAAAACAAAGGGGTACCCCAACTTTGTTGTTCAAAAAACATATTCCTATTTACCATTCGGTGGAAGGCTGGAAGCATGCATTTAATTTGTACCTCTGCAATTTGGCCATCTGCAGAAGTCTTCGGTTGTGCTTACATATTTACATATATATCATCATTGTTAATCTTGCTACTGGTTTTGTGTTGGTAAATGGGTTAAAGTACCACTTATATTCTTTTTAATAAATTAATTTCTTTCCTTATAAAAAAAATGGAGAGATTATATTCATTGTATTGTTATAATATTAAATAACATGGTCAGGACTCTGAATTAAAAAGGTCTTAAGATGACAGAAAATATAATGTTTAAGTTGGATGGTGCATGAAACCAAACCTTGTTATGCGAGGAGATTACATGAAGCTTACTGTATTATACAATATCTCAGCCCACTAAATCATTCTTGATTGAATTTTTTATTATACTACAGAGATATGTATTAATTATGTTTGTAGAAAATTTCAAGTTGGTCCTACATTGATAGATTTGTTTATCTGTCAGATGAGAAAAATCTCTCTGATTTTATATTTTAATAATATTAATCGTGAGTGATAAGGGTCAGTATCTCTCTTATAAACCATATATTTATTGTTATCAGCAGCTGACCACCCTTTTGTTGTTTGGTTGACCATGGATGATATTTTCCTCCCAATTTATGCATGCATGCAATAACGTGAATTTCGTCTATTTATAATTACTATAGTTAGCAAATCACGGTTATTTTGTTTTTTCCAATGAGGCTTGACTAGTTTGATCGTAAATAAACCTCCTATATTTTTCTTCACATAAAACTGCTAAAAGAACAAAAACATCATGATCATTTGAGATTCACGTATAATGTTTATTCACTTACCAAGAAGGCTGATCGGGTATATAGGGGAATGAGAATTTCTTGATATGGAGGATAAGGGTAACATCCTTAGAAGAAATAGAGAGGGAAACTTTGGGTAATTTTTGGCTTCATTCATGCATTTATTATTCTTTTTATACTCATTTCTTACGTCCATATTTTGTTTCTTAATTCCCAGGTTGAAGGACACCTAGCATAATAGAATTCTAAAGGAAAATGTAAATAACAAAAAAAAGATAACAGATGCCTAGCTCTAGAATATTCCTAGCTGTCATTTATGATATTAAGATGAAATCCTTGAAGGCTTTGGTCTTTGTTTTGCTTCGATTGGGCCTACTATTTGTTGTGAACCATTTGTTTCTGTTGGGTCATCTATTGGCCCAGATATCATATCATTACCGACTCCTTGGATATTGATATTGTCCTCAATATCAAAATGACTGGAAATCTGATCAACAAGGATTTCCAGGAAGGAAACGTCCCTTTCAGCTCACTCTCCCTTTGGTAATGACGAGGCCCAACTCGTGGCGAGGCCCAACGAGCAATTGTCCTTCGACATTTCAATCATGCTTGTAACACCCTGCTTTTTCTTTTATGTTCTATCTGTCTCGTTTTAACGGTAAATTTATATAATTATATTTTTACCTGTGACCCAGAAAATGATTTTTGTGAAAATAAATCATTTTGAGAACCTACTATATAGTAGGAAGTCATGGTTAAATTTTCGATTTAAAGTTCAAATGAAAACCGATATATGTTTTCACTGACAGAACTACAAGTCAGAAAATCCTCTTTAACCCGAAACTGAAAAATAATAGATTTTATCACTATTTCAGTGATACTGTCTATTTTTAAAAAATTTCTAAAAGAATAAAATATTATATTCGAGACCGGGCATGAAGCTGCAGGGATAGACCGGACACAAAGCTTCAGAGATAGGTCGATCGGGCGAGAACAATGTATCATGTAATACCCCGATTTTTTCTGTTTTCTGATATCAGTGATAAATATATGAACGAGTATATTTATTATCTAAGTTTTTAATGATGATTTTGGGTTAGCCAAAGTTATTTTCATGTTTTGCTTGAAGACCTTAAGTTTCGGGGGGATTTGTGGTTGAAAACTCAGACGGAGCCTGATATGAGATTTCGCTGACAGTAAGAATTTACTGATCAGAAGAACTAATCTTGACTCAAGACTGAAGCCATTAGTGTTTTTACAGTATTTATAAGAATGCTGGCTATTTTAAAAATTTTCGATAAAAAATAATATTTTATTGTTTTGTGCGGGGCCAAAGTCGAGAATCGCGTGCGGGGACCTGAGACAAGGCCGAACGGAGGAGAGTTATGATTCTAGATATTTTAGATGCTTGAAGTGACTGGCATTTATGGCGACGCGATGAGTATTTATGGCGATCCTATCCATGTCATAATGATTTTTAAACTTTTATAAAAATATATTACTATTTTATGTTACTATCTCCCTAATTGCAAAATTGCCATTGTGAAATTGCTATTTCCACCCCCCTAAACTCCCAAAACCGCACCCACACTCTTGTCTCACACCCTCATTAGTTCATTTCTTCTACTCTTAACTTCATCTCTTTTAATCTTAAGTTTTCTTACACTTAAGAACATAAGAACTCATAAGAACACGAAGGTGATTTGTGAAGAACTTAATTCAATCATCTTGATCATCACCAAGAAACAAAGTTCTTCTCCTTTCATTCCTTGTTCATGCTCCAAATCCATCACTTCCAAATAACCTTGTAACTTCATCATCTTCCTTATCCTTTTCTTTCCAAAAACATAAGAACACCATAATTGTTCTTGAGGAAAACTTGATCATAGTTCTTCATTTCTTCATCACCAAGAGGTATATCTTCTCTTCATGATTAGTCATATATTCTTATTCATTCCTTTCATGAAAATCAAGTCAAAAACATAATTTTCAAGTTTCTAGATCTATTCTTCAAAAATCTCCAATAAATTGTAGAAAAATCCAATGATCATGAAACCAATTTCTATGATCTTGTAATCATCTATATTCTTGTTATCCAAGAGCACGTGTCCAACAAAAATTTCCTACCTATTTATTCTAACAAGGCCGAACTTATGTATATGGGTAAGGAAAGATTTTTGTTTCAACTATTGATTAAATGATGTTGATCCATGATCTCTAATCCATTTTATTGTTGATTCAAGTGATTAGAAGATCAAAACACATCCTAAACTAATTTTTGTGGTTGAGGCAGAAATCTTAACTTTGTGGTTAAGATGATTTTGGTTCGATTTTTGTTAAGTATGCCTTGATTATGCTTTAATCATACTTAAGGATCATTGATCCAAAAGTTTGTAAAATTTCAACATCCCTAGCTTAATTAACCTATGAAGGCCGAAACATAGCCATAGCTAGGGATTAGATAGATTTTATGGTTTCATTTGTTAATTTGTGACTTGATTTGTTGTGAAGGAAAAATCTGTGTGATTTCCTGAGTTGTGCGGAGGAAACCGGATTCGAATCGGAGAACAATTTACGAAACGAAATTTGAAATATTCAAGAGGTAAGGGGAGCTTACCTGAGGGATTTGAGATAGCCACATGTTATCTATGTGTTGTCTGTGTATTACGTGGGTGTTTATCTGCCTTAAGTTGATTATTGTTTTGTTTAACTATATGGTTCTGTGATGTGATGTGGTTAGTTGATTATGTGGATATAACTGTGATATGGTTATATCTGTGATTCATGCTATATCTGTGAAAGTGTGCTATGTTTGTATCATGTGATATATCTGTTATTGATTGCTGGAGTGTGAAACCAGAAAGTGGTCAGAGTTGAACTAACTCGGAAGATTAAAAGCTTGATAAGCTTCTATATTTAATCAAAGCGATTAAATGGTGAAAAGTGGTGCAAAAGTGGAAAAATAATATTTTATTGATTTTTCCGACGATTGATGGGTCAATGAGTGCTAGTGAGGGTGGAACCGTGAAAATACTCCACATGTGCTAGTTTTAGCAAAATATATTTCACAATAATGAAAAATGATATTTGGAATAATAAAGTGACAAAAATAATTTAATTAGAATTTTAAATAAATATTTTCAAGTAAAAAGCCATTTTTGGCATTTTTATGAAGAAAATGAGAAAAATATTTTAGTAATTGTTGAGTTGAATTAAGAAAAGGTTAGTAGAAAATTGATATTAGTTTCTTCAAAATAAATATTTTCAAGTGTGGAAATACTTTAGAAAAGGGAAAATTTATTCTTGACTCAAACGTATTTTAAGTGATTTATAAAATGATTTCGACGGAAAAGAATTTATGAAAAAACATTTTTCAGTGAAAATGGTTCCGCTAAACTTAGATAAGTTTTTCGGAGGTTTGGTTTTTTATTTGTTATTTCATTGAGCGAAAATGTTTTAAAGCAGATAAGCAAACCTAGTTACCGAGACTTCGAGTTTCTAGGGTTCTATTTGACATGAGGATCTGGGATCTGTGTCATTGGACATTGGTGTCCTGTAAAATGGTGGACTGTGTGTCCCATAAGTTGATGTGGTTAAGCGTTGTCTTCCATATCCGCGAACCTTTGACTAGTGCATCGGTGTAAAGGTTTTGCAATTGAGCATTCGGACTAGTATCCTGTGTTGAGATTGAGCACGTGAACTTGTGTGTTCCGTTTGTGCCTAAGTTTTAAGTCTTAATAATGAAATTAAGCATGGTCATGTGCTTGGAGCCTCGATAAGGAAATAATTATGCGACAAAAAAAATTATCAAGAACAAAAGTATTTCTCATGCATATTCCTGGCCGACGGGTCATATTACAAGTTTGGAGATCATTGAATCAAATATTCTGATCAATGTATCTGATGGTATAAAGCCCATTAACCGCGATAACCATTGCGCCATGAGTAATATTGGGCAATGTGTGGACCGCAGTTTCCCGTTTATCGTTGTTGCGACCGTCCCGTCCGGGAGGCACGAAAGGATGGATAAAAAACAGAGGAGTCGCCACTAAGATTTTTTATTGGGAAAATCTTAGAAAACCCAATTATTTAAAGGTACACTGGTCTTTTAAAGAAGAGAGATATGAGTCCGGGAGTCGGTTACGAGTGGGGAAGGTATTAGCACCCCACATCGCCCGTTTAAAAACGGTACCTCAAGTTAATTGTGCAAAGAACATTTTAACAGCCTTTTAAATATTTATTTTACCCCAAAAATTATTTACAAGAAAGAATTATTTTAAACTTTTAAACTTTTAATTTTTTATTTTTTTTTATTTTTTTTAAACTTTATGGTTTATAAAAACTAAATGAGGTTGAACATGGCACATGAGTCCACAGAGCAACCTCAAATCTAAGGGATTAAACATGGCACCGTGTCCATAGAGCATCCCTGGAAAGAGAAAAGTTTAATTATTTTGATTAATTATTTTAACATAAAAAGAGACACAAAAAAGGAAAAATTTAGTTTTGGCCCGACAAGATGATTTATCTTGCTCCTACGTATTCCCGGGTGCGATGGGAAACTCAAAGCCACGTAGTTCTTTTGAAAAAAGTTTGATTGGTTGGTTGATTTTAATTTTGATAAAGATTTGATTTTTTTTGATTTAGTAAAAAGGTTTTGATTTAAAACAAGGAACTGAAAACATTTTTAAAAGGGATATTTTCACTTTTTAATTTTTTTTTGTCTTTTGATTTTTGAGGAGAAAAACAAAATGAAACAAAGTGAGGTTAACAATTAGTTAGGCCCAAATTTAGAAAAGTATTTTTTGGATATTTTTGAAACCATTTTGTTGGGTGAACTAAAGCCCATTTGAACCCAACATGCAACACCTTCGGACAACCTTAAATCAACCAAAGTAAAAATAAGAAAAAGGCACAAGACACATAAACAGGGACAGAAATGGGTATCAGAACCCAGAATACCCCAATCAATGGCAGTGACGCAGCAGAGTAGGAGAGCGTGCGTGGTGGAGGGTGGTGGTCGATGCGGCGATGATGGGTGGACGCGGAGGTGATGTCGCGGTGGTGACTAGAAGAGGTGCGCGGCGGAGCGGCGTTCTGCGTGGGTGGATCTGGTACGGTGACTGTAGAGCGGACCCTTATTGCACGATTCTGTTTCAAGGTGGTCCGTTCGTGGAGGCTACTGTGACGCGGCGGCGGAGCTTCTGTCTGGTGCGAAGGTTACGAAGGTGGAGGCGCGGCGGAGATGGTGAGTTTCGTGCCGGAGCGGTGGGTTTGACTGGCAGCGGTTGGTGGCTTCGAGCAGAGAAGATGACAACCAATCTGGATCCGGGTTACAGGAGACGAGTAACTGGACGGAGCTTGGGGTGCTGTCCCGCTGTTGTGTATGAGGCAAGACGGCGGAGCACAGCGGAGGAGCCTTGGGATGAAATTCTGGTCAGTTTCTGTTATCTCTTTGGGTTTTGGTTATGAAAAATGGTGATGGTTATGATACATTGAAGAGGATGTGGATCATAAGGGTTTGAACATTGTGGAAGAAAGATGGAAAAGATGGTAGTTTCTGGAGGAGAGTGAGAGATTTTTTGAGCAAAACTCTGTGCTTTCTTTTGTTTTACGCCCCCCTTTAAATATTTCTACTGTTGCAAGACTCCAAAACAGGACCCAATGTCCTCTGCCATGGTTGCAATGCAGGGTCCTTTTCAACATTTCCAATTTCACTGATTCTTTGTTTGTTGAGTCTTTCCTTGATGCTGCCAATTTCCTTGTTCATGTTGAGTATTTTTCTCTTTGGTTCAGGTTTGACTCTCTCAAAGGTAGCAGAGCATTCATTCTTCCCATTTTTACCTCATTGATACTTGAATTTTGAAATCATTTTTGTTGAAAATGCCTAACACTGTATCATTCCATTTAAGCTTCTGAAATGTATTAAGGAATTTGGCCTGTTCCTCTTGGTTCTGTACACTTGTTTTGTCCCTTTCCTATTTTATTTTATTTTTATTTTTATTTTATATATTTTTAAAAAAGGTCAGCCCTTTTTGTTTGAGATGGGATGATGTAAGTGGAGTGGGCTAAAAGAGATGGGCCAAATAATGGATTTTTTTTTTCAGTTTTCTCTGCAGATTTTTATTTATTATTTTTTCTTTTCTTCTTTTTTTTTAAAAATAATAATAATAATAATAAGAGGAGGAAATACCCGGACAAAATTAGGTGTTCACAATCTTGATGACAATTGAGTTCTAGGTTGGCTAAGGTGTCATATTTTGCGCAAACAACTATTGGTGGTGCCTGGGGTATTCCAATTAGTTGAAAAGTGTTGGACATTGGATTCTTTTCATCGTCAATGTTCCATTTAAAACGCTTGATCAACAGAAACGGAAAAAAGGAGTTGGTAGAGTTGAAAGTGAGAGTGGATTATTGAAGTGTCATGCATTCTTTCAAAAATTTCGATGAATGCCGGGTATGAGACCCTGTGGACTGAATAGACCCTGTGGACTGAATTATTACTCTATGATTATTGTTTATAAATTGTGGATATCATGAATATGCTGTTTTGTGTTTTTACACATGTGGACATCTTATTAAAATCCATATATTGGCGTCTCACCCTTACAAATATATCAGGTTCTTCTAATAATTGTCGTGTATCTTGGGATACTAGTACAGATGAAGCAGAGGAGTTCTCTAAGTCACTTGCGAACTTAGATTCTAGATACTTGAGGAAGTATCTGTTCGTGAGAAAGACCACGGGGGTCTTTCCAATAATGTCTTGTAGAGCGACAAGCTTTGGAGTCATATTTTGGGTTATATGTTTTAAAAAGGTCGGTAACTGTGGTGCTGTATTTTGTCTTCGGTTTAAGTTTTCCCTTTTGGGAGTTGAAAACCTTTGAGGAAAAAAAATGGTATGCCGTGGTGATTTCTTTATGTATGTGACTTTATTGTTTAATGTATATGTATTATGTTGTTCTAGAGTTATTCGCAGGAGAAAATTTCGACACCCGAGTTTTCTGACCTCAAATAAATAAATTTTTCGAAAGCAACCAGCAAATGACTTTTTAATTTATTTCCACATGTGTTTAGGATGTAATGCCAATGGGGTGTTACATATCAGATTAACGATGACTCACTATTAGTAATCATGATTAAAATATTTTTACAAAATATCTATACTTGTTAATATCTCCAATTAATGCTCTTTAGAACCTAATTAATTTTTTTTTGATAAGCAAAATTATATTAAAAACAAGAACAATGGGTGCTCAAACCCATATACATCAAGACCGAAAGAAAGTCTTTGTAAAAATGATACTGTCCCTAAGCAGAAACGGAATCAGATATACAAAGATCTATAATTTTTAAACCAAAATCTATTGTAAGCCACTGAAGCAATATATACCCCACAAAAGAATAGACTCCTGTACCCACTGAATGAGTCCAAACTCCAGATCCTCATTTATTCATCCTTCAACCCAAAAATTCAATACCACTTTGCTGACAAATGTCCTTAGCCGCCATGAAGCCGCCCTTACTAACCCCAAAAACCAAAGTAAGTGTCTTATATAAAGTTGTACCTCAAACTTCAACCTACTAAAATCGTCAACACTCATTTAGCCTTCCATTTGATTTGTTTTATGACTAGCCGACTTGCACCTCTCACACCCTATATATATATATACAATCTGCTGTAGTTTTCCATGTAACAGTTTCGTGTATGGTTCAACTTTGCCAAGAGACCAAAGTATTTACCTTTAAAAAAATGTCGAAGATATCTTTCCAGTCGTCCCCAACCGTAAGTATAATAAGAAACAATTATTCCCATTTATATAAACCCCAACAACGAATTTGATCCTCAGAGTTTATAAGCTAACAATATATTCAAATTAGCCCAATAATTCATTCCTACTACCATCTCCCCATCCACACTTCACCTTTCAGACTTCAAAAACAATTAAGGCCTCCCATTATCTAGTAACTCCCAACATTTAATCTAGTAAGGCAAGTCTTTTCTCCAACCAACCCAAATATTGTATCAAACAAAATGGCGTTTTTACCACAAAAAAAAAGAAGTTAGTTAACCAAATCCGTTTTTGAAGTCTTTCCTAATTTCACTCTCTCACTTTTCACTCTCAACTTTTTCCTCTCTTTTCACTCCCAGCTCTTTCCTCTCTTTTTCACTCATAGCTTCAACAGTCAAATTTGTAGATCCAGCATCCACTTTACCGGGCTCCACACTCAGGAAACATAACATTTTTTCAATAAACCTTCCAAAAAATACTGTCCTTCCCAGTTGCAATACAATCAGATTATTATCCCAAAGTCCTCTCAGCCAATAACCATGTCGGTGTCAGTCATTCAAGATGGGCATGCACCATAATATCAACAATACATTACAATAAGTAAAAAACATGCAAACATCAACATACATCTGTCAGTGAAAGATCAAACAATGTACTGGATTCATACACCAATCAGAAAATAATCGGATAGAGCCCAAAGAAATAGATGAAGCTGAAAACCATCCTCGAGACCTAGTCTTAATCAGTCCCAATAGCCTAGTCATGTCAAAAGGGGTATTTTAAATATTACTGCATTTCTCTCTAACCACAACGACCACACCACTGTATGCCAAATCGAAAAGGCCCTTTTCCTACTTTTTCTCCCTGCAAATAAGCCTCCATGCATCAAGTACAATTCTTGAAGTGTCCCTGGTAAAACAATCTCCATGCCTAGCCAGGCGTAAACTTTCCTCCACACAATGGAGGCAACTCTACAGGATAAGAAAAGATGCCCTGTATCCTCTAAACACTCTCCACATAACACACAAACAAGGTCCTGTTCCTCTACCAACACCTCTCTCTTGCCTATTTACTAAGGCTCCACAATTTGCTTGTAAGCATCTAAATGCTGAGTTTGAAGAGAACAAGCTAGACTCATCCCAAAACCAAACCCATTCATCCTCCTTCTCTTGACAACCTATTGAGTTTATGAGACTTTTCATCTCCTCCAATAACTCTTCCTCCCAACTAAAAAAATTCCTTCTCCAACTTAGGTTCCATAACCAATTGTCATTATGCCACTCACCTAGGTCTTCCACCCATTTATATTTGTCCTCTGATATACTAAAGAGCCTAGGCAAAGACTCTTTCAGGCTATGGTTTCCCACCCACACCTCCTCCCAGAAACTAGTTGATTCCCTATTTCCAATCTTTTTTCTCAACCCCAACGTGAACCAATCTTCCAGATGCCTATACTTGCCTATTTTACAGATAACCTTCCACCAATGAGAAGCATTTCGCCCCCTATTATGGCCTACCCTTGTTAAAGCGCCTCCCCCTACCAACTGACCATATCTAGAAACTTCAACATCTCTCGATAGGCCTTTTTCTTTATTGATCAACTTCCAATGCCATTTTGCTAGAAAAGCCAAGTTGAATCAATCCAAGTTTTTAACCCCTAGACCCCTTTCCTCTTTTGACCTACAAACTGTCTCCCAACTTACCCAGGGTATCTTCCTTTTCTCTTGAGTCCCTCCCCATAAAAAGTCTATCTGAATCCTTACCAGTTTTTTGACCACCTTTACTGGAATTCTTAAGAAGGACAAGTAATAAATCGGCAGGCTATTCAATACCGAATTAAATAGGGTGATCCTGCCCCCTAGTGACAGATGTCTCCCTTTCCAAGATGCTAGTCTGCTTTCAATAGTATTTATCACTGGTTGCCAGGTAGATACACTTTTTGGATTTGCCCCAATTGGCAGCCCAAGATATTTGAAAGGAATTCTTCCTCTTTTACAATTTAGGAACATAGAAGCTGAGTCTTGGAAGGACTAATCCACATTTAAACCCATCAAGCTACTTTTTTTGAAGTTCACCTTTAGACCCGAGGCCAATTCAAAACATCTCAGTATCGACTTCATAGCCCATAAGTTTTCCCAACTGGCTTCACTCACAAACACCGTGTCATCCACATACTGTAAAATTGATACCTCTGCACCTCCCTCACCTACCTTAAAGCCTTTGTACTTTCCTCTACATATAGCACTCTTGACCAGCCCACATAGTCCTTCTGCTACCATGAGGAATAAGAAAGGTGCTAACGGATCTCCTTGCTTCAACTCCTTTCTGATTGGAATCTCTTCCGTGGGGATTCCATTTAACAAAACAGAACAACTACCTGTAAAGATGCATTCTTTAATCCACCTACTCCATGTCTCACTAAATCCCATTCTCCCCATCATGTAATCCAAGAATTTCCACTTTACTTAATCATATGCCTTCTTAAAGTCCACTTTAAAGATAAGACATTGTTTCCCTGACTTTGTTGCATAATCCACCACCTCTGATGTGATCAAGACATAGATCACTAACATTTTAGGATCATCCTTTGATTTCAATTGCTAAAAATTCAAGATCAAACACAAACAAGAACAATTGATATGAAGCTTGATCTTCAAGTGAAGAATGAAGAGAAACAAAAAGGAGTATAAGAGAATAACAATTGATATATGAACTAGAAAGTAAATTGTAAGAAGTAAATGACAAGAATTAAAGAGCAAGAATTAAAGAACAAAATAGAAAATAGAATAGGAAGAAGATGAAGGGAAGGCGCCACAAATTGAATCATCATTGAGAAGAAGATTGAATTTGATAAGCCAAGGGAAGATTCCCCACTTGAATATGGAAATTCAAGATAAGAATCAATGGTTCAACTCATGAACCAAGAAGAGGAGAACCGTTGGACTAAAATATAGGCAAATATACCCAGTCGTGCAAGTAATACGGTGGTGAGACCGATATTGTTCCCACGAGGATTGGATGTCAATTACCAATTCACAAGTTCAACAACTATCTAGACTATTCAAAACAAACAAAACAAAAGGAATAAAATCTTTTTGTATTTTTGTCGAATACTTGGAATGCGAAAAGAATATGTTTGGATTAAACTTCATCAAACCTCTGCCTCATGCAATACCAGGACTAGATACCTCCCATTCATGCTTCAAATATTAAAATCAACCCACTAGATTACTCAAGCCCTGATTCCTCAGATGACAAGAGCCTAAATCCACTAATAGACCCTAATTCCTTAGGTGACCTAGATTAATGAATTTGCATTAGGATTAGGGATTACGCGATTACTAATAAACCAAACTCCATTCCTAGATGCAAGGTTTACTAGGTGATTAATTTCAGTTCTGGTTTTAATACGAATTTTCCAATTGCATATCAAAACACTAATCAAGTCATGGGGGTGCTAGCCACAACAGGCATTAAGCATGGAAATCAATCACTAATAGAGAAACATAAACACAGATTAATCAGTCAAGACAAATACATGAAGTTTAGTTTAGTTACATCTAATCCTAACCAAAAAGGGATTTAGCCACTCATGGTTACAGAGAAAGCCAAAATAAAAGCAATAGAGAAAAGGGAAAGGAAGAACTCCATAGCAGCTTCCCACAGTAGTCCAATGACCCCCTCTCAAGGCTCCTTCTAGGGTTGGAACCCTTTTCACAGCCTCCAAGAATCCTTTAGGTTAAAATTTGTCTGATGGATCTATGTCAGAGACCCCCCAGAATCCCTTTTTCTGTCTGTGGGCGCGCTTTCAAATTTGGAGCATCACGGCCGTGAGCCTCATCACGGCTAGGCCGTGATCGGTTCTGCCTGGCCTGTCACGGCCGTGATGGTTATCACGACTAGGCCGTGACAGCTTCTGACTTTTACCTTCAATCTTCTCAGTTTTCTTGATCATGGCCGTGATGGTCATCACGGCTAGGCCGTGATGGGCTCTGCTTGGCTCATTTTCTTCACTTTTCAAGCTCTATTTCATCCAAGCTCCATCACGGCTGATTCTGAGCATTTTTCCTTAAATTCCTGCAAAACAACACCAAGAAACCGCTTCACCCGTTCCAAGGGAAAAACTAACAAAAATAAAATAAAGAATGCCTAATCTATATGAGAAATGCATGCAAAAGTGTACAGGAAACATGATGTAAAATCATACTATCAAGAACTCTCAACTCTCTCTAGAAATCTCAAGTGTGAGAAAACTCAATTGTATTCAAAACGTCCAAAATGATTTACATAAAGCCTATTTATAGGCTTATCCTACTTAAGGTGCAAGCTAGACTAACTTGAAGTGCAAGTTACTCTTCTAAGTCCTAATGGGCTTGGAACACTCTTAAGCCCAATTACAAGCCTAACTAAATCAAAACCCGTACAGAATTTTGTGCTAAAATTGTAGCCCAATTTTAGTCATGATAGACGCCGAATCATGTCTTGAGTCAAAAATAAGATTTGTAGCTAATCTTCTAAGCTTTCCAATGCATCCAAGATCACTTCAATCGGACATCTACAACTAAAGAAACAGCCAAAATAGTGAAGCATGTTCGATTTAGATTTGCTTCAAAGTTGACTTGCCCTCATAGGCCCATTAAGGTTGTGTTTCCAAGGATCACATCATTGATGACGGATCTAGGCAAGTATACCTAGTCGTGCAAGTAATACGGTGGTGAGACCGTTTATCGTTCCCACGAGGACTGTGACAATTACTAACACGTACCGAATCAATTACTATCTAAGCGAATATTTGGATTGAAGGGATCTCGATAGTAAATACCAAGCCCAAATACGATTTAAACCAAAAACAAACAAAATAAAGAGAAAAGTTCTTTGTGGGTTTTTGTCGAACACTAGGAAGGCAGTTACAGGAATTCTTCAAATATAAGAACAACGCTGGGATTAGGTTCACTAAACTTCATCCCCATGCAACGACATGACTCATAAACAGTTTCTACTTCAATTATGACAATCAATCCACTAAATTACTCAAGCCCCGATTCCTCAGATGACAAGAGCCTAAATCCACTAATAGAACCTAATTCCTTAGGTGGCCTAGATTAGTGAATTCGCATTAAGATTAGGGATTATGCGATTACTATTAAACCAAACTCCATTCCTAGACGCAAGGGTTACTAGGTGATTGATCTCAGTCCCGGTTCTAATACGAATTTCCCAATTACATATCAAAACACTAATCGAGTCATGGGGGTGCTAGCCACAACAAGCATTAAGCATAGACAATCAATCACTCAATAGAGAAGTAAAAACTATATTACAAAATCAAGTCGGATACATGAGAATTCAGAGATAGCTACACCTAACCCCAACAATGGAGGTTTAGCTACTCATGATCATAGCTACAACCAAAGAAATATAGATTAGAGGGAGGAAAAACTCCATGGAATCCTTGTGCCACTGCCCCTGTGTCAGCGAGAATATTTTAGGGTTCAAAAACTGTTTTTCTTCTGTTCTGCTCGTGCTCCTTTATAGATCCGGATTCGCGTCACGGCCGTGACGCTTTCTTCCTTGGCGCGCATTCAAATATTGGAACATCACGGCCGTGACGCCCATCACGGGCAGGCCGTGATAGCTTCTGCCTTCACCAAATGAACTGCCACGGCCGTGATGGCCGTCACGGCTTGACCGTGACAGATTCTGCCAAGAGGGGGTCTGGCTCCATTAACATGTCACGGCCGTGATGGGGATCACTGCTAAGCCATGACAGATTCTGACTTTTGCCTTCGTTTCTCTCAATTATTTCTCGATCACGGCCGTGAGGGTCATCACGGCTAGGCCGTGATGGGCCCTGCCTGGGTCATTTTCTTCACTTCTTAAGCTCTGTCTTCATCCAAGCTCCATCATGGCTAATCTTGAGCATTTTTCCTTTAATTCCTGCAAAACAACACCGAGAAACCGCCTTACCCGATCCAAGGTAAAAACTAATAAAATCCAATCAAATATGCCTAAACTATATGAAAAATGCATGTAAAAATGTACAGGAATTATGATGTGAAATCACACTATCAAATCACCCCAAGCTTATTCAATTGCTTGTCCTTAAGAAATCACTAAGGCCAAAAGAGATAAATAATCAAAGCTTGTATAGTGAACCAAGAACCCGAGTAGTAACTAATCCAAGTAACAAGCATTTTCAATAAGTACTCAAGAGACAATCAGTTGCAAGTCCAATTAGAAGCTTAGGTTTCTTAGACTCATATTCTCACTGATTTGGGCACTCTTTCTCACCTGAAGATCACCCCCAACCTTGTTCATTTACTTGGCACTCTTTCTTGCCTCACTCAAGTGTTTAGGGATATATGACATTTCGCTCAATTTCCTCAAGGAATGAATCCTACCATACGCTTGACTATTAACCGAATCTCTGCTTTATTAATGAAAATAATTAAGAATCAAGAGGTCTTTTTCTTTGGTTGTAACGGGGCCATGGGATTAGTCGTTAGGTGGGGAAATCAAGAAAAGGTTATTTCAAGAAGGCTACACAAAATATCAAGCATTGCACAACACGATACCTTTTAAAATACCTTTTTGAGTTTTGATTCTTTTTTCTACCTTTCTTTCTTTTCTTTTCTTTTTTTCATTTTATTTCTCACTTCCTTTTTGTCATCCCATTCTCTATATATATTTCTTTTTCTTTTTCTAATTTTTTTTAAATAAGGGGAGATTTTCAATCCAAGAGAAATATTTTTCTAACTTTCTCATCCCATACTTTTTCAACTACCTTTTTACCCTTTTGTAATACTTTAGAAGGTCTCTCTTCAAGCATCATTCATCAAAGTAATTTAAGGTACCAAGAAAAGTGTTTTATTCTTTCAGGCTCAAAATTGGGCAACTAAGGGGGTAGCATTTAGTCATTCAAAGCTCAGAAGGCCAGAAAAATATCTAGTGCCTCTATCATTTTCAAAAATGTTTTCAAAAATTTTTAAGCTTCAAAATGGTTTCAAGTCAAGTTCTAGAGAAAACAATCCAAGAGGAATAACACTCTAATCACATGGAATGGGGTAAATTTAGTGAGTACCCCTTTTGGCACAAAATCTCACATTTTGTAGTTCAAAAATTAGTGAGGAACACAAATCTACAGCACCACATGCTAATTATCAACTATCACAGATCATCTCAAGCATTTTTGTTTGCAGCCTTATCACAAGAATACAAATTGGGTTCAACAATTCACTATCACAATTTATTTGGCACTCAGTTCTCACAATTGGATGCAAAATTTAGGCAAGGGGCAATCTAATCATGTGAATCATGCAAAGCTATCATGCAAAACTATATGAATGCAACATGAACAATGCAAAAATACCCCTACCCCAAGCTTAAGAACTTACATTGTCCCCAATGTAAATAATCAAGTTGGAGAGAGGAAAGAAAAACTGGAATGACTTACCGAGGCGGTATCGGGTGCTGGTTCACATGCCTAGTCAGAACGGATTGCATGAAAATTGGGTCACGGCCGTGATGCCTATCACGGGCAGGCCGTGATGCATTCTGGTCCATAGGGGTAGCCTGTCACGGCCGTGACCGCCATCACGGCTAGGCCGTGATGCTCTCTGATCTTTAGGGTCCTTCCATCACACCCGTGATGGGGATCACGACTGAGCCGTGATCCTTTCTGATCTTCAACTCTGGCTCATCACGGCCGTGACTAGTGTCACGGCCTGGGCATGATGGTTACTGACTTTGTTGTCTCTGCCCTTTTTGCTTCTCCTTCCTCCTTTTCCTGAAAACACTTAACAAACCTATTAATCTATGATATTTTCCTCTTGATCTTCTCAAATTATTCAAGAGGGCAAAATCAAAAACAAAAAGAAAAATGAAAAGAAAACTTGGGTTGCCTCCCAATAAGCGCTTCTTTAGCGTCACTAGCTTGACGGGTAGATGACCTCAAGGATCATGAAGGCGCACAGATGAGATCAATCTCTCGATGTCGCCACCCAAGTAGGCCTTAAGTCTTTGGCCATTGACCTTGAAGGTCCTTTTTGAAGTAGGATCCTCCACTTCCACAGCTCCATGAGGTGAGACTTCCTTGACAATGAACGGGCCCGACCACTTAGACTTCAACTTTCTCGGAAACAATCTCAGTCGGGAATTGAACAGTAAAACTTGTTGTCTCGGCTGAAATGTTTTCATCACGATCTTCTTGTCGTGGTAGGTCTTGACTCGCTGCTTGTAAATGGCTGCATTCTCATATGCATTAAGGTGCATCTCTTTTAATTCATGCAGCTGATTCACTCTTTTCTCACCCGCCAGAGTGGCATCAAAATTCAAGAACTTCAATGCCCAAAAGGCTCGATGCTCCAACTCTACGGGCAGATGACATGCCCTTCCATAGACCATCTGAAACGGGGATAACCCCACAGAAGTTTTCATTGCAGTCCCGTAGGCCCACAAGACATCGTCCAGCTTCTTTGCCCAATCTCTTCTTGAAGCGGCCACAGTCTTTTCCAGAATTCTTTTAATCTCTCGGTTAGAGACCTCCGCTTGCCCATTTGTTTGCGGATGATGGGGAGATGTCACCTTGTGCCTCACATCATACTTGGCCAACACATTTCTCAGTTGTGAGTTGCAAAAGTGAGATCCCCCATCACTTATAAGAACTCTTGGGACACCGAACCGGGCAAAGATGTTCTTCTTGATGAATCTAATCACTGTCTGGGCATCATTCTGCGATGTTGCAATGGCCTCCACCCATTTGGAGACATAGTCCACCGCCACCAAGATATATTGATTGGAGAATGAAGATGGAAGTGGACCCATAAAGTCTATGCCCCAGCAGTCAAATACCTCAACCTCCAATATATTCTGCAGTGGCATCTCATCCCTCTTTGAAATGTTCCCGGTCCTCTGGCACTTGTCACAACTCTTCACATGGTTGTAAGAGTCCTTGAAGATTGAGGGCCAAAAGAACCCAGATTGGAGGACCTTTGCAGCTGTCTGATCCCCATTGTAGTGTCCACCATAGGGAGAGTTATGACAATGCCACAAAACTTTCCTTGCTTCCTCTTGACTAATGCACCTCCTCCATAAGCCATCCGGTCCAACCTTGAATAGAAATGGATCATCCCACATGAATTGGTTGGCATCTCGGAAGAACTTCTTCTTTTTTTGCCAAGTGAGGTGCTCTGGAACAATGCTGGCTGCTTTGAAATCTGCCATGTCGGCAAACCATGGTCTCTCATGTACCAATAATAAAGCCTCATCCGGACACTCATCCCGAATGTCCTTTTCTTTAGCAGCCACCTCCTCATTCACTAACCGAGACAAGTGGTCAGCCACCACATTCTCGCTGCCCTTTTTGTCCTTGATGACTAAATCAAACTCCTGCAACAATAGAATCCACCTTATAAGTCTTGGTTTAGAATCTAACTTAGTCAACAAATATTTAATCGCAACATGATCAGTAAAAACAGTGACTTGTGACCCAATTAAGTAGGAACGAAATTTTTCCAATGCAAACACTATGGCCAGTAACTCTTTTTCAGTTGTTGCATAATTCACTTGGTTCTCGTTGAGAACCTTGCTAGCATAGTGAATGACATGGAAAACTTTGTCCCTTCGCTGCCCCAAAACTGCCCCAACTGCGTAGTCACTGGCATCACACATTAATTCAAATGGCGACTCCCAGTTGGGTGCAACAAGGATGGGGGCAAAATCAACTTGTCTTTCAAAATTTGAAAAGAGTTAAGACAAGCAGTGTCAAACAGAAATGGGGTGTCCTTGTTCAAAAGGCTACACAGTGGCTTGGCTATCTTTGAAAAGTCCATGAGGAACCACCGGTAGAAGCCTGCATGCCCAAGGAAACTCCTCACACCCTTGACATTCACTGGCGGAGGTAGTTTCTCAATCACATCAATCTTGGACTTGTCCACTTCGATCCCCTTAGCTGAAATTTTGTGCCCAAGCACAATGCCTTCCTGCACCATAAAATGACACTTCTCCCAATTTAAGACTAATCCATGCACCTCTTTAACACAGCAGCAAGGTTAGACAAACAGTTATCATAAGAGGAACCGAAAACAGAAAAGTCATCCATGAAAACCTCAATGTATTTTTCTACCATATCAGAAAAGATGGAAAGCATGCACCTTTGAAATGTCGCAGGCGCATTACAAAGACCGAAAGGCATCTTCCGATAGGCAAAAACTCCAAACGTGCATGTGAAAGCAGTTTTCTCTTGGTCTTCCGGGTTAACCGCAATTTGGTTATAACCCGAATAACCATCCAAGAAACAGTAGTAAGCTTGCCCGGCCAACCTCTCCAACATCTGGTCCATGAATGGAAGTGGGAAGTGATCCTTCCTAGTAGCTTGATTAAGCTTCCGGTAATCTATACACATTCGACAACCAATGACTGTTCTAGTTGGGATCAACCCATTCTTCTCGTTGTGCACGACGGTCATGCCACCCTTCTTTGGAATCACTTGTACCGGACTCATCCAAGCACTATCAGAAATCGGATAGATCATTCAAGCTTCAAGGAGTTTCAGCACCTCCTTCTTCACCACTTCTTTCATTGTAGGATTGAGCCTCCTCTGCGGTTGGACCACCGATTTAAATTCAGCCTCCATCATGATCTTGTGCATACAAATTGTGGGGCTAATACCTTTCAAATATGATATGGACCATCCAATAGCTGTTTTATGCTCTCGAAGCACCCTTACAATCTTCTCTTCTTCCAATTTGGACAGTACATTACTCACTATGACAGGGTCTTCATCATTCTCACCAAGAAAGACATACTTCAAGTGGGGCAGTAGAGGTTTAAGCTCCAACTCAAGCTTCTCTTGGACTTCATCCTTCTTGAGTTATTCTTTCTTAGTGTTCACAGCAAGCTGCTTGGGTTGAGCTTCCAAATCACACAAACAGTCTTCTAACTCCTTCTCCTCTTCTTCATCAAGATTTTCAATAGAGTTCATAATTACCCTCTCAAGAGTAGAGGAAGTGTGCTGCTGTGCAAGGACTTCATTGGCCACTACATCCACAATATCCATGCGGAAGCAATTCTCTTCATCACTCGGGCGATGCATGGCTTCAAACACATTGAAAGTGACCTCTTCATCTTGCACTGAGTCGAAGCTGGCCCTTTTGTACGTCTATCAACGCACGACCAATTGCAAGAAAGGGTCTCCCCAATATAAGTGGAACTTCTGCATCCTCCTCCATGTCTAATATCACAAAATCCGCTGGGAAGATAAACTTGTCCACTTTAACCAAGACGTCTTCCACAATACCATAAGGACGCTTGATTGATCTATCAGCTAGTTGCAATGCCATCCTTGTTGGTTTCACCTCACCACCTCCAAGCTTGTTCAAAATTGAAAGCGGTATCAAGTTGATACTCGCTCCCAAGTCACATAAGGCCTTCCCAATAGTGCAAGGGATTGTAAAACTACCAGGATCTTTAAGCTTTGGAGGTAGCTTCCTCTGAAGTATTGCACTGCACTCCTCTGTCAAGGCAACAGTCTCACCTTCTTTGAATTTTATTTTCTTTGTGAGCAACTCCTTCATGAACTTTGCATAGGTTGGCATCTGCTCTAGTGCTTCAGCAAAGGGTATGTTGATCTGTAACGGCTTGAAGATATCAAGGAACTTGGCAAACTGTTCTTCCTTCTCTTTTTTCTTGCTCAAATGAGGATATGGCAGCTTCACATAAGAGGGGATCACTTGAGGCTTGTCTCCATCTTTCAAAATCTGACTTTTAGTTCTTCTCAAAATCGAATTTTCATCTACTAATTTTTCCCTCTTGACTTTTTCATTGTCTTTTTCTTCCTCCTTTACTACAACCTATTTGCCTTTTTCCTTTTTCAATTCAGTTTTTTCAGCATTCACCTCTGTTTTCTCATCAACTCTCTGATTTTCCACCAAGGGCTCACCACTCTCTTCCTCAAGGATTTTACCACTCCTCAACACAATAGCCTTGCAATGCTCTTTGGGATTAGTTTGAGTATTACCTGAAAAACTGCTGCTAGACTGCTCTGCTAGTTGCTTTGCAATCTGTCCAACTTGAACCTCCAAGTTCTTTATAGAAGCATCAGTGTTTTTCTGGTTTGACATGGACATATGCATGAACTGATTGAGGGTGTTTTCCAAGATAGAAGTCCGATCTTGAGGTGGTGGTGTGGGTTGAGGCTTGCTTGCTTGTCCGGTATCTTGTTTCCAACCAAAACTCGGTTGAGTCCTCCATCCCTTGGTTGTAGTTGTTGGAGTATTGGTTGTTTCCTGGCCGCCCATAGTTCCCCATATAATTAGCTTCCTCATGGGAACTAGGCGGTGCCTCACATCTTCCATTATCATGATCTCCTCCACAAAAATCATATCGCATTACATGTTGAGGAGGCATGGTTGTCCCTTGAACAGTTTGGAGTTGTTGTGGGAGTTGAGCGAGTTGCTTGGTAATGGACTCCAGTTGTTGTGTCATGAGTTTATTCTGAGCCAACAGTGCAGATTGTGAATCTAACTCCAACACTCCCCTTCTGGATGTGGGACCCCGATCATGATGCATCAAATAATCATTCGATGCCATAGCCTCTATCAAAATCAGTGCTTCCTCTGCTATCTTTGTATTCATGGAACCTCCATCTGAGGCATCCAACATATACCTAGTAGACGGCCTCAGTCCATTGCAGAATGTTTGCATTTGGGTATGATCATCAAACCCATGATTTGGACATCTTCGGAGCAATTCCTTGAACCTTTCCCAAGCGTCATGAAGAGTCTCACCTTCTTGCTGAGCGAAGCTTATGATGTCGCCCCTTGTCTTCACAAATCTTGAGGTGGGGAAGAACCTTGCCAGAAATTTTGCCTCTAAATCATCTCATGTAGTAATGCTCCCCCTTGGTTGAGATTGGAGCCAAGCCTTGGCCCTATCCCTTAAAGAGAAGGGAAACGCCCTTAGGCGGATTGCATCCTCAGAGGCACCATTATGCTTCATCGTATCACATATCTCAATGAAGTTGGAGATATGACTATTGGGATCTTCCTTTTCCAACTCGGCAAACTGATTTTGTGCAACCAAATTCAAAAGAGCTGGCTTGATTTCAAAATTGTTGCAGTTAATTGGGGGCCTCACTATGCTAGTGACATGCCGATTGACATTTGTATTGCCGTAGTCACCCAGTGTCCTCCGTGGTGGAGCAACTTCACCATTGTCTGCCATTCTGAGTTTTTCTTGATGAACTTGAGAGATGGAAGTCTCTTGTTCTTCTTGTTGCTGTTCTAACAGTTTCTGATCTCTTGCTTGCCTTCGATTCTTCCTAGCCGTTCTTTCAATCTTTGGATCGTGGAGGAGTTGGTCAGCTGGGATAGTACCTCGCATACACAAACAGTCTAGCAAACAAGAGTGTTAGCAGTAAAAGTCAGCACACAAACAGTAACTATACCAGAAAAATATGACAGCAACACATAAAAATGGCAGCGAACAGATCACCACAGAATTTTTTTTTTGTGCTTTTGCTTAAATTAGTAACCGAAATGGGTATGCTAATATTGAAACACAGTCCCCGGCAACGGCGCCAAAAACTTGTTGACGGATCTAGGCAAGTATACCTAGTCGTGCAAGTAATACGGTGGTGAGACCGTTTATCGTTCCCACGAGGACTGTGACAATTACTAACACGTACCGAATCAATTACTATCTAAGCGAATATTTGGATTTAAGGGAGCTCGATAGTAAATACCAAGCCCAAATACGATTTAAACCTAAAACATACAAAATAAAGAGAAAAGTTCTTTGTGGGTTTTTGTTGAACACTCGGAAGGCAATTACAGGAATTCTTCAAATATAACAACAACGCTGGGATTAGGTTCACTAAACTTCATCCCCATGCAACGACATGACTCATAAACAGTTTCTACTTCAATTATGACAAACAATCCACTAAATTACTCAAGCCCCGATTCTTCAAATGACAAGAGCCTAAATCCACTAATAGACCCTAATTCCTTAGGTGGCCTAGATTAGTGAATTCGCATTAAGATTAAGGATTATACGATTACTAGTAAACCAAACTCCATTCCTAGACGCAAAGGTTACTAGGTGATTGATCTCAGTCCCGGTTCTAATACGAATTTCCCAATTGCATATCAAAACACTAATCGAGTCATGGGGGTGCTAGCCACAACAAGCATTAAGCATAGACAATCAATCACTCAATAGAGAAGTAAAAACTATATTACAAAATCAAGTCGGATACATTAGAATTCAGAGATAGTTACACCTAACCCCAATAATGGAGGTTTAGCTACTCATGATCATAGCTACAACCAAAGAAATATAGATGAGAGGGAGGAAAAACTCCATGGAATCCTTGTGCCACTGCCCCTGTGTCAGAGAGAATATTTTAGGGTTCAAAAACTGTTTTTCTTCTATTTTTCTCGTGCTCCTTTATAGATCCGGATTTGCGTCACGACCGTGACGCTTTCTGCCTTGGCGCACATTCAAATATTGGAACATCACGGCCGTGATGCCCATCACGGGCAGGCCGTGATAGCTTCTGCCTTCACCAAATGATCCGCCACGTAGTGATGGCGCGTCACGGCAAGCGTGACAGATTCTGCCAAGAGGGGGTCTGGCTCCATTAACATGTCACGACCGTGATGGGGATCACGGCTAAGCCGTGACAGCTTCTGACTTTTGCCTTCTTTTATCTCAATTATTGCTCGATCACGGCCGTGAGGGTCATCACGGCTAGGTCGTGATGGGCTCTGCCTGGGTCATTTTCTTCACTTCTTAAGCTTTGTCTTCATCCAAGCTCCATCATGGCTAATCTTGAGCATTTTTCCTTGAATTCCTGCAAAACAACACCAAGAAACCGCCTCACCCGATCCAAGGTAAAAACTAATAAAATCAAATCAAATATGCCTAAACTATATGAAAAATGCATGTAAAAATGTACAGGAATTATGATGTGAAATCACACTATCAATCATCCCCTCCTTGGCCCCATTGGCCCAATAGAAAGGATTTTGTATATACTTCCTAACAGAGAGATAGGCCTAAACTCCCATAATTTTTGTGGATTTTCAACCTCTGGGATAAGAACAACAAATTAAGACATTATTCCTTTCCCCATAAATGGTCCACTATCATGCCAAAAGGAATAATGTCTTACTTTGTTGCTCTTATCCCAAAGGTTGAAAATCCACAAAAATCAGGGGAGTTTAGGCCTATCTCTATGTTAGGAAGTATATACAAAATCCTATCTAATGGTTCAATGGGGCCAAGGAGGGGATGATGTGATCCTAGGAAGCACAACCTTAATGGGCCAATGGGGGCATGTCAACTTTGAAGCAAATCTAAATCAAACCTGCTTTACTATTTTGGCTGTTTCTTGAGTTGTAGATGTCCGATTGACGTGATCATGGATGCATTGGAAAGCTTAGCAGATTATCTACAAATCTTATTTTTGACTCAAGACCTTATTCGGCGTATATCATGACTAAAATTGGGCTACAAGTTTAGCACGAAATTCTGTACGGGTTTTGATTTAGTTAGGCTTGTAATTGGGCTTAAGAGTGTTCCAAGCCCATTAGGACTTAGAAGAGTAACTTGCACTTCAAGTTAGTCTAGCTTGCACCTTAAGTAGGATGAGCCTATAAATAGGTTTTATGGAAATCATTTTGGAAGTTTTGTAATACGACTGAGTTTTCTCACACTTGAGATTTCTAGAGAATTAAGAGTTCTCCTCTTCTTGGTTCATGAGTTGAACCATTGATTCTTATCTTGAATTTCCATATTCAAGTGGTGAATCTTCCCTTGGCTTATCAAATTCAATCTTCTTCTCAAAGATGATTCAATTTGTGGTGCCTTCCCTTCATCTTCTTATCTTCTTCTCAAAGATAATTCAATTTGTGGCACCTTCCCTTCATCTTCAAATTGTGGCGCCTTCCCTTCATCTTCTTATCTTGAATTTCCATATTCAAGTGGGGAATCTTCCCTTGGCTTATCAAATTCAATCTTCTTCTCAAAGATGATTCAATTTGTGGTGCCTTCCCTTCATCTTCTTCCTATTCCGTTTCCTATTTTGTTCTTTAATTCTTGCTCTTTAATTCTTGTCATTTACTTCTTGAAATTTACTTTCTAGTTCATATATCAATTGTTATTCTCTTTTACATCTTTTTGTTTCTCTTGATTCTTCACTTGAAGATCAAGCTTCATATCAATTGTTCTTGTTTGTATTTGATCTTGCATTTTTAGCAATTGAAATCAAAGAATGATCCTAAAATGTTAGTGATCTATGTCTTGATCACATCATGTGGTATCCAGAGCTAGATCTTTGATCTTCAATTGTTTTGAATTTTTTATCAATTTTTTTTTTCAAATTCTATGATGATCTTTGAGTTGGAGCCAAATTCATGTTTAAAATTTCACATGCTAGTGGCACCATTTACCATAAGAATTGGATGATGAAAAGTAATTTGAATCCAATTGTGGTCATGGATCTAGAAGACAGTCCATGTGATCACAGTACCCTCAGCCTGTATATGCTGACGACAGTTCTCCCACCATTGTCAGCTTCCTCTGTCAGCATAAAGGTCCCAAAGATGACATTCTGCTGCTCGTTGCATCCCATAGCTAGGAAGATCTTCTCAGTCTCCATCATCGACAATAAGGCACCCTCAGGGTCGTAAGCTCTCTTGAAAGAAGGTGGTTTGTTGCACTGGAACTTGTCCACAGACGACTGTTAAATACAGAGAACCAAGCAGGAAGAACTAATGGTTCTTAATTCTAAAGCATCATTATCTATAATTAATTTAGACAATTCAAACAAGAGTACACATAAGACTCGCAACAGACTCATACCACGACCTGATAGGACAAACCTGCTCTGATACCACTAAATGTGACACCTTCTACCTCGCATGTTTTCAAAAGCGATAACACATATATAAAAAGGGAAAGAACACATGCAAATAATATCATAATATTAAAAACTGGACAGAGACTGCTGCATTTTAACATAACGTGAAAAAACCAACACATGTTTCTAAAGAAACATAACATAAAAAAAACCATAAACGAACCCAAACCCGATGTCACACTACAAAGCTGGTATAACCAATCTGATAAACAACTCGGATAAACAAATTGAAACTAGACATAACTAAACTACTGATAGCGGGAAATCCTAAATACGAGTCGTGGCTCCTCAGAGTCACTTCTCAACTGGCAGCTCACCGACCTCTGCATAAAAGATACATGCCACAGACAAGAAACATAGAGATAGGGAGTAAGAAACATGTATACGAATATAATGGCAAGGAAGCAGCTAGCAAGACGAGCATACATCAAACAAGCATGTTATAACAAACAACAAATATAACATAACAGTTATCATCATAGAAACGTGTATGTTGTGCAATGCAACTCTGTTCCACTACTTAATTATGCATGTGGGTCCAAACTATCTCAGGAAGTCAACTTCAGAGTTACATCTCCACATTGGCCAATAAGCACCAGCGTCGGGGCAGTTCACCTTACCATGGGTGGACCTCTAGGATAGCCGACACACCTTATTCTCAGATGCGCCATCACGAGGGCGCATGATTCACCTAACTCTCAGATGAATCACTGCGGACGTCCGGATCGTCTTACACTCGGACGACCTCCCTTATGTTGGACAACCTCCACTAACATCTCTGATGCGTGAACGTATGCTAGACACAACACACAAACACAATCACCACCTCCTCTTGGGCCACTCGGCTACCCAAGTTTATCACCATCAACACCTCGACCACTCGGCTATCGAGGATTATCATTATAGTTTCGTATTTATCTTTTAAACACTCTGGTTGTTCCGCACCAGAGATTATCACCTTGACCATCAAGCATCAAGGCCCCCTTGGCCACTTGGCTACCAAGGTACATCATCAACTTTAACACTCTTGCCGTTAAGAACTAGAAATTACCACCTTGACCATCATACATCAAGGCCCCCTTGGCCATTAGGCTTCCAAGGGACATTATTGTCTTTAAGTTATCTAACTTGTCTTTACTTGGTTTAGTGTCTTCTTCGTTATTAGAAGCGTTTGGGGGTGAAACACCCCTTATTACTGTTTTCTGGGTTTTGGCATGTACAGGTTAGCACGAGCGTGCTGACTGTTAAGTCAAGCACGATCGTGCTCAATGGAACGTGGCCATATTGTTTCTGGGCAGAAGGGTTGAACAACCCTTACTAAGTTTCCTAGGGCATTCAAAGATCAAACCTATTGGTTTAAGCTACACCATCAATCATAAGTTTCATTATCTTAAATTGTTCCCATGTCTTTTACTTCCAGCTTCATTATTAACGTCCCTAAAACACTCACTAATCAATCCTAGGGTCTTTGACTAAGCCCTATGAACATAACCTTTCCTCTCATACTATATTCATGTATTATGAACAACTGGGAAAACATCCCTTAATTCTCATTATTATTAACGTCTTAACATCATTGTTAGCATTAACATCCTCAACAATCAACACTCATTAAGAGCATAACATCAAACAACAGCCAATAACATCATAACTCATCATAAATATGGCATCATAACATCATCATATTCATAACAAACAACAATCATTGACAAGAACATTCATACCAATATTATCATCACAAACAGATAATCATCAAATAGCAATTAGGCATATAAACATGTTATCAAAAGGAAAGGTTCATGGGTAACCCTTCGTCTTACGCTACCCCCAAGCCTACATACTCATACTATTCTTTCTCCCCATACCTGGTATGAAGATTCCCGAACGATAACGTTGGCAAACTAGACATGTTCCCTGGAGCGGCTCGACGAGTTCCCCAAGCCTTGGCCAAACAAGAAGAGGATAACCAATTAGTCTCTAGATCTAACAATAGAAAAGAAACTACGAGAGAGGGAAGACAATGTTACCTTAAACGATACTATCATGCTACTTCTCTCCCAAAACTAGAGCAAGAACACCAAGAACTTCAAGGGGTTCAAGTGAAGGAAGAGAGAAGAGGTTTCTGCCACACTAAGATTGCCTAATGTGCCAAAATAGGGTTTAACACGGTAATCCTCATGCTACTGTTCTATTTATAGACTCTGAGACCTGAGCACGACCGTGCACCCCCCCGAGCACGGGCAAGCTTACAATAGCGTCTCTGTGACACCAATCCCTTGCACGACCGTGCTTCCTATTAAGCACGGTCGTGCTTGTGACTCAAACAGTCACAAGACATAACTTGACCACGAACGTGCTGACTCATGAGCACGGTTGTGCTTCTGACTCATGGCGTGCTCATGCATTAAGAAGGGATTTCTCACTAAAAATCCCACTTAGCCCCTTTCTATACCGTCATAGGCAAACAAGGCATACACAACTAGCGCTTATACGAAAAATGGGGTGTTACAATTCCACCCCGCTTATAAAAATTTCGTCATCGAAATTTCTATCACCTCAACTGGTTAAACTTTCACCAATTAAGCTCGTACCTTGGGTTGAGTCATTGGACTCGGAGACTTCAGATCCACTAAGAGAGTAGACCCTCCCAGTGGTCTTCAGCCTATTGACTTGAGTCTTCCGATTCCTGCTAACACTCTGTGCTTCTGACTTTCCTTCTTCACAGTTCCGACTGAAGTGGCCATATTTGCCACACTTGAAACAAATGATTTCCGGCTCCTTTCATTGATGGGTATAGTGACCTTCTCCACATTTACCACATCTGATAGGGCTAGAGGAATCCCAGTCCTTAGGCTTACCTGCTGAGAATCACTGCTCCTTTCCACTCTTCTTGAAGTCCCGACCGACTGGGGATAGACGCTATCTGCCTTCATCCTTCTGATTGGTTCTCCCACTTTCTTGTGAATCCGAGTTCTTGCGGCTTGCCACCCTGGACTTGTAGGTGTCTTCGTAGATCCTACACTTGTTCCCGAAAACTGGGAAGACTCGGATCTCCTGGTAGCTGATAGCCTGCTTGATTTCTGGACGTAGACCAGCCTTAAACTTTACGCACTTGGAGCGGTTGTCTGCCACATACTGATACAATGTATAGTAATGGGAGAGCTCCTCGAACTTAGCTGCATACTCTCACACTGACATGTTGCCCTGCTTCAGCATCAAAAACTCCATCTCCTTCTTGTCCTTGATGTCCGTCGGAAAGTACTTCTCTAGAAACCTGTCCTTGAAGACAGTCCATGTGATCGCAATACCCTCGACCTGTATATGCTAACGACAGTTATCCCACCCGTGCTCAGCCTCTTTTGTCAGCATAAAGGTCCCATAGATGACCTGCTGCTCGTTGCATCCCATAGTTCTGAAGATCTTCTCAGTCTCCTTCATCCACAATAAGGCACCCTCATGGTTGTAAGCTCCCTTGAAAGAAGGCGGGTTGTTTCGTTGGAACTTGTCCAATCCCTGAAACTCAGCTGGTCCATCATTGTTGTTGTTGTTCTGGTTCTGGCCTATGACGTTGGCAAGCAGTGCCAAAGCATCAGCTATCGCCTCATCGTTCCTACCTCTTCCTGCCAATGGTTCCTGCATTTATCCATGACGACTGTTAAATACAGAGAACCAAGCAGGAAGAAGTCGATCAACTATTACCCATATCGCGTCATGTCCTTTCCTGGTCCTTGGCAAGCTTGTCACAAAATCTATCGCAATACCATCCCATTTCCATTCTGGGATGCTCAAAGGTTGTAGCATTCCTGCTGGTCTTTGATGTTCGGTTTTAACTTTTTGATATATAAAATCGGAAGAAACATATTCCATCACGTCTCTCTTCATCCCGTACCACCAATACAACCACACTTGAGGTCTTGATACATCTTTGTTGCTCCCGGATGCATACTCAGTTTACTCTTGTGGGCTTCCTCAAGAAACAACTTTTTGAGCCTGGAATCGTCCGGTACACAAATCATTTCACCGAACCTTAAGATTCCATCTGTTCCCTCTTTGAATTCTGATGTTGCTCCTTGTCGCACCAATTCCCTCTCTTCCTGTAGCTACTGGTCACTTTCTTGTTTCTCTTGTATTTGTTCCATCAATCCATTGGAAACAATAATCATACCTAAGCAAAGCTTTCCTGGTGAGATCTCTACCATTAACCGTATATCCCGAAACTGCTCTATCAAGACATCTGCTACCACATTTTCTTTAGTAGATCAAAAACTATAACTTTAATGAAATTCAAGATATTTAATTTTTTCTTAATTATATTTATATAATGAATTTTAATATTAGATAAAAGTTAATGTTACTTATTTTTATATAGAGTTTAAATTAATTTATTTAATTAAATAAATAATTTTAATTAAACATTTAACAAATCGAATTCGAATAGTTAAAAAATTGTATTTATAGCCAAAGCCAACTTTTTAGCTGGAAGAAGACAAATTTATCCGCATAAAAATGGGTATAAAATAGAAACAGTTATCTTATTTGGACGACATAAATACGACAACCCAATCCACAACTCTACTATTCAGTGACAATTTCTTAACTTTGACTATTATGCAGTGGTATCTTTGAAATTTGACCTTTTTTAATAAAAAAAATTGAAAGGACAACTTTCTTGAGTATTAACATTTTTGATTAATTACGTGCAAATATTTGATTAATCACATGTAAATATTTGGTTAATTCAATTCATTATATGGTTAATGCATCATCCTGAAGCTTACAATCATTTTTCACAACCATGTAAATATTTGGTTAATCACGTGTAAATATTTGGTTAATTCAGTTCATTATATGACTAATGGGTCATCCTGAAGCTTACAATCATTTTCCACAAACATGTAAATATTTGGTTAATCACGTGCAAATATTTGGTTAATGTAGTTCAATATATGGTTAATCACGTGCAAATATTTTCACCTTAGATGGTTGTGAAAAACTATTATAAGCTTTAGGGTAACTTATTAACCATATAACGAACTGCATTAATTAAATATTTGCACGTGGTTACCCCTATATTTGTATGTTTGTGGAAAATGATTGTAAGCTTCAGATGACCTATTTACCATATAATGAACTGAATTAACCAAATATTTATACGTGATTAACCAAATATTTACAAGTGATTAACAAAAAATATTAGTACTAGAAAAAGCCGAATATTTATAAAAAAAAACCGAATCACTGTTATATATATATATATATATATATATATATATATATATATATATATATATATATATATATATATATATATAGTTATCACCGTATACTTGTCTATATATTAGAATATAGCTATGTTATTTGAATATAAAATTTAGACATCGTATATGATACTGTATATATTTATCTCTATCTCTCACTTACTTCTTATCTTCTTGTAAACATGCATTCCAAGAATACACAATAAAAATATTGGGACAGGTGTATTTTTTGTGTTGAACAATCATTTGCCATCAGAATAACATTTTTCAAATAGAAATAAAGTGCTCCTAACTCGTACTACACCTACCAGTTACACGTTTGACTGCGAATATAATCATGATCTGTCCCGCCATTTCTTGTTAGGCGTTGTAAATGCATAGCACAATCAATATTTAGACTTCTCTAGTGGAATTTTGTGTTCACCAGAGTCATCCACATTTTTCTGAATTTCATAACTCTTCCCTCCTCTTCACCACGTCCGTCTGTTCTTCCTATGGTATCTGTTTTTTGGATTTGAGTCCTCTAAACTCTAAAAGTGAGTGGAATCTTGGATTTTTTTTTTAAGTGAGTGGCTTAAAGTAAATTCATTTTAACACTTTAATCTATATTCTAATGGTTAAAATTATTTTATATGTTTTAAATGTTTTTTAATTAAAATTCTTTGTGGGTCTCACATCGAGAATCATATTGAATGAAAAATATATAAGTTCTTACTTCTCTTAAAATTAGAGATGATCATGGATAACAGATCCAATAGATACATACCCACAAAAATTATTCATGATGGTAATGCAATCACCCGTGAAGTGGGTATATGTATCGATACGTTTATTTATACATAAAATTTAAAGGAGATGGATGTAGGTATGAGTTCTAGCACGTGTGCAAACACGGGCGCACACAACACATTCCTTTCCTTTTTTTTTTCTTTCATTTTTCCCATATATATATATATAGAGAGAGAGAGAGAGAGAGTTTATTGTAATATTTACTTAATGTTTCAAAATAATAATATGCATTGTATTTAATAACCTTATTATGTTATATTTTAATTTAGTTAAATAATTTTTTTTTTGTAATATATTGTGGTTAGGTTTGGGTGATCTTTGAGTAACTTTATGATTGTATTTTCATAGTTAAATAAAATGTGGATAATGAGTAAGTATGAGTAAAGATATATTTTTTAAAATGTGCAGGTATAATGGATATTATAGTACTCTCCCTATACTCTACACATTGCCATTCATTCTTAAAATTAATTCTACTCCCCTCTAAGACACACTTTTGAACCAAACACCTTAAATTACCGTAGCAACTGAGTTTTGGGGTCAAGATCCAGGTCAAATGTCTGTTGAGCTTGTATAAGCCGTTGGATATATCGATGGTGCGTCCGTGGTTAATGTTATTGGTATTTCAAATTATGAAATTATCTATTCACATCCCTTATTAATTAATCATTATTTTAAGTTTTATTTTCTAAAATTATCATTGATTAATTAAAAATGTAAATAATAATTAAAAGCATCACTAGCCCGACCCTTATATACAAACATGTACATATTGCCAGGCTTGTTGTCAAATTAAGTTTATAAAAAAAAATTGTCAAATTAATGATATTCAAGAAAGGTTAATTATTTTCCTGCTAAGAGAAGTTATACGCATACAACCGCCCCAGACACTACTTCATATATTTAATTTCTGAGAGTTGATCACGATAGTAGACAAAATAATCACCTATTCTTATTTTATATGTTCTCAGAGAAAGATGCTTCAATCTAAAATAGATTTGGTGACTGATATATGTGTGTTCACACAGCTGGTTTACGAATTTTTATCAAATTAATTTTAATATTACCATGAATGTATAACTTTTTATACTATTAATTAATCACAAACATTTTATGTGTGGCTTTTAATATAACTATGATCAGAATCAAATATTTTTAATGATATGATAATTTATGATTAATTAACCATATAAATAATCTTTATATTAATAATGCATATCAATTAAATTCTTTTATCATATGTTCATTATGAAATAATTGGATTACTTATTTAGTACTTTTGTCTTTAGTACTATTGATATTTACTAGAGTTAGGTTATTTGAATATCAAATTTTAGACATCGTATGTGTTATATAAATTCTATTTCTCACTTACTTTTTATCATCTTTTATATACACGAGTCTCGAAAATAAACCCAAAAACAAAGGGGTACCCAACTTTGTTGTTCAAAAAACATATTCCTATTTACCATTCGGTGGAAGGCTGGAAGCATGCATTTAATTTGTACCTCTGCAATTTGGCCATCTGCAGAAGTCTTCGGTTGTGCTTACATATTTACATATATATCATCATTGTTAATCTTGCTACTGGTTTTGTGTTGGTAAATGGGTTAGAGTACCACTTATATTCTTTTTAATAAATTAATTTCTTTCCTTATAAAAAAAATGGACAGATTATATTCATTGTATTGTTATAATATTAAATAACATGGTCAGGACTCTGAATTAAAAACGTCTCAAGATGACAGAAAATATACTGTTTAAGTTGGATGGTGCATGAAACCAAACCTTGTTATGCGAGGAGATTACATGAATCTTACTGTATTATACAATATCTCAGCCCACTAAATCATTCTTGATTGAATTTTTTATTATACTACAGAGATATGTATTAATTATGTTCGTAGAAAATTTCAAGTTGGTCCTACATTGATAGATTTGTTTATCTGTCAGATGAGAAAAATCTCTCTGATTTTATATTTTAATAATATTAATCGTGAGTGATAAGGGTCAGTATCTCTCTTATAAACCATATATTTATTGTTATCAGCAGCTGACCACCCTTTTGTTGTTTGGTTGACCATGGATGATATTTTCCTCCCAATTTATGCATGCATGCAATAACGTGAATTTCGTCTATTTATAATTACTATAGTTAGCAAATCACGGTTATTTTGTTTTTTCCAATGAGGCTTGACTAGTTTGATCGTAAATAAACCTCCTATATTTTTCTTCACATAAAACTGCTAAAAGAACAAAAACATCATGATCATTTGAGATTCACGTATAATGTTTATTCACTTACCAAGAAGGCTGATCGGATATATAGGGGAATGAGAATCCCTTGATATGGAGGATATGGGCAACAACCTTAGAAGAAATAGAGAGGGAAACTTTGGGTAATTTTTGGCTTCCTTCATTCATGCATTTATTATTCTTTTTATACTCATTTCTTACGTCCATATTTTGTTTCTTAATTCCCAGGTTGAAGGACACCTAGCATAACAGAATTCTAAAGGAAAATGTAAATAACAAATAAAAGATAACAGATACCTAGATCTAGAATATTCCTTGCTGTCATTTATGATATTAAGATGAAATCCTTGAAGGCTTTGGTCTTTGTTTTGCTTCGATTGGGCCTACTATTTGTTGTGAACCATTTGTTTCTGTTGGGTCATCTATTGGCCCAGATATCATATCATTACCAACTCCTTGGATATTGATATTGTCCTCTAAGATCAAAATGACTGGAAATCTGATCAACAAGGATTTCCAGGAAGGAAACGTCCCTTTCAGCCCACTCTCCCTTTGGTAATGACGAGGCCCAACTCGTGGCGAGGTCCAATGAGCAATTGTCCTTCAACATTTCAATCATGCTTGTAACACCCTACTTTTTCTTTTATGTTCTATCTGTCTCGTTTTAACGGTAAATTTATATAATTATATTTTTACCTGTGACCCAGAAAATGATTTTTGTGAAAATAAATCATTTTGAGAACCTACTATATAGTAGGAAGTCATGGTTAAATTTTCGATTTAAAGTTCAAATGAAAACCGGTATATGTTTTCACTGACAGAACATTTTGTACAAGTCAGAAAATCCTCTTTAACCCGAAACTGAAAAATCATAGATTTTATCACTATTTCAGTGATACTGTCTATTTTAAAAAAAAATTCTAAAAGAATAAAATATTATATTCGAGACCGGGCACGAAGCTGCAGGGATAGACCAGACACAAAGCTTCAGAGATAGGTCCATCGGGCGAGAACAATGTATCATGTAATACCCTGATTTTTTCTGTTTTCTGATATCAGTGATAAATATATGAACGAGTATATTTATTATCTAAGTTTTTAATGATGATTTTGGTTTAGAAAAAATTATTTTCATGTTTTGCTTGAAAACCTTATGTTTCGGGGGGATTTGTGGTTGAAAACTCAGACGGAGTTTGATATGAGATTTCGCTGACAGCAAGAATTTACTGATCAGAAGAACTAATCTTGACTCGAGACTGAAGCCATTAGTGTTTTTACAGTATTTACAAGAATGCTGGCTATTTTAAAAAATTTTGAAAAAAAATAATATTTTATTGTTTTGTGTGGGGCCAAAGTCGAGAATCGCGTGCGGGGACCTGAGACAAGGCCAAATGGAGCAGAGTCATGATTCTAGACATTTTAGATGCTTGAAGTGACTGGCATTTATGGCGATGCGATGAGTATTTATTGCGATCCTATCCATGTCATAATGATTTTTAGATTTTTATAAAAATATATTACTATTTTATGTTACTATCTCCCTAATTGCAAAATTGCCATTGTGAAATTGCTATTTCCACCCCCCTAAACTCCCAAAACCGCACCCACACTCTTGTCTCACACCCTCATTAGTTCATTTCTTCTACTCTTAACTTCATCTCTTTTAATCTTAAGTTTTCTTACACTTAAGAACATAAGAACTCATAAGAACACAAAGGTGATTTGTGAAGAACTTAATTCAATCATCTTGATCATCACCAAGAAACAAAGTTCTTCTCCTTTCATTCCTTGTTCATGCTCCAAATCCATCACTTCCAAATAACCTTGTAACTTCATCATCTTCCTTATCCTTTTCTTTCCAATGATCATGAAACCAATTTATATGATCTTGTAATCATTTATATTCTTGTTATCCAAGAGCACGTGTCCAACAAAAATTTCCTACCTATTTATTCTAACAAGGCCGAACCTATGTATATGGGTAAGGAAAGATTTTTGTTTCAACTATTGATTAAATGATGTTGACCCATGATCTCTAATCCATTTTATTGTTGATTCAAGTGATTAGAAGATCAAAACACATCCTAAACTAATTTTTGTGGTTGAGGCAGAAATCATAACTTTGTGGTTAAGATGATTTTGGTTCAATTTTTATTAAGTATGCCTTGATGATGCTTTAATCATACTTAAGGATCATTGATCCAAAAGTTTGTAAAATTTCAACACCCCTAGCTTAATTAACCTATGAAGGCCGAAACATAGCCATAGGGATTATATAGATTTTGTGGTTTCATTTGTTAATTTGTGACTTGATTTGTTGTGAAGGAAAAATCTTTGTGTGATTTCCTGAGTTGTGCGAAGGAAACCGGATTCGAATCAAAGAACAATTTGCGAAACGAAATTTGAAATCTTGAAGAGGTAAGGGGAGTTTACCCGAGGGATTTGAGATAGCCACATGTTATCTATGTGTTGTCTGTGTATTACGTGGGTGTTTATCTGCCTTAAGTTGATTACTGTTTTGTTTAACTATATGGTTATGTGATGTGATGTGGTTAGTTGCTTATGTGGATATAACTGTGATATGGTTATATCTGTGATGCATGCTATATTTGTGAAAGTGTGCTATGTTTGTATCATGTGATATATCTGTTATTGATTGCTGGAGTGTGAAACCTGACAGTGGTCAGAGTTGAATTAATTCGGAAGATTAAAAGCTTGATAAGCTTCTATATTTAATCAAAGTGATTAAATGGAGAAAATTGGTGCAAATGTGGAAAAATAATATTTTATTGATTTTTCCGACGATTGAAGAGTCAATGAGTGCCAGTGAGGGTGGAACCGTGAAAATACTCCACATGTGCTAGTTTTAGCAAAATATATTTCACAATAATGAAAAATGATATTTGGAATAATAAAGTGACAAAAATAATTTAATTAGAATTTTAAATAAATATTTTCAAGTAAAAACCCATTTTTGGCATTTTTATGAAGAAAATGAGAAAAATATTTTAGTAATTGTTGAGTTGAATTAAGAAAATGTTAGTAGAAAATTGATATTAGTTTCTTCAAAATAAATATTTTCAAGTGTGGAAATACTTTAGAAAAGGGAAAGATTTATTCTTGACTCAAACGTATTTTAAGTGATTTATAAAATGATTTCGACGGAAAAGAATTTATGAAAAAATATTTTTCAGTGAAAATGGTTCCGCTAAACTTGGATAAGTTTTTCAGAGGTTTGGTTTTTTATTTCTTATTTCATTGAGCGAAAATGTTTTAAAGCAGATAAGCAAACCTAGTTACCGAGACATCGAGTTTCTAGGGTTCTATTTGACATGAGGATCTGGGATCTATGTCATTAGACATCAGTGTCCTGTAAAATGGTGCACTGTGTGTCCCATAAGTTGATGTGGTTAAGCGTTATCTTCCATATCCGCGAACCTTTGACTGGTGCATCGGTGTAAAGGTTTTGCAATTGAGCACTCGGACTAGTGTGTCCTATGTTGAGATTTAGCACGTGAACTTGTGTGTTCCGTTTGTGCCTAAGTTTTAAGTCTTAATAATGAAATTAAGCATGGTCATGTGCTTGGAGCCTCGATAAGGAAATAATTATGCGACAAAAAAAATTATCAAGAACAAAAGTATTTCTCATGCATATTCCTAGCTGACGGGTCATATTACAAGTTTGGAGATCATTGAATCAAATATTCTGATCAATGTATCTGATGGTATAAAGCCCATTAACCGCGATAACCCTTCAGTGGAAATAATGTAATATACGGGAACGTTTTACGTCAGTTGACCATATGTTTGACGTTAAAAATGAGGCGGTGGCAGTTTTGTAAATATTAAATCACTATTTGCATCAGTTGTTTAATGAACTGACGTTAAAAGTGATTATTAACACTTTTAACGTCAGTTGTTTATACAACTGACGTTAAAAGTGTGATTTTTACTTCAGTTAAATAAATAACTAACGTAAATAATCAACTCATTCCTTTCTTTCTTTCGTTGTCATCTCCCTGTTGTCACTCTTAGCGCAGATCATCACTCCATATATAGTGCAGTTTATTTCTAATCTTTTTTTTTTAAAAAGTTTATTTTTAATCTTAATTAACTAGCTTGAATTAGTAAACAAATTCTTGTGCAAATTAAATTAAATAAACACTTAACATAAAACAAGTTATATGTATAATCAAATCGTATCTCATTGAAGCGATTCATAAGTTACAATTACATGATTAAAAGATAAAAAATTTCCGTAAGATAGCACTAAAATATAAAAAAGTTTCTGCTTCAACATCATTTTCTTCTCAGTCCTGTCCTCAGAAACTCCAATGGATGCATCTCCTCCCTTACTTGAAGTCCTTGATGCTCCATCTGAATCCACAGTCAATTTGGAGCCAAAGCAGAGTGAAGGGTGCACTCGATCTGTTTCAGCAATATTCTTGGAATAGTCACTTGGTTCCAAAGCTGAGGTTTTGGAACTGTAGTCTTGATTCTCCGGAAGGATGATAATGTGTGCAATTCACATAATGCGATTTACACACCCTTATCACCCATGTAATGCGATTTACACAACCTCAGAAGTTGTTTGACCATTAAGACAGAGACCTTTAAGTCTAGGTATAGGAAGAAAGAGTGATGAAGTTAATCTCCATGGCAGAGCCATATTGTGAAGCAGAAAAATTAAAGGAAGGAAGGAAGCTATTTATAAGAGTAGGGGATGAAGTTACTATGCGTCGTAAGTTGCTAAAAAATTAAATTGATCATTAAGAGCATTAGGTTCCAAGGCGCATTGGGAGTTGGCAGTCATATATTATAAACGTGCAGAAAAGAAAACGCCCGAAGGAATAGGAAGAAATAGACCTTTAAGTCTAGGTATAAACTTAGTGCTCATAAAGAGGATTATAGGTTACGATGTGCATGGGTAAGTAACACAGCAGTAATGGGTAATTAAGTAGCAGAGTAGTCAAAGGAATGAATGCTTTTGCAGAAACTTATACACTTTTAACGTCAATTGTTGAATAAAACTGACGTTAAAAGTGTTTTTAAAATAAAAAATATTTATTTTTAACGTCAGTTGTTTATACAACTGAGGTTAAAAGTGTGATTTTTACTTCAATTAAATAAACAGCTGACGTAAATAATCCTATATCCCTATCTGAAATGCCCTGCTGTTACTCTTAACACAAGTCAATGGGTAAGTAGCAGAGTAGTCAAAGGAATGAATGTTTTTTCAAAAACTTATACACTGTTAACGTCAGTTGTTGAATAAAACTGAAGTTAAAAATGTTATTAAAATAAAAAATATTTATTTTTAACGTCTGTTGTTTATACAATTGACTTTAAAAGTGTGATTTTTACTTCAGTTAAATAAATAGTTGACGTAAATAATCCTATATCCCTATCTGAAATGCCCTGTTGTCACTCTTAACACAGGTCAATCCACATCTATAGTGCAGTTTATTTCTAAATTTTTTTGTTTAAACAAGTTTATTTTTAATCTTAATTAATTAGCTTGAATTAGTAAACAAATTCTTGTGCAAATTAAGATAAATAAACACTTAACATAAAACAAGTTATATATGTATCTCATTGAAGCGTTCATAAGTTACATATGTATCTCATTTAACGTCAGTTTTTAAATACAACGGCGTTAAACAATTATTTTTAACGTCGGTTGTTTAATACAATCGGCGTTAAATGTTGTTTTATTTTTGGTTTTTGATTATAACGTTTACACCGCGCGCCCGCACTTCGCTCTGTACGTACGTTTCTTTTCTCTTTTCATCACGCTCAACCCTAGATCACTCTCAACCCTCACTCTCACTCTCACCCAGCACAGAACCCTAATCGCGAGCTCATCTCCATCGCAACCACCGCGAGGGCTTCTTCGCCACCACCGTGAGGTACACTATTAACCCTAACTCTGTCTTTCCATTCATTCTTTGCAATAACTTGACATCTCTCTTTCCCTTTCCCGCGCACTAACTCTCCTTGTCCCTCTGCTCTCAGTAACCACATCGAACGTTGGCCACCACTCGAGCTCCCCTCCCCACCACCACGCGAGCACCTATTTCTGGTGAGTATTTAGGGCACATTTTTGTATTTTTGGTTTTGAGTGTATGTTGAAACTGTAGTCTCAGTAGTTGAAACTTGAAACTGTGAGTTTGAGTTGTTTGGAATGTACGTCTCTATTTTTGGTTTTGAGTGCATGTTGCTCTGCTGGTTGATCTGTCACGGTCGTGATGCTCATCATGGCTAGGCCGTGATCAGTTCTTCCTGTGATGGCATGGTCTGGTTCAGTTGGCACGTTACGGTCGTGATGGACATCACTGCCAGGCCGTGACCAGTTCTTGGTAATCTTAAAAAACTATAGTTTTCAATCTCCCGTAACTTCCTTATATTGGATATATGTTTTGTATATCTACAGGACCTATCTAGTTATGGATCGTAGTTGGATGGTTTGTAAGCGTACTAGTGCTGAGTATTTGAAGGGGGTGGGAGAATTTATAGAATTTGCTCAAAGGAATGTTCCTAATAGTAATGGAATGTTCTGTTGTCCTTGTGTCAAGTGTTTGAATACGAGGAAATGTACGGTGAAGGATATACGTACTCATTTGATTTGTGAAGGGATTTGCTTGAGTTATACAAGATGGATATGGCATGGTGATGTGTTGTTGAGTAGTACGGCGAGTGTCTCCCAAAGTGAGGACGTTGACGTAGATATGGAGGATGATCGAGTAGAGGACATGATCCGTGATATTGGACAAGAATATTTTCATCGAGCTCATGTGTATGATAGGTTGTGCGGTGATGCGGATAAGCCTTTATATCCAGGGTGTACTACCCATACACGGTTGTCGGCGGTGCTAAAATTGGTTTGTGTGAAGGCGAGAAATGGTTGGACCGATAAAAGCTTCACGGAATTGCTTGAAGTGTTGAAAGACTTGCTTCCGCAGGACAACACATTGCCTGACCGTACCTATGAGGCCAAGAAGGTATTGTGTCCTATGGGTATGGAGTATAAGAAGATACACACATGCCCTAATGAATGCATATTGTACACCGGTGTTCATGAAGACAATCACGATTGCCCCAAATGTGGGTTATCACGATACAAAGTGAAGGGTGGTGATGATGATGATGATCTTGATGATGTGAGAAAAAAGGGTCCTCCTGCGAAGGTGTTGTTGTATCTTCCAATAATTCCAAGGTTCAAGCGATAGTTTTCCAATGCGAAAGATGCGAAGAATCTTAGATGGCATAATGATGAGAGGAAACATGATGGAAAAGTTCGTCATCCTGTTGATTCTATTCAATGGAAGAATATCGATACTATGTTTCCGGATTTCGCCGATGAGCCAAGAAACCTAAGGCTTGGACTTGCTACGGATGGAATGAATCCTTATGGTAACATGAGTAGTATTCATAGTTCATGGCCTGTTCTGTTGGTAATTTACAACATGCCCCCTTGGTTGTGCATGAAGCGCAAATACATGATGTTGTCTATGATGATTTCGGGCCCAAAGCAACCGGGAAATGACTTAGATGCTTATCTAGGTCCCTTGATTGAAGACTTGAAAACGCTGTGGGTGGAAGGTGTTGATGTAGTTGATGGGTATTCTCATGAGACTTTCAAGCTTCGTGCCATGTTATTTTGCACCATCAACGACTTTTCAGCATACGGTAACTTGTCCGGGTACAGTGTCAAGGGGCATAAAGCATGCCCTATATGTGAAGAAGGCACATGCTACACTCAGTTGCATCATGGAAAGAAGACTGTTTACCTTGGGCATCGGAGATTTCTTAGACGTGATCACCCATATCGTAAGATGAAAAAAGCTTTTAATGGATGCCAAGAGACAGAAGAAGTGCCGGCGGCCTTAATTGGAGAGCAGGTTTATCAGAGGGTAAAGGACATCGATGTTATATTCGGCAAGTCCAAAAAGAAAGGTAAAGCTGCTGAGAAAAACATATGGAAGAAGAGGTCGATATTCTTTGATCTTCCATACTGGCGCAAGCTTGATGTCAGACACTGCATTGATGTGATGCATGTGGAGAAAAATGTGTGTGATAATGTGATCGGGATGCTTCTCAACATTCAGTGCAAGACAAAGGATGGTGTGAATGCTCGTCTCGATCTCGTTGCTATGGGTATACGAGAGCAGTTAGCTCCGGTTGTTGAGGATGGTAAGCGGACTTATTTGCCGCCAGCATGTCATACTTTGTCAAAAAAAGAGAGACAAAGTTTCTGCGGGTGTCTTCAGGGCATCAAAGTTCCACATGGTTACTCTTCAAATATGAAGAGGCTTGTCTCTAGTGATCTTAAATTGGTTGGCTTGAAGTCTCATGATTGTCACATCTTGATGCAACAACTTCTGCCCGTTGCTATTCGTGGTATTGCTCCAAAAAATGTTAGACATGCCATTACTCGGTTGTCCTCATTCTTCAATTCTATATGTAGCAAAGTCGTTGACCCCTCGTATGTTGGATGACTTGGAAGTTGAGGCTGCTATAATCTTGTGCCAATTGGAGATGTATTTTCCTCATTCCTTTTTCGACATAATGGTTCACTTAATTGTTCATTTGGTGAGGGAGATTAGATTATGTGGGCCGGTTTTTCTGAGATGGATGTACCTAGTTGAGCGCTACATGAAGATCTTGAAAGGGTACATGACGAATCCTCATCGTCCGGAAGCATCTATTGTTCAAAGGTATGTTGCAGAATAAGCTATTGAGTTTTGTTCGGACTACCTTCATAACACGGATCCTATAGGGGTTCCTAAGCCTCGGCATGATGAGATTAGATGTCAAGGTAAGGGTACACATGGCTTAAGAATTAATAGGAAGGATCGGGAGGAAGTGCTTCAAGCACATTTGTATGTATTGAACAACATCGAATGTGTTCAACCTTTCTTATTTGAACATAAAAGAAAAGTCAATCAAGAAAACCCTCGAATGAGCGAAAGGTGGTTGTTGAACAAGCATAACAAGACTTTCTTACCATGGTTCAAGGAAGAAATGCTTAAGGATGTTAGTACTGCTTCTGATGACGTAAGATGGCTAGCACGTGGGCCTAGCTTCAACGTCATATGTTGGAGCGGATACGACATAAATAACTTTTCCTTTTATACAAAGGAACAAGATAACAAGAGTACCATGCAAAATAGTGGGGTTATGATCGTGGCCGAAGTAATGCACTTCTCTAGTGCAAAGGACACAAAACCCGTTACAGCACCGAGACCTTACTTTGGATATATTGAATATATTTGGGTGCTCGATTACACTAAGCTTACGGTGCCGATATTTAAATGTAAGTGGGTTGATAGTAACGGTGGTGTACAAACCGACGAATTGGGGTTCACATTGGTAGACCTCAACAAGTTAGGTCATATAAATGAGCCTTTCATAATGGCTTCCCAAGCAAAACAAGTGTTCTACATCACTGATCCTTCTAACAAAAGGTTGTCCGTGGTTCTCCAAGGAAAAAGCATGTATAATGGTAGTGATGAAAATGAAGATTCAAATCTTGATATTCCTGAGACTCCTTCTTTTTCAACAAACATGCCTGCTATAATCGAGGAGACATAGGTGGACGATGTACATGCCACTCGTGATGATCATCACGAAGGGATATTGATATAGGTAGTTTAAACTTAGTATACATTTATTTTTATTTATATTTCTGTATTTATTTTGAGTTATAACCTATGTTAATAAATATATATTGTTTCTGAACAGGCATACATATGGATCATTGTTCCATTTTTCCTTTGCAATTCTGTAATGTGTGTGATATTCTGTGTTACTGGGATATTTACTGAATGCAGGGATAGCTGAGGGGAGTGATATTTTAAAACTGAATTATAAAAAAAAAATACTATTAACGTCAGTTGTATCATACAACTGACGTTAATTGTATTTTATTAAATATACAGTACACTATTAACGTCAGTTGTTTATTACAACTGACGTTAAAATTAAGACCTTTAACGTCAGTTCTTTATAACAATTGACGTTAGTTTTAACAAAATTAACGTCAGTTTTGTTAAAGAACTGACGTTAATTTTGACAAAATTAACGTCAGTTGTGTTAAAGAACCGACGTTAATAGTGTTATATTTAACGTCAGTTCTCAACTGACGTTAAAATTTTAACTTTTAACGTCAGCTGTATTTACGTCAGTCAGTATTCTGACGTAAAAAATCAATTTTAACTGACGTAAAAAGTACTTATTGCACTAGTGACCATTGTGCCATGAGTAATATTGGGCAATGTGTGGACCGCAGTTTCTCGTTTATCGTGATGACAATTGAGTCCTAGGTTGGCTAAGGTGTCATATTTTACGCAAACAACTATTGGTGGTGCTTGGGGTATTCCAATTAGTTGAAAAGTGTTGGACATTGGATTCTTTTCATCGTCAATGGTCCATTTAAAACGCCTGATCAACGGAAACGGAAAAAAGGAGTTGGTAGAGTTGAAAGTGAGAGTGGATTATTGAAGTGTCATGCATTCTTTCAAAAATTTCGATGAATGCCGGGTATGAGACCCTGTGGACTGAATAGACCCTGTGGACTGAATTATTACTATGTGAATATTGTTTATAAATTGTGGATATCATGAATATGTTGTTTTGTGTTTTTACGCATGTGGATATCTTATTAAAATCCATATATTGGCGTCTCACCCTTACAAATATATCAGGTTCTTCTAATAATTGCCGTGTATATTGGGATACTAGTACAGATGAAGCAGAGGAGTTCTCTAAGTCACTTGCGAACTTAGATTCTAGATACTTGAGGAAGTATCTGTTCGTGAGAAAGACCACGGGGGTCTTTCCAATAATGTCTTGTAGAGCGACAAGCTTTGGAGTCTTATTTTGGGTTATATGTTTTAAAAAGGTCGGTAACTGTGGTGCTATATTTTGTCTTCGGTTTAAGTTTTCCCTTTTGGGAGTTGAAAACCTTTGAGGAAAAAAATTGGTATGCCGTGGTGATTTCTTTATGTATGTGACTTTACTGGTTAATGTATGTATTATGTTGTTCTAGAGTTATTCGCAGTAGAAAATTTTGACACCCGAGTTTTCTGACCTCAAATAAATAAATTTTTCAAAAGCAACCAGCAAATGACTTTTTAATTTATTTCCGCATGTGTTTATGATGTAATGCTAATGGGGTGTTACATATCAGATCAACGATGACTCACCATTAGTAATCATGATTAAAATATTTTTACAAAATATCTATACTTGTTAATATCTCCAATTAATGCTCTTTAGAACCCAAATAAAATTTTTTTGATAAGCAAAATTATATTAAAAACAAGAACAATGGATGCTCAAACCCATATACATCAAGACCGAAAGAAAGTCTTTGTAAAAATGATACTGTCCCTAAGCAGAAACGGAATCAGATATACAAAGATCTATAATTTGTAAACCAAAATCTATTGTCACTAGTGCAATAAGTGCTTTTTACGTCAGTTAAAATTGATTTTTACGTCGAATCTTGATCGCGTAAATACAGGTGGCGTTAATAGTTAATATTTTAACGACGATTGAGAACGGACGTTAAATATAAAACTATTAACGTCGGTTCGTTTAACAAAACCGGCGTTAATTTTGTAAAAATTAACGCGTCGATTTTAAACAATCGGCGTTAAACATAAAACTATTAACGCCGTTCTTTAAGACAACGGACGTTGATTTAGTTAAAACTAACGTCGGTTGTTATAAAGAACCGGCGTTAAATGTTTAATTTTAACGTCGGTTGTAATAAACAATCGGCGTTAATAGTGTATCGTATATTTTATAAAATACTATTAACGTCGATTTGTTTGATACAACCGACGTTAATAGGTTTTTTTTTTAAATTCAGTTTTAAAATATCACTCCCCTCGCCTATCCCTCGCATTCAGTCCCAGAATACGGAATATCACACACATTACATAATTGCAAAGGAAAATTGAACAATGGGGGGACTCAAAACCAAAACCCATGTATATATATAAATAAATTTTAGTTCCAATGTCTAAAAAACAAAACTATCTAAGGATATATATATACATGTTATTAATTAGTTTCTAAAGTCTAACAAAAAAACTATTCATCTAAGTAGTGCGGAGGTATGTTGTCAATTCCTTTTTCAGCCACATACTTGAAGAAGAATTCAGCGAAGCGCATCCTCAAGTCTCTTAACTCATCTTCTTCAATAGGCGATTGGTCGATAAATGCCTAGACACGTTCAAATAATAACAATAACATCAATGCAAGTCATCTTCAAAACTATAATATATAATTTAACAAGTTGTTTAAATATTACCTTCTTCCATCCATCCGTAATAGATGCGGAGACTATGTTCAGCATATGAAGCATCACATAATAGCCGCACGACCACCCGTCAATTTGAAATCGAGACTACCAACAAAATTAATTTCAACGTCAGTTGAATATACATATAAATTAGTAATTATAATATTAATTATTTGATAAATAAATTACCAAACCTTGAGGATGTTCCATACAGGATTTGCTTTAGCCTTAGAAGTCCTACTTCTCCCTTTGACGCAACTTATGCTACTCGCCTTCAGCTCGCTATCATAAACAAATAATCATGTCGATCAATTAACAAACTCATATCATGTGTGTAATAAACTAAAAACAACTGATATTAAAACTTAAATTAAATTTAAGATTAGTTACTTACATATTTACAGCTTCCACCACCTTCGGTGGCGGATCTTGGTGGAGAGAGCAGAAGAATATGACAGTATGCCTAGACGGGTGAAGTACGAACAACTGCCAATGGCGTTCCATACAGTAGGGAGCCAGATATAATTCTTTCGGATTGTCTCCCAACAAGTTCCCTAAGTATTTACTCAATGCATCGCCAGCAAAGAAATCGGGCAGAAGGATTGACGGATCTAAGAAACCGTAAACTGATGCAACGCCCTTATCAAGCTGAAGACGATGGAGATACCTAAGATATGAAAAGGTGTGGATGTTAATTACATAATATATATATTGAAATTAAAATAAATTATTAAATGTAAAAATACCAAAAATAAATAAGTTATAAAATTAAAATTAACTTACGTGCACCAGAGACTCAAAACTGTGCTGGCCATCCAGACGTTATTTCTGCAGGCGTTCCCGAGATCGTCACCACAGAAGGAAAATATCCTAGGTTGATCTGGGCATGCCACCCATCCATCGTGATCCAATGGACATTCAAAAATATCAAACGCATAATCCTCACCAAGTGAGAACAAACGAGTGATAGGTGACAGCGACACCGACGTCGACTTGGCCTTCAGTTTAGGAAAAATAAAATAGATAAGTTTTTGATAATTAAAAAAAACAAGTGATTATTTGACTAATTTGGACATTAATAATGAATAAATACCTTTGCTAACATTTCGAGCTCACGTCGTTTGGAGTCCAACTCAAGCTCACGCCTTTTCATTTCCAACTCATGCTCATGGCGGTCGATGTCCGACGGAGGACTTGATGGTGTGCCCTCAGGCACCTCTCCTCTTTCAATCCTAGCAGAGTGCTCTTCCTGCTTCGCCCTCAGCCTATCCGCCATCAGCTGCTTGATCCGAGTCTGGTACCCACCCTAAGACATGGTGTGGCGGTGGACGTTCTTCGCCTGATTCTGCCGACCCTTATTTGCCTTAGCCTATTCAAACAAAAACACATAATTAAATACAGTTAAATGATCTATAATAAGCATACAAAATTAACTTAATCAACCAACCTGAAATTCTCCATCCTGTCGACTCCTGGCAAACATATCCCAAGTATCCTGATCAATCCAGGGATAATCCGAGAACATTTTATCAAGCCGCTTCTTCCCAGATACATAGTACATGGTAAGATCATGCTTGAACCCATTCCAACGCTTTGATGCCATTTTCATACATTTATGACGATGATCCTCGTCATTTGGCACAGTCCAAGCTACCTACACATTAGATACATATATAACAACTGGATGGATTATAACTCGGATAATTATCTAATAATGTAAATCAAACAAATGTAAAGGTAAAATACCGTGATAGCCTCCCAAATCTGATCCTTAACGTTCTGTGGAACGTCATTCCAGTGGTTGTAGTTGATGCTTACGTGCTGCTTCGCTTGTAGAAACACCCACTTATTAAATTCTTTAGCACGGGGTCCCTGGGCATTTAGATTAGCATCGAAGGACACCTCAAGCTTCTGTCCGCTCTGCCTGTCCTTCTCTAGTTTCTTCAACGTGGTGGCTCCTCTACCCCGTTTCCTATGGGCCTGTGATGTCTGTATGGACAAAAAAAATGCTAAAATAGAGGGTTGTAACATTATAAACTTACATTAAAAAGAAGGACTAAAGATAGTATATAACATGTAAACTTACACTAGTATGAGGCGTAGGCGTGATCGGGTCCTGCGAAACCCCCACAGTGTCCTCCCGTGCATGTGGGCTATCCGACTGGTCCATATGTATGCCTGTTCAGAAACAATATATATGTATTAACATAGGTTATAACTCAAAATAAATACAGAAGTATATATAAAAATAACTAGATAGGTCTTGTAGATATACAAAACATCTATATATCCAATATAAGGACAATACGGGAGATTGAAAACTATAGTTTTTGAAGATTGCCAAGCACTGGTCACGGCCGTAACGTGCCAACTGAACCAGACCCTCATAGGCAGAACTGATCACGGCCTAGCCGTGATGAGCATCACGACCGTGACAGATCAACCAGCAGAGCAACATGCACTCAAAACCAAAAATAGAGACATTCCAAACAACTCAAACTCACGGTTTAAAGTTACAACTACTGAGACTACAATTTCAACAGACACTCAAAACAAAAAATAGAGACATTCCAAACAACTCAAACTCACAGTTTCAAGTTTCAACTACTGAGACTACAGTTTCAAACCAGCAGAGCAACATGCATGCACTCAAAACCAAAAATAAAAAAATGTGCCCTAATTAAAGACTCACCAGAAATAGGCGCTCGCGTGGTGGTGGGGGGGAAGCTCGAGTGGTGGCCAACGTTCGATGTGGTTACTGGGAGCAGAGGGACAAGGAGAGTTAGTGCGCGGGAAGGGGAAAGAGAGATGTCAAGTTATTGCAAAGAATGAGCGAGAAAGACAGAGTTAGGGGTTAAGAGTGTACCTCACGGTGGTGGCGAAGAAGCCCTCGCGGTGGTTGCGGAGGAGATGAGCTCGTGATTAGGGCAGAGTGAGAGCAAGAGTGAGGGTTGAGAGTGAGGGTTGAGCGTGATGAAAAGAGAAAAGACATGTACGTACAGAGAAGTGGAGAAGGCGCGCGGGGGTAAACGTTATAATTAAAATAAAACAACATTTTACGTCAGTTTTTGGTAAAACCTGACGTTGAAGATCATATATTTAACGTCAGTTGTCTTAATAAACTGACGTTAAAAACTCTCACACTTATTACGTCAGTTGTTAGTAAAAACTGACGTTAAAGGTCATATATTTAACGTAAGTTGTATTAAGAAACTGACGTTAAAAACACTCACAACTTCTTACGTCAGTTGTCTTACACAACGGACGTTAAAAGTTTATTAGTTTCTGCAAAAACATTCATTCCTTTGACTACTGTGCTACCTACCCATTCACCTTGTACCTAATCCTCTTAATGAGCATTAAGTTTATAGATAAGTTTTCCGAAAAATCAGAATAGCTTAGTAACTTCATCCACTGCTCCTATAAATAGCTTCCTTCCATCCTTTTAATTTTTCTGCTTCACAATATGGCTCTGCAATGGAGACTAACTTCATCACTCTTTCTTCCTATTCCTAGACTCAAAGATCTTTGTCTTAATGGTCAAACAACTTCTGAGTTTGAGTAAATCACATTACATGGATATTAAGGTTGGGTGAATCACGTAATGTGATTCTCTCACTTTATTTCATCCCCGTCATCCCTTTCACTTTGCTTTGGAAGCAAGTGATTGTGGATTCAAGATGATGCATCAAGGAACTCCACTGAAGAAGAAAGATGCAAAGATCCATTTCACTTTGCTTTCGCTGCTAGTGACTGAGGATTTACTTTGCATCATGAAATTCAAGTGAGGGAGGTGATGCATCCATTGGAGTTTCTGATGACAGGACTGAGAAGAAAATGATGTTGATGCAGAAACTTTTTTATATTTTAGGGCTATGTTGCAGAAATTTTTTATCTTTTAATCATGTAATTTTAACTTATGAGTCGCTTCAATGTCATACGATTTGATTATACATATAACTTGTTTTATGTTAAGTGTTTATTTATTTTAATTTGCACAAGAATTTGTTTACTAATTCAAGCTAATTAATAAAAATTAAAAATAAACTTGTATAAAAAAAGGTTTAGAAATAAACTGCAGTACTATATGGAGTGATCTGCGTTAAGAGGGACAACAGGGACATGACAACCAATGAAATGAGTTTCATAATTATTTACGTCAGTTATTTATAGAACTGACGCAAATAGTGATTTAATATTTACAAACTGCCACCGCCTCATTTTTAACGTCAACTTAATTTATGACTGTCAAGTTCCCGTATATCAAACTTTTAACGTCATGAATATAAAAAACTGACGTTAACAATAAATATTTTTTATTTTAAAAACACTTTTAACGTCAGTTTTTTTAAAACACTGATGTTAAAAGTGTATAGATATCTGCAAAAACATTCATTCCTTTGACTACTGTGCTACTTACCCATGCACCTTGTAACTCAATCCTCTTAATGAGCATTAAGTTTATAGATAAGTTTTCAAGAAAATCAGAATAGCTAGCTTAGTAACTTCATCCACTGCTCCTATAAATAGCTTCCTTCCATCCTTTTAATTTTCTGCTTCACAATATGGCTCTGTCGTGGAGATTAACTTTATCACTCTTTCTTCCTATTCCTAGACTCAAAGGTCTTTGTCTGAATGGTCAAACAACTTCTGAGTTTGAGTAAATTACATTACATGGGTGATAAGTTTGAGTAAACTACATTATGTGAGTTGCTCACCTTATCACCTTCCGGAGAATCGGTTCTTTGGAGGGCTAATCGGGTGCTCGGGGTCACGGTTCCAAAACCTCAGCTTTGGCAGCAAGTGACCGTCTTGGAAGTCTCTGGAACCACTGCCTTTGCTTGAAACAGATCTAGTGCACCTGTTTTTGCCTCTCTCTTGAGCTCTCTCATGCCCCCTAGTTTTCTGAGGTCTTCGGAGTATAGTTTTCCCTTTGGCATATTTCATAAAACTCTCTGATGGGATGTAGCTTTAATGTTTAGGATTTTAAACCCTTTAAATGTAACTTTTTATAGGATTTTAAACCCTTTCAATGTATCTTTTTATAGGATTTTAAACCCTTTCAATCTTCTGTTTCAGTCTACACTTCATGAATGAGATCCGGTTTGGGTTATTGATTCAACTTATAGTTTACAAAACAGAAACATAAAACATCAAAGCAATTCATGTGAAACTGAAACTTTGAGGAAGGCAATGCGGAAGGGATCGTATACTAGATAAAAAAAATTATTAAAATAACCTTTAACGTCTGTTGATGTAAGGGGAGCGTTAAAAGTGAAGTGACTTACTTTTAACGTTAGTTCTTTATAGAACTGACGTTAAAATGTTCACTGTTAACGTCAGTTTTTTATTGAACTGACGTTAAAAGTGAGTCACTTCACTTTTAACGTCAGTCATTAAAACAACTGATGTTAAAATTGAATTAATGAAGTCTGATATTTACAAAACTGCCACCGCCTCCTTTTTAACGTCTAGCTTTTGGTTAACTGACGTAAACCTTTACCGTCTAATGTATATTTTCCACTAGTGTGTAAGCCACTAAAGCAATATATACCCCACAAAATAATAGACTCATGTACCCACTGAATGAGTCCAAACTCCAGATCCTCATTTATTCATCCTTCAACCCAAAAATTAAGTACCACTTTGCTCACAAATGTCCTTAGCCGCCATGAAGCCGCCCTTACTAACCCCAAAAACCAAAGTAAGTGTCTTATATAAAGCTGTACCTCAAACTTCAACCTACTAAAATCGTCAACACTCATTTAGACTTCCATTTGATTTGTTTTCTGACTAGCCGACTTGCACCTCTCACACCCTATATATCTATATATATATATATATATATATATATATATATATATATATATATATATATATATATATATAATCTGATGTAGTTTTCCATCTAACAGTTTCGTGTATGGTTCAACTTTGCCAAGAGACCAAAGGATTTACCCTTCAAAATATGTCTAAGATATCTTTCCAGTCGTCCCCAACCGTAAGTATAATAAGAAACAATTATTCCCATTTATATAAACCCCAACAACGAATTTTATCCTCAGAGTTTATAAGCTAACAATATATTCAAATTAGCCCAATAATTCATTCCTACTACCATCTCCCCATCCACACTTCACCTTTCAGACTTCAAAAACAATTACGGCCTCCCATTATCTAGTAACTCCCAACATTTAATCCAGTAAGGCAAGTCTTTTCTCCAACCGGCCCAAATATTGTATCAAACAAAATGGCATTTTTACCACAAAAAAAAGAAGTTAGTAAACCAAATCCGTTTTTGAAGTCTTTTCTAATTTCACTCTCTCACTTTTCACTCTTAACTTTTTCCTCTCTTTTCACTCCCAGCTCTTTCCTCTCTTTTTCACTCATAGCTTCAACAGTCAAATTTGTAGATCCAGCATCCACTTTACCGGGCTCCACACTCAGGAAACATAACATTTTTTCAATAAACCTTCCAAAAAATACTGTCCTTCCCAGTTGCAATACAATCAGATTATTATCCCAAAGTCCTATCATCCAAATAACCATGTCGGTGTCAGTCATTCAAGATGGGCATGCACCATAGTATCAACAATACATTACAATAAGTAAAAACATGCAAACATCAACATACATCTGTCAGTGAAAGATCAAACAATGTACTGGATTCATACACCAATCAGAAAACAATCGGATAGAGCCCAAAGAAATAGATGAAGCTGAAAACCATCCTCGAGACCTAGCCTTAATCAGTCCCAATAGCCTAGTCATGTCAAAAGGGGTATTTTAAATATTACTGCATTTATCTCTAACCACAACGACCACACCACTGTATGCCAAATCGAAAAGGTCCTTTTCCTACTTTTTCTCCTTGCAAATAAGCCTCCATGCATCAAGCACAATTCTTGAAGTGTGTAACATCCATCGCTGCTTTATGGATTGACGACTGTCCCCACAAACCAACACGGGTCTTTTCAGCGTGCTTTGTCCTCACTCACACGCTTCCTGGGAAAACTTCCCAGGAGGTCACCCATCCCAGAATTGCTCCAAGTCAAGCACGCTTAACTGTGGAGTTCTTAAGTGATGGGCTACCGAAAAGAAGATGCATCTTGTTAGTATAGGTAGTACCAATCAATTCATATAAGCCATCCTCAACTGTATAGTCCCATACCTACATAGTCTCAGGATCCCTCTCATTCGGGTGTGTAATCGGTTCATTCATGTGCCCCTCCGCCTAGAAGCCTGCCAGGAGTCGTTCCTAGTCCGTGCCTTCTTGCACCGACGACCACTCCCCGCCCTCGTCGGTACCCGGGTGTTACATGCCCACCAGCTTCCGCTTGGTTCGTCCCCGAACAACACCGTACTGGGAGAGGTGCCATTCTGATACCATTTGTAACATCCCTGTCTGCTTTATGGATTGACGACTGTCCCCACAAACCAACACGGGCCTTTTCAGCGTGCTTTGTCCTCACTCACACGCTTCCTGGGAAAACTTCCCAGGAGGTCACCCATCCCAGAATTGCTCCAAGTCAAGCACGCTTAACTGTGGAGTTCTTAAGTGATGGGCTACCGAAAAGAAGATGCATCTTGTTAGTATAGGTAGTACCAATCAATTCATATAAGCCATCCTCAACTGGATAGTCCCATACCTACATAGTCTCAGGATCCCTCTCATTCGGGTGTGTAATTGGTTCATTCATGTGCCCCTCCGCCTAGAAGCCTGCCAGGAGCCGTTCCTTGTCCGTGCCTTCTTGCACCGGCGACCACTCCCCGCCCTCGTCGGCACCCGGGTGTTACAAAGTGTCCCTGGTAAAACAATCTCCATGCCTAGCCAGGCGTAAACTTTCCTCCACACAATGGAGGCAACTCTACAGGATAAGAAAAGATGCCATGTATCCTCTAAACACTCTCCACATAACACACAAACAAGGTCCTGTTCCTCTACCAACACCCCTCTCCTGCCTATTTACTGAGGTTCCACAATTTGCTTGTAGCCATCTAAATGCTGAGTTTGAAGAGAACAAGCTAGACTCATCCCAAAACCAAACCCATTCATCCTATTTTCCTCCTGACAACCAATTGAGTTTATGAGATTTTTCATCTCCTCCAATAACTCTTCCTCCCAACTAAAAAAATTCCTTCTCCAACTTAGGTTCCATAACCAATTGTCATGATGCCACTCACCTAGGTCTGCCACCCTTTTATATTTATCCTCTGATATACTAAAGAGCCTAGGCAAAGACTCTTTCAGGCTATGGTTTCCCACCTACACCTCCTCCCAGAAACTAGTTGATTCCCCATTTCCAATCTTTTTTCTCAACCCCAACGTGAACCAATCTTCCAGATGCCTATACTTGCCTATTTTACAGATAACCTTCCACCAATGAGAAGCATTTCGCCCCATATTATGGCCTACCCTTGTTAAAGCGCCTCCCCCTACCAACTGACCAACTCTAGAAACTTCAACATCTCTCGATAGGCCTTTTTTTTATTGATCAACTTCCAATGCCATTTTGCTAGAAAAGCCAAGTTGAATCAATCCAAATTTTTAACCGCTAGACCCCCTTCCTCTTTTGACCTACAAACTGTCTCCCAACTTACCCAGGGTATCTTCATTTTATCTTGAGTCCCTCCCCATAAAAAAGTCTATCTGAATCCTTACCAGTTTTTTGACCACCTTTACTGGAATTCTTAAGAAGGACAAGTAATAAATCGGTAGGCTATTCAGTACCGAATTAAATAGGGTGATCCTACCCCCTAGTGACATATGTCTCCCTTTCCAAGATGCTAATCTGCTTTCCATAGTATTTATCACCGGCTGCCAGGTAGATACACTTTTCGGATTTGCCTCAATTGGCAGCCCAAGATATTTGAAAGGAATTATTCCTCTCTTACAATTTAGGAACATAGAAGCTGAGTCTTGGAAGGACTAATCCACATTTAAACCCATCAAGCTACTTTTTTTGAAGTTCACCTTTAGACCCTAGGACAATTCAAAACATCTCAGTATCGACTTCATAGCCCACAAGTTTTCCCAACTGGCTTCACTCATAAACACCGTGTCATCCACATACTGTAAAATTGATACCTCTGCACCTCCCTCACCTACCTTAAAGCCTTTGTACTTTCCTCTAGATATAGCACTCTTTACCAGCCCACACAATCCTTCTGCTACCATAAGGAATAAGAAAGGTGGTAACGGATCTCCCTGCTTCTACCCTTCTGATTGGAATCTCTTCCGTGGGGATTCCATTTACCAAAACAGAACAACTACCTGTAAAGATGCATTCTTTAATCCACCTACTCCGTGTCTCGCTAAATCCCATTCTCCCCATCATGTAATCCAAGAATTTCCACTTTACTGAATCATATGCCTTCTCAAAGTCCACTTTAAAGATAAGACATTGTTTCCCTGACTTTGTTGCATAATCCACCACCTCTGATGTGATCAAGACATAGATCACTAACATTTTAGGATCATTCTTTGATTTCAATTGCTAAAAATTCAAGATCAAACATAAACAAGAACAATTGATATGAAGCTTGATCTTCAAGTGAAGAATCAAGAGAAACAAAAAGGAGTAGAAGAGAATAACAATTGATATATGAACTAGAAAGTAAATTGTAAGAAGTAAATGACAAGAATTAAAGAGCAAGAATTAAAGAACAAAATAGAAAATAGAATAGGAAGAAGATGAAGGGAAGGCGCCACAAATTGAATCATCTTTGAGAAGAAGATTGAATTTGATAAGCCAAGGGAAGATTCACCACTTGAATATGGAAATTCAAGATAAGAATCAATGGTTCAACTCATGAACCAAGAAGAGGATAACTCTCAACTCTCTCTAGAAATCTCAAGTGTGAGAAAACTCAATTGTGTTCAAAACGTCCAAAATGATTTACATAAAGCCTATTTATAGGCTTATCCTACTTAAGGTGCAAGCTAGACTAACTTGAAGTGCAAGTTACTCTTCTAAGTCCTAATGGGCTTGGAACACTCTTAAGCCCAATTACAAGCCTAACTAAATCAAAACCCGTTCAGAATTTCGTGCTAAACTTGTAGCCCATTTTTAGTCATGATAGACGTCGAATCAGGTCTTGAGTCAAAAATAAGATTTGTAGTTAATCTTCTAAGCTTTCTAATGCATCCAAGATCACTTCAATCGGACATCTGCAACTCAATAAATAGCCAAAATAGTGAATCATGTTTGATTTAAATTTGCTTCAAAGTTGACTTGCCCTCATTGGCCCATTAAGGTTGTGTTTCCTAGGATCACATCTTCCCCTCCTTGGCCCCATTGGCCCATTAGAAAGGATTTTGTATATACTTCCTAACAAAGAGATAGGCCTAAACTCCCCTAATTTTTGTGGATTTTCAATCTTTGGGATAAGAGCAACAAATTAAGACATTATTCCTTTCCCCATAAATGGTCCACTAGCATGCCGAAAGGAATAATGTCTTACTTTGTTGCTCTTATCCTAAAGGTTGAAAATCCACAAAAATCAGGGGAGTTTAGGCCTATCTCTATGTTAGGAAGTATATACAAAATCCTATCTAATGGGTCAATGGGGCCAAGGAGGGGATGATGTGATCCTAGGAAGCACAACCTTAATGGGCCAATGGGGGCATGTCAACTTTGAAGCAAATCTAAATCAAACCTGCTTCACTATTTTGGTTGTTTCTTGAGTTGTAGATGTCCGATTGACGTGATCATGGATTCATTGGAAAGGTTAGCAGATTGTCTACAAATATTATTTTTGACTCTAGACCTTATTCGTCATCTATCATGACTAAAATTGGGCTACAAGTTTAGCACGAAATTTTGTACGGGTTTTGATTTAGTTAGGCTTGTAATTGGGCTTAAGAGTGTTCCAAGCCCATTAGGACTTAGAAGAGTAACTTGCACTTCAAGTTAGTCTAGCTTGCACCTTAAGTAGGATGAGCCTATAAATAGGCTTTATGTAAATCATTTTGGAAGTTTTGTAATACAATTGAGTTTTCTCACACTTGAGATTTCTAGAGAGTTGAGAGTTCTCCTCTTCTTGGTTCATGAGTTGCACCATTGATTCTTATCTTGAATTTCCATATTCAAGTGGTGAATCTTCCCTTGGCTTATCAAATTCAATCTTATTCTCAAAGATGATTCAATTTGTGGTGCCTTCCCTTCATCTTTTTATCTTCTTCTCAAACATAATTCAATTTGTGGCACCTTCCCTTCATCTTCAAATTGTGGAGCCTTCCCTTCATCTTCTTATCTTGAATTTCCATATTCAAGTGGGGAATCTTCCCTTGGCTTATCAAATTCAATCTTCTTCTCATAGATGATTCAATTTGTGGCGCCTTCCCTTCATCTTCTTCCTATTCCATTTTCTATTTTGTTCTTTAATTCTTGCTCTTTAATTCTTGTCATTTACTTCTTGCAATTTACTTTCTAGTTCATATGTCAATTGTTATTCTCTTCTACATCTTTTTGTTTCTCTTGATTCTTCACTTGAAGATCAAGCTTCATATCAATTGTTCTTGTTTGTGTTTGATCTTGCATTTTTAGCAATTGAAATCAAAGAATGATCCTAAAATGTTAGTGATCAATGTCTTGATCACATCATGTGGTATCCAGAGCTAGATCTTTGATCTTCAATTGTTTTGAATTTTTTATCAATTTTTTTTTCAAATTCTATGATGATCTTTGAGTTGGAGCCAAATTCATGTTTAAAATTTCACATGCTAGTGGCACCATTTACCACAAGAATTGGATGATGAAAAGTAATTTGAATCCAATTGTGGTCATGGATCTAGAAGACAGTCCATGTGATCACAGTACCCTCAGCCTGTATATGCTGACGACAGTTCTCCCACCATTGCTCAGCCTCCTCTGTCAGCATAAAGGTCCCAAAGATGACATTCTGCTGCTCGTTGCATCCCTTAGCTCGGAATATCTTCTTAGTCTCCATCATCGACAATAAGGCACCCTCAGGGTCGTAAGCTCCCTTGAAAGAAGGTGGTTTGTTGCACTAGAACTTGTCCAATCAATAAAAATCAGCTGGTCCATCATTGTTGTTGTTGTTGTTGTTGTTCGGAGAGCAATGCCAAAGCATTAGCGATCGCCATGTCGTTCCTACCTCTTCCTGCCATTGGTTCCTGCATTTTCCTAAGACGACTGTTAAATACAGAGAACCAAGCAGGAAGAACTAATGGTTCTTAATTCTAAAGCATCATTATCTATAATTAATTTAGACAATTCAAACAAGAGTACACATAATACTCGCAAAAGACTCATACCACGGCCTAATAGGACATACCTGCTCTGATACCACTAAATGTGACACCCTCTACCTCGCATGTATTCAAAAGCGATAACACATATATAAAAAGGGAAAGAACACATGCAAATAATATCATAATATTAAAAACCGGGCAGAGACTGCGGCATTTTAACATAACGTGGAAAAACCAACACATGTTTCTAAAGAAACATAACATAAAAAAAAACCATAAACGAACCCAAACCCGATGTCACACTACAAAGCTGGTATAACCAATCTGATAAACAACTCGGATAAACAAATTGAAACTAAACATAACTAAACTACTGAAAGCGGGAAATCCTAAATACGAGTCGCGGCTCCTCAGAGTCACTCCTCAACTGGCAGCTCACCGACCTCTGCATAAAAGATACATGCCACAGACAAGAAACATAGAGATAGGGAGTAAGAAACATGTATACGAATATAATGGCAAGGAAGCAGCTAGCAAAACGAGCATACATCAAACAAGCATGTTATAACAAACAACAAATATAACATAGCAGTTATCATCATAGAAACGTGTATGCCGTGCTATACAACTCTGTTCCACTGCTTAATTATGCATGTGGGTCCAAACTATCTCAGGAAGTCAACTTCAGAGTTACATCTCCACATTGGCCAATAAGCACCAGCGTCGGGGCAGTTCACCTTACCATGGGTGGACCCCTAGGATAGCCGATGCACCTTATTCTCGGATGCGCCATCACGAAGGCGCATGATTCACCCAACTCTCAGATGAATCACTGCGGACGGCCGGATCATCTTACACTCGGACGACCTCCCTTATGTTGGACAACCTCCACTAACATCTTCGATGCGTGAACGTATGCTAGACACAACACACAAACACAATCACCACCTCCTCTTGGGCCACTCGGCTACCCAAGTTTATCACCATCAACACCTCGACCACTCGGCTATCGAGGATTATCGTCATAGTTTCGTATTTATCTTTTAAACACTCTGGTCGTTCCGTACCAGAGATTACCACCTTGACCACTCGGCTACCAAGGCACATCATCAACTTTAACACTCTAGCCGTTAAGAACTTGAAATTACCACCTTGACCATCATACATCAAGGCCCCCTTGGCCATTAGGCTTCCAAGGTACATTATTGTCTTTAAGTTATCTAACTTGTCTTTACTTGGTTTAGTGTCTTCTTCGTTATTAGAAGCGTTTGGGGGTGAAACACCCCTTATTACTGTTTTCTGGGTTCTGGCATGTACAAGTTAGCACGGGCGTGCTGACTGTTAAGTCAAGCACGGTCGTGCTCAATGGAACGTGGCCGTATTGTTTCTGGGCAGAAGGGTTCAACAACCCTTACTAAGTTTCCTAGGGCATTCAAAGATCAAACCTATTGGTTTAAGCTACACCATCAATCATAAGTTTCATTATCTTAAATTGTTCCCATGTCTTTTACTTCCAACTTCATTACTAACATCCCTAAAACACTCACTAATCAATCCTAGGGTCTTTGACTAAGCCCTATGAACATAACCTTACCTCTCATACTATATTCATGTATTATGAACAACTGGGAAAACATCCCTTAATTCTCATTATTATTAACGTATTTTAACGTCTTAACATCATTGTTAGCATTAACATCCCCAACATTCAACACTCATTAAGAGCATAACATCAAACAACAACCAATAACGTTATAACTCATCATAAATATGGCATCATAACATCATCATATTCATATAACAAACAACAATCACTGACAAGAACATTCATACAAATATTATCATCACAAACAGATAATCATCACATAGCAATTAGGCATATAAACATGATATCAAAAGGAAAGGGTCATGGGTAACCCTCGTCTTACGCTAACCCCAAGCCTACATACTCATACTATTCCTTCTCCCCATACCTGGTATGAAGATTCCCGAACGATAACGTTGGCAAACTAGACACGTTCCCTGGAGCGGCTCGACGAGTTCCCCAAGCCTTGGCCAAACAAGAAGAGGATAACCAATTAGTCTCTAGATCTAATAATAGAAAAGAAACTACGAGAGAGGGAAGACAATGTTACCTAAAACGATACTATCATGCTACTTCTCTCCCAAAACTAGAGCAAGAACACCAAGAACTTCAAGGGGTTCAAGGTAAGGAAGAGAGAAGAGGTTTCTGCCACACTAAGATTGCCTAATGTGCCAAAATAGGGTTTAACACAGTAATCCTCACGCTACTGTTCTATTTATAGACGCTGAGACCTGAGCACGGTCGTGCATTCCCCTGAGCACGGGCAAGCTTACAATAGCGTCTCTGTGACACCAATCCCTTGCACGACCGTGCTTCCTATTAAGCACGGCCGTGCTTGTGACTCAAACAGTCACAAGACATAACTTGACCACGAACGTTCTGACTCATGAGCACGGTTGTGCTTCTAACTCATGGCGTGCTCATGCATTAAGAAGGGATTTCTCACTAAAAATCCCACTTAGCCCCTTTCTATACCGTCCTAGGCAAACAAGGCACACACAACTAGCGCTTATACGAAAAATGGGGTGTTACAATTCCACCCCGCTTATAAAAATTTCGTCATCGAAATTTCTATCACCTCAACTGGTTAAACTTTCACCAATTAAGCTCGTACCTTGGGTTGAGTCCTTGGACTCGGAGACTTCAGCTCCACTAAGAGAGTAGACCCTCCCAGTGGTCTTCAGCCTATTGACTTGAGTCTTCCGATTCCTGCTGACACTCTGTGCTTCTGACTTTCCTTCTTCACAGTTTCGACTGAAGTGGCCATACTTGCCATACTTGAAACAAATGATTTTAGGCTCCTTTCATTGATGGGTATAGTGACCTTCTCCACATTTACCACATCTGATAGGCCTAGAGGAATCCCAGTCCTTAGGCTTACCTGATAAGAATCACTGCTTCTTTCCACTCTTCTTGAAGTCCCGACCGACTGTGGATAGACACTATCTGCCTTAATCCTTCTTATTGGTTCTCCCACTTTCTTGTGAATCCAAGTTCTTGCGGCTTGCCACCCTGGACTTGTAGGCGTCTTCGTAGATCCTACACTTGTTCCCTAAAACTGGGAAGACTCGGATCTCTTGGTAGCTGATAGCCTGCTTGATTTCTGGACGTAGACCAGCCTCAAACTTTACGCACTTGGAGCGGTCGTCTGCCACATACTGATACAATGTATAGTAACGGGAGAGCTCCTCGAACTTAGCCGCATACTCTCACATTGACATGTTGCCCTGCTTTAGCATCAAAAACTCCATCTCCTTCTTGTCCTTGATGTCCGTCAGAAAGTACTTCTCTAGAAACCTGTCCTTGAAGACAGTCCATGTGATCACAGTACCCTGGACCTATATATGCTGACGACAGTTATCCCACCCGTGCTCAGCCTCTTTTGTCAGCATAAAGGTCCCATAGATGACCTGCTGCTCTTTGCATCCTATAGTTCTGAAGATCTTCTCAGTCTCCTTCATCCACAATAAGGCACCCTCATGGTTGTAAGCTCCCTTGAAAGTAGGCGGGTTGTTTCGTTGGAACTTGTCCAATCCCTGAAACTCAGTTGGTCCATCATTGTTGTTGTTGTTCTGGTTCTGGCCTATGACGTTGGCAAGCAGTGCCAAAGCATCAACGATCGCCTCATCGTTCCTACCTCTTCCTGCCAATGGTTCCTGCATTTACCCATGACGACTGTTAAATACAGAGAACCAAGCAGGAAGAAGTCGATCAACTATTACCTATATCGCGTCATGTCCTTTCCTGGTCCTTGGCAAGCTTGTCACAAAATCTATCGCAATACCATAGCATTTCCATTATGGGATGCTCAAAGGTTGTAGCATTCCTGCTGGTCTTTGATGTTCGGTTTTAGCTTTTTGATATACTAAATAGGAAGCGACATATTCCATCACGTCTCTCTTCACCCCGTACCACCAATACAACCACTTGAGGTCTTGATACATCTCTGTTGCTCCCGGATGCATACTCAGTTTACTCTTGTGGGCTTCCTCAAGAAACAACTTTTTGAGCATGGAATCGTCCGGTACACAAATCATTTCACCGAAACTTAAGATTCCATCTGTTCCCTCTTTGAATTCTGATGTTGCTCCTTGTCGCACCAATTCCCTCTCTTCCTGTAGCTACTGGTCACTTTCTTGTTTCTCTTGTATTTGTTCCATCAATCCATTGGAAACAATAATCATACCTAAGCAAAGCTTTCCTTGTGAGATCTCTACCATTAACCGTATATCCCGGAACTGCTCTATCAACTCTTGTTCCTTGACCATCATTACATACACATGTATTGATTTCCTACTCAAGACATCTGCTACCACATTTTCTTTAATAGATAAAAACTATAACTTTAATGAAATTCAAGATATTTAATTTCTTTCTTAATTTATATATATATATATATATATATATATATATATATTACATTGATGTAGAATCAATGATTAAAAATTGATATAAGAATAAATTTTATCTATTGACGCCCAGTGTCAAACTTTATTCTTATATCAATTTTTAATCATTGATTCTACATCAATGTAATATATATATATATATATATATATATATATATATATATATATATATATATATATATATATATATATATATATAATGAATTTTAATATTAGATAAAAGTTAATGTTACTTATTTTTATATAGAGTTTAAATTAATTTATTTACTAACAATTTCGTAACTTTGACTATTAAGCAGTGGCATTTTTGAAATTTGACCTTTTTTAATAAAAAAAAATGAAAGGACAACTTTTTTGAGTATTAACATTTTTTATTAATTACGTGCAAATATTTGATTAATCACGTGTAAATATTTGGTTAATTCAGTTTATTATATAGTTAATGCATCATCCTGAAGCTTACAATCATTTTCCACAACCATGTAAATATTTGGTTAATCACGTGTAAATATTTGGTTAATTCAGTTCATTATATGGCTAATGGGTCATCCTGAAGCTTACAATCATTTTCCACAAACATGTAAATATTTGGTTAATCACGTGCAAATATTTGGTTAATAATCAAATCATGTAACGTTAAAATACGTTAATGAGTGTCAGCAGGAATCGGAAGACTCAAGTCAATAGGCTGAAGACCACTGGGAGGGTCTACTCTCTTAGTGGAGCTGAAGTCTCCGTGTCCAAGGACTCAACCCAAGGTACGAGCTTAATTGGTGAAAGTTTAACAAGTTGAGGTGATAGAAATTTCGATAACGAAATTTTTATAAGCGGGGTGGAATTGTAACACCCCATTTTTCATATAGCTATGTTATTTGAATACAAAACTTAGAAATCATATGTGATACCGTATATATTTATCTCTATCTATCACTTACTTCTTATCTTCTTGTATACATGCATTCCAAGAATACACAATAAAAATAACGGGACAGGTGTCATTTTTTGTGTTGAACAATCATTTGACATTTTTCAAATAGAAATAAAGTGCTCCTAGCTAACTCGTACGACACCTACCAGTTAGACGTTTGACTGCGAATATAATCATGATCTGTCCCTCCACTTCTTGTTAGGCGTTGTAAATGCATAGCACAATCAATATTTAGACTTCTCTAGTGGAAATTTGTGTTCACCAGAGTCATCCACATTTTTCTGAACTTCATAACTCTTCCCTCCTATTCACCACGTCCGTCTGTTCTTCCTATGGTATCTGTTTTTTGGATTTGAGTCCTCTAAACTCTAGAAGTGAGTGGAATCCTGGATTTTTTTTTTTAAGTGAGCGGCTTAAAGGAAATTCATTTTAACACTTTAATCTATATTTTAATGGTTAAAATTATTTTATATGTTTTAAATGTTTTTTAATTAAAATTCTTTGTGGGTATCACATCAAGAATCATATTGAATGAAAAATATATAAGTTCTTACTTCTCTTAAAATTAGAGATGACCATGGGCACCGGATCCAATGGATATATACCCACAAAAATTATCTATGATGGTTATGCAATCACCCGTGAAGTGGGTATGTGTATCGATACGTTTATTTACACATAAAATTTAAAGGAGATGGATGTAGGTATGAGTTCTAGCACGCATGCAAACACGGGTGCACACAACACATTCCTTTCCTTTTTTTTTTCTTTCATTTTTCCCATATATATATATATATATATATATATATATAGTTTATTGTAATATTTACTTAATGTTTCAAAATAATAATATGCATTGTATTTAATAACCTTATTATGTTATATTTTAATTTAGTTTTTTTTTTTTGTAATATATTGTGGTTAGGTTTGGGTGATCTTTGAGTAACTTTATGATTGTATTTTTAATCAATGTTTTTTTATTGATTTTTCATAGTTAAATAAAGTGCAGATAATGAGTAAGTATGAGAAATTAGAGATACATATGTATAGAAGATGCTACCCATTCAAGTATAGGTCTGAGTAGAGATATATATTTTAAAATGTGCAGGTATGATGGATATTATAGTACTCTCCCAATACTCTACACATTGCCATTCATTCTTAAAATTAATTCTACTCCCCTCTAAGACACACTTTTGAACCAAACACCTCAAATTACTGTAGCAACTGAGTTTTGGGGTCAAGATCCAGGTCAAATGTCTGTTGAGCTTGTATAAGCCGTTGGATATATGGATGGTGCATCCGTGGGTAATCTTATTGGTATTTCAAATTATGAAATTATCTATTCACATCCCTTATTAATTAATCATTATTTTAAGTTTTATTTTCTAAAATTATCATTGATTAATTAAAAATGTAAATAAATAATTAAAAGCATCACTAGCCCGACCCTTATATACAAACATGTACATATTGCCAGGCTTGTTGTCAAATTAAGTTTATAAAAAAAATTGTCAAATTAATGATATTCAAGAAAGGTTAATTATTTTCCTGCTAAGAGAAGTTATATGCGTACAACCGCTCCAGACACTACTTCATATATTTAATTTCTGAGAGTTGATCACGATAGTAGACAAAATAATCACCTACTCTTATTTTATATGTTCTCAGAGAAAGATGCTTCAAACTAAAATAGATTTGGTGACTGATATATGTGTATTCACACAGCTGGTTTACGAATTTTTATCAAATTAATTTTAATATTACCATGAATGTATAGCTTTTTATACTATTAATTAATCACAAACATTTTATGTGTGACTTTTAATATAACTATGATCAGAATCAAATATTTTTAATGATGTGATAATTTATGATTAATTAACCATATAAATAATCTTTATATTAATAATGCATATCAATTAAATTCTTTTATCATATGCTCATTATGAAATAATTGGATTACTTATTTACGTACTTTTGTCTTTAGTACTGTTGATATTTACTAGAGTTAGGTTATTTGAACATCAAATTTTAGACATCGCATGTGACACCGTATGTGTTATATAAATTTTATTTCTCACTTACTTTTTATCATCTTTTATATACACGAGTTTCGAAAATAAACCCAAAAACAAAGGGGTACCCCCACTTTGTTGTTCAAAAAACATATTCCTATTTACCATTCGGTGGAAGGCTGGAAGCATGCATTTAATTTGTATCTCTGCAATTTGGCCATCTGCAGAAGTCTTCGGTTGTGCTTACATATTTACATATATATCATCATTGTTAATCTTGCTACTGGTTTTGTGTTGGTAAATGGGTTAGAGTATCACTTATATTCTTTTTAATAAATTAATTTCTTTCCTTATAAAAAAAATGGACAGATTATATTCATTGTATTGTTATAATATTAAATAACATGGTCAGGACTCTGAATTAAAAACGTCTCAAGATGACAGAAAATATAATGTTTAAGTTGGATGGTGCATGAAACCAAACCTTGTTATGCGAGGAGATTACATGAAGCTTACTGTATTATACAATATCTCAGCCCACTAAATCATTCTTGATTGAATTTTTTATTATACTACAGAGATATGTATTAATTATGTTTGTAGAAAATTTCAAGTTGGTCCTACATTGATAGATTTGTTTATCTGTCAGATGAGAAAAATCTCTCTGATTTTATATTTTAATAATATTAATCGTGAGTGATAAGGGTCAGTATCTCTCTTATAAACCATATATTTATTGTTATCAGCAGCTGACCACCCTTCTGTTGTTTGGCTGACCATGGATGATATTTTCCTCCCAATTTATGCATGCATGCAATAACGTGAATTTCGTCTATTTATAATTACTATAGTTAGCAAATCACGGTTATTTGTTTTTTCCAATGAGGCTTGACTAGTTTGATCGTAAATAAACCTCCTATATTTTTCTTCACATAAAACTGCTAAAAGAACAAAAACATCATGATCATTTGAGATTCACGTATAATGTTTATTCACTTACCAAGAAGGCTGATCGGGTATATAGGGGAATGAGAATTCCTTGATATGGAGGATAAGGGCAACATCCTTAGAAGAAATAGAGAGGGAAACTTTGGGTAATTTTTGGCTTCCTTCATTCATGCATTTATTATTCTTTTTATACTCATTTCTTACGTCCATATTTTGTTTCTTAATTCCCAGGTTGAAGGACACCTAGCATAACACAATTCTAAAGGAAAATGTAAATAACAAATAAAAGATAACAGATGCCTAGATCTAGAATATTCCTAGCTGTCATTTATGATATTAAGATGAAATCCTTGAAGGCTTTGGTCTTTGTTTTGCTTCGATTGGGCCTACTATTTGTTGTGAACCATTTGTTTCTGTTGGGTCATCTATTGACCCATATATCATATCATTACCGACTCCTTGGATATGATATTATCCTCAAGATCAAAATGACTGGAAATCTGATCAACAAGGATTTCCAGGAAGGAAACATCCCTTTCAGCCCACTCTCCCTTTGGTAATGATGAGGCCCAACTCGTGGCGAGGTCCAACGAGCAATTGTCCTTCAACATTTCATTCATGCTTGTAACACCCTGCTTTTTCTTTTATGTTCTATCTGTCTCATTTTAACTGTAAATTTATATAATTATATTTTTACCTGTGACCCAGAAAATGATTTTTGTGAAAATAAATCATTTTGAGAACCTACTATATAGTAGGAAGTCATGGTTAAATTCTTGATTTAAAATTCAAATGAAAACCGGTATATGTTTTCACTGACAGAACATTTTGTACAAGTCAGAAAATCCTCTTTAACCCGAAACTGAAAAATCATAGATTTTATCACTATTTCAGTGATACTGTCTATTTTAAAAAAAATTCTAAAAGAATAAAATATTATATTCGAGATCGGGCATGAAGCTGCAGGGATAGACCGGACACAAAGCTTCATAAATAGGTCGATCAAGCGAGAACATTGTATCATGTAATACCCCGATTTTTTATGTTTTCTGATATCAGTGATAAATATATGAACGAGTATATTTATTATCTAAGTTTTTAATGATGATTTTGGGTTAGCCAAAGTTATTTTCATGTTTTACTTGAAAACCTTAAGTTTCGGGGGGATTTGTGGTTGAAAACTCAGACGGAGCCTGATATGAGATTTCGCTGACAGTAAGAATTTACTGATCAAAAGACCTAATCTTGACTCGAGACTGAAGCCATTAGTGTTTTTACAGTATTTACAAGAATGCTGGCTATTTTAAAAATTTTCGAAAAAAAATAATATTTTTTTGTTTTGTGCAGGGCCAAAGTCGAGAATCGCGTGCGGGTACCTGAGACAAGGCCGAACGGAGCAGAGTCATGATTCTATATATTTTAGATGCTTGAAGTGACTGGCATTTATGACAACGCGATGAGTATTTATGACGATCCTATCCATGTCATAATGATTTTTAGATTTTTATAAAATTATATTACTATTTTATGTTACTATCTCCCTAATTGCAAAATTGCCATTGTGAAATTGCTATTTCCACCCCCCTAAACTCCCAAAACCGCACCCACACTCTTGTCTCATGAGACACCCCGTTGTGCCCCGATGTTTTATTAGCTTAAAACCTTATTGATTAATTCCTTAATTACGCACTTAGCGTGAAAAGTATGTAAAAATTAAAACTTTATTTAAACAATCATATAACTTCTACAAATTAAACACACCAAGGTTGTAATATATACATACACACATGTTTATTTATTACATTTCCAAAACACTGTTGAGGGTATCCTCTCAGTAGGATCCCTCACAGGCATGCATATACTTAAACAAAAGTTGTGCTTAGAGGAAAATATAAAACGTCTCACGAGACGCACTGGCCATAGACTAACTAGACCCTAATCACCATGGGTCACGACTCGACCTCCGGCTTCCGGTTCATAGGGAGTTCCATCCAACCCCTCTTCGTTCAGCTCAGCCACAGGGTCTTCAAGTACGATCCCATAAAAGATAAAATAAAACATACCGAAAGATACAGGGGATAAGAAACAGTTCTATCATCAAAAGCGGAACATAATACATAGCACATAATATAATAATAGCCACAGACACGCATCACTCAAAATCAACAATCATCCTCAATTCACTATATCATCCTCTACCCTCAGCCCCTACAACTAAGACTTTATACTGATGTGGCCATCTTTACTCCTGTCACATTAGTCAGTAGTCCGAAACAGTCCAGTGCCAATAACTTTCGAACGCGTCAACGACTAAGCGAGTGTTAGTCCAAAACGGTCCAGTACCAAGAATATGCGAACGCGTCAAGGAGTATCAATCCAGAACGGTCCAGTGCCAAGATTATGCGAACGTGTCAAGAACTAAAAGAATATTACGGTAGTCTACCTCGGCATCCACATCCGTAGGGCACTCACCCGCAATATCTAATATCCCAAAATAGGATATCCTGAGCTCGTGTGTTCCACTCACACGGTTGTGAATAACAATACATCTATGAATCTCCCTAAATTACATCAATAACAACCTAGTGCCTCAACCTTCCATCAAAGTCTCAACACCTTTTTCCTCATAGATAAAACCACTTAATTAGGCTAGGCACCTCTAAATCACCTTTATTCTCTCACCCAAACAATTATCTCCCGAACAACACATATCCTTACTTAAAAATCAGCTAAGCACAATATTAAAAACCAGGCAGATCATGCATAACACCATATCAGAAAATAATTCAAATACCACAAAATATCACATAAGCAATGCAATAATAATAATAAATTCAATCAACCTCAGATAAGATATAATCATCCTAACATTGATAAACCTACAATCCCCAAATCACCATTGGTTTTACAGAAAAGGTTTCCAATATAATTTTGGTATTGTCGATTAATTACTCAACTACTAGTAGGGTTTAGGTCGCCCTACACAATTATTATACAATATGCTACTTATCGATTCTGACGGTAGAATGATTCTTTCCCCCACCTGAGTTAGCACCGGAATTCCGACTTCGGCGATCCTCGTTATCACACCACAGTTTAACAGTTTCTCCTTCAACCAAACAATACAACTATAATTAATCAACAAAATCACTCTTAACCTAACTAACTAGGTTTCGGTCTCCTAATTCAAAGTAGGGTTAGGATTCTTTTCTCATTCCAAGCTTTTGGATTCTAGTCCCTATAGTCTTAGATAGCTTAGATAAATTATCATAACTTGGAAATATTAACAAAATAATTTAATCTCCTTTTTAATTAAGTTTCAGTCTTACTTGGTAAAATAGGCTAGGAAATTTAGTTGGATTTCAAGCTCTTGGATTTAGATCATATAGGTACTAGAGAGCTCAAATCAAGCATTAGATTTCAAAAATGAAAACAAAATCATCAAACCCTCCTTTGGGTGAGATTCGGCCAGTTAAAGAAAATAGGGAAGGAAAATGTTTTTGATTACATGCTCTTGGATAATGGAAGTAGAAGACATAAAAAGATCATAGCAATTGGTTTCACATTAAAAGGATTTTTCTACAATTTTCTAGAATTATTTGAAGTTCTAGATCTAGGAATGGAAATTTATGAAAACTTGATGATCATGGCTTGATATTACAAAATAAGTGAAGGATAAGACTTATATGATTAAGGATAAGAGCTTTTACCTCTTGAAGATTTGAAGAAATGAAGAAAATGATCAACCTTCACTAAGTTGAAAACTGGACAGCTTGAGGGTGTGATGGTATTGTGAGTGTATCTCACAATATACTCATCCAAAAATCACGAAATTTGTCTTGATAGAAATATAAGAAGAAAAGGAACAACTTTTGTGTTGAATGTTTCATTTGGTTAGGATCATAACAAGGGTTAAAAGGGCCTTCTTTCTGCTGTTTCGTGGGTTGTTGAGAATTCTGGGCAGTTTCGGTATTTTGATCCTATCTCCCAATCCACTTATCCGTTTTTGATGATCTTTAGATTGTTGGAAATAAGAGAGAAATAGGAAGGACTTTTATGTTGAGAGTGTTACGAGTTTAAGAAAGGAAGAGGGTCATATGTTTGGTGGGGATTCGGTGTTCTTATGGTTTTGTAACTTAGTTGGTGAGGAAGATGAAGAGAATGAAGGTGTGAGTGAAGGGGATGCGGTTTTGTGGTATATATAGGCTATATCTTAGGCCTTGTTTGGTTTTTAACTTTTAGATTAATGGGTTTTGTGATTATTTAATTATTATAAGCTTAACCATAGTTAATAATTAACTTAACTAGGGTTACTTTGCATAACTATGGTTAGTAAATATGTGGCTCACATTTGATGGAGGTGTGGCTGATTTTGGGCCACACATAGTGACTCACCGATGAGTCACCAATCCTATCCGTTAGCGGTTCCCGAAAATTTCGTACGCAGCTCCGTCGTTTACCCGATTTCGGTTTTTGAGAGGAAAATAATGAAACGAAAGCAAAATGAAATAGGTATGATTTATTGGAGGTGGATGCACGAAATTGGAGAGATGTGAGAGGTTTTCAACCACGTAAAATGAGTGGTTAAAAGTGCGTAGATGCGTCTTGTTAATACCTGCGAAAGCTTGGGGGTATTTTGGTCTTTTTACCTAAAAGTCATGATTACTTGCATTTAATGCTCATAAATGCTTGGTGACTCATCCTCCATGAGTCATCATGTATGACTCGTTGTCCCGATCTCTTTACGGGTCTCTGTAGTTCCGTTTTCGACTCCGTCGGTTTCCCGATTAGGGTTTTATGCCTGCGTAAAAGCGTAATATTTCGTTTTCGATTGAAAATTTTCAAACTAACCAAACTCGTTGAAAATATGATTTAAATATAAACCATTTCATTCATGAGTCAAAATTAGGTTTTCTGATCATTAAAATCTTACTGTTAGTGAAAACACCGACTGTTTTTCGTCCGAACTTTTACCAAAATTTGTTCGAATAAACATAATATTTTATCTCTAATCAGAAATTTGAAAAGTAGACTTCCTCACGGACAAAATATAAAAAATCTACAAATTTCAGTTTTCGGGTCAAATTAGGGTTTTCTGTCAGTATAAAATTATATTGTCATTTAAAAAAACGCAGACCGGGCTTCGTCTGAATTTTCAACCCAAAATTTCACCGTAGCCTTCTACCATAAGAGAGACTATGAATATGATTTTATTTTATTTAAAATCACTTGCTAACTCTCAGATTAAAATATAATTAATTATATTTTAACTGGTTAAACAGCGTAATTAAAAATCAGGCTGTTACATCTCACACCCTCATTAGTTCATTTCTTCTACTCTTAACTTCATCTCTTTTAATCTTAAGTTTTCTTACACTTAAGTACATAAGAACTCATAAGAACACAAAGGTGATTTGTGAAGAACTTCAATCATCTTGATCATCACCAAGAAACAAAGTTCTTCTCCTTTCATTCCTTGTTCATGCTCCAAATCCATCACTTCCAAATAACCTTGTAACTTCATCATCTTCCTTATCCTTTTCTTTCCAAAAACATAAGAACACCATAGTTGTTCTTGAGGAAAACTTGATCATAGTTCTTCATTTCTTCATCACCAAGAGGTATATCTTCTCTTCATGATTAGTCATATATTCTTATTCATTCCTTTCATGAAAATCAAGTCAAGAACATAATTTTCAAGTTTCTAGATCTATTCTTCAAAAATCTCCAATAAATTTTTGAAAAATCCAATGATCATGAAACCAATTTCTATGATCTTGTAATCATCTATATTCTTGTTATCCAAGAGCAGGTGTCCGACAAAAATTTCCTACCTATTTATTCTAACAAGGCCGAACCTATGTATATGGGTAAGGAAAGATTTTTATTTCAACTATTGATTAAATGATGTTGATCCATGATCTATAATCCATTTTATTGTTGATTCAAGTGATTAGAAGATCAAAACACATCCTAAACTAATTTTTGTGGTTGAGGCAGAAATCATAACTTTGTGGTTAAGATGATTTTGGTTCAATTTTTGTTAAGTATGCCTTGATTATGCTTTAATCATACTTACGGATCATTGATCCAAAAGTTTGTAAAATTTAAACATCCCTAGCTTAATTAACCTATGAAGGCCGAAACATAGCCATAGGGATTAGATAGATTTTGTGGTTTCATTTGTTAATTTGTGACTTGATTTGTTGTGAAGGAAAAATCTTTGTGTGATTTCCTGAGTTGTGCGGAGGAAACCGGATTCGAATCGGAGAACAATTTACGAAACGACTTTTGAAATCTTCAAGAGGTAAGGGGAGCTTACCTGAGGGATTTGAGATAGCCACATGTTATCTATGTGTTGTCTGTGTATTACGTGGGTGTTTATCTGCCTTAAGTTGATTACTGTTTTGTTTAACTATATGGTTATGCGATGTGATGTGGTTAGTTGATTATGTGGATATAACTGTGATATGGTTATATCTGTGATGCATGCTATATCTGTGAAAGTGTGTTATGTTTGTATCAGGTGATATTTCTGTTATTGATTGCTGGAGTGTGAAACCTGACAGTGGTCAGAGTTGAATTAATTCGGAAGATGAAAAGCTTGATAAACTTCTATATTTAATCAAAGTGATTAAATGGTGAAAAGTGGTGTAAAAGTGGAAAATAATATTTTATTGATTTTTCCGACGATTGATGAGTCAATGAGTGCCAGTGAGGGTGGAACCGTGAAAATACTTCACATGTGCTAGTTTTAGCAAAATATATTTCACAATAATGAAAAATGATATTTGGAATAATAAAGTGACAAAAATAATTTAATTAGAATTTTAAATAAATATTTTTAAGTAAAAAGTCATTTTGGGCATTTTTATGAAGAAAATGAGAAAAATATTTTAGTAATTGTTGAGTTGAATTAAGAAAATGTTAGTAGAAAATTGATATTAGTTTCTTAAAAATAAATATTTTCAAGTGTGGAAATATTTTAGAAAAGGGAAAGATTTATTCTTGACTCAAACATATTTTAAGTGATTTATAAAATGATTTCGTCGGAAAAGAATTTATGAAACACTAGTGCAATAAGTACTTTTTACGTCAGTTAAAATTGATTTTTACGTCGAATCTTGATCGACGAATAAATACGGTGGCGTTAATAGTTAATATTTTAACGTCAGTTGAGAACTGACGTTAAATATAAAACTATTAATGTCAGTTCTTTAACACAATTGACGTTAATTTTGTAAAAATTAACGTCAGCTGTTTAAACAACTGACGTTAAACATAAAACTATTAACGTCAGTTCTTTAATACAACGGACGTTAATTTTGTTAAAACTAACGTCAGTTGTTATAAAGAACTGACGTTAAAGGTTTTAATTTTAACATCAGTTGTTTATTACAACTGACGTTAGTAGTGTACTGTATATTTTATAAAATATTATTAACGTCAGTTGTTTGATACAACTGACGTTAATAGATTTTTTTTTTAAATTCAGTTTTAAAATATCACTCCCCTCAGCTATCCCTGCATTCAGTAAATATCCCAGTAACACAGAATATCACACACATTACAGAATTGCAAACACTACCCTTAAATTTCAATATTAACAAAAAGAAAAGAAATATACAAAGGAACAATGGGGGGACTTAAAACCAAAACCCATGCATAGGAAAAACATAACTATCTACAAGTATATATATATATATATATATATATATATATATATATATATATATATATATATAAATTTTAGTCTCCAATGTCTAAAAACAACACTACCAATCTAAGGATATATATATACATGTTATTAATTAGTTTCTAAAGTCTAACAAAAAAACTATTCATCTAAGTAGTGCGGAGGTATCTTGTCAATTCCTTTTTCAGCCGCATACTTGAAGAAGAATTCAATAAGCGCATCCTCAAGTCTCTTAACTCATCTTCTTGAATAGGCGATTGGTCGTTAAATGCCTACACACGTTCAAATAATAACAATAACATCAATGCAAGTCATCTTCAAAACTATAATATATAATTTAACAAGTTGTTTAAATATTACCTTATTCCATCCATCCGTAATAGATGCGGAGACTATGTTCAGCATATGAAGCATCACATAATAGCCGCACAACCACCCGTCAATTTGAAATCGAGCCTACCAACAAAATTAATTTCAATGTCAATTGAATATACATATAAATTAGTAATTATAATATTAATTATTTGATAAATAAACTACCAAACCTTGAGGATGTTCCATACAGGATTTCCTTTAGCCTTAGAAGTCCTACTTCTCCCGTTGGCGCAACTTATGCTACTCGCATTCAGCGCGCTGTCATAAACAAATAATCATGTCAATCAATTAACAAATTCATATATCATGTGTGTAATAAACTAAAAACAACTGATATTAAAACTTAAATTAAATTTAATATTAGTTACTTACTTATTTACTGACTTGAACACCACTGTGGCGGTGTTGGTGGAGAAGAGCATAAGAATATGACAAGTATGCCTAGACGGGTGAAGCATTACAACCGCCAATGGTTTTTCATACAGTAGGGAGCCAGATATAATTCTTTCTGATTGTCTCCCAACAAGTTCCCTAAGTATTTACTCAATGCATCGCCAAAGAAAGAATTCGGGCGGAAGGATTGACGGATCTAAGAAGTCAAATCGATGCAACACCCTTATCAAGCTGAAGACGATGGAGATACCTAAGATATGAAAAGGTGTGGATGTTAATTACATAATATATATATTGAAATTAAAATAAATTATTAAATGGAAAAATACCAAAAATAAATAAGTTATAAAATTAAAATTAACTTACGTGCACCAGAGACTCAAAACTGTGCTGGCCATCCAGACGTTATTTCTGCAGGTGTTCCTGAGATCGTCACCACAGAAGGAAAACATCCTCCATTGATCTGGGTGTGCCACCCATCCATCATGCTCCAATGGACATTCAAAAATCTCAAACGCATAATCCTCACCAAGTGATAACAAACGAGTGATAGGTGACAGCGACACCGACGTCGACTTGGCCTTCAGTTTAGGAAAAATAAAATAGATAAGTTGTTGATAATTAAAAAAAACACAAGTAATTATGTGACTAATTTGGACATTAATAATGAATACATACCTTTGTTAACATTTTGAGCTCACGTCGTTTGAAGTCCAACTCAAGCTCACGCCTTTTCATTTCCAACTCTTGCTCATGGCGTTGGACTTCGAACTCCCGCTCCCTAGCTGCCAACTCATCGTCCTCCACATGTGCCCTACTATAACTTTCTTTTGTGCTCACATGTGAAGGGTTGGCATGCCCTGCAGTGTCCTGGGATGAACCGATGGAGGAAAGCTCTCTGGCAAGCGCCTGCTTTAATTCTGGGTTGGATATTAAGCTTTGCATCAGATGTGTTGTAATAGCTGGGTTGGACATGAGGTGCTGAGTAATGTCAGCCAAAATTGATGCTTCATCGACCACCCGCTTTCGTGAAGCAGACTTGCCATAATATTCTTTGATGGTCACGTTCCCAGGAACACCGAGAACCCGACCAGGATGGTCTTTCTTGCCTAGAGCAGTCATCAAGACGTCCCGCCGTCCAGAAGGGACGAATGAGCCCTGGGAGGATTGTGCTTTAAGATCCATCTACAATGAAAAAAATGAAAAAACGTGCGAGTGAAAAGTGTTGCAAATATCTATACAAATATCAATTGAAATCAAGTTAATTATTTACTTACAATCTTATCTGACACTTCGCGAGTGGCATCAACTTTAAAAGATCCCGTCTTTGTCATGCGGCCGGCTAACCAGACATCCTCGCGGTCGATGTCCGACGGAGGACTTAATGGTGTGCCCTCAGGCACCTCTCCTCTTTCAATCCTAGTAGAGTGCTCTTCCTGCTTCGCCCTCAGCCTATCCGCCATCATCTACTCGATCCGAGTCTGGTACCCACCCTGAGACATGGTGTGGCGGTGAACGTTCTTCGCCCGATTCTGCCGACCCTTATTTGCCTTAGCCTATTCAAACAAAAACACATAATTAAATACAGTTAAATGATCTATAAGAAGCATACAAAATTAACTTAATCAACCAACCTGAAATTCTCCATCCTGTCGACTCCTGGCAAACATATCCCAAGTATCCTGATCAATCCAGGGATAATCCGAGAACATTTTATCAAGCCGCTTCTTCCCAGATACATAGTACCTGGTAAGATCATGCTTGAACCCATTCCAACGCTTTGATGCCATTTTCATACATTTATGACGATGATCCTCGTCATTTGGCACAGTCCAAGCTACCTACACATTAAATACATAACAGCTGGATGGATGATAACTTAGATAATTATCTAATAATGTAAATCAAATGAATGTAAAGGTAAAATACCGCGATAGCCTCCCAAACTGATCCTTAACGTTATGTGGAACGTCATTCCAGTGGTTGTAGGTGATGCTTACGTGCTGCTTCGCTTGTAGAAACACCCACTTATTAAATTCTTTAGCACGGGGTCCCTGGGCATTTAGATTAGCATCGAAGGACACCTTAAGCTTCTGTCCGCTTTGCCTGTCCTTCTCTAGTTTCTTCAACGAGGTGGCTCCTCTACCCCGTTTCCTATGAGCCTGTGATGCCTGTATGGACAAAAAAAATGATAAAATAGAGGGTTGTAACATTATAAACTTACATTAAAAAGAAGGACTAAAGATAGTATATAACATGTAAAGTTACACTAGAATCAGGCGTAGGCGTGATCGGGTCCTGCGTAGCCCCCACAGTGTCCTCCCGTGCATGTGGGCTATCCGACTGATCCATATGTATGCCTGTCCAGAAACAATATATATTTATTAACATATGTTATAACTCAAAACAAATACAGAAGTATAAATAAAAATAACTAGATAGGTCCTTTAGATATACAAAACATATATCCAATATAAGGACAATACGGAAGATTGAAAACTATAGTTTTTGAAGATTGCCAAGCACTGGTCACGGCCTGGCAGTGATGTCCATCACGGCCGTAACGTGCCAACTGAATCAGACCCTCACAGGTAGAACTGATCACGGCCTAGCCGTGATGCGCATCACGGTCGTGACAGATCAACCAGCAGAGCAACATGCACTCAAAACCAAAAATAAAGACATTCCAAACAACTCAAACTCACGGTTTCAAGTTTCAACTACTGAGACTACAGTTTCAACATACACTCAAAACCAAAAATAGACACATTCCAAACAACTCAAACTCACAGTTTCAAGTTTCAACTACTGAGACTACAGTTTCAACATACACTCAAAACCAAAAATAAAAAAATGTGCCCTAAAGACTCACCAGAAATAGGTGCTCGCGTGGTGGTGGGGAGGGGAGCTCGAGTGGTGGCCAACGTTCGATGTGGTTACTGAGAGCAGAGGGACAAGGAGAGTTAGTGTACGGGAAGGGGAAAGAAAGATGTCAAGTTATTGCAAAGAATGAGCGGGAAAGACAGAGTTAGGGGTTAAGAGTGTACCTCACGGTGGTGGCAAAGAAGCCCTCGCGGTGGTTGCGGTGGAGATGAGCTCGCGATTAGGGCAGAGTGAGAGTGAGAGTGAGAGTGAGGGTTGAGGGTTGAGCGTGATGAAAAGAGAAAAGAGACGTATAGAGTGAAGTGCAGAAGGCGCACGAGTGTAAACGTTATAAAACAACATTTTACGTCAGTTGTTTCTAAAAACTGACGTTAAAGGACATTTAATTAACGTCAGTTGTATTAAGAAACTGACGTTAAAAATAAAAAAAAAGTTTAGAAATAAACTGCACTATATATATGGAGTGACCTGCGTTAAGGGTGACAACAGGGCATTTCAGATAGGGATATAGGATTATTTACGTCAGCTAGTTATTTAACTGAAAATCACACTTTTAACGTCAGTTGTTTAAAAAACTGACATTAAAAATAAATATTTTTTTAAAAAAACACTTTTAACGTCAGTTGTATTAAACAACTGACGTTAAAAGTTTATTAGTTTCTGCAAAAAATTCATTCCTTTGACTACTGTGCTACTTACCCATTCACCTTGTAACCTAATCCTTTTAATGAGCATTAAGTTTTTAGATCAGTTTTCAAGAAATTCAGGTAGTCTCTCTTCTCTATATAAAGAACCATATTCTTCTGTATCAGTCGATTTGTATTATACCCCCCTCTTTTCCTCTATATTTCGTGCTTTTTCCTTCACAATATGCCTCTATCATATTTGAGGTGTTGTTATTTCTTCCTGTTCCTAGACTTAAAGGTCTCTGTCTTAATGGTAAAAAAACTTCTGAGGTTGAGTAAATCACATAACATGGATGGTAAGGTTGGGTGAATCACGTAATGTGATTCTCTCACTTTATTTCATCCCCGTCATCCCTTTCACTTTGCTTTGGAAGCAAGTGACTGTGAATTCAAGACGATGCATCAAGGAATTCTAGTGAAGGAGAAGATGCAAAGATCCATTTCAATGTGGATTCACTTTTGCATCATGGAATTCAAGTGAGGGAGGAGATGCATCCATTGGAGTTTCTGAGGACAGGACTGAGAAGAAAATGATGTTGAAGCAAAACTTTTTTATATTTTAGGGCTATGTTGCAGAAATTTTTTATCTTTTAATCATTTAATTGTAACTTATGAATCGCTTCAATAAGATACGATTTGATTATACATATAACTTGTTTTATGTTAAGTGTTTATTTATTTTAATTTGCACAAGAATTTGTTTACTAATTCAAGCTAATTAATGAAGATTAAAAATAAACTTGTTTAAAAAAAAGTTTAGAAATAAACTGCACTATATATATGGAGTGACCTGTGTTAAGAGTGACAACAGGGCATTTCAGATAGGGATATAGGATTATTTACGTCAGCTATTTATTTAACTGAAGTAAAAATCACACTTTTAACGTCAGTTGTATAAAAAACTGACGTTAAAAATAAATATTTTTTATTTTAAAAACACTTTTAACGTCAGTTGTATTAAACAACTGACGTTAAAGGTATATAAGTTTCTGCAAAAACATTCATTCCTTTGACTACTGTGCTACTTACCCATTCACCTTGGAACCTAATCCTCTTAATGATCAACTTAATTTTTTAGCAACTTACCACGCCTAGTAACTTCATCCTCTGCTCCAATAAATAGCTTCCTTCCTTCCTTTTATTTTTCTGCTTCACAATATGGCTCTGCCATGGAGATTAACTTCATCACTCTTTCTTCCTATTCCTAGACTCAAAGATCTTTGTCTTAATGGTCAAACAACTTCTGAGGTTGTGTAAATCACATAACATGGGTGATAAGGTTCTGTAAATCACATAATGTGAGTTGCTCACCTTATCATCCTTCCGAGAATCCATTTGCTACAGTTCCGAAACCTCAACTTATGAATGACCACATTATCAGCATGTACCTCGATTCCAACATGAGTAACACCATCACTGCTAGACATGGTCACATTCGGAGTATAGTTTTCCCTTTGGCATATTTCATAAAACTCTCTGATGGGATGTAGCTTTAATGTTTCGGGTGTGATAAGGGGTTCCAAAAGTGGCCTTATGCTTCACCACACAACCTCCTCATTGAATTCTGGAAAACTCAGTCGCTCGACTCTCCTATCTTGCTCACCCGTGAAGGGAACGAAGCCTCAACAAATGTTTAGGATTTTAAACCCTTTCAATGTAACTTTTTATAGGATTTTAAAATTTTGAATGTATCTTGTAATTGTATTATTGATACACTTCATGAATGAGATCCGGTTTGGGTAGTTGATTCAACTTATACTTCGCACATATATTTTAGTTTTCAAAACAGAAACACAAAACATAAAAGCAAGTGAAACTGAAACTTTGAGGAAGGCAATGCGGAAGGGTACGTTTACTAGCTAAAAAAAATTATTAAAATAACCTTTAATGTCTGTTGATGTAAGGACTGACGTTAAAAGTGAGTTTAAAAGTGAAGTGACTCACTTTTAACGTCATTTCAATAAAGAACTGACGTTAAAAGGTTCACTGTTAACATCAGTTGTTTATTGAACTGACGTTAAAAGTGAGTCACTTAACTTTTAACGTCCGTCTTTACAACAAGTGGCGTTAAAATCGAATTAATGAAGTCTGATATTTACAAAACTGCCACCACCTCCTTTTTAACGTCTAGCTTTTGGTTAACTGACGTAAACCTTTCCCGTATAATGTATATTTTCCACTAGTGAAAAAACATTTTTCAGTGAAAATGATTCCGCTAAACTTGGTTAAGTTTTTCGGAGGTTTGGGTTTTTATTTGTTATTTCATTGAGCAAAAATGTTTTAAAGCAGATAAGCAAACCTAGTTACCGAGACGTCGAGTTTCTAGGATTCTATTTGACATGAGGATCTGGGATCTGTGTCATTGGACATTAGTGTAGTGTAAAATGGTGGACTGTGTGTCCCATAAGTTGATGTGGTTAAGCGTTGTCTTCCATATCCACGAACCTTTGACTGGTGCATCGGTGTAAAGGTTTTGCAATTGAGCACTCGGACTAGTGTGTCCTGTGTTGAGATTGAGCACGTGAACTTGTGTGTTCCGTTTGTGCCTAAGTTTTAAGTCTTAATAATGAAATGAAGCATGGTCATGTGCTTGGAGCCTCTACAAGGAAATAATTATGCGACAAAAAAAATTATCAAGAACAAAAGTATTTCTCATGCATATTCCTGGTCGCCGGGTCATATTACCAGTTTGGAGATCATCGAATCATATATTTTGATCAATGTATCTGATGGTATAAAGCCCATTAACCACGGTAACCATTGCACCATGAGTAATATTGAGCAATGTGTGGACCGCAGTTTCCCGTTTATCGTGATGACAATTGAGTCCTAGGTTGGCTAAGGTGTCATATTTTGCACAAACAACTATTGGTGGTGCCTGGGATATTCCAATTAGTTGAAAAGTGTTGGACATTGGATTCTTTTCATCGTCAATGGTCCATTTAAAACACCTGATCAACGGAAACGGAAAAAAGGAGTTGGTAGAGTTGAAAGTGAGAGTGGATTATTAAAGTGTCATGCATTCTTTCAAAAATTTCGATGAATACCGGGTATGAGACCCTGTGGACTGAATAGACCCTGTGGACTGAATTATTACTCTGTGATTATTGTTTATAAATTGTGGATATCATGAATATGCTGTTTTGTGTTTTTACGCATGTGGATATCTTATTAAAATCCATATATTGGCGTCTCACCCTTACAAATATATCAGATTCTTCTAATAATTGTCGTGTATCTTGGGATACTAGTACAGATGAAGTAGAGGAGTTCTCTAAGTCACTTGCGAACTTAGATTCTAGATACTTGAGTAAGTATCTGTTCGTGAGAAAGACCACGGGGGTCTTTCCAATAATGTCTTGTAGAGCGACAAGCTTTGGAGTCTTATTTTGGGTTATATGTTTTAGAAAGGTCGGTAACTGTGGTGTAGTATTATGTTGTTCTAGAGTTATTCGCAGGAGAAAATTTTTACACCCGAGTTTTCTAACCTCAAATAAATAAATTTTTTGAAAGCAACCAGCAAATGACTTTTTAATTTATTTCCGCATGTGTTTACGATGTAATGCCAAGGGGATGTTACATATCAGATCAACGATGACTCACCATTAGTAATCATCATTAAAATATTTTTACAAAATATCTATACTTGTTAATATCTCCAATTAATGCTCTTTAGATCCTAATTAATATTTTTTTTGATAAGCAAAATTATATTAAAAACGAGAACAATGGGTGCTCAAACCCATATACATCAAGACCGAAAGAAAGTCTTTGTAAAAATGATATTGTCCCTAAGCAGAAACGGAATCAGATATACAAAGATCTATAATTTGTAAACCAAAATCTATTGTAAGCCACTGAAGCAATATATACCCCACAGAAGAATAGACTCATGTACCCACTGAATGAGTCCAAACTCCATATCCTCATTTATTCATCCTTCAACCCAAAAATTAAGTACCACTTTGCTCACAAATGTCCTTAGCCGCCATGAAGCTGCCTTTACTAACCCCAAAAACCAAAGTAAGTGTCTTATATAAAGTTGTACCTCAAACTTCAACCTACTAAAATCGTCAACACTCATTTAGCCTTCCATTTGATTTGTTTTCTGACTAGCCGACTTGCACCTCTCACACCCTATATATATATATATATATATATATATATATATATATATATATATATATATAATCTGCTGTAGTTTTCCATGTCACAGTTTCATGTATGGTTCAACTTTGCCAAGAGACCAAAGGATTTACCCTTCAAAAAATGTCTATGATATCTTTCCAGTCGTCCCCAACCGTAAGTATAATAAGAAACAATTATTCCCATTTATATAAACCCCAACAACGAATTTGATCCTCAGAGTTTATAAGTAACAATATATTCAAATTAGCCCAATAATTCATTCCTACTACCATCTCCCCATCCATACTTCACCTTTCAGACTTCAAAACCAATTAAGGCCTCCCATTATCTAGTAACTCCCAACATTTAATCCAGTAAGGCAAGTCTTTTCTCCAACCGGACCAAATACTGTATCAAACAAAATGGCGTTTTTACCACAAAAAAAAGAAGTTAGTTAACCAAATCCATTTTTGAATTCTTTCCTAATTTCACTCTCTTACTTTTCACTCTCAACGTTTTCCTCTTTTTTCACTCCCAGCTCTTTCCTCTCTTTTTCACTCATAGCTTCAACAGTCAAATTTGTAGATCCAACATCCACTTTACCGGGCTCCACACTCAGGAAACATAACATTTTTTCAATAAACCTTCCAAAAAAATAATGTCCTTCCCAGTTGCAATACAGTCAGATTATTATCCCAAAGTCCTCTCAGCCAAATAACCATGTCGGTGTCAGTCATTCAAGATGGGCATGCACCATAATATCAACAATACATTACAATAAGTAAAAACATGCAAATATCAACATACATTTGTCAGTGAAAGATTAAACAATGTACTAGATTCATACACCAATCAGAAAACAATCGGATAGAGCCCAAAGAAATAGATGAAGCTGAAAACCATCCTCGAGACCTAGTCATAATCAGTGCCAATAGCCTAGTCATGTCAAAAGGGGTATTTTAAATATTACTGTATTTCTCTCTAACCACAACAACCGCACCACTGTATGCCAAATCGAAAAGGCCCTTTTCCTACTTTTTCTCCCTGCAAATAAGCCTCCATGCATCAAGTACAATTCTTGAAGTGTCCCTGGTAAAACAATCTCCATGCCTAGCCAGGCGTAAACTTTCCTCCACACAATGGAGGCAACTCTACAGGATAAGAAAAGATTCCTTGTATCCTTTAAACACTCTCTACATAACACACAAACAAGGTCATGTTCCTCTACCAACACCCCTCTCCTGCCTATTTACCGAGGTTCCACAATTTGCTTGCAGCCATCTAAATGCTGAGTTTGAAGAGAACAAGCTAGACTCATCCCAAAACCAAACCCATTCGTCCTCTTTTTCTCTGGACAACCCTATTGAGTTTATGAGATTTTTCATCTCCTCCAATAACTCTTCCTCCCAACTAAAAACATTCCTTCTCCAACGTAGGTTCCATAACCAATTGTCATTATGGCACTCACCTAGGTCTGCCACCCTTTTATATTTGTCCTATGATATACTAAAGAGCCTAGGCAAGGACTCTTTCAGGCTATGGTTTCCCACCCACACCTCCTCCCAGAAACTAGTTGATTCCCCGTTTCCAATCTTTTTTCTCAACCCCAACATGAACCAATCTTCCAGATGCCTATACTTGCCTATTTTACAGATAACCTTCCACCAATGAGAAGCATTTCGCCCCCTATTGTGGCCTACCCTTGTTAAAGCGCCTCCCCCTACCAACTGACCATATCTAGAAATCTAGAAACTTCAACATCTCTCGATAGGCCTTTTTCTTTATTGATTAACTTCCAATGCCATTTTGCTAGAAGAGCCAAGTTGAATCAATCCAAGTTTTTAACCCCCAGACCCCCTTCCTCTTTTGACCTACAAACTGTCTCCCAACTTACCCAAGGTATCTTCCTTTTCTCTTGAGTCCCTCCCCATAAAAAGTCTATCTGAATTCTTACCAGTTTTTTGACCACCTTTGCTGGAATTCTTAAGAAGGACAAGTAATAAATCGGCAGGCTATTCAATACCGAATTAAATAGGGTGATCCTACCCCCTAGTGACAGATGTCTCCCTTTCCAAGAAGCTAATATGCTTTCCATAGTATTTATCACTGGCTGCCAGGTAGATACACTCTTCGGATTTGCCCCAATTGGCAGCCCAAGATATTTGAAAGGAATTCTTCCTCTCTTACAATTTAGGAACATAGAAGCTGAGTCTTGGAAGGACTAATCCACATTTAAACCCATCAAGCTACTTTTTTTTGAAGTTCACCTTTAGACCCAAGGCCAATTCAAAACATCTCAGTATCGACTTCATAGCCCACAAGTTTTCCCAGCTGGCTTCACTCACAAACATTGTGTCATCCACATACTGTAAAATTGATACCTCTACACCTCACTCACCTACCTTAAAGCCTTTGTACTTTCCTCTAGATATAGCACTCTTGACCAGCCTACATAGTCCTTCTGCTACCATGAGGAATAAGAAAGGTGCTAACGGATCTCCCTGCTTCAACCCCTTTCTGATTGGAATCTCTTCCGTGGGGCTTCCATTTACCAACACAGAACAACTGCCTGTAAAGATGCATTCTTTAATCCACCTCCTCCATGTCTCACTAAATCCCATTCTCCCCATCATGTAATCCAAGAATTTCCACTTTACTGAATCATATGCCTTCTCAAAGTCCATTTTAAAGGTAAGACATTGTTTCCCTGACTTTGTTGCATAATCCACCACCTCTGATGTGATCAAGACATAGATCACTAACATTTTAGGATCATTCTTTGATTTCAATTGCTAAAAATTCAAGATCAAACACAAACAAGAACAATTGATATGAAGCTTGATCTTCAGGTGAAGAATCAAGAGAAACAAAAAGGAGTAGAAGAGAATAACAATTGATATATGAACTAGAAAGTAAATTGTAAGAAGTAAATGACAAGAATTAAAGAACAAAATAGAAAATAGAATAGGAAGAAGATGAAGGGAAGGTGCCACAAATTGAATCATCTTTGAGAAGAAGATTGAATTTGATAAGCCAAGGGAAGATTCACCACTTGAATATGGAAATTCAAGATAAGAATCAATGGTTCAACTCATGAACCAAGAAGAGGAGAACTCTCAACTCTTTCTAGAAATCTCATGTGTGAGAAAACTCAATTGTATTAAAAACGTCCAAAATGATTTACATAAAGCCTATTTATAGGCTTATCCTACTTAAGGTACAAGCTAGACTAACTTGAAGTGCAAGTTACTCTTCTAAGTCCTAATGGGCTTGGAACACTCTTAAGCCCAATTACAAGCCTAACTAAATCAAAACCCGTACAGAATTTCGTGCTAAACTTGTAGCCCAATTTTAGTCATGATAGATGCCGAATCAGGTCTTGAGTCAAAAATTAGATTTGTAGCTAATCTTCTAAGCTTTCTAATTCATCCAAGATCACTTCAATCGGACATCTACAACTCAAGAAACAGCCAAAATAATGAAGCATGTTTGATTTAGATTTGCTTCAAAGTTGACTTGCCCTCATTGGCCCATTAAGGTTGTGTTTCCTAGGATCACATCATCCCCTCCTTGAGTAGTAGGATGAGCCTATAAATAGGCTTTATGTAAATCTTTTTGGAAGTTTTGTAATACAATTGAGTTTTCTCACACTTGAGATTTCTAGAGAGTTGAGAGTTCTCCTCTTCTTGGTTCATGAGTGATCAGCCTCTGGCTCACCTAGTTTTTAACTAGTAAGACCATGGTTTTATTCGAGTTTAATCTCGTTTTCACCCAAATTTGGATGTAATTGTCCTCAAGCAACATTTTGAGTCCCTTAAGTAGTTTTAGGGTAATATAGTTGATTTTGAGTCAAATAAAGCATTTACTGCTATTTCATGTTTCGGGCTAATAAGAAGAGCAAGAAGGGAAGGACACTTGAAGCAGAAGCCATCACGCCCAGGCCGTGACACTGGTCACGGCCGTGATGAGCCACCCAGGAAAGTCAGAAAGCATCACGGCCCAATCGTGATATCCATCACGGGCGTGATGCAAAGTCCCTGAAGACCAGAAGACATCACGGCCCAGCCGTGATAACCATCACGGGCGTGATGAGGAGAACCTGAAAGTCAGAATTGATCACGGCCTAGCCGTGATGAAGGTCACGGCCGTGACAGATCTGCACCCAGAGTCAGAATGCATCACGGCCGTGACAGACAAGATTTTTAACCCGCGCCCTTGGCAGAATTGGTCACGGCCTGGCCGTGACGGCTATCACGGCCGTGACGCGTGGCCACTCTATAAAACAGGAGCGCAGCAGACACAAAGGATCCAATTTTCACTGTTTACATTATATTTTGAGGGTTTTTGTTATGCCCTTGATGGAGAACTAATTCCCTGAGATTATTCTGCTGTAATCGGTTTCCGCCGACACTTGAGGTTTTGTAATTCCCGGATCAATTTGCTTCTTCCTTTCAATACTATGCTGTATGTTCTGTTTGCTTAATTCAGGATTGAATAGAATGAGTATTGATTTATTTCGATGATTCTATGTTCCTATACTTAATCGCATTTGCTTAATTCGTGTGTGTTCAATCGTGTTTGCTTAATTCACGAGTGCTTCAACCCGTTTGCTTAATTCGGGAATTGGGAACATATATCGTGTAGTATCAATTTCGCTTGTTAATTGTTGCTACAATCGAAAAGGGGTTAGAATCTGGTTAGGGAATGGGAATTATATGAACCGATGATAGTGGGAAACCGGAAACAGTAAATTAATCGTCTTAATTATTGATAATCACTTCTCGCTCTGTTTTCTACTCCGTTTTCTTAATCGAATTTCAAACCAAACACCCCCAAAACTGATTTTTCTGTGAATAAAAATCCAAGGGTCCTTGTGAGACGATACTCGAGTTGTCGCGCCCTAACTGCAGTTTTTCTTAAAACCACTCGCTTTTTGACTCGCTTTTTGGTTTTCTGCTAAATTAGTTCTGTCTACTAGGTCTGGTTGTTCTGAATTGTTTGATTTGGATCCTAAAATTGAGAGAATTTTGCACACACGCCGTAGAGCAATTCAGGCTAGCACTAGTTCACCAACCAGTAGTAATTCTGATTCTGCACTTGTTTTTGATAACATGGCTGATCAAAGAACATTGAGACAGCTTGTTACTCCTGATGTTAATTATAATGGTTTGTGTATTGAGTATGCTGATGTTGTTGCTCCTTTTGAGTTAAAATATGGTTTAATATACTTGTTGCCAAGGTTTAGTGGTCTTACAGGTGAGGATCCACATAAGCATCTGAAGGAGTTCCAGGTTGTCTGCTCCACACCTTTGAGACCTGAAGGAATAACTGAAGACCATATCAAGCTGAGAGCCTTCCCGTTCTCACTTCAAGGTGTTGCGAAGGATTGGTTATACTACCTTGAGCCAAACTCTGTTTCGACCTGGAACGATTTGAAGAAGGTCTTCTTAGAGAGGTACTTCCTTGCCTCTAGAGTTGCATCAATCAGGAAGGAGATATGTGGTATTAGACAGGGCAATGAATCATTGGCTGAATACTGGGAGAGGTTCAAGAAGTTGGTGTCCAGTTGTCCTCAGCATCATATTTCCGAGCAGCTGCTTATTCAGTACTTTTATGAGGGATTGTTGCCAATGGACAGAAATATTTTAGATGCTGCTAGTGGGGAGCACTTTTTGATAAGACCCCAGCTGCTGCCAAGCAATTGATTGAAAACATGTCACTCAACTCCCAACAGTTCACAACTAGAAGCAATTCTGTCGAAGCAAGGGGTGTGAATGAGATCCATGGTTCTTCTTCCAACAAGGCCATTGAAACCATAATTGATGAGCTTACTTCTCTAGTGAAACAGTTGGCAGTGGACAAAGTTCAAACAGCAAGGTTGTGTGGCATTTGTACTTCTCCTGAGCACCTGTCCGATGCATGCCCTATTCTGAAAGATGAGTCGGTCACTGATTTGCCTCAAGCATATGCAGCCAATCTTTACCATCAAGGCAACAATCAGAACAGGTACAACATTCCTGACCTCTCCACTAATAAGTACCACCCCAACTGGAGGAACCATCCAAAGCTTCGGTACGGGAACTCATCTGCACAACAGCAACAACCAATGTTACCGCTGGCACCACCACAGAATCCTCCCCAAGTGACCACCTCTACACCTTCTGGGCCTTCACTAGAAGACCTTGTCAAGCAAATGGCTGCACAAAATCTCCAGTTCCAGCAGCGAACGGATTCTAGCATTCATGCCTTACAGACACAGATTGGACAACTTGCCACTTCGATGAATGCCATGCAGCAAGCTCAAGGATCGAACCAACTACCTGCACAAACAGTGGTGAATCCTAATGTTCCAAATCCTAATATGAGTGCAATTTCTTTGAGATCCGGGAAAGTTGTAGAGGCAGCCCCTGAAAAAGATAAGGAAACTGTTGAGGTAACACCTGAACCTTCTGCTGTTGTTGAGGCTGAAAAATAGTATGTGCCACCAATTCCCTTCCCACAAAGAGTGCTGAAAAATAAAAAGATTGATGGGGAAGACAAAGAGAGAGGGATTCTGGATGTATTCAGAAAAGTGGCAGTGAACATTCCGCTTCTTGATGTGATTAAGCAGGTTCCGAAATATGCAAAGTTTCTGAAGGATTTGTGCACACATAAGAGGAGGTTGAAGGGTAATGAGAGTTAATTTGGGGCGAAATGTTTCAGCCTTCATTCAACCTAAACTTGCACCTGAGAAAGTTACTGTTTCAGCCCTCACTCAGGAAATGCCACAGAAATGCAAGGATCCGGGAACTTTTGCTATTCCATGCACCGTTGGGGACAGTAAATTCGACAATTGCATGTTGGATTTAGGAGCTTCTATTAATGTCATGCCCACTTCTGTCTTCAACAATCTTGATCTTGGTCCTTTGCAACATACGGGTCTCACTATCCAGTTGCCAAACAGGACCAATGCTCCCCCCATTGGAGTGGTAGAAGATGTGCTGGTACAAGTTAATGACTTGATTTTCCCTGCTGACTTTTACATCCTGGACATGGCAGGGGAAACAAATTCAAGCAGATCACCAATCATTCTGGGCAGACCATTCATGAAGACAGCGAAGACAAAGATTTATGTTGATGATGGGACCATGTCAATGGAATTTGGCGACATTGTTGCAAAATTCAACATTTTCGATGCTATGAAGTATCCCTTGGAAGAGCACTCTGTCTTTCAAATAGAGTTGCTCTCTGAAATTGTCGATGACACTTATGATGACTTGGTTGCTTATTTTCCATCTATTTCTGGTTTTGATGATGTTTATTCATGTGATGATTGTACTAACACTGACCCTTGTGCTGTTTGTGCTGAGATTGATGCTATCTTGCAGGGTGATAGTGTAAGTGAAGCTGTTTGTTCAGCTGAGGTTCTTGACAGCACGGCTGCCCCCAACATACCATCCATTGAGCAGCCACCCTCCCTAGAGCTTAAGCCACTTCCTGGAAATCTGAAGTATGCTTATTTGGAGAGGAATGAAAAACTTCCAGTCATAATTTCCTCTAGCCTTGATGCTGACCAGGAAGCTAAGCTCTTAGAGGTTTTGAAGAAGCATAAGAAGGCAATTGGGTGGACCTTGGCTGACATACCAGGTATTAGCCCCTCCAGGTGTATGCATAGGATTTTGTTGGAGGATGGGGCTAAAACAGTTAGGCAGCCCCAAAGGCAGCTCAATCCCTTGATTCTTGATGTTGTGAAGAAGGAGGTAACAAAACTCTTGCATGCGAGTATCATATACCCTATCTCTTACAGTAATTGGGTGAGCCCATTGCAAGCTGTGCCTAAGAAATCTGGACTCACAGTGGTGAAAAACGAAAATGATGAACTTGTTCCCACTAGAGTCCAGAATAGCTGGAGAGTTTGCATTGATTACAGGAGATTGAACCAGGCTACTAGGAAGGATCACTTTCCTTTGCCGTTCATTGATCAGATGCTTGAACGGCTAGCCGGTAAATCACACTATTGCTTTCTTGATGGTTTTTCAGGTTACTTCCAGATCCATATTGCACCAGAGGATCAAGAGAAGACAACCTTCACATGCCCTTTCGGCAATTTTGCTTACAGGAGGATGCCATTTGGTCTTTGCAATGCTCCTGGCACATTCCAGAGATGCATGATTAGTATTTTCACTGAATATATTGAGAATTGCATGGAAGTGTTCATGGATAATTTTACTGTTTATGGTTCCTCATTTGATGCATGCTTGTATAGTCTGAACATGGTTTTGGAATGATGCATTGAAACTGACCTTGTTTTAAACTATGAAAAATGCCATTTTATGGTTGAACAGGGGATTGTTTTGGGGCATATTATTTCTGAAAATGGTATTTCAGTAGATCCTGCTAAGATTGATGTGATTTCTACACTACCTTACCCATCATGCGTTCGTGAGATTCGTTCTTTTCTTGGTCATGCAGGTTTTTACAGGCGCTTCATAAAGGATTTCAGCAAGATAGCTCTTCCTCTATCGAACTTGTTGAAGAATGATGCCACTTTCAACTTTGATGACGACTGCTAGAAGGCATTTGATTTCTTGAAGAAGGCATTGACTTCCACTCCCATCATCCAGCCCCCTGACTGGACCCTCCCTTTTGAGATTATGTGCGATGCCTCTAACTATGTTGTGGGGGCGGTCCTTGCACAAAGGGTGGGCAAGGCTGCCCATGTGACTTACTATGCTTCTAGGACTCTAGATGCTGCACAGGCTAATTACACCACTACTGAAAAGGAACTTCTAGCTATTGTTTTTGCTCTTGATAAATTTAGATCATATTTGCTAGGTTCCAAGGTTGTTGTTTTCACTAACCATGCAGCTCTAAAGTACTTGTTGAAGAAACCAGAAGCAAAGCCGAGATTGATTCGGTGGATGTTGTTACTCCAAGAGTTTACTGTGGAGATTAAAGACAAGAGTGGAGCTGAGAATTTAGTAGCTGATCACTTGAGCAGAATAGAGAGGAATGAGGATCCTTCCCCTATTCAGGATGACTTTCCTGATGAGCAGCTCTTATAGTTACATGGGGTAACTCCTTGGTTTGCTGATATTGTTAACTTTCTTGTTGCTGGTGTTTTTCCGACAGGTGCAACTAGGACACAGATTTACAAACTCAACAGTGATGCCAAATACAATGTTTGGGATGATCCATACCTTTGGAAATTTGGCAGTGATCAGGTAATTAGGAGATGTGTCCCCGACTATGAGCTTGAATCTATTCTGCATTTTTCTCATGCTTCTCAAGTTGGGGGACACTTTGGGCCACAGAGGACTGCAAGAAAAATCCTGGACTCAGGTTTTATTTGGCCCACCATTTTTAGAGATGCTTACGAGGTTTACCGGACTTGTAAAGAGTGTCAGACAGCAGGTACAACCATCACTCGTAAGAGTAAAATGCCTCAGCAGCCTATGCTTTTCTGTGAGGTGTTTGATGTGTGGGGAATTGACTTTATGGGTCCTTTCCATGTATCTTTTGGTTTTCTCTATATTTTACTGGCTGTTGACTATGTTTCAAAGTGGGTGGAAGCTATCCCCACTAGGACTAATGATTCTAGAGTTGTTTCAAATTTTGTCAGGTCCAATATTTTTTGCAGGTTCGGAATACCTCGTGCTATCATAAGTGACCAAGGCACTCATTTCTGCAACCGCACCATGGAAGCTTTACTCCGGAAGTATGGAGTTGTGCATAGGGTCTCCACGGCATACCATCCCCAAACTAATGGGCAGGCTTAGATCTCAAACAGAGAGATCAAACAGATCTTAGAGAAGGTGGTGCAGCCAAATAGGAAGGACTGGAGCCGCCGTCTAGAAGACGCACTTTGGGCTCATAGAACAGCTTTAAAGACACCAATAGGGATGTCTCCCTATAGGCTTGTGTTCGGTAAGGCATGTCATCTGCCTGTGGAAGTTGAGCACCGTGCTTATTGGGCGGTCAAGAGCTGTAACATGGAAATGCAAAGAGCAGGCATTGAAAGGAAACTCCAATTGCAACATCTTGAAGAGCTTAGGCTGGAAGCCTATGAAAGCTCTCGGATTTATAAAGAAAAAACTAAGCACTTCCATGATAAGATGATTTCTAGGAAGGAATTCTCTGTGGGCCAACAGGTTCTATTGTTTAACTCCCGCCTGAAAGTGATGGCTGGGAAACTTCGATCCAAGTGGATTGGCCCATTTGTTGTTACTGATGTTTTCCCTCATGGTGCAGTAGAAATAAAAAGTGCAGGTAGCAACAAGGTCTTTAAGGTTAATGGGCAGCGTTTGAAGCTATTCCATGAGAGCTCAATGCCTGAAGATGCAATTGTTGAAGAGCTCTCCTTGGGAGAGCTGATGAGTGTGATTTCACCTCATTTTCCATGTACATTTCTGCATGCATTTGCATATAGTTAGGCCATTTTAGTTGGATTTTGTTTAGTTTTTCATTTGGAACGGATAAGGTGGTATTGTGTGTTGTTTTGCAGGGATTTTTGATTAAATGCCCAAGTTTTAGCCATGAGGAAGCTGAGATGAAGAGAAGGCCTGAAAACTGAAGAAGAAGGGCGCCAAAAGTCAGAATCTGTCACGGCCTGGCCGTGATGGCTATCACGGCCGTGACCCAAAACCAGCAAAAGTCAGAGACGATCACGGCTTGGCCGTGATAGAGATCAAGGGCGTGAAAAGTTGGTTCGCGACGCGAATGATAGCTCGCCTCGCGAGAGAGTGATTGTGCCAAAACCACCAAAAGTCAGAGACGATCACGGCCTGGCCGTGATGGGGATCACGGGCGTCAAAAGTCGGCTCGCGTCGCGAAATAAGTGCTCGCCTCGCGAAAGAGTAGTTTGGCCAGAACTGGAAGAGACAGAACCCGTCACGGCCTGGCCGTGATGGTTATCACGGCCGTGACCGGCCACGAGTAATAAAAGAACTGAGCAGAACAGAAGAACGGGCATTCAGAAAACCCTAAAGAAAAATCCTCTGCTGCTGTGGCTGCTGTACATCATTTTCATGGAGCTCTCTCCCTTGTTCATCTCTGTAATTATTCCTTTTGTTTTATTTTCAATTATGTGTAGCTAAACTTCCCTTTTGTTGGGGTTAGACTATTGCTATCTGAACTTGGTTGTAAAATGACTTGATTATAATGCAGTTTCCTTGTTCTTTATGAGTGTTTGATTCCATGCTTAATGCTTTCTTAGGCTTGATCACCCTATGAATGATTAGTTGCTTTAATAGATAACTGGAAGGTTGGTGTTAGAGCTTGCTCATGAATCAAATGCCGGGTAGTTCATGAACCTAGGAATAGGTCTTGAGGTGCTTGCAATCTTATAAGTCTTTACTTAATGCAAAATCTCAGGTTAATCCACCTAAGGAATTAGGGTTTAACTTGGGATTTTAGGCTCAATGCACCTAAGGAATTAGGCTTGGGTATCTCTGAAAAGACTTGATTGTCATATTAGAACTAGGAACTGTGTTAGTTATCATTTCATAACAATCAAGGGAGGATTAGCCTAGTTTAACCCCAGCAATTCTATCTCATTGTTATTCATCTTTCTGTTTTCACATTAACTGTTTGAAAAAAATCCAAAAAGAACAAAAACATTTTCTTCTTGTTTGCTTGTTAGATGTTAGAACAACCTTCACTCCAAGATTCGATCGCCTAGATAGTAGACAAATTTGCGAAGTGGTAATTGTCCACGATCCCTGAGAACGATATCCGGTCTTACCGTTTTATTACTTGCAACGAACCGGTACACTTGCCGAGTCCGTGTCAAGTTTTTGGCGCCGTTGCCGGGGATCGGTGTGCCAATATAACGAGTACCAAAGGGGACTCCTAATTTAGGCATTTTTTTTTACTGTTTTCCTACTGTGTTTTTTCGTTCTTAATTGCTGTATCTCTGCTGTGAATTTCTGCAAGTGCTATTTTTCTGTTTGTTCTGTGCTACTCCGTTTGTTCAGTGTATGCGAGGTACAATCGACCCAGGTGAACTCCAATTCGAACCTGAGATCGAGAGACTCTGCAGAAGGAATCGAAAGAAAACCAAGGCAAGACAGAACAGAGAAAGAGCATCTTCTAGTAGACAAGAGCAGCAAGTTGAGTTACTCAGTGTGCAAGAACCACAAATCGAAGTAGCAGCTACCACCATGGCAGAAGAGAATGCACCAAGGAGAACAATGGGGGACTACACTTCCCCTAGAGTTGATAGATGTGGAACTCCGATTGTGAGACTTGCAGTGGCCTGCAATAATTTCGAAATCAAGGCATCACTTCTCCACCTTGTGCAGCAAAACCAATTTGGAGGGTTGGAGAGTGAAGATCCTCATGCTCATATTGGTACCTTCATTGAGCTGTGTGACACCATCAAGTTAAACGGAGCTTCCGATGAGGCCATTCAGTTAAGGCTTTTCCCTTTCTCTTTGAGGGATAGAGCCAAGGCATGGCTTCAATCTCATCCTCATGGAAGCATCATCACCTGGAACGACTTGGTCAGCAAATTTTTGTCTCGCTTCTTCCCTCCGTCAAGGATGATTAAACTGAGATCAGAGATCAATGCCTTTTTGCAGAGGGATGGTGAGTCACTATATGAAGCCTGGGAGAGGTTCAAGTCTTTACTCACAGCTTGTCCAAATCATGAACTAAAGACATGGCAGCAGGTCGCAACTTTTGTTAATGGGCTCAACAGGAATTCAAGAAGTATGATTGAAGCGGCTGCAGGAGGTACATTGAGTCAAAAGACACCGGAAGAAGCAAAGGACTTGATTGAGAACATGGCTAACAATGACTATCAAATGCCTAGTTCTCGATCAATGGTCAATAGAGGTGTTCTAGAGCTGGATGAAATTGGTGCCCTCAAGGCACAAATGGCTATTCTTACCAAACAACTGGGGTCGGTTCAACTGCAGAACTCTCAAGTACAAGTTGTTCAAGTTCAAGGTGCCTCGGTGTGTGATTTACGTGGAGGCAACCATGCAAATGGAAACTGTGAGATCAATGTGGTTGGAAGCTCGGGACAAGAAGAGGTAAACTATATGGGCAACCAAGGGCCTAGAAATGATCCCTACTCCAACACCTACAATCCAGGGGTGGCGCACCATCCTAACTTTTGTTGGAGACAAGGGCAAAGTTCGAGTTCTCAAGCACAGCCTCCTCAAGAGAGTTCAAGCAAATTGGAGAGCATTCTAGGCCAGTTCATGCAAGCCACTCAAGAGACTATGAAGAATCAAAATGCCTCCATCAAAAATCTTGAGCACCAGATAGGACAGGTTGGCAAAGCAAATGGCGAGAAAGACCTCAAGGACAATTCCCGGGAGATACAGAGAAGAATCAGAAGGAAGGTTGCATGGCAATTATCACAAGAAGTGGGAGAGTGTTAAATCCACAAGAAAGAGAAGGAGAAGAAGAGGCAAGAGGAGCTAGAGATGATAAGGTACAATTTGAAGAGGTAAACAATGAAGAACCCGAAATTCCCAAGATACTACCTCTATTCCTAGGTGTAGAAGCTGAAAAACCTGAGAAGGAGAAATTGGTTGATGAAGAATTTGCGAAGAAGAAGGCTAAAAGACAGATTCCGGAAGAGGTTGATAATCCCAAAGAGCTGCCCCCATATTTTAGAATCCCGTACCCCCAACGGTTGAAGAAGGAGGCAAAAGACCAGCGAGTTTTCTAAGTTCCTGGATGTATTCAAAAAGCTACAAATCAACATCCCGTTTCTTTGAAGCTCTCGACGAGATGCCTTCCTACGCAAAATTCATGAAAGAGATCCTTACAAACAAAAGAAGGTGGAAGGAGGAGACAGTGATGCTTATCGAAGAGTGCAGTGCTATAATTCGAGAGGAAGCTACCAAGTAAAGATGAAGGACCGGGTAGCTTCACTATCCCATGCACTATTGGTCATGTGAACATTAGGAGAGCATTGTGCGATCTAGGCGCAAGTGTCAACCTTATGCCGTTGTCCATTTTCAAAAAGCTGGGAATTGGTGAGGTAAAACCAACAGGAATTTCTCTTCAATTGTGGACCGCTCAATTACATATCCCTATGGTGTTGTGGAGGATTTGTTGGTGAAGGTGGATAAATTAATCTTTCCAAGCAGACTTTGTGGTTTTAGACATGGAGGAGGATGCTTTGAAGTTCCACTCATACTAGGGAGACCTTTTTCGGCAACTGGTCGGGCTTTGATAGATGTGGAAAAAGGCCAGTTGAAATTCGAGAGTGCAAGAAGAGGAAGTAACTTTCAATGTATTGGAAGCTATGCATCGCACGAGCAAGGAAGAGGAGTGTTTCCGCATGGAAGTGGTGGACACAGTAGATAAGGAAGTCATTGCACACCAACACCACCCCTCTATTCCAGAGAAGAAGGAAAAGCCCAACATGAAAGCAAGTCTAAAGTTATGCAAAACAAATGATGCATCAGTTGGTGAGGAAGTTGGTCCTGCTCATCTTGTGAAAACGTAACCTCCACCAGGAAGGAGTAAGAAAAAGGGCAAGAGGCCCAGAGCGGAAAAGGCAAAGCCGAAGCACAATTGTTGGCCTTTTAAGAAAAATCAGCTCTTTACAGGAGTTTCATGGAAGAAAAGTGCTCTTGCAATTCTATGTACAGCAGATCCCGGTTAATGAAGGAAGTATCTACTCGTCAAGCTAGTGACGTTAAAGAAGCGCTTATTGGGAGGCAACCCAATTTTTATTTTTATTTATTTTTATTTATTTATTTTATTTTCATCTTCTCTTTTGTTTTTGATTTCCCCTCTTGAATAATTTGAGAAGCTCAAGAGGTTTGTTAATAGTTTGTTGAGTGATTCCAGATTTTGAAGGAAGGAGGAGAAGAAGGGCAGAAGGAAACAAAACCAGAAAGCATGTGATTCAGCACCACTACCACTTTGGTGAGTTGTTCCAATTTTTTCCCCTCTCTAAACTTAATTATTTACATTGAGGACAATGTAAGTCTTTAAGCTTGGGGTAGGGGTAATCTTTTTGCTTGCATTGTAAATATTGCATTCATATAGGCTTTAGTCTTGCATGATCACATGAATTAATTGCCCCCTACTTAGATTGAGCATCTGATTGTGAGAGCTAAGTGACAATTTTTCTGTGATAGTGAATTTTTGGACCCTGATTTTATATTCTTGTGATATGGCTTCATTAAATATGCTTGAGATGGTCTTGGATAGTTGATGATTAGCATGTGTTTCTATGGATTTATGTTTCTCACTGGTTCTTGAACTGATAAATGTGAGCTTTTGAGCCATTAGGGGGTATTCACTAAATCTGCCCCCATTCTTTGTGTAGAGTGTGTTCCTCTTGGATTGTTTTTCTCTAGAACGTGACTTGAAACCATTTCGAAACTTGAAAATTTTTGAGAATATTTTTGAAAAGAATTGAGGCAATAGGTGTTTTTTCTGGCCTTCTGAGCTTTGAATGAATAATGCTACCCTTAGTTGCCCCATTTTGAGCCTGAATGAATAGCATGCTTTTCTTGGTACCCTGAAATGTTGTGTTAAATATGCTTATGAGGGACCTTCTAAAGTACTGTGCAAAAATGGGTTGGAAAATGTAGTTGAAAGTTTGGGATGATGAAAAGAAAAAAATGAATCTGAAAAAATTTTACTTCTCTTGAATTGCAAAATCTTCCCTTCTCCAAACAAAAGAAAAAGAAAAAAAAAAGAGAAAAAGAAATAAAAATGGGGAAGGGGATGACAAAAAGGAATGAGAAGTAAAAAGGAAAAAAAAAATGAAAAGAATGGTGGAAGAGTAAACTGAAACCCAAAGAAAGGTATTTTAGAAGGTCGTGCCTTGCAATGCTTGATTGTTTGTATAGCCTTTTGAAATTTCCTGTTCTTGAAGTTCCCACCTGAAAATTGATCCCATGGCCCCATTACAACCAATGAATAAGACCTCTTGATTCTTAGATGTTTTCATTAATAAAGTGAAGATTTGGTTGATAGTCAAGCTTATGGTAGGAATCATTCTTTGAGGAAAATGGAGTGAAATGTCATATTCCCTTAACACTTGAGTGAGTGAGGCAAGAAAGAGAGCCAAGCAAATGAACAAGCTTGGGGTGAGCTTCAAGTGAGATAGAGTGCCCGAATTAGTGAGAATGTGAGTCTAGGGAAATTAAGCCCCTAATTGGACTTGAATTGATTGTCTCTTGCTGAAATAATTGACTGCCTGTTGCTTGGATCATTTTACTCGGGTTCTTAGTTCACTATCATTGTCCTGGTTGTTTTCATCTTATGGCCTTGGTTTTTGCTTGAGGACAAGCAACATCTTAAGCTTGGGGTGATTTGATGAGTGTGATTTCACCTCATTTTCCATGTACATTTCTGCATGCATTTGCATATAGTTAGGCCATTTTAGTTGGATTTTGTTTAGTTTTTCATTTGGAACGGATAAGGTGGTATTGTGTGTTGTTTTGCAGGGATTTTTGATTAAATGCCCAAGTTTTAGCCATGAGGAAGCTGAGATGAAGAGAAGGCCTGAAAACTGAAGAAGAAGGGCGCAAAAGTCGGACTGTCATCACGGCCTGGCCGTGATGGCTATCACGGCCGTGACCCAAAACCAGCAAAAGTCGAGACGATCACGGCTGGCCGTGATAGAGATCAAGGGCGTGAAAAGTTGGTTCGCGACGCGAATGATAGCTCGCCTCGCGAGAGAGTGATTGTGCCAAAACCACCAAAAGTCAGAGACGATCACGGCCTGGCCGTGATGGGGATCACGGGCGTCAAAAGTCGGCTCGCGTCGCGAAATAAGTGCTCGCCTCGCGAAAGAGTAGTTTGGCCAGAACTGGAAGAGACAGAACCCGTCACGGCCTGGCCGTGATGGTTATCACGGCCGTGACCGGCCACGAGTAATAAAAGAACTGAGCAGAACAGAAGAACGGGCATTCAGAAAACCCTAAAGAAAAATCCTCTGCTGCTGTGGCTGCTGTGCATCATTTTCATGGAGCTCTCTCCCTTGTTCATCTCTGTAATTATTCCTTTTGTTTTATTTTCAATTATGTGTAGCTAAACTTCCCTTTTGTTGGGGTTAGACTATTGTTATCTGAACTTGGTTGTAAAATGACTTGATTATAATGCAGTTTCCTTGTTCTTTATGAGTGTTTGATTCCATGCTTAATGCTTTCTTAGGCTTGATCACCCTATGAATGATTAGTTGCTTTAATAGATAACTGGAAGGTTGGTGTTAGAGCTTGCTCATGAATCAAATGCCGGGTAGTTCATGAACCTAGGAATAGGTCTTGAGGTGCTTGCAATCTTATAAGTCTTTACTTAATGCAAAATCTCAGGTTAATCCACCTAAGGAATTAGGGTTTAACTTGGGATTTTAGGCTCAATGCACCTAAGGAATTAGGCTTGGGTATCTCTGAAAAGACTTGATTGTCATATTAGAACTAGGAACTGTGTTAGTTATCATTTCATAACAATCAAGGGAGGATTAGCCTAGTTTAACCCCAGCAATTCTATCTCATTGTTATTCATCTTTCTGTTTTCACATTAACTGTTTGAAAAAAATCCAAAAAGAACAAAAACATTTTCTTCTTGTTTGCTTGTTAGATGTTAGAACAACCTTCACTCCAAGATTCGATCGCCTAGATAGTAGTCAAATTTGCAAAGTGGTAATTGTCCACGATCCCTGAGAACGATATCCGGTCTTACCGTTTTATTACTTGCAACGAACCGGTACACTTGCCGAGTCCGTGTCAAGAGCCCACCTACACTACAACTTGATCAGGGAGCACCTTCTCCTTTCCCCCACTCTTGTTTTATACCTATGTTCTTTCATTGAGGACAATGCATGTCTTAAGTGGGGGGGAACCAATTGTTTGTTTTTGTTTTGTTTTCCTTGTTTGTGTGCTTTGAGTCGTATGTGAGCGAGTCTTGTGTCGGCAAGCTTGATCGGGTTTTGTTGAATTTGCATAGATAGATTGCATGATATATGTTGGCTTGATGATCCCCCCCACCCCCCCCCCCCCCCCCACCCCCAGGTTTTGAGAATTGAAAATTGACCCCCATGTGAAAAATTGAAAATTAAACTTTGAGATATTCCATTATGACTGCATGATTTATGATAAGTTTGGGGTGAAGGGATGCACACACTAGGGATTGAATCTCAGTCAAACAATTTGCGAAAAATGTCCAGGTGAGGATTTGAGCCTCCAACATGTTCTTAATAGTGTGAATCACTTTCAAGTTGCACTTTCCCGAATTTGCTTGAATCTCTTCATGGTTTGCATGTTTATGTGTTGCATCAAATGATTTAGGCAATTTTCTTTGAAATAACTACTTGGCCTGAAAAGAGTCATCCCTAATGCATGTTCCCTAGTTAGCCACGTTGAGCCTAATAAGCCTATTGTTTCTTGATGACCTCATGTTATAAGCCAAAAATCTGGAAAAACCATGTTAACCCGATCTTAGGATTAGGAGAGCATGGAAGCTTAGCAAGAGAAGGGTTGCAAGAAACTAAGTTTGGGGTGGCTACAAGGATACGAGTACCTTTGAAGGTTGGAGTCAAAGGCAAAAGAAAAGAAGAAAAAAAAAAGAAAAAAAAGAAAGAAAAGAACAAAATGTCAAAAAAAGGGTATTTGAAGAAAAAGGTTGTAGTCACCCAAAGCAAAAAGAAAAAAATGGAAAAAGGAATTTGAGTGGAAGTTCAATGTGTCAAAATGCTCATGCTCTCTTAGTTCCTAGGGACTTAAGCCTAGTACCTTTGAATATCCTACCTCTAGCCAGGCCCCATTACAACCTTTAAAAGACCTTCTGATGTTGCATGCATGTTTTCGTGGGAACTTTGTTTGAGATGCAAATCAAATTCATGGGAAGAGCTCTTGAAATGTGAAATTGAGTGAAAAATTCATAGCCTAGACAAACTGAGCGAATGAGTGAAACATTAAATACCTTTGTGAGGAAGGCGATTGTTTGAATTTGGTGATCTCCCTTTTGTGCGTAACTTGGATCCTCAACTTAGATTAATGATTGCATGAATGATGGAATTCTCAATGTTTTAAAGTAAATGAATGTGGGGGTTACATTGTTGCAAAAGGGAGGGGGAGGGGGGGGGGGGGGGACATTGAAGAAAAATTGTTTTGTTGTAATTGCATGAAATTTGTTCGAAATTGATTAAATCCTTGAAGCTTGCCAAGTTTGAGTCCTTTTTGAGTTTTAGTTTGCTTGGGGACAAGCAAAGTTTAAGTTTGGGGTATTTTGATCAGCATCTGGCTCACCTAGTTTTTAACTAGTAAGTCCATGCTTTTATTCGAGTTTAATCTCGTTTTCGCCCAAATTTGGATGTAATTGTCCTCAAGCAACATTTTGAGTCCCTTAAGTAGTTTTAGGGTAATATCGTTGATTTTGAGTCAAATAAAGCATTTACTTGTACTTCATGTTTCAGGCTAATAAGAAGAGCAAGAAGGGAAGGACACTTGAAGCAGAAGCCATCACTCCCAGGCCGTGACACTGGTCACGGCCGTGATGAGCCACCCAGGAAAGTCAGAAAGCATCACGGCCCAGCCGTGATATCCATCACGGGCGTGATGCAAAGTCCCTGAAGACATCACGGCCCAGTCGTGATAACCATCACGGGCGTGATGAGGAGAACCTGAAAGTCAGAATTGATCACGACCTAGCCGTGATGAAGGTCACGGCCGTGACAAATCAGCACCCAGAGTCAGAATGCATCACGACCTGGTTGTGATAGGCATCACGGCCGTGACAGACAAGATTTTGAACGCGCGCCCTTGGCAGAATTGGTCACGGCCTGGCCGTGACGGCTATCACGGTCGTGATGCGTGGCCACTCTATAAAACAGGAGCGTAGCAGACATAGAAATGATCCAATTTTCACTGTTTACATTATATTTTGAGGGTTTTTGTTATGCCCTTGATGGAGAACTAATTCCCTGAGATTAGTCTGTTCTAATCAGTTTCCGCCGATACTTGAGGTTTTGTAATTCCCGGATCAATTTGCTTCTTCCTTTCAATACTATGTTGTATGTTCTGTTTGCTTAATTTAGGATTGTATAGAATGAGTATTGATTTATTTCGATGATTCTATGTTCCTATACTTAATCGCGTGTGTTCAATCGTGTTTGCTTAATTCACGAGTGCTTCAACCCGTTTGATTAATTCGGGAATTGGGAACATATATCGTGTAGTATCAATTTTGCTTGTTAATTGTTGCTACAATCGAAAAGGTATTAGAATCTGCTTAGGGCATGGGAATTATATGAACCGATGATAGTGGGAAACCGGAAACAGTAGATTAATCGTCTTAATTATTGATAATCACTTCTCGCTCTGTTTTCTTAATTGAATTTCAAACCAACCAACCCCCCCGCCCAAACTGATTTTTCTGCGAATAACAATCCAAGGGTCCTTGTGAGACGATACTCGAGTTGTCGCGCCCTAACTGCAATTTTTCTTAAAATCACTGGCTTTTTGACCCGTGTGCAACAGCGTGTCAATGAGTTGAACCATTGATTCTTATCTTGAATTTCCATATTCAAGTGGTGAATCTTCCCTTGGCTTATCAAATTCAATCTTCTTCTCAAAGATGATTCAATTTGTGGTGCCTTCCCTTCATCTTCTTATCTTCTTCTCAAAGATGATTCAAATTGTGGCGCCTTCCTTTCATCTTCTTATCTTGAATTTCCATATTCAAGTGGGGAATCTTCCCTTGGCTTATCAAATTCAATCTTCTTCTCAAAGATGATTCAATTTGTGGCGTCTTCCCTTCATCTTCTTCCTATTCCATTTTCTATTTTGTTCTTTAATTATTGGTATTTAATTCTTGTCATTTACTTCTTGCAATTTACTTTCTAGTTCATATATCAATTGTTATTCTCTTCTAGACCTTTTTGTTTCTCTTTATTCTTCACTTGAAGATCAAGCTTCATATCAATTGTTCTTGTTTGTGTTTGATCTTGTATTTTTAGCAATTGAAATCAAAGAATGATCCTAAAATGTTTGTGATCTATGTCTTGATCACATCATGTGGTATCCAGAGCTAGATCTTTGATATTCAATTGTTTTGAATTTTTTATCAATTTTTTTTTTCAAATTCTATGATGATCTTTGAGTTGGAGCCAAATTCATGTTTAAAATTTCACATGCTAGTGGCACCATTTACCACAAGAATTGGATGATGAAAAGTAATTTGAATCCAATTGTGGTAATGGATCTAGAATTTGAAATGAGTTTGAATTGATCTTGCTTGAATTTTTTCTGAAAATTTTTTCCCTCCACATTTTCACTTTCAAATTTTAGGCTCTATTTCTTGCATGTGCTCTTCCATCACATGTGATTTTGGTTTCTTCTTGAAAATTCAATCATTGATATATTTTCCTTACTTTGTGAATTTGAACAATTGCAAAATTCAAATTCAAATTTCAATTCACAATATAGTAAGATTGATTCATATTTTAATCCAAAGTGCTTCAATGACAGGTTTTACCAGTTAAGACCACTAGGACTATAGGGATATCTGGGTTCGAACGCCACAGAAGGTCGGAGGCCTCGCGACCCCTTGTCGTGGTAATCGATTTCCATACACGGATGGACTCAATCGGAGACTGGACAACATTATTTAGGTTTGACGTGATACTCTTGAACAATTAGAGCTCGCACCTAAATTGAGAGGCCGACCTTTGGGAACAATTGTGTTGTGGGAATACTGCGGCCTATCGCTCAACGAAGGGAAGTTAGAATCTCCGGAGATTAAGAAATAGAAGGAAATATATGAAGTATCATGCATTCTTGGAAAAACTTATTGATTGACAAAATGGAAAATCCCTTGAGAGGATTATTTTGTTATATGGAAATTGTGTTTTCCTTTCAAGTTGATATATATGTAATACTGTGATTACTTGATTTCTTATTTTGGTTGTGTCAAGTATGTGACTATTATGATAAACTCCTATTATGAGTATCTCACCCTTGCTATGTACATGTGGAATGCCTTGTGGTATTTGTCGATATGTGTACAGTTTTGTCTCAACAGTAGTCTAGATCACTACAAGATCCTGAAATTCGAAGGTTATGATGCTAACAATGATGATGCGTGAGCTGTTGTGGGCAAGACCCCGTTTTTATCTCGTACCACTCACTAGAGTGAGCTACGATGCCTTGTTTGAGGTATCAAATGATGGGGACGACGTTGGAGATTTTTTTAATGGACATCTTTGGGTTGGACCGGCTGTGGAGTAATCTCTTTGGTGTAAGAGTTTTGGAGTCTTTTTTAAGTATTTATTATGGTCTGTCTTGGCTATTTGAAAAATTGTACGCCTCGGAGAGAAAAAACTTTTAATGATTCTATGTGTTGGAACTAAAGTGGTTTTGGATTAAATAATCTCTAAGTTTTGATGCTAACAAAAGGATTAAATTTGCGTGGCAAAGTGTTAGTTGAGATCTAACATGTGCTTTCAGTTATGCAGGAATATTTAAATTAATGTAAAAGAGACAAGGGATAAGTTTTTATTGAAAGAATACGTGTCCACCCTTGTAGACGGGCTGCTCAATATTTTGGTAAAGTTACTTATTTATTTAAGTAGACCGGTTTTCCTAAGAAGACGAGGCTCTAAATGTTTGCTAGACGAATACCAAAATAACTTGTTAGATACAGCAGATCCAAAGACTTGATAATAAGTTCATCCATCTTGCCACATAAGCAGACAAAAGTAATTGATAAAATTGAATGAACTGAAAAATAAAGTAATCAGGTAGACAAGATCTATCTGCCACGTCACTAGAAAGAGATCTTTATAACTCATTGAGGAATAGCAAGTCTAAAGACTTGATAGACAAGAGGATATGCCACGTCATTGGACGAGCAAAATAATCTGTTGGAACAGACTTAGTATCACATATAACTAAGTAGATAGAGTTTTTTAAAGTAGACGAGCTCCATCTTGGAATAAATAAATGCTATCCGAATCTCTTGAATTTATTTCAAATGATTGATATTTATTTAAATAGAATATTTGTTCTTCACTTTTTTCCTATCTGCTTTAATATTTTACCTTGTTGTAAAAGAAACACAGTACTATCAAGAAATGCAAAAAGCAGAATCGTACAATAAGATACTGCAAAACGATCTGTATCATGACAACTTTGTGGCTGAAAAAGCTGGATTGTACACAAAGGAGGAACAATAAGTTCTGAAGCTGCAAAGCTCAGAGCAGTAAGCCTCCTATTTCATGCTACTTCGATAACCAAGAGCACTATTTAGCTTGCCACAATCAAACTATCAGTCACAACGGATATCATGCATTAAATGCTATCTCTAAATGAGATTATTCATAGTAACCGTTGAAGAAATAGAATTGAAGAATAAGGTCACTAAAAATAGAAGACCTGAGATTCTGAAGAACAACTCTTGCCAGCACAACCTTGCTAGTTCAACTTTTGTCAAACTTCAATCACTCATACTCATATTTCTTTAAAGAGCAAGAGTCAGTATTTCTTAGTTTGAATATTGTGAAAATATTCATCTGATCTTAAACTGTCATATCCTCACACATAGTGAGTTAAGAAGATCAAACATTAAATCTTTGTTAGAGTAAGAGCCTGAAGAGGCTTGGTAAGAAAGAAATACTTGTAGCCTGGAGAGGTGTTGAATACTTGGATGTAATCTATTTGGAAAACAGTGGAGAAAATCCTTCAAGTAGAAGGGGCTGGACATAGCTCTTGGTTGGAAGAGAGTGAACCAGGATAAAACATCTTATGTGATTCTTCTTTCTCTTAACTCTTACAGCTTTATTTGTTTCTTACTAACCGAGGGGTTTTGATATTGCTTTTGTTAAAGCCTTTTAAAAAGGATCTATTTCTTTGTGCTTGCTTCTGTTTCTAATCTCCTTGTGTGCAAAAATTGTTTTAAAGGTTGTTTTCGAAAATTATTAACAAACACAATTCAACCCCCCTTCTTATGTTTGCCTATGTCAACATCAGTTGGTATCATAGCTCAGTCTCGAAAGGGTTGAGCATCTAACAAGTGCTGAGGAAGTACGATCCAACAACCATGGATGCAGAAGGACAAGCTACCAACAGACCTCCTCTCTTTGATGGAACAGATTATGACTACTGGAAGAAGAAAATGATGGCCTTCTTAGATGCACATAATATAGATATTTGGGAGCTGATTGAAACCGGCTACACTGAACCAAGAGATGAAGCTGGAGCTGATGTTCCTAGAGCCCAATGGACTCAAGAGCAGAAAAACCAACATCAACTGAATTTGAAGGCTAAGCACTATCTCATGTGTGCAATAACCAGATCTGAACATGACAAAGTTCACAGCTGCAATACTGCTAAAGAAATCTGTGATACTTTTGCCCTAGCTCATGAGGGTTCCTCACAAGTTAAGGAATCAAAGATCAGCATGCTAGTTCATCAGTATGAGCTGTTCAAGATGGGTGAACATGAAACAATAGACCAAATTTTTGGAATATTCCAAACCATCACCAACAATCTCAGATCTCTTGGAAAAGTTTATGAAAATAGAGATCATGTCAGAAAAATCCTGAGAAGTCTATCCAAGCAATGAAGACCCAAAGTAACTGCTATTCAGGTAGCCAAAAACCTAAATACACTCTCACTGGAAGAGCTTCTTGGATCTCTCAAGGTTAATGAACTTGAACTTAATGAAGAAGAAAATTCAAAAAAGGAAAATCCATTGTCCTAAAGGGAAAGAAAGCAAGTTAATCAAAAGTTCTCAAAGTTGTTGAGTCATCAGATGAGTCTGAATCCTCTGATAATGATGAAGGATCAGATGAGGATGAATTGTCCTTTATCTCCAGGAAGATTCAACATAATGGGAGAAAGAAAGGTGGTTTCAGAAGGAAGCAATTCAACAAAAAGTTTTCCAAGGAGAAGTCAGACTCCAAGGAAAAAGGTCCACCCTTGTGCTTTGAATGCAAGAAATCTGGTCATTTCAAAGCTGACTGCCCCGAGCTAAAGGATAAAAGGAAATTCTTCAAAAAGAAGAAAGGCTTAATGGCTACATGGGAGGATCTTGATTTGTCTTCATCAGATGGAGAAAATGAAGCTGAGGAAGAGGCAAATATCTGTCTCATGGGAGACACTGTATCAGAAAGTGAATACACTGATGTTGAGGTAATGGACTTTGACCCGTCCACTCTTCAAAATGCTTTTGATGAACTGTTTCATAAGTCGTCTATACTATCACGAGAATATAAGAGTCTCAAAAAGAAGTTTTCTAAACTGACTAGAGAATATGATAGGTTCTGTACTGAGAAACAAAACCTTAAAAATGAAAATGACATACTAAAATCAGTGAATATCAATCTAGATGACAAAATGGTGTGTGAACCTGATTTTTCTTGTGAAGTTGCAAAACTAAAACAAGATGTAACATATCTAACAGATCCATTGTCAAATCTTGTATGTGTCTCAGATAAGCTTAGTCTCATTTTAAAGTACTCTAGGTCACCTCATGATAAATCTGGTCTTGGTTATGACAAATAGAAGCAAGATGCATCTCACAAAAAGTCAAAACCTCTTACACAGCATAGAGCTTCAAAATTTACAAATAAATATACCAAAGCTAAGTCTATCTCGTCCAACACCTTTTGCAAAGTGTATGGAAAAAGTGGGCATATTACATCTAGATGCATACACAATACACATACTAAGCATACTTATCCAGTAACAACTAACAAGAAAGGACCCAAGTCAGTTTGGGTATCTAAAGAAAGATAATACCTGTTGTAGATTTGCTTAACAACAGGAAGAAAACAGATGTCTTGGTACTTGGACAGTGGCTGCTCACGACACATGATGGGAGAAAGGTCTATGTTCCAAAACCTTAAGCCCAAATATGGCGACTGGGTCACATTTGGAGGAAATCAGAAAGGGAAAATCATTGGTATAGGTAAAATTGTTAAACATCTTTTTCCCTCCATTGATAATATTCTTTTAGTTAATGGCATGAAGCACAATCTACTGAGCATAAGTCAATTATGTGACAGTGGATATGCAGCTGCTTTTGATAAGAACATGTGTACTGTCAAGAAAGATGATGGATCACTTTTATTCACTGCTAAAAGGTAAAACTATCTCTATAAGATTTACTTGGAGGATCTCTCAAATCAAAGTGTCTCATGTCTAGTGTCCATTGAAGATAAGGGATGGATTTGGCACAAAAGGCTAGGTCATGCAATCTTGAAATTAATTTCAAAGCTATACAAGCATAACATCGTGAGAGGACTACCAAACCTTAAGTTCAAATCTAATGCTCTCTGTGATGCATGTCAAAAGGGAAAATAAGTCAAAGGTTCTTTTGAATCTAAGAAAGTTGTTAGTACCAATAGACCACTAGAGTTGCTGCATCTTGTTCTTTTTGGTCCAACAAGGACTGCCTCTGTCGGTGGTAAGAAATATGATCTTGTCATAGTAGACGATTACACTAGATGGACATGGGTTATGTTCCTAACTCACAAGGATGAGTCTTTTAAGGTCTTTTATGTATTCTGCAAACGTGTACAGATCAGTAATTGGGACAAAGTGGGTTTACAGAAACAAACTTGATGAAAATGGTAAGGCAATAAGAAACAAAGCAAGACTTGTTGCTCGAGGTTTCTATCAAGAAGAAGGTATAGATTATACTGAAACTTTTGCACCGGTTGCTAGATCAGAAGCTATTAGAATTCTACTTTCATTTGATGCACATCATAGCATTATGCTTTTTCAGATGGATGTTAAAAGTGCTTTTCTAAATGGTTTTATTAATGAAGAAGTCTATGTTTTTCAACCTCCAGGTTTTGAGTGTGAAACCCATCCTGAACATGTATATAATCTTAAGAAAGCTTTGTACGGTCTTAAGCAAGCTCCTAGAGCTTGGTATGACAGACTAAGTTCATTTCTTTTGGAAAATGGATTCAATAGAGGAAAGGTTGACACAACCTTATTTAGAAAATCCATTAAGTCTAATTTCATAGTTGTACAAATATATGTTGATGATATTATTTTTGGTGGTACTAATGAGTCTCTATGCAAAGAATTATCTAAGTTAATGGAGAAAGAGTTTGAAATGAGCATGATGGGAGAACTCAAATTCTTCCTTGGACTTCAAGTAAAACAAACATTGGACGAGGTGCTCATCCACCAAACTATGTATACAAAAGAGCTTCTGAAGAAGTTTAAGATGGATGATTGTAAGCCAATGAATACTCCTATGCACCCCACTTCCATACTGAACAAAGATGATAAAGAGAAAAAGGTAGACCAAAAAGTATACAGAGGTATGATAGGATCTCTCTTATATCTTATTGCGTATAGGCCTGATATTATGTTCAGTGTATATTTATGTGCTCGATTTCAATCTGACCCTAGAGAATCTCACTTATCAACTGTTAATAGAAATTTTAGATATTTAAAAGGTACTAGTAATCTTGGTCTGTGCTTTAAGAAAAATGAAGATTACAGATTAGTTGGTTTCTGTGATGCTGACTATGCTGGAGATAGAGTTGAAAGAAAAAGCAATAGTGGAGGGTGTCACTTCATCGGAGCTAATCTTGTCTCATGGTCAAGTAAAAGACAAAGTACCATTGCCTTATCAACTGCTGAAGCTGAGTATATATCAGCTGCAAGTTGCTGCTCACAACTTCTCTGGATCAAACATCAATTGGAGGACTACAATGTGTTTGTAAGTAGTATTCCACTTATGTGTGATAATACATGCTGCAATAAATCTATCTAAGAATCCAATTTTTCATTCTAGAGCTAAGCATCATTTTATTAGGGATTATGTGCAAAAAAGTGTATTTGATATACAATTTGTTGATACTAACCATCAATGGATAGATATCTTTACTGAACCTCTTGCAGAGGACAGATTTATCTTTATTAGGAAGCATCTTAATATGATATGTGTGGATTAATTTAGGCACCCAGCCTTGAGAAAAATTTGTTTTGTTAATCTTGCCTCTATTACCTATGCTCATCTAATACCTATTAAAAGTTGTGCGTCTATTGCATGTTGTGTTGCACGTCTATATGACGCGTCCATTGTATAGTTTCAGACGAGTCCACATCTGTATCTGTTTAAGCATATTTTTATCTGTTAATAAATGCATTTATTTTGTCTCAATGACAAATTTATCCCTTACTCCTTTTGCTGAGTCAGTACTTCCATGAATCCTATCAAGACCTTTTTATAGTTCCAAGTTACTAATTCCGTTTTATCATAATGAAATGTCATGTCAAAAGTTTTTTTTAACCTTTGAGATTCAAAATTACTTTAAAATTAATATTTTCCCTCTGAGAAAAACTTTACACTTCTCTAACCTCTCGATCTATCTCTCTCTGCTTTCAAACCCTAAGCTCTCTGATCACCTAAAATGGCTTCTTCTTCAACCTTCAACGTGGAAAAGCTCAACTTGGCAATTGAGCATCATTTAAACTTTGGAGTGCTGCAAGACTACAACTTAGACATAAGCAAGTATGTTTACGCAGCTGGGTGGGGAGGACTCTTCAAAGAGAAAGTCTCTGTCTTTCCCAACCTGATTAAGGATTTATGGAGGAATGTTCAAGTGACTGATACTGACTTCTTCTCCACGGTGTTAAGAAAGAAGATTGGAGTCTCGAAGAAGACTATTGCTGATGCCATTTTATGTGTTGAGGAAGGTTTGGTTTTTACTGAGTCATGGGAAGAGGATTTGGGTGGCTCTGAGACCATTGAAGTATGTCTCATGAAAGAAGACACAGTCAGAACTCACACTTGGAAAGCTGTTGAAATAAAGGACATTGTTCGCATCCTTCATCAGCTCCTTAATAAGGTGGTTCTTCATAAGGTTGGATCCAATGACAACCTCTCCTCCCTACACAAATTTTGCCTCTGCCATCTTTTCACCGAAACGAAGATCAATCTTCCAAGAATTCTGTATGGAAGATTTAGAGATGCTGTGATGAACAAGAAAAGACTCTCAGCATTTCCCTATTGCCATCTCCTTTCCAAGATTTTCAAGGCTCAAGGAATTCATGAAATTCTTGCTGCAAGGACTCCTGAGGAACAAGCTAGGATCTTAACTGAAAAACCAATGTCGGCTGCAGACTTTGGTAAAATGAATATAGCTAATATGAACCTCAGTACCTATGCGGATGCTGCAATGGCCAAAACTGAGGAGTTGATGAAAACTAAAGAAGACACAATGGAACAGAACAATGCTGAAGTCCTAGGAGTAAAAAGAGTAACTAGGCAAAAGACCACTGCAACAAGGAAGCCTGCCCCCAAGAGACCAGCCGGTAGCATTATTATCAGGGAACCTTCTGATTCTCCTACTGCAAAGAAGCAAAGAGGAGTTATCTTCTCACACAATGAAGATGAGGACAGTGTTCCTATCAGTACAATCCTGAAGAAGCAGAAGACTTCTGTTGCTGCTGCTGAGGCCGCTGTGCCTGTTACAACAAAACCTAGAAGGCAACCAGCAAGAAAGACCATAACAACTAAGACTTCTATGGTAACCATCTCTGCTAGTGATCATGTTAAAATAGCAGTAGTTGCCTTATAGAGTTGATGATGTGCCTGTTGATGATAACATTGTTGTCTCCACTCCAGATGATGTATACATTCCCACACCCCTTTCACCTCAACCAACACAAATAGACACTCCACAATTTCAACCTATTATCCCTGTCGATGATCCCTGGTTTAATCAACCAGATGATGGCATTTCCCCTGGTGCTCCTTTCCCCAAACCCTTGAGAACTCTATTTTCCTTCACTCCAAATTCTGTTCTTTATAATGGTAAATCTGAGGATTGGGTCAAGGTAAAAAGGGAATGGAAACTTCTGTTTCACTCTCACCAACCTGAACCCGAACACATTCCCAACAGATGGTATCCTCTACCTGAGTATGAGGAAGAAGTCAGCCCACCTGTTAAACCCCTTTACCTACTTCATCCTGACTGTAAATTAATCAAATTGTGCCTTCACAAATGCACAACAACTTAGGACCATTAGTTACTCATCTACCCCTAAACAAATCCCCCCCCCCCCCCACCCCCCCCGAGAAAAATTTACCCTAACCTTGTCAAAACTCCTCCTTTCATACCCCTCACTGATGGAGTTGAGAGGCACATTATACCTGTTTGGGAGACTGACCCCAAAAGAAAAAAAATATTCCTACCATCCCTGAGCAAAGAGCAAGATCCTCAAAGTATGTTCCCATGATCATGCCAAGGGACACAAAATGGGTATCCTTTGAGCATCCCAGAGTCTATGGGAGGGCCTCTGATTTCTTCCTGGATCAGCTCATCTATGAAATGCTGAAGTGAGAATTCAGTCATTTCAGAGTTGATAGAGCCCCGCATTTTGTCCCTTCATCCTGGTTGAGAAATAATGAAGCAACCAGAGTTGGAATCATGCCTTACAGAATCAGTCCAAGACTGCCAATGGTTGATCTGAATAAGGACAGAGACAAGAAAAACAGAAGATTCAAAGGAGGCATGCCTGAAGCTGAATCAGTAATGCTTGATCTAAATCAAGAAACCTTTGACTACTCAATGCTGGATTTCTTTTTGCATACTCAATCAATTGAGTTGATCAGTGAACATCGTGCAGTAGATTTCTGGAAATCTCATATTATTCACTCCACAAGAGAGGCATCTTCCTCTGGACTGACTGAAGAAGAGAAGAAGGAAATTCCTAAGGTCAGAGGGAAGTGTGGTCTTTCAAATTTAAGGTATATGATCTATAAAGACCTTTGGGGACTTCCCATAAATAGTAAAAATGTGGAATTCATCTACCTCATCAGATGGGCAAAAGAAGTCTCAATGATCCCTTCACCTACTTCAGAGCCTCTCGCAGATGAAATTATTGTTGAAGAACCTGATCAAAATGCCATTACTGTTGGCTTAGAAGAAACAGTTGAATCCATACACAATCAGAGATCATCAGAAAAACACTCTTCTCAACCATTAGCTCTAGCTGTGATGCACCCTTCAGATCATTCAAGAACATTAAACACATTTCAAGAGACTACTAAAAGTTCAAGGCAACAGGCTCTGCCACTTAATCTTGAAGAGGTTCTTGGAAAAATAGTTGATGACAGAGTTGGCAAGATAGTTGATGAGAAGGTTGAAAAGATGATTGAGAAAATTAAGGAGGATGTCCAACAGCAAGTTCAAACTTCAATGGCTCAAACCTTAGAGGTTGTGAATAAAATGCTGGAATTCCTCATGGATTTCAAGAAAAGCTAGACTTAGAACCCTCCACCACCTCCTACTGCCTAACCTTAACCTTTTATCCTTCTTTTTTTTTATACTGACAATGATGGTCCACTCCTTTTACCTTTTTGGCTGATGATAAAAAGGAGGAGAAAGGAAAGGAAAGAGATTTGTTTATATATATAAAAATAAAAAGTCATTTTTGAAAAGCTCATATTTGTTTGCATATGCATATTCTTTTATACTTGAACACTGCTCTGATACTTATGTTTTCTTATTTGCTTTGATATCTGCTGACTATGCTTATTTTTTTTCCTTCATATATACTCTAAGTATGATAAGCTGTTGCACCTATATGTTAGCTTATATACAGTTGTTTTTCATATGTTTTTTTTTTCTCTACTTAATTATTTGAATGCTTTGTCTTAATGGGAGCCCTGCAAGCTCTCTTAGACTTTGCTTTTCAAATTTAATTAGTTTTGTCATCATCAAAAAGGGGGAGATTGTTGGAACCAAAGTGGTTTTGGATTAAATAATCTCTAAGTGTTGATGCTAACAAAATGATTAAATTTTCTTGGCAAAGTGTTAGTTGAGATCTAACATGTGCTTTCAGTTATGCATGAATATTTAAATATAAGTAAATGAGACATGTGATAAGTTTTTATTGAAAGAATACGCGTCCACCCTTGTAGACGGGTAGCTCAATATTTTGGTAAAGTTACTGATTTATTTAAGTAGGCTGGTTTTCTTAAGAAGACGAGGCTCTAAATGTTTGCTAGACGAATACCAAAATAACTTGTTAGATACAACAAATCCAAAAACTTGATAATAAGCGCATTCATCTTGCCATGTAAGCAGACAAAAGTAATTGATAAAATTGAATGAACTGAAAAATAAAGTAATCAGGTAGACAAGCTCTATCTGCCCCATCCTTGGACGGAGATCTTTATAACTCATTGAGGAATAGCAAGTCCAAAGGCTTGATAGACAAGACGATATGCCGCATCATCGGACGAGCAAAATAATATGTTGAAACAGACTTAGTATCACATATAACTAAGTAGACGGAGTTTTTTAAAATAGACGAGCTCCATCTTCGAATCAATAAACTCTATCCGAATCTCTTGAATTTATTTCAAATGATTGATATTTATTTCAATAGAATATTTGTTCTTCACTTTTGTCCTATCTGATTTAATATTTTACCTTGTTGTAAAAGAAACATAGTACTATCAAGAAATGCAAAAAGCAGAATCGTACAATAAGATACTGTAAAACGATCTGTACGATGACAACTTTATGGATGAAAAAGCTGGATTGTACACAAAGGAGGAACAACAAGTTCTCAAGCTATAAAACTCAGAGCAGTAAGCCTCCTATTTCATGCTACCTCGATAACTAAGAGCACTATTTAGCTTGCCACAATCAAGCTATCAGTCACAACAGATATCATGCATTAAATGTTATCTCTAAACAGGATTATTCAAAGTAATCGTTGAAGAAATACAAGTGAAGAAGAAGGTCACTATAAATAGAAGACCTGAGATTCTGAAGAACAACTCTTGCCAACACAACCTTGCTAGCTCAACTTTTGTCAAACTTCAATCACTCATACTCATATTTCTTTAAAGAGCAAGAGTCAGTATTTCTTAGTTTGAATATTGTGAAAATATTCATCTTATCTTAAATTGTCATATCCTCACACATAGTGAGTTAAGAAAATCAAACATTAAATCTCTTTGTTAGAGTTAAAGCCTGAAGAGGCTTGGTAAGAAAGAAATACTTGTAGCTTGGAGAGGTGTTGAATACTTGGCTGTAATCTATTTGGAAAATAGTGGAGAAAATCCTTCAAGTAGAAGGGACTGAACGTAGCTCTTGGTTGGAAGAGAGTGAACCAGGATAAAACATCTTGTGTGATTGTTCTATCTCTTAACTCTTACAGATTTATTTGTTTCTTCCTAACCGAGGGGTTTTGATATTGCTTTTGTTAAATCCTTTTTAAAAGGATCCATTTCTTTGTGCTTGCTTCTATTTCTAATCTCCTTGTGCGCAAAAATTGTTTTAAAGGTTGTTTTCAAAAATTATTAAGAAGCACAATTCAACCCCCCTTTTTGTGTTTGCTTGTGTCAACTTCACTATGGAGGTTTATACTTTGATGTATGCATTATGATTTATTTTCTTGCCTTGATGTTTGTAAATATTCGTATCGTAAGAAAATATTTAGACCCGCATTTTTGAAACATAAGTGTATACCTAAATTATTTTCCGAAAGCAACCAGTATTTCATTTTAAGTTCCACAACGTGTTAACCATGTAGCACCGAGGTGGTGTTACAATGCCCATTAAAACCCTAGTTGCATTTTGGTTTCTGATTCTCCAAGGCACCCATGGCCATCTAGAAGCTGGTCTAGACGACGGCTCCATCTTCGGGAAATAAACCTTCGCCGGAGACGTACTTGACTTGAATGAAGAAGGCGTAAATGTACTTGATGGAGATGCTCTTGTCGATAACGGAGAAGATAGAACCGAAATCAAAACGCGACATCTTAAAGGAAACCTCTGATCGTGAATATGATGGCGCACGACAGAGTAGTGGAAAATCGGGGTAGTCCTGCCGGGATCATAGTTGAAGATGCAAATTTCAGGGGAACTGAAAGACCTAGCATAGATCTTTACTACACACACATGGGTCATGATCTGTCGTGTTGTTGCCTTGACATGAATGTAAGATCCTTGTCTTTGTCACCGGTGAACCAGGATGATGGTGGCGATGGTAGAGTTATGGTGGCACGACAAAGGTTTGCCATAGCCAAAACCATCGGAACCACAATCGAACCTGAAGTTTTAGTTCTTAGAAGGGTGAGACTGAGAGGGTGAGCGCTCTAATTGAGCATGGCGCCGATGTTATCCATTTTGATGATGATGGCCTTACTCTTTTGTTGCATGCCGCAAATCCTGGCCATGCACTCGTCCTCAACATTCTCCTCTTCGGCGATGAGCTCCTTCGTTTTCTCGTTGGTTTCAGGGACACAAATTTGTCGTGACAGCGAAGTTAATCTCAGTGACGATGGTGGAGACGGTTACTGGCTTAGGTGGGAATAGTTGATGCTGGCTTGGCTAGAAGGGATTTGCAGTGGGGCTTCAAAGGGCTTGGAGTTGGGCTTGCACAAGTAGTAAGGTCTGCATGAAGGTTTCGTGGTGGTGATCTTGGGAAACTCGAAATTCAGCCAAAACAGCGGAGAGGTTGCTGATGCAGTCTTTGAGGCGGAGAAGATGAGAATGGCGAGGCATGGTTCGGGAATGAAAGCACCAATATAGGGTATGGATAGAGAAATGAGGATTCCTTGATATGTAGGACAAGGATAACCTCAGAATAATAGAGAGGGAAATTTTGGATAATTTTTTGCTTCCTTCATCATGCAATTACTACTCTTTTTATACTCATTTCTTGTATCCATATTCTGTTTCCTAATTCATAGTTTGAAGAACATCTAGCATAATAGAATGTTAAAGGGAAATGGAAATAACAAATAAAAGATAATAGATGCCTAGATCTAGAATATTCCTAGCTGCCATTTCAGATACTAAGATGAAATCCTTGAATGCTTTGGTCTTTGTTTTGCTTCGATTAGGCCTTTGATTTCTTGTGAACCCATTTGCTTCTGTTGGGTAATTTATTGGGCCGAATATTATGTCAAAAGCCTTTCACAAATCATAAATTTATTTAAATCAACCATTGTCAGACATTTTCTTATTAACAAAAGTTATTTTAGAGATATAGTACTTCTATGCACGGCTTGCAGCTGCACAGTTAAAGTAGTTTGTGTTTTGATAGGTAAATTGTTCAGTCCAATTAAGAACTTATAAGATGCTGGGATATCTGTGAAAGTGTGTAAAATCAAATAAACTTCATGATATTATTTATTTTGAATCATTATTTATGTGCTTACTGATTGAGTATATTCTTCCACTTCGGGGGATTTCCCGGATTACCATGCATGGGATCCAGAAAAATATATGATCACTTCATTAGGATAAATGATGATCAACACCCAATGTTCCCTAGAGAAAGGTCGAGTTAGAAAATCCTAAGCACCTAAAATTTCATAGAATTCATTGTCATAAATTAAGTTTAACATAAAGTGATGCACCCTTCGTTGCATGGTGCAAAATACAACTTATCTCTTTTTCTTATTTGCTAAGAGAACATTAGCTACTTATTTTGATTACTCGGATCCTTAACAATTGTAAATGTTTGACTTGGAGATAAGAATGTGAACCTCCTAGACTTTTTATATGAGGAGCAACAATTTGTGGTACAAGTACCTTAATTGACAATATACAAATGGATTACTAATAACATCAGTGTTTACATATAAAGACTAAATGATGAATGTGCAATATATGTTAGTTTGGAAGTGTAATTAGGAAAAAGTTTGTAAATAATCTTAGGAATTATGAATGAAAATGATATGAAAATATGCACATTCATGAATTTGAGTTTTGATCTTTTTATGTGAAAAATATACTCAAAAGATGTTGAAAATGTGTAGGATTGAAGACCGAGCGCTCAGCTCTACACCCGGGCACTCAGCTCTGGCAAAAAATTGAATCAGCAGGTACAGGAAGCTTCCTAGCGCCCAACGCAAGTCCCAGGCGCCCAGCGTGGACAAAAGCTGGACAGCCAGCGCCCAGCACTGGTTTTGACAGCAAAGTGCAGTTTCATGCAGAAGCCAGCACTGGGCACTCAGCACTGGGCGACGCACAGAATCAGTATAAAAGCACGTTTGAACATAATTGGAGGGATCTTTTGGCTCATTTTTCCACATTTCTCACCTTGGTTCATCACTTTCTCTCATCATCCTTTGGAGATTCAAGCTTGGGAACAAGAATTGGAGCTTCCATGGGTTCTTCCACTCACATCTACTCAAGTTCTTTCATCTCATCTCTTTCTATTACGAGTTGCTAGATCTCTTAGGTTAGGTTAGGATGATTTCGATTGGAATTTGATGTAATTGACTTTGATTTCTGATTTCAATTCTATTTCATTCAATTTGAATAATTGCTTCTATGCTTAATGCTTCCCTTGGATTGATCGACCTTTAATTGATGTTAGATTCAATTTCACAATTGGAAAATTGGTTATTGGATTGGAATTAAAGTTGATTACCATTGTAATGTTGATTCTAGGAATATAACTCTATTGCAGTGCATCTTTATGAGTCTTATGCTTATTGTTTGTGCTAATTCTTGAATTACCTAAGGAATTAGGGTTCTTAATTGCTACAAAAGGATTATCACCTAAGGAATTAGAGATAAATCTACGTTAGTGACTTGAATGTCAATTGTATGGAATGAATTGAAGTTAGGATTAAATAAGGTTACATTAAGTGAAGATTGAATGATTCTGATGCCTAACTACTTTTACCTATATTGAATTCATTTGTTACTTGTATTGCATTAATTCATTCTTGTGACAACTTGTAATAAAAAATTCATAAACATTATTGGAACTATGAAATTCATTCATTCAAATAGCTATTGCCTAGGCCACGTTGATACTTGATCACAATTGTTGTTGGGAACAATACTTTACTTTCACTTTATTTCTTGTACGATTTGGTACACTTGCCAATATTTCAACAAGTTTTTGGCGCCGTTGCCGGGGATTATTGATTTCAATATCAACAAGGCTAAAGCATTGTTAATTTGAACTTTTTTTTCTTTGTTAATTTTCTGTTTTTGTTTGAACAATTGATATATTGGATATTCTTATCTTGTTTTGAGATTCTTGTTTAGTGTATGCGAGTTAAAGCAACAAGTGGACTGTTATTTGATTCCGAAATTGAAAAGACCGCAAAGAAGAATCGAAAAGAATCAAAAGAAAGGAAGAAGCGAAGCAAGGAAAAAGCAAATTCTTCTACATCACAAGTTCAACTAGAAGAAATCATGGCTGAACATTTGCAAGGAAACCGAAGGACATTAGGAGAATATTCTAATGGTCCAATCAACCGGAATCATTCAAGATTTGTTAGACCACCGGTAGCCGCAAATAATTTTGAGATCAAGCCAGCATTGCTCCATATTATGCAACAAAATCAATTTGGAGGAAGTGACGCCGAAGATCCAAATAGTCATGTCTCAAATTTTCTAGAGATATATGAGACTCTCAAGATTAATGGAGCTACGGATGATGCGATAAGGCTGCGGTTGTTCCCATTTTCATTGAGAGATAGAGCCAAGGCTTGGCTTCAATCTTAACCAAGAGGAAGTATCACTACTTGGGATGACTTGGAAGAAAAGTTCTTAGCAAGGTATTTTCCACCATCAAAGTTTGTGAAGACGAGATGAGATATTTCAAGCTTTATCCAACGTGATGGTGAGACTTTATATGATGCTTGGGAATGCTTCAAGGAACTCCTAAGGAAGTGTCCTAATCATGGCTTTGATGAACTTCAACAAATGCAAATATTTTGTAATGGATTGAGACCTCGGACAAAGCTTATGTTAGATGCCTTGGCGGGAGGTTCTATGAATTCAAAAACCACGGATGAAGCTTTGAGGTTGGTTGAAGCTATGGCTTCCAATGATTATCTCATGAATTATGATAGAGGAGGTCCATCAATAAAGGGGATATTGGAGCTTAATTCTCAAAATGCACTTTTGGCTCAAAATAAACTCATCACTCATCAATTGGAGTCAATCACAAAGCAACTAAATGCTATGAGTTTAGGGCCAATGCAAGCACAACAAGTAATGAGTTGTGATTTTTGTGGAGGAGAGAATGAGAATGGAAAATGTGAAGCATCTCCAGGCTCTCAAGAGGAAGCAAAGTACATGGGGAATTTTCCAAGACAGTGGCAGAATTCTTATTCAAACTCCTATAATCAAAATTGGAAGAAGCACCCTAACCTTCCTTGGACACAAGAAGCTCTACAAGACAACACATCCTAACAACAACCACTACTCCAAAATCAACCACATCGTGATACCAATGAGAGAATGAATAAGTTGGAGAGCACTCTTGCACAATTTATCCAAGTCACACAATCGAACTTCAAGAATGTCGATGTATCAATCAAGAATCTTGAAGTACAGATTGGACAGCTCTCTCAACAAGTTTCTAGTGCATTAAGTGCAGGATTTTCTGGAAATACTACTAATAATCCAAAGGAGGAGTGCAAGGCTATCTTGTTGCGAAGTGGCAAGTTAGTAGAGCCGGTTGTTGATAATTCCTCAAGCCAAAATGCTGAAAATGCTGGATTGAGCAAGAAGATGGTTGAGACTAGTGAGAAAGAAGAGAGTTCAAAGAGGAAAGAAGAAGTGGAACCTCAAGATGATAGAAAGGAAAAGAAGCTTAAATTAGTTGATGAAAATTCTATATTGAGGAAGACGAAGAGTCAACTATTGAAGGAAAAGGGCAAGCTACAAGAAATTCCTTCTTATGTTAAAGTGCTATATCCAATTGAGAAGAAGAGGAAAGAGAAAGAAGAGCAGTTTGATCGGTTCTTGGATATCTTCAAACAATTGCAAATAAATATTCCTTTTGCCGAAGCATTAGAGAGTATGCCATCATATGCAAAGTTCATGAGGGAATGACTCACAAAGAAGAGAAAATTTACACTGATGAGTGTGATTACACCTCATATTTCTTTATCATATTGCATGCATTTTCATGTAGTTTAGGCATTTTTAATTTGATTTTTGTTAGTTTTTACTTTGGAAAGTAAGGAGGTTTTGTGGTATTTGTGTGCAGGAATTGAGGATTAAAATGCTCAGGATCATTTATGTTGGAGCTTGCATGAAGACAGAGCTTGAAAAGTAATAAAAATGAGCCAAACAGAGCCCATCACGGCCTAGCCGTGACAGCCATCACGGCCATGATTGAGCAAGGCTGAAAAGAAATGAACGAAAAAGTCAGAACTTGTCACGGTCAGGCCGTGATGGCCATCACGGCCGTGACAGGCGATCAATACCAAGTTTTCCAAGACAGAATCTGTCACGGCCTGGCCGTGACAGCCATCACGGCCGTGACGCGCAATATCTGGAAATTTTAATTGCTGATTTGATCTGATTTTGTAACAGTTTTTATCCCAAGTTACCCTACATTATAAATAGGACTCTAAGGCTCTAAAATAGGGATCCACTGGGCTTCTACCTTAGGCAAAAATTAGGATTTCTCTTCTTCTCAATTTCTTCTTCTCTCGTAGGTTTTTTTATGCTTTTGTTAATCAAGCTTGCTATGAACATGTCAATTCTTGAGTAGTTGTTTTTATTTCTAGGAATTGGGGCTATGCCCAAGATTTTTTATGTTATGAATTGACGTTTTACTTCTTGTTAATTTCAATTCGCTTTCGATTTAATTCCTATTGCATGAATTACTTGTGAATCTGGTACGCACTTATTTGCATGTCACAGATACTCTAAGGAGGAACCTAGTGGTGAACTTAGGTATCGGATCTATAGGAATCAAACTTAGGACTTAAATCACGAGAGTTAGAAGCAATCCTTCGAGGGTTCACTGAGTTGTCACAAAGCTTAAAGGGTTCGATTTAAATTCAATTACCACGAGAATAGGGTGTTGGTTTAATCGGGCACGGTTCTTGTATCCCGAGAGGGAACATTAACTTATTTAGGATAAATTCACCTTCAAAGCAAATTTCGATAATTAACAAGAGGGGTAGTCAATTTAGTAACATGAGCAGTCTTGTCGGTAACCCAATTCCTGTAAATCTCTTTTGATATTGAAAAATCTCATATTTGATTTGATTGCGTTTTAGATATTTGATTTGTTAGTTAATATTTTAAAAACCAAATCTTTTCCAAATCTTTTGCTATTCCAGTTTAATTTATTTAATAATTGATAGTTATTTAAGATCACGGTCCCTGTGGATTCGATCTTTTTATTACTTGACGATGAAGCCGTACACTTGCGGATTCGCGCCCACGATGCACCAAATGAGGTAGTGGCTTTGACCGAAAATTGTAGTTCTATCCTCCAACAAAAGCTTCCACCTAAGTTGAATGTTCACATCTTCCTCAATATCCAAGACAAAGAAATCCATGGGAAATATGAACTTTCCTACTTTCACAAGCAAGTACTCCACCAAACCATATGTTCTCCTAATCGATCTATCCGCAAGTTGCAAGGATGTCATAGTTGGTTCTACATCATGAATGCCAATGACATATGGTATAGTAAAAGATCCTGGATCCTTCAACTTAGGTGGAAGCTTTTGATGTAGAACCAACTATGACATCCTTGCAACTTGCGGATAGATCGATTAGGAGAACATATGGTTTGGTGGAGTACTTGCTTGTGAAAGTAGGAAAGTTCATATTTCCCATGGATTTCTTTGTCTTGGATATTGAGGAAGATGTGAACATTCATTTGATTTTTGGGAGACCCTTCGTAGCTATAGCCGGTGCCTTGATTGATGTATCAAAAGGAGAGTTTGTATTGAGGGTGAATGGAGAATAAATGGTTGTGAAAATGTTTGATAGGGAACCTATGGAGAATTCATCAATCACTACAACAGTTTTCACTTTAGGCAACACTAATCTTGCCAACAATTGAAAAACCGTTCATAAAACATGGAATTAGCAACCGTTTTGTGAGTGTAGACATTGCTATACATTTTTGAAGAGTATTATAAAAAAATGTTGTCTTTCTATATGAGCCAGTGGTTCACAAAACGTAGATGTATTTTAGGGAACAGTTTTTATGGTGTAGATATATGGGGCAATGGTTTTAATAATTTAATCACTTCCGCTGAATATATATTTTCTCGGGTTTAGGGTTCGTCATTTTTTTGTTTTCAAAAAATTTGCGCACTGAACCCGCACAAAACCTATCAGAATTCAGAACTAACATATCCCACGTTCCCAAATCCCTAACTCTGTAATCCCTAAATCTGAAATTTGTTCTGCGTACTTACTTCCCCTTTCAGTCGGCAATCTACTTTGGTTTCTCAAATTTATACTCACATAAATTCTGTTAGGTATGATCTTGATTTATGTCTCTTCATTCGTTCATTCAATTTTTCTTTCTTCATTCATCCTTCATTCGTTTTGTTTCTTCATAAAGCAGAAGTAGCTGCGGCTATTTCTTCGTCACCCCTCTTACACGAAAACCGGGTAGATTTTATTTGTTGATTTTAGAGGCCAATTCGCTTTAGAAGGTAATTTTATTGCATAGAATTTTGAAATTCGTTTTATAAACCAGGTGCTGATAGTGATAATAGTGAGAAAAGGGATGGGGAACTCGTCCTCTTGTGTATTACTATTTTTTTGCTCGAGGGCTTACTGGTGCCATTTAGAAGAAAATGAGCATGTCATTTCTTGGTAATAGATTGCGTTAATCGTAGCTACAAACTTGAAGCCAAATTGGTAAAATTACTAGCTATCTTGTTTTGAATTTTCATTTACTCTGTTGTTGTCAAAAACGTAGACATGCACTTTACTCTCAAATCTAATTAGCTTTAGATTCTGTCTTGGTGTTGGTGAATCTTTCATTTGCTTTGTTTTGCACATCCTTGAACAACCAAGTTTAAATAAGCAAACTCCAAACCCCAAATCCCTAATCCCTTCCCCTTGTCTCTCGTGGAATCGTCTAACTCTGAAACCCCAAGTCGTCTCTCTCCCACTCTCTCGTAACTCTGCAATTCACAGAAACTCTGTTAGGTATGAGCTTGATTTACTCGCAAAAATTGTTTGAGCTATGTTTTTCCTTATTATTTTTTGATTGCAATAAAAACTGACTCAATTTTTGATTTCTCGTTCCTTTCACATCTCATCTACTGACCAGCTGCTGCATCTATTTGATTTGGATTTCACACTATAGGCATCTACTCTGTCAGGTAATTCTCCTTCCGTTTTGCTTCCAAAACTTCAATTTAGATGAGTTTAGTTTGATTGGTTGATGGTGAATTAGCTACTAGACGATATAGTGAATTGTAGTGGAATTAGCACCACCATTCACATCCTTTTCGACAATCACTTTTCACTTTATTTCTAATTTTATTTCCTTTTTCTTTAATCATGTTTGCTCCATCAAATTCCTTTTTAATCTTCTTATTCCTTATTCCGGTTAACCTCTTCACATAATGTGAGGACCATATGCTTTATGCACTACAGTCTTATTTTTTATCCACTAAGGATTTATTATTCCTGAGTGATGATTGCTTTGTGCTTCAGATATTTTTCTTCTTGGTTCAGTAGGGTAGCATACGTGAATGTATTTATATAATTTATCAAATTCAGTTATTGTCAGCAGTTTCAATTGAAAATGATGAGATGAGTTTTCATATTTTCAATGGACCAAAGGATTTAAATAATTTATTTTGCTTTAATGCCAACAATATATTCATTCACATATGCCCAGGATCACAGAGGGAGGAAATTTAAATTGAGGCCCAAGATTTACAGTTTAGGGCGACAAGGGAATGTTATCTAAACTGAAGGAGGGAAGGTTTCCCAGAGAATAGAGTTGAAGGATCTGATTAGTAAAAAATGGTAAATTCTAAATTTGCTTACGGTGTCTGAATTATGGTCTTAGTTCATCTGCTTTTCATGGGGAGTTCTATTTGACCAGGCATGAACGATGCAATTGGACCTGCTATTCCTTTGTGAAGTAGAGACTGTGATACAGACATATCATAGGAATATCCAGTTATAAGGTTTCCACATTATTATGGAACATGAATTTTCTGTATTGAAAGAACCTAGTAATAGGCTTAATTTAAGCTTGTTATAGGCTTGGTGGTGTTCTTTTGGAGTTAAGGACTACATTTGTTTGGTTTTCATTTGAAGTTTTTCAGTCTCAAGTGGTTTTTGCTGTGTGGCCGTGTTACATTTTGTGGTAGGATTTGATTTGTGGCTTTTAGGTGAATGTGGCTTGATTAGTGGGGTTATTTTTGCTTTTCAAGCAGATAAAAGTGGGTATGAATTATTTGCCTTAGCCTTAGTTTAGGGAAAAACATAAGGATGTCAATTTAAAATTCAACATTCATTCCCATTTTATTTTTAGATTCCAATTTGTCCATCTTGAGCCATACAATCATTCTCACAAAGTCACTTCTTGTTGCTAGGTAGAAACATGTACCTGTAGAAGCCTGAAACACATTCTCTTATGCTTTTATACCCTTATATTTTTCTTATAATAAGTGTCAACAAAGATATGAAAGGTTCATCAATCCCAGGCTTGTAGCATTATCATTTCAGGGTTAATATATCTGAGACCCCAGTCTTGTACGCATATCAAATAACTAAATTGACTTCTTTCCCATCATTGATAAAGTTCATGACACTATAATCGTGTCCTATGCCTAAAAAGTTCAAGGCAGAATGTGATGTATTGACTCAATGAAGATGCATCATGGTTCAATACTTCAATGTCACTTTAAAATTATCCCCGTATGGATTCAAAGTTGTTTCTATTAAAGCTGAGTTGCTTGGCAGAACGGATAAGTGAAATTACTTCTGGCCTGGCACCTGCTTCGTGTATTTAGTGCCAGGTTCATTGGTGCAAGCTTTATTTAGCACTTAGCAGTATTACTGTATGTCTATGAGTACTAAGGTGACTCGTGGTAGTATCAGATATTCTCACCCACTATACATTCTTTTCACTTTGCTGTTTTATCTCCCTTTATTGTTGTTAGAACTAGGCTATTTTCAAAGATCTTATAATTTTTTTTTTTTGTCTAATCGAGTTCACTTTTCCTTATTCATACTTTATCATGTCTCATGTTTGTGTGACTTCTCAATGTTGAAATTTATCCTACTTTTTGCTACAAAGCCTTTGTCAAGAAGAAAGGGAGGAATAATGTTACAGTAGATTAACTTGTACATGTAATCACTCCAAAGGGAAGAGCTATTAAATTAATTATTTCACAAATTAATTTACTTCATTTCTGCTTATAGACAAGTAGAAAGCCGTTGCATATAGACAACTGGTAGTAACTTAATTGAAGCACCTCGTTGGGACAAGGCCACACAGAGTATTCTGCATTTATAATTGATAGTATATGATAACATTTTTTTATAGAATTTGTGATATCACTCCAGAATCCTAAGCTGGCAGGATAGATAGTTAGTATGGAAACTATATCATAATTTCTGGTTTGTTAAGTTTCAATATTCTAATCATATCTGCTTGAACTTTTAGCTAACAGGAAAGTCAATCAATATTTAAAGCCAAACATTGTAAATAAAGAAAGAAATCATGTCAGTCACAGAAATATTGTTATTTATGTTTGTTCTTATAAATTAAGCATGTAAAATATCCTTAAGATGTATAATTTCAATTATGCAATTCACTTATAAAAACTGAAGATCGTTTTCATTGTATATAAATTGCTCCAATATAAATCCCTCATTCTGCCTAAAACTTGTTTCCTTGGCATTCCTTGCAATTGTGGCATTCTGCTTGTTGTCATGCTTTTGTTACTTGATATAAAATGGTGGAGAATTACCTATCATCTTTATTGGTTCATGACTTGGCAATAATTCTTGAGATTTGTTTCATTGGTATCATTAGGGAGATAAGAGACTAGGTAGCTTATAAAGGCTCGTGTTACAGTGCAATAGCATGTTTCCATTTTCTCGTTACGTTATCTAGTTGAATTATATAACTCATCTTCTAACTTATATATCTTTTGTCATATATGCAGGAAGATTTTCTTGTTGAGGAAGAACGGTATCAAAGACATAGAAGAGGAATGATGATATTAACATGCATGGAAGAAATATGATAGCTTTTTTTCTTTTTCTTCTGGATTTTAGAAGAAAACTATTATGTTAGCTTTTTTCACATGATGAATATAATCTTCCATATATGTTTTGGAGTTATAAATATCAGACTTGTGACAAATTGATGCAATGATATATGATAGTGTTTTATGGATTCATATGTTGACAATGTACATAATATTTCAATCTAGTATCCTGGTTTCACTTTTTATTTCAATGTGCAAGTAAAATAATATACCCTCAAGTTGTTTTAACCGTTTTCTATATTATTCTACAACATTAAAGCACTGCCTTTATCATAGGACTTAATTGTGGTTGAACGTCTACCAACATTTATGAAATCGTTCCATATACTATCTTATAGTAGTTAAATAAATGTTCCCTATACTATCTGCTAACAATTCAATAAATGTTCCCTATATTAGTTGCCAACATTTTAATAACTGTTGCTGAAATGTATATCAACAGTTTTAAAACCGTTGCCTAAATGTGAAACAACGAAAACTGTTGCCAATGGTAGTCAAAAAAACCGCTGCCTATTCCCCATATTTAGGTAGCAATTATTGATATATCGTGGTCTAAAGCTAAAAAACGTTGCCTTTGGGAATAAGCAACGGCCACCTAGAGAACACTTATAAAACCGTTGCCTGAACCTTAGGCAACGGTTTTCATACTTCTAGGAACGGTTTTTTGTTGTTGCCTAAAGTACAAAATGTTGTAGTGAATTATCCATGCTTAAGTTCACTATGTGAAAAATGAAGAGGTGCATAAAATTACTATGGTTGAACATCGGAAGAAAAAGAAGAGCAATGGAAAAAGAAGGAAAAAGAAGAAGTCTCAATGGGCATATCAATTCCAACCACTTTGGCCAATAGAGGATCATTCATCAAAGAAGAGGAATACACCAATGTTTGATATTGAGAATAATGTGAGGAGTGGTGACAAGAAAAACAACAAGTCACCATTCTTCTCATCCTTCAAACCACCTTGAGCATCAAATAATCAGGCGTCAAGCTAGTGACGTTAAAGAAGCGCTACTTGGGAGGCAACCCAAGCATTTTCCTCTTGCATTTTTTTCCTTCGTTCTTTATCATGAAAAACATAAATAGTTCATTGAGTTGTTGAGTGATTCCTTGATGTGTAGGCCATTTAATATGGTGTAATTACTTTGAATTGTTGTGTAGGCACATCTAAGGAAAAAGGACCAAAGGAAGGGGAGAAATGACACAAGAAAATGGTGAAATTGACCCTCTGGAGGTGCCGGGTGCTACTGTGAGCACTGAGCGCAAACAGAAAGCAGAATCAGCAGAAAAACCTGCATAGTGGGTGCTGAGGGCGGTTTCCCGGTACTGAGGGCTGGCCATGAGTAAAAAATTGCACATGCTTCATCCAATGTGTAGAAGAAAAAGGGTGCTCTTAACTTGTTACTTTTTAATCCTCCTTACTTGAAACCTCTTAGTTGAATAACTTGCACACATTTGCATAAATTGCACATATTTGTCATTTGGAATGAACTTTTGTGTAGATGCTCTTGTAAGCATAGAACTTTTAATGTTTTTGCATATACATATATGATTGAGGCAATAATTCTTTGCTTAAACTCAGGGCCATAATTGCTATCCTATCATTTACCATTGTTGAGCCCAATTGAGCCTTGGCCTATTTTCTTGTCATGTTAGCTCATCATAAGCCTAAATCGAGATAACAATGTTACCCACTATTTTGGCTTAGAGGAATGTTTGGTCTTAAGTTTGGGGTTGTTCTCTTGCTTAGGGACAAGCAAACAAATTAAGTTTGGGGTGTGAGTAGGTCACTAAAGATCCCTACTATGAAAAAAAAAATTGAAAGTAAAAAAACAAAATAGAAAGAAAGAAAAATAAAAAGAAACAAAGAAATTATTCAAAAGTCGAGAAAAGGCAAAATAGAAAGATGAAAAAGAAATGAATGAAAATAGAATGAAACAAGAAGAAACAAAAGAAAAAGAAAAAAAAAGAGTTGTAAATAAATAAAAAGGGAAATAGCACAAATTGTGTGCTTATATGCTTGTTGCCTAGATAAACAATGCAAATCCCAAGAGTCCACATTTCATGAAGCCAAGGTAGTTTAGCTTATATCCTTGATTTTATCCACCCCCCACCTTAGCCCCATTACATCCAAATAAAAGACCTCATGATATGTTTTGCATTAACATTTGTGATGTGTGTTCTTAGCATCTTGTCAAGATTAGGATTGGGGAGTGCATTTTGATTGGAATTGAGAGCAAATAACACCCAAGTGAAGATGAGTGAAACACTTGATAGAGAGGTTGCAAGGGATGATCTTATACATTCATTGGAGCTAATTTTGTGGTATGTTTGATTGTCTTAAAACATGAAGCATGTGATCAATTGGAATTGATGCTTGATTATGTGATGCTTTTGCATTTTGCAAAAGTGTTAAGGAGTTGAAGTCTTGCATGAGTAATGTGTTTTACAAGAGAATTGAACATGAAAATCCATTCCTCAGACCCTTTATATGAATTTAATTGTTTGCTTGAGGACAAGCAAAATCTCTAAGTTTGGGGTTGTGATGAATGTGCAATATATGTTATTTTGGAAGTGTAATTAGGAAAAAGTTTGTAAATAATCTTAGGAATTATGAATGAAAGTGATATGAAAATATGCTCATTCATGGATTAGAGTTTTGATTTTTTTAAGTGAAAAATATACTCAAAAGATGTTGAAAATGTGAAGGATTGAAGGCCGAGCGCTCAGCTCTGGCAGAAAATTGAATTAGCGGGTGCAGGAAGCTGCCCAACGCAAGTCCCAGGCGCCCATTGTGGACAGAAGCTGGACAGCCAGCGCCCTGCGCTGGTTTTGACAGCAAAGTGGAGTTTCGCGCAGAAGCCATCACCCAGCATCGGCCAGGGGCGCTCAGCGTTGGGCGACACACAAAATCGGTGTAAAAGTGCATTTGAACAGAATTGGAGGGATCTTTTGGCTCATTTTTACACATTTCTCACCTTAGTTCATCACTGTCTCTCATCATCCTTTGGAGATTCAAGCTTGGGAACAAGAATTGGAGCTTCCATGGGTTCTTCCACTCACATCTACTCAAGTTCTTTCATCTCACTCTTTGTATTATGAGTTGCTAGATCTCTTAGGTTAGGTTAGGATGATTTCGATTGGAATTTGATGTAATTGACTTTGATTTCTGATTTCAATTCTATTTCATTCAATTTGAGTAATTGCTTCTATGCTTAATGCTTCTCTTGGATTGATCCACCTTGAATTGGTGTTAGATTCAATTTCACAATTGGAAAATTGGTTATTGGATTGGAATTGAAGTTGATTAACATTGTGATGTTGATTCTAGGAATATAACTCTATTGCAATGCATCCTTATGAGTCTTATGCTTAATGTTTATGCTAATTATTGAATTACCTAAGGAATTAGGGTTCTTAATTGGTACAAAAGGATTATCACCTAAGGAATTAGGGATAAATCTAGGTTAGTGACTTGCATGTCAATTGTATGGAATGAATTGAAGTTATGATTAAATAAGGTTAGATCAAGTGAAGATTGAATGATTTGATGTCTAACCACTTTTACCTATATTGAATTAATTTGTTACTTGTATTGAGTTCTTTCATTCTTGTGACAACTTGTAATAAAAAATTCATAAACATTCTTGGAACTATAAAATTCGTTCGTTCAAATAGTTATTGCCTAGGCTATGTTGATACTTGATCACAATCATCGTTAGGAACGATACTTTACTTTCATTTTATTACTTGTACGATTTGATACACTTGCCAATATTTCAACACTATAAAACATTGCTCAATTAATTTTTGGTGAAATACTTGATGTATAAGCAAATAACAGAGGTATCTATCAGCTGGTGGTGAAGAAGTTCATTGATTCCTTCTCCAACAAGCATATTTTCACATTCATAATAAAATTCATATGCTTCCATCTTCGTTAATAGTACGTTGCCAACCCCCATCTTCACTACATGTATTTGAAAATATTTACAATACGGAAGAAGATTGTCTACACCATCAGAGGGGGTTGAGACTTCTTTCTGGGATCGTAACTTACCCTTCTGCGTGCTTTGACTTTTTGCCCATCCCTTTCGATTTTGTAGGATTTGAAGGTATATGAAAATATTGTGATTAAGTGAAACAATTAGCGATCAACTAATGAATAAATATAGAGTACATTATAAGGAATCATATTTATTGACATGTCATAGCATCTGTAACGGAGAGGTTGATTGTACATGCCACATAAGTACCCATTGCATCTTCCATAGACATCACATCTTGCTCGCCAATGGTTATTGGCAAAGATATATCCATCTTAAATGAACCTCAATTCCAGCTCACATGGTTGTAAGGTAAATTATGAATGCTCTGTTCAATTTGATGACTTGTTTTAGAATAAATTTCAACAAAAAAAAAACAGTTGTATGCAAAACAACATAAACAAACAGTCAAAGAAAATATAACAGCTCAATGTTAATTGTATTCGACCCAAATGTTCTCTTTCAAAACATCTAAAGCTAGATCTTTCCAACAGTCACAAGTAGTTGGGACCATTTGTCAGACAATGAACCCCAATGTAACTCATAAATTTTAAGTTGTTGGGCTTAATTGGCTGACTCTTTCTATTCCATCCAACCCAATAAAATGATAAAGTATATATGTTTATATTAGAAATCAACAACATAATCGAGAAACCATTTGCCTACAACAAAATTATTAGCAACGTTAATACCTTAAGTTGTCATTTTGATGATCATAAACATATGGGTGATAGGTTTAAAAAAGTAGAATTTATATTCCATATTAGAGCATGAATGCACAAACAGTCGCCCTTACTTAGAGAGTGGTTTAAAGCCTTTTATATAAAATGGAAGCATAAGAAGTAAATTTTCAAATATAAAAAGTAAACTTTCCCTAAATTATGCAACACACACCCATTTCATATATCTTCTCTCCCTTTGGCAATATAAACTATAAATAAGCATCAAAGAGGAAAAACAAGTGACAAAATAGTTGTAAATCGATCGTTTCCAAAACAATTCAACAAGCATGTTGGTTCGTGTGTATGAAAGAATCCAAAGAAGATCTCTGAAACAATATACAAAAGACTACACGATACCAAGAAATAGAGTTTCACAACCTAAACCCAATACACCTAATGTAGAAGAAATACTATAGCAAACAACCAGCAAAAACTAATTCGCAAAACCGCAAAAATAAAAGCACAGCAATATGTGGTAATTGAATTACCACAGCAGGTAATTCAATTACAGCAGCAAGGAAAGAGAAAGAGAAGAAGAGATAGAGAGCACACACACAGTTTAGTATGGTTCAGTCAATGTGGCCTACATCCACGGGAGAGAGCCTCCTCCACTATGAACTTTGATCAAGATTACAATAGAGATCCCTTGGATCTTCACTCCACCATGTTCAAGATGAACAAACAAGAGAACCCAAGCCTTTCGTCTCTCTATTTCCTCACAACCCTTGATCTCTCTCTAATCCTCTCTTGATTCTTCTCTCAATTCACAATAGAATCAAAGCATTACAAGATGATAGTATTCTCTTGGTTTTCCCCTCTTTTTCGCTCTGAAAAAGACACCCAAGAAACCCAAAAATCTTCTTTCGTCCGCTGCTGTAACGAACTTAAATATCAGAAACCGACGCATCATAATCGATTACCGTAATCGATTAAGAGATTCTGGTAATCGATTACCAGCTGGCTACACGGATAACAACATAAACTAAAAATAAATCCTAACTACAAGTAGGTTCCTCGGAGTCACTCCTCAACTGGCTGCTCATCGTCCTCTACATAGCATAAAAGGGTACATGCAAAGCAACAACAAAAGACGGGGAGTAAGAAACATATATATGAACATAACGGCAAGAAAGCAGCTAGTAAGACGAACATGCATCATATAAACATAGCATATCAAACATCATAACATATCAATATATCAACATCATATACACATATACATCATCTCAAACATGTATGCCATGCGATGCAGCGCTGCTCCCCTACTCCGTTATGCACTTGGATCCAATCTACCTCAGGAAGTCAATTTCGGAGATACATATCCACATTGGCCATTAAGCACCAACGTCGACAGCCCCCAACACAGGTGGACCCCTTGGATAGCCGATGCACCTTACTCTTGGATGCGCCACCACGGTGTACATGATTCACTTGAATCGCTACGGATAGCCAGATCGCCTTACTCTCAAACGACCTCCCCTATGTTGAACATCCCCCACTAACAACTCCGATGCATGAATGCATGAGGAACATCAACACACATCAACAAACACCACCTCCGCTCGAGCCACTTGGCTACCCAAGTTTTAACACCATCAACACCTCGACCACTAGGCTATCGAGGTTATCTTGGCCACTTGGCTAACAAGATATAACGTTATCTTTCGTCTTTAATATTTTAATTAACACTCTGGTCAGAAGGCACCATAGCTGAACATCTCGACCACTTGGCTATCGAGACCCCCTTGGCCACTAGGCTACCAAGGTACAACATTAACAACACCTTGACCACTTGGCTATCAAGGCTCCCTTGGCCACTCGGCTACCAAGGTAAAACATCTTATCACTTGTTAATCATTTATTTGTGTTGGTTATCTAACTTTTACTTCGTTTGGTGTCTTCTTACATCTTTTACTTGTTTGGGTGAAACACCCCTGTTTCAGCTTTGTGTTCTGTTCTGGACAGGTGAGCACGAGCGTGCTCACCCTCAGCACGGGCGTGCTGGTCCTGGAGTCAAGCACGGGCGTGCTTGCTGCTGGGCACGGCCGTGCTTTTGCAGCACGACCTTTTTGAATTTGAAAATGGAGCACGTGCATGCTCCTTTTTAAGCACGGTCGTGCTTACTGGAGCATGGACGTACCGGTCTGGGCAGAAATAGGGCAGAAACCCTTTGCCAAACTTCTTGGGTAATTCATGGATTGAACTTCACTATTGGATTTTACTAAGTCTTTGATCATCAGTTTCACTGTTCCAAATTATTCTTCACGTCTTATAACTAAGGGGTATTAATCCTTTAATTCTGTTTCATTATTAAGATCCCTAAACATTCATGAATCAATCCCTTGGGTCCTTGACTAAATCTTTTGGCATATTCTTTGCCTCTCATTACTAACGTTAAAGTCTTATGAGCAAACTTGGAAACATCCTTTAATCATTAACGTTTTCAATGTCTTATTAACATCTTCATTTTCGCTTCACAACATCATACAAACAACCAATAACAACATTCATTCATAAACTTGAATAAACAGAAACATCATTAATTCATACAACAACATCATCAAGATCAATTTGCAATTTAAAGCATGCCAACAATAAGCAAATCATCAACAATAGTCATATAACAATATTTAACATGTAATCAAATAGCAAACAAATAGGGACATGGGTTAACCCTTCATCTTACGCTACCCCCAATGCCTACATGTTCATACTATCCCTTCTCCTCATACCTGGTATGAAGATCAAACCCGAAAAGCAAATTGGTCGCATTCCCTCGAGTGGCTCGATGGGTTCCTCAAGCCATGGCCAAACATGAAATGAATAACCAATTAATCCCAATCCAAAAACTAGGAAAAAAGATTAATAAAGAGGGATAACAGGCTTACCTCTATGACACTAACGTGCACTTTTCTCTCCGAAACACTGCAAGGATTCCAAGAACTATGATGGGTTCAAAGGAAAAGGGAAGAGTGTAAGGAGAGGTTGTTCTACTGTTTTGGGGTGCATATGTGCTAAAAATAGGGTTACACACGGAAACCCTCGGGCACTGTTCTGTATTTACAAATTCTGACTCGAGCATGACCGTGCTCCATATTAAGCACGGCAGTGCTTGTGGCTCAGGTAGCCACAAGATACGCGCCTAAGCATGGGCGTGCTGACACATGAGCACAGTCGTTCTCATGCACCAGAAAGGGATTTAATGCCTAGAAAATCCCACTTAGACCCAAAAACATTTCTAAGGTAAACAAGGCATACATAAACATTTATAATGAAAAATAGGGTGTTACAATTCACCCTCTTATATAAATTTCGTCCTCGAAATTTCTACTCACCTCAAACGAAGAGGTGTGGGTACACCTTCATCATCTGCTCTCAAGCTCCCATGTAGCACTTTCCTCAGTTGCCCCACTCCAAACTACTTTGACCAAGGGAATCTCCTTCTTTCTTAGTTGTTTCACCCTCTGATCCTCAACTTGAAGGGGTTGTACTTTGAGTGTCAAGTTCTCTTTCAACTGAATTATGTCAGGTATTATCACATGGCTCGGGTCATGAATGTATTTTCTAAGTTGTGACACATGAAAGACATTGTGAAGTTTGGATAGGAAAGGTGGTAACGCGATTTGATACGCAACTTCACCGACTCTTTTAAGAATTTGGTAAGGGTCAATGAATTTGGGAGTATGTTTCCTCGTTTTCATCACTCTACCGACCTCAGTTGTTTGAGTAACTCTCAAGAACAAATGATCACCTTCCTGGAATTCAAGTGCCTTCCTCCTTTTATCATGGTAGCTCTTTTGCCTACTCTGTGCCACTTTCATCATTTCTTGAATCATCCTCACTTTTTCTATGGCTTCTTGCAGTATCTCAGGTCCTAGTACAACACTATCACTGGGTTCACTCCAACATAAAGGTGTCCTACGTCTCCTCCCATAAAGAGCTTCATAAGGTGCCATCCCAATATTAGAATGGAAGCTATTGTTGTAGGTGAACTCTATTAGGGGTAAAAACTTGTCCCAACTACCTGATTGTTCTACCACACAAGCTTTCAATAAGTCCTCTAAGGACTGGATGGTTCTCTCGGACTGACCGTCAATTTGTGGGTGATAAGATGAACTTAGCTTAAGCTTTGTCCCTAGAGCCTCATGTAAGCTATTCCAACACCTAGAGATAAACCTTGGGTTTCCATCCGACACTATGCTAGAAGGTACACCATGTAACCTAACTATCTCCTTGATGTACAGCATGGTCAACTTCTCTAAGGGATATTCCATGTTCACAGGGATGAAATGGGAAGACTTAGTCAATCTATCCACAACAACCCAGATTGCCTCATAACCAGCTGGAGTCCTAGGGAGTCCAGACACAAAATCCATAGAGATACTATCTCACTTCCATTCTGGGATACTTGAAGGTTGCGACTTACCTGATGACTTTTGGCATTCTATCTTAGCTTTTTGGCATATTAAGCACGCTAAACAAACTCAGTCACATACGTTTTCATCCTAGGCCACCAAAACATGCGTTTTAAGTCCTGATACATCTTAGTGGCACCTGGGTGCACACTCAGTCCACTCCTATGTCTTTCTTCAAGGATCAACTTCCTAAGCTCAGGAACATCCGGTATACAGACTCTATCCTTAAACCTCAAAACTCCATCACTTCCTTCCTTAAAACTAAGGTCTCTACCCTGAGCAAGCAGCTCCCTCTGGTCTAAGAGATACTTATCTATCTTCTGGCCTTCTCTAATCTGATCCATCAAACTGTTGGCAACATTCAAGGTTCCAAGCCTAATACTCTTAGGGGTAACTTCCCAAGATAAACTCATATCTCTAAACTCTTCTATCAGATCCATCTCCTTAACCATCAAAGCGGAGACATGCAAGGTTTTTCTACTTAAGGCATCTGCCACTACATTGGCTTTTCCTGGGTGGTAGGTTAGATCAAACTCATAATCCTTAAGAAACTCCATCCACCTACGTTGTCTCATATTGAGCTCTTTCTGGTCAAACAGATATTTCAAACTCTTATGATCACTAAAAACCTCAAACTTAGCTCCATAAAGATAATGCCTCCAAATATTTAAGGCAAACACCACAGCTCCTAATTCCAAATCATAGGTAGGGTAGTTCTTCTCATGGGTTTTCAACTACCTAGAGGCATAGGCTACTATCTTACAATTCTGCATCAACAATCCACCTAAACCTTGCTTAGAAGCATTGCAGTAAACTACGAAAGGTTCACCAGGATCTGGCAAAACTAACACTGGTGCTGATGTCAACCTATCCTTCAAGGTTTGGAAACTTTCCTCACACTTAGAGTCCCACACAAAGAGCTATCATTTCGTGGTGAGACGGGTCAAGGGTAAATCTATCTTAGAGAAACTTTCTATAAACCTCCTATAGTACCCTACTAAACCCAAGAAACTTTTAATCTCGGTCACTGATTTTGCCGCCTCCCAGTGGAGCACTGTCTCTACCTTAGCCGGATCCACGACTATCCCACCTTTAGAGATGACGTGTCCTAAGAAACTCACCTCCTCTAACCAAAACTCGCACTTAGATAACTTAGCATACAACTCCTTCTCCTTAAGGGTATGCAAGACAACCCTCAAGTGCTCCTCATGTTCCTCCTTGGTCTTGAAGTACACTAAGATGTCATCTATAAAAACCACCACAAACTTATCCAAGTAAGGGTGAAAGGTTTCGTTCATATAATCCATGAACACAGCAGGAGCATTAGTCACACCAAAGGGCATATCCAAATACTCATAGTGACCATATTGCGTCCTAAACGCTGTCTTCGGGATGTCCTCAGACTTAAACCGGATCTAATGGTATCTTGACCTCAAATCTATCTTCGAGAAGACACAAGCTTCTATCAACTGGTCCATAAGATCATCAATCCTAGGAAGGGGATACCTATTCTTAACGATCACTTTGTTGAGTAGTTGCTAATAGTCGACACAGAACCTCATACTGTTATCTTTCTTCTTCACCAACAAAACTGGTGCTCCTGATGAGGATACGCTAGGCCTAATGAATTGCTTCTGCATCAGGTCCTCTATCTGTTTCTTCAACTCAGCTAGCTCTAGAGGAGACGTTCTATAGGGTGCTGTTATAAAAGAACTATGTCTTTGTTTGAGAAAAGTAGCTGATAAGCTAGCTTATAGCTGATAGTTGAAAAACTAGCTAATTAAATTTGAAGTGTAAAATTAGTTGCTTAAACTAGCTTATAAATATAAAATGACATAAAAGGACATGCTTATATGATTTTTATATAATTTCATCTTAAACTCTAATTAAAGATTTAAAAAAAATTTATATAATATTATAATATTATATTGTAAATAACAAATTTTATATAATATTTATATTAATAAAATTTAATAAATATAAAAATGAAAATCTTATGCTCAATTTTTTTTATTAATAACAAATCTTATGCTCAAATTAATTTAAGTAATATAAAATTATATTTAATATATCACTGACGTAATATGCGAAACTTGTGTAATATATATCCAATATATGTATTATGCAGGAATTGTAATATATTTAATATATGTAATATATCACTAACTTATATATTTAAACACTAACGTAATAGAAACACTTTGAGTAACATTTCGCCCAGTTAAAAAAGGAGAGTAATATTTCATATATAAAATTTAATAAATTGATTGCTATCAACACCAAAGGCTTAATTAAAATTGGGAACGTGAAACGAGGCAAGAGGAAGGGTTGGGAAAAGTTGAGATTTTATTAAAATATTAAGGATACAAATGGAATAAAAATTGATAAGTTATAAGTTATAGGTTAAAATACTATTTTAAACAGCTTATGGAAATAAGCTATAAGTTAGTTTATTGGATTTGCCCAACAAAGCCTATATATTCATCTAGTTTTGGCTTTAATTCTTGTTGTCAATGAAGAAAGAACTTTTTTTCATATCTATTTGTTCTTTGAGCAATTCGTTTCTGTTGCAATGAAAATAAATTTGGTTATTTGAATATCCTTCTCGTTTTCTACAAATAGTTTAAGTACATACACTAATGAAAAAAATTATTATATTATATATAGGATTGTTTAATATTTTAATTCTTTACAAATTCAAAGTTTTAGCCGAAATATAATATTCATTAACAAAAAGATTATGGGTGACAAAATACACTTTTAATATACACTTGTTTCTAGTATTTGTCTTATGACGAATTGAAAAAGCAATCATCCTATTAACGGAAAGATAATTTGTTTAGTTTTAATAATGTCCCTTAAGGAATTGAAGTACTATTAAAGGTGAAGATGATATTCTTTAATAGCCTTCCCTCAAGGAAGCCTTGTTACAGGTTAACCTCTTCACTCAATCACTATTAAGAACATATTCGGTCTCAAACTAAAAAAGGAAAGGGAAGCAAATAAACTAAAGTTAAAAATATTTTATCTCAAATGTTGATTTTAACCGAAAAAAAAAATTTATCAGTTAATCAACAATGACTCTAAAAGAAGTTAACTTAATAGAATTTACTAAATTTAGTTGTGGTTGTAACGTCTTTCGTTACAGTAGTAACCCAACAATAAATATAATAAAATTCTTTAAAATATTTGATAAGGCATAAAACTCCAGTAAAATTTTCACAAATTATATACGTCTAAAAATACCTCAAAAAATTTAAAATAAACACCAGTAATATAATCTTTACATAAATAAAATTAATTGCCTCAAAACTCGAGCGTATACTAAAAATAGCTCATCGATAAAAATAAAATAATACGGTTCTAGCCACAAATGGCTCCTTAATTATTGAACATAATACTAACGAAATATAATAAATAAATAAAACCAAGTACTAAGTCTTCAAGTCTCCTCAGTCTCAAAAGTGACCTTTTTATGCTCTGAAAATAACACTTTTAATGAGATTTATAATCCAAGTGAATAAAAATAATTTAATAATAAATGTTCGCAAAATAGTATTGTTCTCAACCGGCGTGGTAACTGGAAAATCAATCATGGTACCTGCAAAAATGATACACATAATAATCCCTTTATAATAAGCCAAAATTGTTCAAAATCATATATAATTAAAAGAATATTTCAGCAATCAAAACATTCACATCTCAAGCTTTTAATTGTGTCAACCATGCATACTCTATGCAATGCAACTCCATGAACCCGACTCGGTGATTTACAGAATCACGTGACTTGACTCTTTGGTTCCAAGAATCGGTGTGAATCCCATATCCACTATGATTTACGAGCTCATATACATGCAATGGGATCCCATTGCCTTCCCCATCCCGGATGGAGATATCTCATATCTCATCCCAGATGTGGATATTTTCAATAATTATCCCATCCCAAATGGTGATATCACTCATCATATTCCCAGAATAGAATATCTAGCGTCATCCCTGCCCGGAAGGCACTACAAGAAAATTGTAACACCCCATTTTTCGTAAAGTCTTTAAGCGCTTCTATATGCCTTATATGCTTTTTATGTTTGTTTTTTATGCCTAAATTCATATTTGGGGAAATTTAGCCTTAAAAAGGTTCAAACCTCTTAGAGTCCTAGTAACATGTTTCATCGTTTTGGCCACATCTTGAGTTCTAGCTGTCCGATTGAGGTGATCTTTGATGCGTTGGAAATATAAGAGAATTATCTACGAGTCTAATTTCTGGTGTTTTGGCCAAATTCGGTTGTTTAGTAGGCCTCACGCCGCAATCATTGTTCGCCTGTGAATCGTGCTTTTTGACGCTAATGTTGCAAGCCCGTGCTTAAGTTAGCACGACCTCGTGCTTATGTTAAGCACAGTCGTGCTAAGAAGGAGCACGACCATGCTCGGGTATCAGAGTTTATAAATAGAAGAGTTCCCTTGAGCGGCTCGATAGGCTTCCCAAGCCTTGGTCAAACATAAGAACAACCAATTAATCCCAATCCAACAATTGGAAAAAGAAATTAATAGAGAAGGATAACCGGCTTACCTCCACTGACACTAACGCATGACTTCTCTCCCAAAACTAGAGTAAGAACGTCAAGAATTTGATTGGGTTCAAAGGAAGGGAAATGGGAAGAGTTTCTGTCACACTATGATTGCCTAAAGTTCCAAAATAGGGTTACACTCGAAAACCCTCGCACTCTGACTTGTTTTTATAGACTCATCCTCGAGTACGGTCGTGCTCCCCACTAAGCACGATCGTGCTCAACTGAAGCACGGGGTAGGGCTTAAGTCAGCAAGGGCAGGCAACATGAGCATCACTCGCTTACAATTTCCGACACGGCCGTGCTCCCCTTGAGCACGGTCGTGCTCGTGGCTCACTCAGCCACTGAGCATGCCTAAGAGCACGGGCGTGATAGTACATGAGCACGACCGTGCTCATGTACCAGAAAGGGATTTAAAGCTTAGGAAATCTCACTTAGCCTCAAAAACATTTCTAAGGCAAACAAGACATACATAAACACTTATAACGAAAAAGGAAGTGTTACAAGTGTCACAGATGGGGCAACCCTTTGGTATTTATATATATCTCTTTATGTCTTACTTTTTTAAGTTTTTTAATATCTCCATTTATCGATATACGTGTTAACGTTAATATAATAATTAAGGCTTAATTAATTAGGTTTTCTTTAATGGGACTTCGAGTAGGGGTGAGCAGCGGTCGGTTTCGGTCGGTTTCGGGCTCAAAAAGCCCAATCCGCTGTAAACCGATCAGTCAATTTTATGGCCCATTTCCGCCCAATTGTTGTTCGGTTTGGTCGGGTTGCGGTTAGGTCGGGTTGAGCGGATGACCGGTCGGGTTGGCACGGGTATGATTGGGCCAGATTCATTTTTTAGGCCAAACTTAATTTTTGATTGCTTTTTCCCAATTTTGGGTTAGTTTTACTGTTTTACCATCTAAATACACAATTGGGCCTTAAATCATACATTGGGTCACTGTGAACCCTCATCATGAAAGATGGAATGTTCAATGACAATGTTTCACTCCATGCATACTAATTAAACACAAAGATAGAGAAGCCTAGAAGTCGATAGTTTAGTTATACACAAGTGCAAATACATAAGAAAACAAGATTTATAACATAATAACATATTAACATAATAAAATCATAATCTGCTGATTCTTGAAACAAGGTAGCCTGCTGATTCTTCAAACAAGGTAGCCATGAACTCATCTCTATCAACATTTTTTTTACAAGAAACCTGCAATATAAAAGATAGGGTTGAAATCTTATGCAGTACTTGCACAACCACATAAAACAACAACAAACACATGAAAGAATCCATATACCTTTTGCTTCAAGAAACTCTGACCATTGAATTTTACCCATTTATAGCAACATTAAGTCTGCTCCCCCATTCAAAAGATAGTCATCAGAGGGCCTACCAAATTTAGACACTTGAGGATTACTAAACCAATCCACACATAGGCAATACAATGATAGTGGTAATTAAAACAGAATAAACAAGAGTATGCCACATCATGAGAAAATGAAGTCTACCATTTTAATACACCAAAGTACCAAACCAGCACACTGCACTGTCTGCACACCAGACCAGCAGGGATCATTCATTTTTTGGGGTTTGTTCATGACTTCATGTCAACCAATCCCTAATAATTAAATATTTTGACACATTAAACAATCTACTATTCCTTTCAAGCAATATACACCAAAGCACTTCAAAAACAAAACACTGACACAATCTTAGGTCAAAACCTCTGAAGTTAGTGAGGACTGAGGAGAAAAGTCCCTACTGCCGCTTCAAGACTCTGCAGAGAGCAGTGGAGAAAAATGAGGAAAGTTTGCAGATCTCTTTCATAGTTTCATTACAGAGTTCAGTTCTGCAAATTAGAAGACAAATTAATGGAAAGACAATCCAATATTACAGTATTGTAAAGGAAACTGAAAGTACCTTTCAGGTTCATAGTAGTAGCAAGGCCAAAAATAGAGTAGCATGGCACCTGATAACAAAACAGTCCTAACTCCTAAGAGGCTAACAGTTGATATATATACCAAGCAGATTGTGATGAGTCATGTTTCACATATGACTCCAAAAAGCAAAAAGTTCAGTTCTGCAAAGCAGGATAAAATACAAAATTTAGTACATAACATAATAATAAGGAACAAATCATACAAAATTCAGCAAGGCAAAAACAAGGAACAAAACCTTAATAACTTTCAGCCACAACCAATATTCATTGGTTGTGATTGAGATGATGAACCAGCACCAGATGTAACTCCAGCTCTTAATGCTGCTCCTCCACTCCTCCCAAAATATGTTGATCCGCGATGAAATTCTTGAAAACATTGATAAAAACAGATTGAATTAGCTTACATACAGAAATACATATACAAAAGGATTCAAAGGTATAAAATAATAGAGAAACATGTACCTGAAATAATTTTCTCAGATGTCTCAAATTCCTCATTTAGATTGAGGTCTTTAAATTGGTAGAGAGAAGGCCTCAACCAATTCTGAGCACAAATCAGTGCCTCTGCCATTTCTCGGGGTTAGAGAGCTTCTAAAGGTGTCTAACACCCTTCCACCAAAGACTAAAAGCACTTTCTCAAGCCACTTGTGGAAACAGGAGTGGACAAAACATCCTTGGCCAAGGTTGAGAGTATGGGAAACCGAGAGGAATTTTGCTTCCACCACAAAAGCAAGTCAAATTTGTCATCTCCATCCACACAAGATTCGGCCAAGTACCTCTCAAGTTCATTTTTCTCGATCAATTGAATTTTTTTCCTTAAGATGCTTCTTGAAAGCATCGCCCTTGCCCAATGTGTTGAAATTTCAACAGGGCTAGAGGTTTCTGCGAGATGAACTACCCTCCAATGGACCATGAGAAGTTTGACTAGGCCTATTTTGTTGCTCATGAGCTGTATCATACCAATCATACATACTTTGGACAAGGTTGTGCTTAATACTAGTTGTCAGTTTATTGGAAAAATCTAAGTCATCTTTGTACATGTCTTGAAATGACCACTCGACATACCTAAACTTATAACGAGGGTCAAGAATGACACCAAAATAAAGCAGACTGATTGATATTTACAATGTTTCCCCAATACTTGTCATATTTTTTCTTCATTTCTATGCCCATACTACTCAAAACAGAATTGGTATTCTTGATGGATTGGCTAAGTTCATAATGGATTGAAGCCAATTGGTGGAATGCAGAATGTATGTTCACATGCAAAGAAGATGAGAATATCTTAGTGGCCTCATAGAAGATCTTAAGAAATTTCACAAAGGCTCTTGCATTCTCCCAATCTATACTAGAAGGGGGCCATCGGGCCCAAAGTATTCCATATAGCTTGTATCCTCAAATTCAAGCTTTTCGAATGCAGCTTGAAACCTCTCCGCTGAATCCAAGCATCATGTATGTTGAGTTCCATCTAGTAGGAACATCAAGACACACAAGTTTTTGAGATGAAATTCTAGCAAACTCTATGCACTCCTTAAACTTAGCAAGTCTTTGAGGTGAAGACCTCACAAACCTAACAAAGCATTGCGAATACTTGTAATGGAATGATGTAGGTCCTTCAAACCATCATTGACTACTAGGTTCAAGATGTGCGCACAACACCTCATGTGTAAGAACTCTCCATCTACCACTAACCCATTCATGTTCTTGAATCGTTTTTTCAAGTATGCCACAGCCACATCATTTGATGATGCCTTATCTCTTGTGATTGTGGATACATTTCTAAGCCCCCACTCTCTTAAGACCTCTTCAACTTTCCTACCAATGGTCTCACCTCTATGGTTGGGAACTATTGAGAAGCTGATTATTCTCTTTTGATACTTCCACTCCTTGTCAATAAAATGAGCTGTAAGGGTTAAATAATTGAGGTTCTGGATGGATGTCCAACAATCAGTGGTGAGTGCAACCCTACCACATTCAGATCTGAACAAAGCTTTTAAGCGGGCTTTTTCATCTAAATAGAGCTTAAAACAATCTCTAGCCATTGTATGTCTTGAAGGGATTGCAAGTTGTGGCTGTAACTGTTTGCAAAGAACCTTGAAACCCTCACCCTCAACTACCCGGAAGGGTTGTTCATCTAAGGTGATGAACATAGCCAAGGCCTTCCTACAAGCCTCAACATTAAATCTATGGCTAGTGCGGTCAAATCAATACCCTCTCCACTCCTACCAGGTGAAAAGGTAATAACTGTTTGGTTGGGGTCGGTGTTGATAGCATATGTATATTTTGGACACATTTTTAGATGAGCAAGCATATTTGATGTTCCATGAGTTTTGGTGCCGACTAGATATCTTTTACCACAATACTTACATGCTGCAGCTTGGCTCTTTAGCTTCATTTTCAGGTACTTTGTTGAAATTGTACCATGCAGATGATGTTCTCCTATGAACAATAGCTTTAGGCTTCATATTCCTTGTATTTTTAGTAGGAAGAAGAGTGGGATCAACACATGCAACTTCATTTAAAGCTGATGACTGGTTAGTGGGTTGGCCTCCTATTGGTGGTGGCTTCCATATATTACACTTGTAACATCAAGAGTGAAACTTGCTCTATCGACATTCTAAATTTAACAAGTAATATCACCTATAAAAATTTATATGTCCTTATAAAAAAGCTAGGGTTCATCAATTAAAAATGCATGTTATTAAAATTTAAACAAAGCTAAACTTATACATTTATCATAAGTTTAGCTCAGTTTAAATTTACATGTCATGACAAGGATGTAACACATCTATGTATGTGTAACATTTGAAGCAAACACACAGTGTGCATAGATGTATACAAAAGTAAGTTTATGTCCATGCACCACAGGCTCAGAAGTCACAAGCTGACACTACAGGAAACTAATCATAGTTGATGAAGCTGAACAACTTTTTTTTTTAGAACTTTGTTTGGGGTGGGGTTGATTTTGGATGACAACTTATGACACATTATCTGATACTAGAATGAGGCTTACAATGTTGATACCTTCTTTTTATATTGTGGCCTTCTGGGCTTGAAATGATGAACGACTCTCCGAGAAAATGAGTTGTTAACCTGAAAAAAAACTCTACTCATTAGAGAGAATAACCAAATAAAGGAAAGGAACAGTGAGAATCACTAAGATCAGAGCGCATGCATTAGGGAAGACCGCAGATCCGAAAAAAATTAGAACCCATACCAAAAATGGAAGTAAAATTAACATATGGTTATGGAAGGAGGGAAAAAAAGTAGACATAGAAGGAAAAGGAACGAAAAGAGGATACCTGGAACGGTGACCGCAGATCCGTGGCCTTCGGGCGGATTCGCTTTCGCTTCGCTCACGCTGGCCAGCCAAGCGTGCTGCGTCGTGCGTCGGCGTGCGTCGTCTTTGCTTCTTTGTCTCTTTGCTCTGCGAGTGGCCACGGAGCCAAGGAGGCAAGGACTAAGGACGGAAGGAACCACTTTAGGTTTAGGGTTTCACTTTCAAAGACTTCTATGTTCGACTCTTCTGACTTCTGAGTTCTCACTTCTCAGTTCTCACCCCTATTCTTCGAGAGTCTTCGATCGAGTGTGAGACTGTGAGTGAGAGAGAATGAGTGTGTGGGAATGGGTTGGGCCTTGGCAGAATGGCATGAAAAAACATGGACGAAGTCACGAAACGAATGGCAGCGCCAGCCCATGGAATAGAAAAATTGTATAATTAAATGTTTTTTTGTTATTAGCGGGTCGGTTCGGGTACCGATGGGTGACAAAACCCAGACCCGAACCCGACCGCGTATAACCATATCAACCCATTTTTCCCACCCGCCCAACCCGCCAACCCGATTAAACCCGACCGTTACACAAAAAATTGCAACGGGTTGGTCGGTTTCGGGCGGGTCACATATTTATGATCACCCCTAACTTCGAGTTATCTCAAACTACAGTTATCTGAATTAACTAAAATCAAGCAAAGAATTAAGAAGATCATGCCTAAATGAATTAAGAATACATGCAAAACAAAGACAAAATATGATGCTATTTCACATGCATCAAGTCCCATATACACATCTCCCACAAAGTGTGATCATCGACGTCATCTTTGACATCCTCCCCCATCGCCACATCGATGTCATTAAATTTGTAAAGACGTTATCTACGTTTACTGCATATGATATTGTCCCACTTTTAAAACAAACCACCTAAGATCAATCATTAATCGAGTTACTGGTCCTCGAGAAGCTGCTATATATGATGCTGGGTTTTCTGATAGACCGCAACAAAACCAACCCACGAGCAAAGTTGGACTCAGACAACGATCTCCAAGTAAGCAAATACCATACATGTAAAATGCTTCCATGTGGCCACCGGAAGAAGCCATATCCAACAAGGCATAACCATCAAACTCGAAGCCATATACTATTTTTTCAACCCCTCTTATAAATCATGCTTCAAGGTTCCCACTCCTTGCACATGCATCGTAAAAGCGTTGAAAATTGTACTGGTCGCAATGTGTTACAAGGGAAGCACTTGTGAAATCAATCAACCACAACAAGAGTGGATTTTTCAGCATATCTCTAAGGCATATGCAACACCAGGTGATGATTATGACGTCCCTAATGTTTCCTTGCGGGAAACCATAACAATTATGTGGAAGATCACTTCATATGGAAGTTCTTTAAAATGTGTCTTCATTCATTATGATATTTCAAGTTTTGTTTATGATATCTTTGAGCCCCAATATGTACATGCATTTATAATGGTTCCAGACTTAGGGCACAAACTGAAGAGTCGTGACTTATGGAATTATTAAAACGTTAATGGAGAAGACAAAGATGTGCAGTTATAGAGAGTAAAATATTTAACACCTTTTTACTGAGGAAACACTATTAAACTTTGTATATTTAACTATGTTTCATGGAGGAAACACTATTAAAAGTGCTACCATTATCATGGTTGGGTTAAGATGCACCACCCACTACACCACCCATACATGGTAAATTTTGGACCAATCAAATTGTCATATGGGTTTAGTCAAAATTTCAAATTTTCTAGTTGTATTTCTACTGTAGTGAAATATATGAATACAATATATTGTAGTATAGTATATGTACTCTTTGTATTCGCAAATTTAACCCATATTAAAATAATGTTTTTTATTAAAAAAAACTGATTATATTGAAAAATAATATTTTAATATGAATTAAAATAATGTTCGTTGTCAATAATATTTTGTAATATAATCAGTTTTTTTTAATCAAAAAATATTATTTTAATATCGATTAAATTTGTGAATACAAAGAGTACATATATTATACTACAATATACTGTATTCATATAGTTTGATTACAGTATAATACAACTAGAAAGTTTGAAATTTTGACCAACCAATGTGGCAATTTGATTGACTCAAAATTTGCCATATGAGTGATGTAGTGGATGGTGTAAAATGTGGATGATACACCATAACCACACCTCCATTAACAATGCTTCATTGGACAAATGCTATTTAAAATGGTGCCTTTAACGACACTTCCTTCATGAAACACTATTCTTTCTCAATTTTAAATAAAAAAACTCACATTATCACTTACTCTTTAACTCTTACGCGCTCTGTTCTCTCAAACTCTTAAACCCACTCACACTATTCAAACTCTCATGGGCTCCACTCACGGTCACTGTCACCATAGCTGACGGTAAGTCTATTTTGCCCCGGTCATTTGAAAGTTGGGGTTCTCTTTGTTTCGATCTCTCACTTTGTTTCACATTTGGTTTTCTCACATTTGAAAGTAACCACCGAAGAAGATGCTGATTAGGAAGTTTGTAAAATTTATTTTATGGGTGTGTTTTGACGGCTGCTCATGATGGTAAGCTTGTAATTTATGTTTACTTCAGATTCAGTATGTATTGTAAAATAATTTTTTGACTTTGCATGTATTTATTCATACATTTTAAATTATTTATTTAAATTAATCGTATTATAAGTAGTTGATATGAGCAATTCCAGTTGTAGAGATATGCCATAAAATTTCGAAGACAATTGGATTAGTAAGACTAAAGAATAAAATTCCAGTTAATAGTTTCTTATCTAAATATATTTAATTTATCATTTTTTTAGGTTCGATGAAGTTACTGATGATAGTAAGGATGAGATATGATCTTTATATTGAACATCCTTCGTTTTATTTTCCACTAACGTTTATTCTTGTGTATTCTCGTTGGGTTGCAGTTAAATGGCATCCCCAATGACAGATAGTGATCAAAACACATGTACTTCTATTAGGATATCATACAAAGTATAAGAAAAATTCAATTCATGTATTTTGTTATTTATGTTATGGTATATGCATGATCATGTCAATTTTGTAGCGCCTAAGTTGTGTGTTCTATTTCTATTTTTGTAAAATTATAATGTATATCTTGCTCGACTTTGTTGATTGGTGCTTGATTACATTAGCGGTATTGATTGTTGTTTAATTGTTAAATGTGATGATATATATGCTGAATGTTACTTTGAATGCTAAATGCAGGGAATGAATGTCAAATGTGTGGAGAAGGTAACAATAATTTAACACTTTTTAAAAAGAAGTACAAAATAGTTAGAGTTTCTTTGGAACAACACTATCTTAGTAACAAACATAAGACAACGTTTTCAACATAAAACGCCATCTCAGAATATATCATTAGACAATGTTTTCTACAGGAAGGCTATATTATCTTCAACTTAAGCCAACATTTATGCACAGTATTGATATCATAGGTTTATCTACAATAGTACTTCTAAAGTGTTATCTTTGGTCGACTCCTTTAATATTACCAAGATATATAGCGTCCAAAAGCGCTATCAAATGTAAAAAATAAGCCGTCTATTAAAGGATGAACTAGCAAGTGTTAGCTTTTACAAATTATAATTATGCTCTACACGGTAGATTATGAACACTCACTAGTGCAGAAAAGGGATTCTACATCGGAGTTTACACATCGGTTTCTTAAAAACCGATGTGTAAAACGAGGCGGTGGCATTTTTGAAATTAAAATCAAAGTATTACACATCGGTTTAGAGAATAACCGATGTGTAAAACATTTCCACATCGGTTATTTCTAACCGATGTTTAAAATTAAAATAAAAAAAATTTAAAGTCAGAAATTTTAACATTTAACATCGGTTCTATATGAACCGATGTGTAAAATAGTGATTAACCACATCGGTTTCTAATTAACCGATGTATAAAATTATTAAAAAAAATTAGAAATTAAAATTTTACTTTTACATATCGGTTTTTGTAACCGATGTATAAAATTAAAAAAAAATCAGAAGTTAAAAGTTTAATTTTTACACATCGGTTTTACCATAACCGATGTGTATAATATGGTTAACCACATCGGTTTTTCTAATAACCGATGTCTAATATTCCTAATTTTTCTCATTCCCTCCTTGTGTTCCACGCCCTCTCCCATTCTTCAGTTTATGAACCCTAAAACACAAAACACTCCCTCCCTCTGCTAACGCGCGGCTTCTTCCTTCACGCAATCCCAGCTCGAAGTTCATCTCCTCCCTCATCTCCTCCTCGAAGTTCATCTCCTCTGCTAACGCGCGGCTTCTTCCTTCACGCAATCCAAGCTCGAAGTTCATCTCCTCCTCGAAGTTCATCTCCTCTGAATCAATTATCGGACTGGTGTGTGAGTCCATTGGAGTGCATCAAAAGATAGAAAATACTTGATGTTCCCTGTTCTGCGTTTTGGTTACTTTCTGTTGGTCATGATTGTCTTGGATTCACTGAAGTTTTGCTACTGTTTTACGGTGGCAGGGGATAGTGTTCTTTTTGGGGGAGGTTTACACAGTTTTATACCTAGTCTATGATTGGGGCTGTTAGTTTTTTAGTCTTGGTTGTTGAGCTTACAAAATGTGTGGGTGAAAATTGCTCAAACTTATGTGTTTGTAACTTATTTGAGTACATCATTACAGTTTTTTCACCTGCTCTTTTCTTCTTTTCCACCTCTTAGATATAGCTTGGTTCATTATCAAAGAAGTTATAGTCTAACTAACTACTAAGTCTAGCTCTATATACTATACTCTGACATGATTATGACTATAGCAATCCAACTTTCTCTAAGCTTTAGTTTATTTTATGCCAATTCTCATAGCTTTTTAATTTCTTAAATTTATTCCCTCTTTATAATGTTTCATTGTTGTTCAGTAAACCAAACATGATAAACAAGGATTGAATTGACTTGCCTCGATATGGTGATGATTATATCAACGGTGTTAGATACTTTTTGGATATTGCATTCACTAAAGGAAAGGTTGAAGGAGAACAAATTTTGTGCCCTTGTGTTGTATGTTGCAATGATAGTTGGGAAAAAAGAGATGTAGTGTTTGATCATTTAATAAGCAAAGGACTTGTATATGGTTACAAAGATTGGATTTACCATGGTGATGAGATAAATGGCATGGATGTCTCATTGGTGCGATATCCTTTTCTATGAAATGGTTTATTCGCTTAACTAGCAAACATATGCTGGATTGAAATCAAATGTGATATTGCTTTAGTATGCATATATTGATTCTCAAAATTTGCCAACTGTTCTAATTATTGAATCCATATTGAATGGAAAAAGCAAAATCAGCATTGTGCAAACTGTAAAGACTTGGTGATGAATAGAAAGATGCATATGAGGATTTTAAACACGACACTGACATGTTACTTTTGAAGCTTTTTTCCCTCCTCCTTTACAATTACTGTCTGGTTTCTTTTAATGGGTCCATTACCCTGCTTATGTGGTTTATAATGTGTTAAAATAGTATAACTTGGGTGTGAAGGACATAAACAATGAGGAATGCATGTATTGCTCTTAATTTATGGTGAACCAAATTTTATTACTTATGATTAAAACTTCTCCAAATTGTCTAAATTTTTACATGCTACACACACACAGATGTTGCCAAGCCTGTCTTCAAATAGAGTAACTTCTTGTCAGCGTGCATCTTCTTGTCAAGTGTAAAAAATGTCTAATGCTCGTCTAAATAAAATTTCTAGTAGTTAGATCTTTTTGGCCATTGACCTATATACTGAATTACTGACGGAGTTCTTCATACATATCCTATATGACTCATTTTTAAGCATTTCTAACATTTAGAATTTCTACCAATCATTGCCGCTGACCAACTTTCTTACTCTATTTGCAGAACAAGAAATTGACAGGTGTTATTTTCCTGGACTGCGGATTTGATTTGAGAAGTGTCCTTGACTCCATTGCATAGTTCTATTGCCTCTGCTTTGTTCAGTTCTCTGCTGTCTTTGCACAATAACAACTAGGCGTGTCTCTCAGAAGGTACGTTTTGGCTGAAAAGCTTTCATTGGAGTTTTAATGTATTTTCTTGAAAATTTATTTGATTCGAGAATATGCCCACAATAATTAGTAAAGCCTTAGTTTCCCGTTTGAGATGCAATACTAATGAGCGTACGTGTATGTGCTTAATGTACCGCTCATTGTGTTGGATCTTGAATTGTCCAAAGTTGGATAGTTTGGGAAAAAACTTTTTCTTAATTCAGTTAAAATAGTTATTCATTGATTCTAATGTTATATACTTGATGAAAGTTCGGATTGATAAATTTCCTTTCGTTCTCCGGGTGCATACTTTATCGTGGTGGATGTCATCACGTTCAAGTAGTGTACGTCGGAGACCGCAGGGAAATGCTGCCGAAATTTTGTCGAGTATGAGCATGAGAGTTAAGGACTAACTGTTAACCGAATGTTGAAAAAGTTTCTTCTCGAATGGGATAGGGTCATACCCTGTCATAAGAAGTGGTTGATGAATATGTTGGACTAAGTACGAAGGTATTGGTTTAGTCATGGATCGTGGTTGGATGAATGCTAGACGGATAAGGTGGTATTGTGTGTTGTTTTGCAGATATTCATGATTAAATGCCCAAGAATTAGCAAGTATGAAGCTTGGATGACTTAGAGCTTTAAAAGATAAGAAATTGAGCCAAGCAGAGAGTATCACGGCCTAGCCGTGATGGCCCTCACGGCCGTGAGGGAGCAGTAGCTGAAGAAAGAATTGAGCCAAAAGTCAGAATCTGTCACGGCCTAGCCGTGATGGCTATCACGGCCGTGACGTGTGATGTCGCGTCAGTCGACGTGCGACGACGCTCGTGCGCATCCGGCAAGTGTACCGGACTGCCGTCAAGTAATAAAAGATATCGAACCCACAGAGACTGTGTTCCCGAATCACAATTAATTTCGAATCGATTGAATCTGAACTGTATGAAAGGGTTTTGTAAAAAGGGTTTTTGAATTTGAATTTTAAAAGATAGATGAGCAGAAAACAAATGTTTTTGGGGTTTTCGATCTAAATGGGTTCCTAGGGATTTGGGTTACCTTTGAGGTTGTTTATGTTGCTAACTGATTTACCTTTGTTGATTACCGAAATTGCCTTGAAGGCGAGTTTATCCTCTAATAGCTTAAGCTCCCTCTCGGGTTACAAAAGCCGTGCCCAATTGACCCGACCCCTACTCTCGTGGTAGTCGATCCCAGATTGGACCCTTTGCGTTCAGTGACAACTCGTTGCTCCTCGAGGGACGGCTTCTAACTCTCGTGATTTCAGTCCCAAGTCTGACTTCTATAGGTCCGACACCCAAGTTCACCGCTAGGTTCCTCCTTGAAATGTCTCGGTCATGCAAATAACCTAAGTTCACCGCTAGGTTCCTCCTTGGATCATTCACATCTCACAAACCAGTGGCTGCCGGGCTTTACGAGTGAATCACCCTAGAGATCCTAAGTTCACCGTTAGGTTCCTCCTTAGAACGTCTATGTCACGTAAATAAACGGTTGCCGAAATTTATGAGTGATTAACACACTAGAAATCAGATCTAAAACAATTATGAAATCAACAATGGTTTCAACATCAAATTAACATCATTTACAAACCTTGGGCAGAGCCCTAATCCCTAGAAACTATGCTACTACTCCAGTCTTGCCATGGAGATGACAAGCTGGGATGACAACATAATAAAAATCAGAAAAGAGAAGAGAGGAGAAGAGAAGAAGAGATCCTAAATCTATGCCTAGAGTAGTAGCCCCTAATGTGTTGATCATTGTATCGTTCTCCTCTGCCTGGTCCCTTATTTATAGAATTGGGCAGTTAGAGTCCTAATCCAACTCAAATTAGATCCAATTCTGTTACTTCTGAGCCAAGTAATACGCGTCACGGCCGTGATGGCCATCACGGCCAGGCCGTGACGGTCTCTGCCTCTGCAAATCTGGAAAATTCAATTTCTCGCGACGCGAGATGCTGCTCGCGACGCGAGCCTTCCTTTCATGGCCCGTGATGAATTTCACGGCTGGGCCCGTGATGTGCTCTGACTTGTGGTGGTTTTGGGTCACGGCCGTGATGGCTATCACGGCCGGCCGTGATGCAGACTCGACTTGACCTTTCTTCTTTTTCAGTTTTGCTCGATCATGGCCGTGATGGGCATCACGGCTAGGCCGTGATGGGCTCTGTTTGGCTCATTTTCTTCAGTTTTAAAGCTCCATCTTCATCCAAACTTCATCATGGTTGATCTTGAGCAATTCACCCTTAATATCTGCAAAACAACACACGAAAACCGCCTTACCCGTTCCAAAGGAAAATTAACCTAAAATCTAATAAAAATATGCCTAAACTACATGAAAATGCATGCAAAATGATGGACAAAGATGAGGTGGAATCACACTCATCAACGTGTCAGCTGTGCCAGATCTCCAAAAGTCAGAAACGATCACGGCCTAGCCGTGATGGCTATCACGACCGTGATGAATCAGTTGGAAAAGTCAAACGATCACGGCCTAGCCGTGATGGCTATCACGGCCGTGATGAATCGGTAAATGAAGATGCGCCAAGTCAGAAACCATCACGGCCTGGCCGTGATTGCTATCACGGCCGTGACCGGCCACGAGTTATAAAAGAACTGAGCAGAACAGAAGAAAAGGGGCAGAAAAAAAAACCTAGAAAAAAATCCTCTGCTGCTGTGGCTGCTGTGCATCATTCCATGGAGCTCTCTCCTTTGTTCATCTCTGTAACTCTCTCTTTTGTTTTGTCTTCAATTATGTGTAGCTAAATTCCCCTTTGTTGGGGTTAGACTATTGCTATCTAAACTTGGTTGTAAAATGACTTGATTTTAATACAGTTTCCTTCTTCTTTATGAGTGTATAATTCTACGCTTAATGCTTTCCTAGGCTTGATCATCTAAGGAATGATTAGTTGCTTTAATAGACAATTGAAAGGTTGATGTTAAAGCATGCTCATGAATTATATGCCAAGTAGTCCAAGAATCTAGACATAGGTGTTGGCTGCTTGCAATCTTATGAATCTTTATTCTTAATGCAATTTCTCTTATTAATCCACCTAAGACATTAGGGTTTAATTTGGGATTTTAGGCTCAATGCACCTAAGACATTAGGCTTGAGTATATTAGAAAAGATTCGATTGTCATAAGTGAAGTAGGAACTGTGTTAGTGATCATTTCATAACAATCAAGGGAGGATTAGCTTAGTCTAACCCTAGCAATTCTATCTCATTGTTATTCATCTTTCTGTTTTCACATTAACTGTTTGAAAAAAATCCAAAAAGAACAAAAACATTTTCTTCTTGTTTGCTTGTTAGATGATAGAGCAACCTTCACTCCAAAATTATATCACCTAGATAGTAGTCTAATTTGCGAAGTGGTAATTGTCCACGATCCCAGAGAACGATATCCGGTCTTACCGTTTTATTACTTGCAACGAACCGGTACACTTGCCGAGTCCGTGTCAATGTACATGCTACTCGTAATGATCACCAAGAAGGGTTATGGGAGAACTTTACTAATTGACCACAAAGTAAGTTTAGTTTGATATTACCATCAAGTTTGGCATATTATATGTTTACGTTGATATTTATAAGTTATGTTTATGTACGTTGATTGATATTTATAAGTTATGTTTGATATTTATCCTGACATACTAACAAGTTTTTTTTTTGTGTTTAAACAGGTATACATGGCTGATCGTGAGGATATCCCTCCTTCATGCAATGGTCGAGACCCCGCTCTCATCGGGTAGAAAGGGTAGACGTGCCACACGAATGAGGAATTTGACTGCCAACCGTGGGTCAAATCAAAGGATAAGAGTAGACTTTGATAATAACCTCAATCCTATTGGGCCAATGGCAGATCAGTTTAACAGTTTTGTGGCGACCCTTGCTAGGAACAGGCCCAGTATACTCATTGATAGGTGGAGAGATGTACCGGCAGACGTGAAGGATCAGATATGGGAGAGTATTCTGGTATCTATACTTCTACGTCCTGTGTTTGTCTGTATCTACTTTATTTTTATCTTAATAATATCATACAGTAATTCGTTGATTCTTTTGGTCTTAATGTAGTTGACCTTTGACATACCGGATACGTACGTTATGAAGAAGCGTTTGCTAAAGTATGCTAGAGAGCGTTGGAGGGCTTTTAAGGCCGACCTGGGCAGATACTATGTATTCAATCCAAAAAGTAAAAAGAACCCACTTGAGGTGTATCCGTTTCTTGACCAGGCGACATGGGATCGCTTTGTTCAGAGCCGACATGATCCCAGCTTTCAGGTTAACTTATTTGATTTGTCTCTAAATTTATGTAATTTCATTAATTTTATTTACTTATGTAATTTAATTGTCTTCTATTTATAACAGGAGAAGAGGAAAAAGGGGCAGAAAAACCAAAGCAAGAATGTCTACCCCCATGTCATGTCTCGTGGGGGATATAAAAAGCTTGTTCAGAAAATGGTTGAAGAGGAAAAGAAAGCACGTCAGGAAGCAGCATCTCAGGCGGATCCTAATGCTGGAAATCGTCCAGAGGTTGTTGATCCACCTCCACCCCCATGCCATCGTAAATGGAAGAGGGGCCGACAAAGAAAAACGGGACAATATACATCCGAGGAGGCCCGCCAAGTAGCTGAGAAGATTGTAAGTATAGTTTGTTGTAATTGTCATTTTAAGATTGTTACCGAATTGTAATGTGACCTGATATTTTATGTGATAGGATGCCTTGGATGATCAGCTAACCCAAGGAACCTTTGTTCCTAGAAGACGCGATGATATCTTATCTGCTGCCATCGGTAAACAAGACCACCCGGGCCGTGTCATTGGTGTTGGATGGGGAGTCGGCATTCGCCAATACCATGGTTCATCTTCACACCAATGCCACAGGGATGTTGAAGCAGATAGAGCACGACTAAAACAGGAGATTGCAGCTGAGCTTCGACAGGAGATGGCCGAGCAGTTTGCCCAGCAGATGGCAATATTGACTTCTATGTCCCAACAGATGACAGCCGGGGTCCAACCCTCTGTCCATGTGAGCACTAAGAGCTCATGTGATCCTCCTCATCATCCTGAAAATGATGATGATGGTGATGATGATGATGATGATGATGATGATGATGATGATGATGATGATGATGACGGCCCTTATAGGTGTGAGCTGTATGTTGATGATCATCATCATCGCCGCTTAGTGGCATTGGGTAGGGCACATAATAACTTAGGTAATACCATACACCATCGGTTATTACCGGATGATCAGCTGAGGGTCGTTGTTGAGATTATTCGAGATGCTGATGCTTGAGTCCCTGTGCCCACTGAGGAGGTTCAAACAGTGGGGTCGTGCCCCGTAACTTCATCCTCCGGCCAAGAAGACCGGGTCGCTTTCTTGTTGCATCTGAGGTATTCGGTTAGTTGTGTTTTTCTATATTCATAGTTGAAATAATTTATTATTGTTTAAAGATAATGCTTTATTTTTATTCGTTATAGGATGTTGGAAATGATATTGTGCCTAAAAGGTCGGATTTAGGAAAACCAGAGATGTCTGCTCCAGCCAAGGTATTCATTTGACCATTTAGTTAATAACGAATTAAATAACTTAATTATCCGTGATTACTAATATATATCTATGTTGTTTAGGGGATCGACAAAGGGGCACCTGGCCATGGTGATGTTTTTAAAGTTCTGGCTATACAGGTTGTCACCATGGAGAATGACGCAGCCTTGGTAAGGTTGGAACATGATACCAGCCCTGGTGATGAACTGTATATCCCAAAGAAGGAACTTATGGAGATGGTACTCAATAAAGAAATGGCTAGTTCTGCACACATATCGTTATGGTGCACGTAAGTACATTTTATTTATAACTTAAGTACGTAATTAATTTTTAAATACTATGATAATTAACATGTTTTTCCAATATTAGGTATCTGCATCGTATGTTAGTCGATCAGGGTAACCTCGCCCTTTATGGGTTCATTGACCCCATGTTCATTCAGGGTGATGTTCTCCTAGCATCAGAAGACCCAGTCACTACCATACGTGATATACTTGCCCGAGACGATCATCAATTCTATCTTGCGCCTTATCTCAATAAGTAAGTACCGGTTATTTAAGTACAACTATATATGACTTAGTCACTAACTGTTCCGCAAATACAGCCTGCATTGGCAACTGTTGCTCTTGTACCCAAGAATGAACGTCGTGGTCTTCTTCTGCTCATTAGGAAATAAGCCGGCGAATCAACTGAAGACGATCATCGAAACGTAAGCATTAAAATACTTTATAATCAGTAATGCAGTTGTTTTAATTATCTGAAATCTATTAGATATACTTTAATTAATGTTTTTGTCATGATAGGTCTATTAATGCAACCCACATGTTACGTGGTGAAAGGCGTACTCGGGCTATCAGATGGATTATTCCCAGCGTAAGATATTTATTAGCTCAAATGCATCAAATGCAGTGGGTACAATAATTGATTTCTATTTTATTTAATTCCTCATATTCTAATTGGGTTTCATTTGTACGTAGTCACGTATACAACGTGGGTCATGGGAATGTGGCTACTATGTGATGCAGTGGATGTTGGAAATTATCTCCTCCAGGATCACTGAAAGATGGCACGAGGTAAATGTTAATTGACACAATTAGAAGTAATAGTATAGATTCATTATATGTTTTATGTTAGTTTATTACTTAAAAGATATAATCTTTTGTCCAATTAAACTTGCAGATATTCAACAATCCAACTCCATTATCTGATTCCGACATCAACAACATAAAGAGGCGTTGGGCAACTTTCTTTCTTGAAGTGTACCAACCATAGTTTGTATATATGTAGTTAGTTTAAAAACTTATCATGTACTTGCTATTACTTTTGACTGATTATATGTATTTTGATATGAAATCTATAATATATCATGTAGCTTTTTGGTTTCTAACTATTTTTGTTGTCTCTGAATGTAATTGAACGTGTGTGTGTGTATATATATATATATATATATATATATATATATATATATATATATATATATGTGTGTGTGTGTGTGTGTGTGTGTGTGTGTGTGTGTGTGTGTGTGTATTATTCGTAATAAATTCAATATATGTTAGTTGTGTTGAGAATATTTACAGTATGTTATTCTGGTATATATTGATCTGCATTACTGAAACAGGGGGAAGGAATGATAGAAATGTAAATAATAGTAAAAAAAATGAGACTTTACACATCAGTTTTATTAAAACCGATGTGGAAATTTAACTTTACACATCGGTTTTCATTAAAACCGATGTGTAAAGTGAAATTTCACAATAGGATACCAATTGACAAATTAATTTTCCACATCAGTTAAGAGTTAACCGCTGTATAAAATATTATAAACATCGGTTATAAAACCGATGTGTAAAGTGCCAATAAACCACATCAGTCGTTTCAACATCAGTTTTAAAACCGATGTGTAAAGCCAAAAATAACCGATGTGGAATCCCTTTTCTGCACTAGTGACTATTAGAACCTCCAACATGGGTTTTCAACCTTTTTTTTTCCAATTTAAAAATCCCTCAATAAAAAATGGTTGACATTTTCTCCCATCTTGATTGTGAACACTCTTGAAGACTTTGACATAGGTTTTTAACCTATCCGTTTTTTTTCTCAATTTGAAAGTCCCTATGTCAAATTTTTCAAAGTGAATCTTTTAGAAAATGCTCCTTTTTTGAATAGTACAAAAAGAAGAAAAAAGTAAATAATTGTGAGCAATCAAAATACAATGGAAAGAGAAGGGGCTACATCTCTAACCAAAGACTAAAACAATAGAATTGCCAACTAAAAAACGATACCTCTGGTCTATAGGCTCTGGGCGAATTAACTTGAGGTGGAGCCGTGGATAGATGAGTAATTTATTTAACAGAGTTGAATGTGGGAGAGACATTGAGTGCTAGAGAGTTGAGTGGGAAAGTGAAACATTTATATATTTTTTCTCTATTTTATCACTTATGATTTTTTTAATATTCATTTCTCTTTGATTTTCAGTATTCAATTTCAATTTTTATCTAAAGTAATTCTTAAATTAATTTTTTTAAAAATAATTAATGGGTGAAGTACAGCTAACAAGATGAGTGCTGATGATTTGACACACAGAGACAACATCTAAATTTTTATTGGACAAATAATACTACCTCTGGTCCACAATATAAGAAACAAATGGATCCCTTTTTTGGGTCTAAAATGTAAGAAACATGCTTCATTTTTCACATATATTAAATATTAATTTCTAATATTATCCTTATTAATTACTGTCATTAATTATAGGCCATCAGAATATTAACTAAAACTAGAAGGGGTGTTTTTGAAAATCTACCAGTGTTTTTGCCCGTGCCCTGCACGGGATTATAAGATGAATGATGCTGTGACGTCGTGGCGCGATATATTCTATATGGGAAATATAATTTTTTTAAAAATGGTTATATCAAATTAAAAATATACATGTTGTTCTAATTCGGTGTAAATATTATTTATATTATTTCCCTCTACCAATACAATTTGACAACAATGAAAAAATACATAAATTTTAAAGATTCTTTGCAATTTGATAATTAAAAAAGAAAGGTTCAATAGTCTAATTTTAATTATAAATTAATATCATCCCTGTAAAATTTATATAAAAATTTTAAATATATTTGAATTAATTATGATCATCCTTCATATAACATGGCAATCTATATAACACTTAAGCGAAATGTGAATTTGAAAAGGAAGATAGAACTTAGATTCTGGGGATAACACCTGTCTAAAGTTTAAGCATATTCATGTAACATTCTTCGCCCTGTATAATTTACATAGTTTGGATTTTAGCAAAAGTGTTGTACAAATTGGTATTAATTGATAGTAATAATAATAAGATAATCTGAAGAAAAAAATGGTTCCATCCCATCCTATACGACTTTGTACAACACTTTTGATAAAAATACAAACTTTGTAAATTATAAATTGTTTAAAAATCTTGATTAAAATAGTTTGCTTTAATAATTGTTCACATTTTTCAATTCAGCGGATAAACGTCCATAACTACAAACCAACAAAAATTTGGATCATGACAACTGCAATTACATTTTGAAACAAACAAAAATTTAGATTGTTACATATCAATCCTCTGGTTCCTTCTTAACATGTTTCAATTTCGGTTGCTTTGTGCTAGAAGTTTGAGTTCCACAATCATCATTGACAGAAGAAACAGCACCAAATTCAGACCATCTCTTTTTATTTTGATTATTTGTGGGAGATAAATGTTTTTCATCAAGTATTAATTCCCACAAAATTGCATTAAAAAAGTATTTCAAACTGCAACATGATGGCCTATAATACAACAAAACATAAACACTTTAGTAGGTTCATAACGTGTACCTCAGAGTTCTCCCCCATTTGCTGAGAAAAATCATTTCTAATATTGGAGTCCCAAACTTCAATACAACCCTACAGTACCATGTAAACAGAAAGTTGGATTTAATTAAAACTGATAGTTTTTACGAAAATATAATTAAACGCAAAAAATTGGGCTTGGGGGCCATGGATTTCTCTTATATCAAAACACTTCCATCCTCCCCATTCAAAATCAAAAGGAACCTAGGAATATTATGCATATATCAAACATATCTATTCATGTAGCGAACCTTAAATGCTGAAAAGGTTACTTAAGTTTGCTTATAACACATGTATCTATAAAAAAAAAAAAAACAATTTACACAAGCTCATGTTGCAGGTGAAAAGACACCATGATACAGACACCATAAAACAACATTTTTACCAAACAAAAGCTTATTGTAAGTGCTTGAATTAAACACGCCTCATAATAAAAAGTGGTTTCATTTGTACTTAAGCTAAGATTATATTAGCAAATAAATACAAAGTGATCGGCACACTTAACTTTGGATGCACATTCAAGAGGATTTCCGCAGAGAAATAAAATGACTCACAATTTGAATGTGATCATGCTAGCTTCTCGTTTTCCCTATCAAACACCAGTCGATATCCCATCATGAAGTTCTCTGAAAAAGATTTTATTTGGTAGTCAGCCAAATAATACCATTGTATATTAAAAAGATACCAGCAGATATTAGTATATTAAACATCAGTATCAATATCAGTATTAAATAATATTAAAGTCATTCTAAGTTTTGAGAAATGAGAAGTCATCAGTATTTGTTGTGAGATAATAATAATATTAATTATTTTTTTCTTGGAGATTGAGTCATCAATATTGGAATTGATAACCTTTGAAACAAAATTTATTATAATTCTTATTATAATTTCGAAATTTGAATAATCCTGGCTCCACCAAAAGAAATTTTGAACATTTGAAATTGGAAATATTTTTTTTGATAAAATGAGTTGTTTCCAATATTAAATATTAAATGAAGGAGAAAGAGTAAGATGGAGAAAATGCATTGGAAAGCACCTATTGGGAAGAGAGAGATACATTGGAATTGAAGAGATAATAAATGTCTTGGAAGAAACTATAAATTTGAAATCAGAAATAAAATAAAACTTTAAAATAATGTCAATAAATCTTGAATCTGATTGGTTCTTTCCATTATTAATAATAGTAAACCAAGCTTATTAGAGAAGCCATTGAATATAATGCTGACATGTGTCCAAACTTTCCTTCTAATAGGTTTGTAGTTGTATATTAACTAGTGTTTTTTCCCGTGCCCTACACCGGATTATAGGATGAATGATGCTGTGACATTGTACCCCTGATCCTTGTCTTCCAGCATTTGTTGCATTTCCTTGATTACAATCCCAGAAAACATGGCATGCCTTACCACATTTGAAGCAAACAACACCCTTCACCTGACAATCTCTCATCAAATGTGCTCCCCCACATTTAAAACAAGTAAGTGATCTTTGTCCATCCACTGCAGCTGTTACATTTTGCGGTCTTGGACGATCATATGGTTTCTGCTCTTGGCGAAGTCCTTCACCGCCATTTCTTTGATGATTCCTGATTGGCCCTTTGTTCTTCCTTTGCTGACGGGCTTCAATTTTTTTATCACGACTTTCCATTACAATACATCTTTCAATCAGTTCTGGAAGTCTGGAAATTCCCAAGGGTAACATCGCTCTATGTAATTCACTTCTCAATCCATCTTCAAACCTTTTATAGATCCACTTCTCATCTGGGCAGACTTGATAAAACTTGGGGAACTTGAGCAAGGCATCAAACCTGATCATTGAGTATTCCCCAACTGACATATTTCCTTGCTTCAAACTCATAAATTCCTGCTCCTTCTCATGTCTAATTGTCTCGGGGAAATATTTTTCCAGAAAACATTCATTGAACAATTCCCATGTAATGATCCTTCCTTCTGCTTCTAAAATCTTCTGACGATTCTTCCACCATGACTCTGCACTTCCTACCGGCATGAAGGATGCGTATGTGACCTTTCTATCTTCCCTGCAACGCATAGCTGTGAATACTTTCTCTATCTCCTATATCCATAACTCCGCTCCTTCCGGATTATACTCTCCATGAAATTGTGGCGGATTTCCTTTCATAAATGCAACTAGTGCCGCATCCATTACTCCTTCTTGATTCTGGGATTGCTGATTTTTCTGTTGTTGTAGTTGCTGCATTAACTATGCATTCGGTTGTGACTGAATGATCATAGTTCTGGCCATATCTCGTATTGTTTTCATTACTTCAGATTCATGTTATTCTTCCACTCCTGGAATCTCTACTTCCACATCATTATCTTCCACATTGTTCCCACTCTGGCTACCATGAGTCCCACTAGCCATAGGTTCCTGTAGAGGTAACCATCAGCTCATATTCATAAGAAATACATAACACATACTTCTTATAAATAATCAAAATAGTTATCATTGTCCCTCGACAAAGGTAACTTGGATACGAACACTTTACCCAACTTCTAAACATAGTCGATACCTATGTAGGTACAACTAGACACGGCCAGTAACAACATCTTGTATCTAGCAGTCCTTGATTCTAATTGGACATAACCCCATAGTTCGTTTTAGAACCGAACTGCTCTGATACCACTAAAATGTGACACCCTCTTTCAGTCGCCACATTATGTAGATGCATGTAATAAAATAATAGATAAATTTAAAACATTTACAGCATGTATTTTAAATCAATAAAACATACATACAACATATCAGAGTTCACAGAAGCAATGGCATATGCAATACAGACACTCCACTGGCCATGGTATAACTAATAAAAGACTCAAATTCAACTCTGAGAGTCATCGTGAGAGACGTTAGCATTCTTATAACCTTCCTCATCTCGGCACTAGCCAAAAGCTCATCTCTGTCTTCGAATCACGAACCGAATCAACATAACAGAAACATAGAGACAGAGATATACAAGAGGTAAGAAACTCTAATCATCATAAAGGGGAAACAACATAAAATACTACTTACCAACATGTATATAAACAAAGACAACCGCCCCCAAGATCATCCATATCAATCAACCTCAACATCTCAGTAACTAGGATCATAACTTATTCTAATGCATAACTGGTCCTACATGCATGATTGGTCAATTCTACAACAACGTTCAGTCGGTAGTTGGGATACTAACTCCTAGGTCACCAACATGAGTTCCGTCATCTTGGTCGCTCCGGATAGTCCACCTCAACCTCGTGTGACAATTGCTCAAACAGCTATTGCAACTATTCACATGGCCCCTTTGTGTACAGATACACAGATACACCTCTTGTACGATAGCCCAGCTATGCACAAGTTTTATCCAACCTCGTATGATAGCCACTCAAACGACCTCTTATTAAAACTATCCAACTTTCATTGTAGTCTTTCACAATACACCAACATCAACCTCATATTAGTAACCGCTCAAACAGCTATTGCGGCTATCCATAAGGTTGACCAACGCAATGATATGCACATGCATCCATCACCACATAATTTCACACCACATTTCCATCTAACACCTCAATATCACCACATAACATCATAACTTCCTACTCAAGCTATCAACTTAATTTCATATCACCCATCTCCAAAGTATCACCAAGGTTAATCCACCACACATCAATATATCAACAAAACAACATCATATAATCAACGATGAGATAAAAGAATAACCATATATCATGTAATCAACTAAGCATGTTATCATATATCATATTATCAATCAACAATCAACGGGGTTTGAGAATCGTGTACGTGTTTTGCGGTGACCGGACGTTTGACGGAACTTAAATTCGCAAGGAAAAGTCTTCAAGAGGTAATGGGAGTACCTGAGGGATTTTTCCGATAGTTGTATGTAATTTGTTTGTGGTTTGTATATTTTATTTGGTGTATTTATTATTTTACGGAGTTAGATTTATTTGCTTTTAATTATTTAACTGCATTTAATTGTTTATTTTTGAAAATGCATGTCATAATTGTGCTAATTTGGCATGAGTTTTTTATTGATGTTGATTGTGGATTGGAAAGCCTGGCAGTTGTCAGTGCTCAATTAATAACGAGGTTAAAAGCGTTAAAAAACTTTACGGAATAATGAGTTTTAATTGAAGAGAAATAGTAATATAATATTACTTAAGCATTTGGTTAGTTGAAAATGAGAAAAAGTTGAAAATAAAATTATTTTAATGATTTAACGGTGTAAGAGTGTTTTATGAGTCACAGTGAGTACGTAGCCGTGAAAATATTTTTGTACTACTAATTTATACGTAAGAAATTTCTAAATATTAGAAAATGTTATTTTAATAAAATAAGATTCAAAATTGATTTTATTATGGTGTTGAAAATTTTATTTTACTAGAAAAGTCATATTTGGACTTAAAACGTTTTAAAAACGTCAAACGTCGGACAATTCCGACAATATTTACAGAAGTATTAGTAAAAACGGTAATACTAGTGAAAACAGAGATTTTGCCTCAAAGCAATATTTTCAGGTTCAAAATATTGATTTTCGAAAGAAAATGAATTTCCAACGTAAAAGGATTTTCTATAAAATAGATTTGTACAACGGGTTATTTCCGACAACTTGGGTAAGTTGAGGAACTTTTGTTTTGGATTTGTGTTTCACAGAGCGAAAATGTTTTTAAAATTAAAAAGACGAACCTAGTTGTCAAGACATCAGGTCTAGTGTTCTATGGTATGGACCAGGGGTCCAAAACGGAAAATTATGGACTAGATGTCCTATAAAAATCTGTATTGATTTTTGTGCGCTTAAATCTACGAATCTAAGCAAGGTGCATCGGTCTAGATTTCGTGATTTGAACCTTTTGTCTTGGAGTCTGTTTTATTGGAATGTTTGTTAAACTTAAATGTTTAAATATTGGATTGGTCATGAGCTTTGACCTTCAACAAAGAAAGAATGAACACAAATAAAAATGACGTGAACCAAGTGTTTTACATGCATTTTGCATTTTTTTTGGAAGATGTGCCTAACGGTTTTGTGCATGGTACCTTGATAGGTATCCATGTTATGGGATACATTTAACCTTTGGGTGAAATGAACGGGGGTCTAGGAAAGGTCGGGCTATTTACAACTATTTATGGAGCTCGGATATTAGTAATATTTTATAGGCCGAGTTAATTTCGACTATCGTTGGATGTTCTTGTGAACTACTTGTGATGATGGTTGGAGCTCGTATCCTACCGAGTTACTTACTTAAATAGTTGGAACTCAGGACCTTGACAGACCAAATAATTTGAAACCTGCCTTGTCAGCAACGATTAAATTCGGCTTGATTTGGCAATGATTAATTTCTGCCTTATTTGGCAACGAAAGCCTGATCAGCTCCTTTATTTGGTGTTTGAAGCTTCGAAGATTAGGTACCAAAGTTTGATGATGAGTATTGAAGTGTCATGGTTTTTAAAACAACGAAGATTGTCGGGTATGAAACCCTTTGATAAATAAATTGTTTATTGTTGAATATACATGTTAAATGTTATTTGTGTGTCGTGCATATGGTTATCGTTTTATAACCCATATATTGGAACTCACCCTTGAATATACAAGTTCTCCTGGCTTTGCTGTTGTACCTTGGTACACGAGTGCAGATGTTGCGGAAGAGTTCCTTAAGTCACTTGGAGACTTAGGTTTGGATTGTAGGAAGAGGTGTGATCATAGGGATGATCACGAGGTCTTATCCGTGAGTGTTTTGTAGAGCGACCAGCTTAGGATTTTCTTTGGGTATTATGTTTTGAGAAAGTCTGTGCAGGTGTTTTGAAAACCTTTATATGGTTTGAAATTTTGTTGTGAATAATGTGATGTTTACTATTGTGATGTGCGCGTTATGTTCGTAGTATTCAGAAGAAAAATATTTACCCCCAGATTTTCAGACTTAAAATAAATCAATTTCCAAAAGCAACCAGCAAAATTCTTTTTTACTTATTTCCGTACGTGTAACATAGTAATGCCCAAGGGGGGTGTTACGGGAATCCCAAACTTCAATGCAACCCTAAAGTACCATATAAACAGAAAGCTGGATTCAATTAAAACTGATAGTTTTTATGAAAATATAATTAAACGCATGAAATTGGGCTTGGGAGCCATGGATTTCTCTTATATCAAAATACTTCCATCCTCCCTATTCAAAATCAAAAGGAACCTAGGAATATTATGCTTATATCAAACATATCTATTCATGTAGTGAACCTTAAATGCTGAAAAGGTTACCTATGTTTACTTATAAACATGTATCTATAAAATAAATAAAAAACAATTTACTCAAGCCCATGCTTCAAGTGAAAAGACACCACGATACAGACACCCTAAAACAACATTTTAACCAAACAAAAGCGTATTGTAAGTGCTTGAATTAAACACTCCTCATAATAAAAAGTGGTTTCATTTGTACTTAAGCTCAGATTATATTAGCAAATAAATACAAAGTGATCGGCACACTTAACTTTGGATGCACATCTAAAAGGATTTCCGCAGAGAAATAAAATGACTCACAATTGGAATGTGATCATGCTAGCTTCTCATTTTCTCTATCAAAATTATAAATGAAATGAAGGAAGATGCGTATTTAGTTGGTAAGGTCAACAAATTTATAACTGAAAAGGAAATTTGTAATATTTTATTTTCTCATATTGTTTTAATTATTTCAACATGTAATGGGTTGTTATCTGATATTATTAGCTTTATACTTTGACAATATTATAAACTTCCACCCTTCAAACCATTCAACGAAGGAGTTCAGAGGCACATCATTTCAAACTATCACACTAACCCTGCAAAGAAGGATCTCTCTGAAACCTACAAGAGATCCAGGTCTTTATAGGCATGTCCCCTTCATCATGGACAGAAACACCGGCTGGGAAACATTTAACCCTCCCAGTACCTATGGCAGAGCTACTGATTTTGTTAATCAATTGATGTACAACATGCTGAAATGGGAGTTTGAACAATTCAGGGTTGTGAGGGCTGCAAACTTTGTCCCTCCAACCTGGCTAAGGCATAATAAGGATACCAATATTGGGATCAAGCCATATATGATTGCACCAAGACTGCTAATGCTTGACCTCAACAAGGACAAAGACATGAAAAGAATAATTTTCAAAGGCAAGAAACTAGAGTATGAGCCAATAATGCTGGACCTCAACTCTGAACCCTTGGATTATACTCTTCTAGGATTTTGGCAATCACTTCCTATTGAAGACGTATCTGAAAAAGAACCTGCAGTCCATTTCTGGAGATCACATGTAATTCATTGCACCAGAGAAGCCTCCACATCTGGACCGACTCATGAAGAAAATAAAGATATTCCAACTGTTAGAGGAAAATGTGGCATTTCAAAATGTAAATTCATCATCATCAATGACATCTTTGGACTGCCTGTCACCAGTCTTCATTTGGAAAGTCAAGAGACCATTAAATGGTTTAAAGATTTACCTGAACCAGTGCTGGAACTTGCTACCTCGCCTCCTACATCACCTCCATCAGAACACACAGAAGAAGAAATCATCATTGAAGATTCTGCTGTAGAGCATGAAGCTATCAAAATGGCAATTGAGCATGAGGAAGTTGTTGAGTCTACTCCTAGACCAAGCTCTTCAGAAAAGCACTCATCTCAACCATTAGCTCTCTCAATAATTCATCCACCAGATCAACCTCAAAAATCAAGAGCATTGGATACCTTGCCTAGTCATGCACATGCACAAGACAGTGGTGAAAGCTCCAGACCTACACTCTCTCTGCCTCCAGAATTTGAAGAGATGATTGGAAGAATCATTGAACAAAGAGTGAAAGTGGAAGTAAAGGAGCAAGTCCGAGAACAGGTTGTTGAAGCCCTGGTCCCCACCAATCAGATGATGAACCAAATGATGAGCATCATGCTCAATTTTCAGCAAAGCCAAAATTTGCCAACACAGATTCCCGTTCCTCCACCAAACCCGAACCAGACACAAAACCCTCCTCCTCCACCTCCACCTTCATCTTAGATTATCTTTTTTTTCCTGACAATGATGTTCCACTCCTTTATCTTTTTGTCTGATGACAAAAAATAAGGAGAAAGGAAGGAGAATTAAATTAATCAGAAAAGTCAGATTTTGAAAAACATATATCTAGTTGCACATGCATGTCTTTGCTTATGCTTTAAATATTCTATGTCTGCTTATTTGATTGTTCTGATATTGTAGTTTATTCTTCGCTTCCGATATATTCTAAGTCTACATGTTTTTAACTCTGTTTGATATGACAATCATGTTCTGTTTTAAAATGTTTGAATGCCTTGTCTTAAGGGGAGCTTTGTAAGCTCTCTTAGACTTTGCTACTCAAATTTAATTAGTTTTTGTCATCATAAAAAAGGGGGAGATTGTTGGAACCAAAGTGATTTGGATTTAATTAATCTCTAGGTTTTGATGTTAACAAAAGGATTAAATTTGCTTGGCAAAGTGTTATTTGATATCTAACAAGTTTATTCAGTTTATGCAGGATCACTTGAATTTATAAAAGTCATATTTTATATAAAGTTCTGCTTAAATGAATAAGTGAATCCGCGTCCAATCGAATAGACGAGCTGTTTAAAAACATGTGGTAATTTCACTCACCTATTTTTTGAATAGATGAGAGTTTGAATAGACGTGCCTTAAAATTTTTCTAGATAGACGTATCTAGTTTGTCACATCAGCAAACGGGAATTTTTCGTAGAATTAGATAAACGGAAAAATAAAATAATCAAGCAGACGAGCTCTAAGTGCCACGTCACTAGACGGAGTCTATGATAACTCACTGAGGAATAGCAAGTCCAAAGATTTGATAGACGAGCTATGTATGCCATGTCATCAGACGAGCCATATGAAAGAACGAACAAACTTAGTTTCACAAATAACTGAGTAGATGGAGTTTTTGAGTAGACGATCTCTATCTCATGTGTAAATAAATGCAATACACTTCTCTCATATTTATTTCAAATAATTGAATTTATTTTGAAAGAATATTTGTTTTTCACATTTGTTTTATCTGCTTTAATATTTTGCCTTCTTGCAAAAGAAACATAGTACCATTAGAGAAATGCAAAAATCCGAATAGTACACTGACAATTACAACACAATCTGTAAGATGACAACTTTGTGGCTGGAAAAAGCTGGATTGTACACAACGGAAGAAAAACAGTTTTCAAGCTGCAATACTCAGAGCAATGAGCCTCCACTTTGTGCTACCTCGATAACCAAGAGTACATTTCAGCATTTCCTCAATCAAACCTTCAGTCACAACGGATATTATTCCATCTCTAAACGGGAAATTCAAAATAACCGTTAAGTTGGCTGGCAGAGAGAAGGTCCGGATTCTTAGACTTCGTTGGAGTTCCAAAAACTAAGGTCTTATCAAAACAGATAAAGGGAACATGGTTGGAAGATAAGCAGTTCATCCCAAGAAAAACATCGAGGGGTTTTAAAAAAAGGTAAGCGCACAAGATCAGTTGCAGAGTTCATATTACCAAGAGATAATAGAACAACCTTCCTAAACACAAGAAGCACCCGAAAGCTCTTTGGATCGTTCAAGACAAACCATCAAATGCAGTAAGTCGAGCCAAAACGGAACTAGAGGTACTTAGTACCACATAACATTGTCTATATAAATATAGACAATTCAAACAAGAGTCACACAACAGACTCATGAGAGACTCATACCATGTTCGGACAGGGCCGAACTGCTCTGATACCACTAAATGTGACACCTTTCTACCCCGCATGTTATTATAAAACATTTACTTAAAAGAGGAATTATAAAAACATGCATTTATTTGAATAAAATAAAAACTTGGATAAAAAGGTTTCACATCTCAACATAAACTAACTACGTGAAAAGAAAACATAACATAAGTTCAAAGGCATAACATAACGTAGAAATAAACATAAACCCCAACCCCGATGTCACATCAAGAGCCGGTATAACCAAAAATCCGAAATAACGATTTTCCGGATACAATCGAAAACACTAACTAATAACTAAACAAACTGGAAATCCTAAACGAAGATAGCGGCTCCTCGGAGTCACTCCTCAATGGGCTGATCGCCATCCTCTTCATATATAGTAAGGTACATGCAATACGAAACATAACAACAGGGAGTAAGAAACATATATATGAATATAACGACAATGAACCAGTTAGCAAGATGAGCATACAACAAACAAACAAGTTATATCAACAACAGTATCATAAGATCATCATCATATTAATGTGTCTGCTATGCAATGCAATCCTGCTCTACGCCTCTACAATGCATTTGGATCCAATCTATCTAAGGATGAGCAACTCCGGAGTTAAATATCCACATTGGCCACAAGGCACCAACGCCGGGGTAATCCAACTTACCTTGGTTGGACCCCTTGGATAGCCGACGCACCTTACTCTCGGATGCACCACCGCGGGGGTACCAGGTCCTACGGATGGCCAGAACGCCTTACTCTCGGGTGAACTCCCCTATGTTGCACAACCTCCCATCAACATCTCCAATGCGTGAATACATGACAAACATCATACCATCATGATCTCCACCTCCGCTTGGGCCCATAAGCTACCCAAGTCTTATCACCATCATCACCTCGACCACTAGGCTATCGAGGATTATCGTTTAACATTTACTATTAAGTCTTTTAATCACTCTGGCCATTCTGCACCCGAGATTATCACCATCATCACCTCGACCACTAGGCTATCTAGGATTATCGTTTAACATTTACTGTTAAGTCTTTTAATCACTCTGGCCATTCTACACCAGAGATTATCACCTTGACCACTCGGCTATCGAGGCCCCCTTGGCCACTCAGCTACCAAGGTACATCATCTTTTTGCTTGTCTTTTGATCTTCAAGTTCCGTTGGTATTTTATTATTAAGCTTATTAAACAAATGGGGTTGGAAATCCCTGCGTTGAACTGTTTTGTTGTCTGTTATGGGCAAGGGAGTACGGGAGTGCTCCCTAACCAGCACGGTCGTGCTGGCCCTTAAGTCAAGCACGGTCGTGCTGACTAATAAGCACAGTCGTGCTCGAAGAGCATAGCCTTGCTGGGTTCTGGGTTGGAGCACGGGCGTGCTCCTTCTCAAGCACGGTCGTGATCAAGGGCAGACTGGACTGTTATGGGCAGCAAGGGTTGTAAACCCTCACCAATTCCTTTGGGATAAAACTTGATTCAACCTATTGGCATAACTAAGTCCTTTCATCCTAGTCACTTAATCTTTATGTCTTATAGTCTTGTTTTGGGGAATTAATCCTTTAATTGGCTTCTCTCAATTTCTCACAAAATCATTCCCTAGGGTCCTCCCAATCCTTTAAACAAAACCTCACAATTATTATTAATCTTCATGTCTTATTAACTAAAGGGGAAAAACCTCCCTTTCTTAACGTTCATAACGAACAACCAAACATTGACATCAAGATAACATACAGCCATGGCATTATCATCCAGCATGTTATAACAATAAAGTCATCATCAACTATATAACAAAGGCATATTGAACGATCATACCATAAAGACATCCAAGTAACTCATGTTATCACATCATCATAACATATAAACATATTATCAAACAGGACATCCAATTTCATACAGACATGTTATAGGAATAAAAAGAGGGTCATGGGTTAACCCTTCGTCTTATGCTACCCCATATGCCTACATATTCATATTGTCCCTTTTCTCCATACCTGGTATGAAGATTCCACTTAAACCACCACACTACTTTCGTCGGCTTTTTGGCCCGAAGAATGGTCCCAAGCCTTGGCCAACACAAAAAGGTTAACCAGTTAGTCTCCTAAAACTAAAATTAGAAAGGAAACCAAAAGAGAAAGGAAACCGTTACCTATGCCAACTGGCACAGACCAACCAAGACCTCCCAAAATTAGAGTAAGAACACCAAAGCATCAGAGGGGCTCAAAGGAAGGAAGAGAAAAAAGGTTTTTGCCCCACAAAAGCTGCCTAAGGTGTCAAAATAGGGTTTGTCTCGTAACCCTCACGAAACTGCTCTATTTATAGACTTTGATGCCTGAGCACGGCCTTGCTCCCTGTTGAGCACGGTCGTGCTCAACTTCTAAGCATGGGGCGCTCAAAGATGGCCTTTCGAGACCCCTTATATGATCGATTTGGCAAAAACACTAAACATAAAACTTTTAGATAATTCTCTTAGATTTCCAACGCCACAAAGATCTCCTCGATCGGACATCTAGAACTCAAGATATGGCCAAAACGGTGAAACAGGTTACTAGGACTCTAAAAGGATTGAACATTTCTAAGGCTAAACTTTCCCAAACATGAACTTAGACATTAAAAACAACCTAACAAGCATATGAAAGAATATATATAATATATATAAATGCACTAAGCTTATTTATGAAAAACAGGATGTTATACATAGCAAATCATGGAATGAGCCTATTATCCAAGGTATTTTTCCTTTTGATAATGCAAAACTTATCCTTGATACACCTTTGTTTAGTTGGGTCAAAGCAGACAGGTTAGTATGGAAGAGAAATACTTACTTAGACACAAACCCAACATATCTTCAACCTTTGTTCACTCTGCAAATGATGAATGAGAAAACAATGGAGAATGAAAGGATGGAAAGAGAAAGTGAATTTAAGAAGGTTGAAGATGAAGTAATAAGGAGAGAGAGCGTGTGGGGCTTATTAAATTAAAATTATAAAAATTCTAAATCAGACTTATTAATTATATATTTATATTTTAATGTGTTGTCAATATTTTAGTGGTTGTGCCTAAATATGATGTGTTAGATTTGTGTCTATGTAAGTATTTCTCAGTATACTAAAATCCAAATCCTGTTGGGATATATCGTACAGTCAACATACCAAGTCGACATGTGTTAAGACATGCGGCGTGAATTTAAGAAGGTTGAAGATGAAGTAATAAGGAGAGAGAGCGTGGGGCTTATCAAATTAAAATTATAAAAATTTTAAATCGGACTTATTAATTATATATTTATATTTTAATGTATTGTCAATATTTTAGTGGTTGTGCCTAACATGACGTGTTAGATTTGTGTCTATGTAAGTATTTCTCAGTAAACTAGAATCCAAATCATGTTGGGATATATCGTATAGTCAGCATACCAAGTCGACATGTGTTAAGACATGCAGCAACCAAAAACTATATTATACTCCTACGTGACTGGCTTTAGTTCTAACTTATACTCCCTCCGGTCTCAATTATAACCAAAAATTAAATAAAACACACATATTAAGGTGACTAGTTAATCTCGTTTAATATTATTAATTTTATTTAAAAAATTAATTTTGTTACCTAAATTATTCTTCATCTTATTTATTAAGCTTGTGTTGTTGGGAATAAAAAGAGTCATTAAAAAATAAATTTTGTATTAAATGAAGTGTATTTTGAGAATAATGTCATTAAATTGGATAAAAGTAGTTAAAATTTACTTATATATTGGACAAAAAGTTTGAGACTTTTTTTAGTTGCAGTACCATTTTTTCTAAAAATTATCTTGTGGGACCATTATGACAGCATGGGCTGCACCCTAATACGTGTGTCCGCCTGTGGTAGCTTCCTCTCACTTCATTACACAACCCTAAAATTAAAATCCCTAAAAGAATCAATTGAGGTTAAGGATTTATTCACAATGGATTTGACTCTTCTAAAGTGAAAAAATAAAGATATATTTATCATTGAATTGATAAATGTATTGAGATTTTAATTCATTAAATACATCCTTACATTATTTCATCAGTTGACTTTTTCACTTTAGAAGATACAAGTTCATTCACAATTAATTTATGCTCATTTCAATGTGTATCACAACAGTGTTTGTGCAACTGTCCTTGTTTTTTCTTTTTCTCTCTTCTTTGAATGTATCCTTGTATCTTCTTGTAATGTCTTGAGATCTGCTAGTTTGCTCTTGTACCTGTTTCCATTCATTAATGAAAGCTCCTATGTTACGTACTTACGTTGATAAAAAAGAGACCGAAGCACCGAAACGAGGTTGCAGTTGTAGCATTATGATACAGGAATCTCTTATCTGGATCGTCAGCGAGTGGTTGCTATCACCTAAGCAAGAGTGCCACACTACCTCTCTCCGAACGATAAAGAATCATCACATACGAGGACAACCTATGGACACGAAACTGAATTAAAAGGTTGTGCAGGATCAGTAGACCACAATGTCCTTCTATCTCTGCATGATTTTAAGCACTTGAGCCTTAATAAATTCACAAAACTAGATGAATCTGCTGTACTGTACTCTCTCTTAAATCAATTATTAAAAAAAAAACCTATATTTGATAGACTTAAATATAAGTAAAATTAAACTAAATTAATTCTATTTAATATTAGTGATCCAAAAATACCCTTAGTTAATTAATTTTCTTTTACTTTTTCAAGAGCAATGCATACTTCCAAAAATTAAATATGATGATTGTTATAAATAAGGATGGTTTAGTAATTGTAACTCACTTTTTACATAAATCAAAATAATTAAACTAAATCATCTGACTTTTTTAATAATTGTAAATTAATTAATTTTATTTATATCCGAGTCGGGAAGAAGTAAGGGCCATCTTCCCCATTTTGTCATTTTGTTAAATTTATGAAGAATAACGATTTGTTCAAACCTCAATACTTGATGGTCATTAGATATTTTTCTCTGATTTAGGACCATTGTAAGTTGGTACTACAAAACTATGCAGTTGGGCCTACGACCCATAAGTTGCGACAAAAAGGAATGAGCTGGTGTGGTCCGGTAGGAAAAGTGGCTAGATTAATTGTTGTTCCAAAACAATGAGCTGAGGAAACCTGCTTCGAACTAAGTTTGACAAAGTCAATAACTTCGGCTGTTGAGCTTGATGGAGAAAGTCTCGTGGAAACCATAGCCGAGGATAAGTGACCTTACTGGTGTCTTTGATTTACAAAATTGTAAGAGATTGGGTATCACAAATTTTTTTATCTTTTATTTTATTTGAAAAGTGATTAGGTAACATGATAAAAAAGAGGGTGAAAACAGGATAAAAATCCAAAATTTTGTCCTCCATCAAATCATGTGACACATTTTTGTCCTATGGACAAATTACCAAAAACAAAATTATCGTTATCTCTCTCTTCTCTCCCCCTCTCTCCTCTCTCTAATATATATATATATATATATATATATATATATATATATATATATATATATATATATATATATAGTATTATTATGATAGTAATTGTTAGTCCAAATACCTCAGGATGTGAGATCTTCGTACGAGCGAGGATTAGTGGGGTGTTTTTGGATTGTGCTTGTGAGAATGTGGATTCTCGCTCCTACGTATCCAAATGGGAATCAAAGCAAACGTAGTTCTGAATGACGAGGTAAGCCCCCTATTTATAGAGATCTCTCAGGATCAAGCTCCGAAATAAGCGGAGAAATATTTGGATCAGGCCACAATTATTCGGAGAGATATCAGGATTAGCCTGATTATCGGGAGAGATATCCGAGCTCGATTATCAGAAGAGATATTATGGCCGGCGAGATATTCGGCCCCGATTAGCTAATTTGGATAGCTTAGGGGCCGAGGTATCTTCGCGCGTGGCCTGTCATGGAAAAGGGCCGAGTAGTTATCCTCGGGTGTCGGGTGTCTTGACATGTTCTCGGCTTTGAGGAGTTTGGGCCAAGGCCCATTCGTGGGGGTAAGCTCGGTTGGTCCGGCGTATAGACGAGTTCTCGATCTTCTATTCTCGGCCAAGACACAAGCCCCCGAGCTCCGAGCTTAAATAAGCGAAAGAGCGATAAGTATGAAACCGAGCTCATTCTTGGCCACGCAGTATCCACATTCCCAGCTGTCATTTCAATCAAGTCTTCTCTCTCTGTCAGAGGAAGCAATCATTCCCCTAATACTTCTACGGCACGCTACGGGCAAGAAACCCTAGAGTTCCGCGCCCATTTAATGGGGGGAAAATCAAAAGTCGCGCCCTTTTGGGCTTGATGGGACATGGGCCGCCAATCGCAGGCTATAAATACCTTTTGCGGCTTCAACTCCCTTCTACCCTGTTTACCCTCCTTCACCTTTCGCCTTCGTCTTCCAAGTTTCTGCCTTTCCTCTTCTGCTCATCGTTTTCCAGGTACGCCCAGCCTCCTTCCTTCTTTTACAGTTTATCTTTGAATTCTTGGCCATGAGTTCGTCTGATTCCACCGAATCAAACACCTCTCCTCTGGTGGAACGAGAGGTTTCCCCCATTGGGGGCTCCCCTTCTGCCTCTCCTATTTCTCCCCAAGGGCCGAACGTTGGTCCGGTGGGGTCGTCTTCCTCCGGGTCGTCTTCTTCCGGGTCTGGGTCTTCTGAGTCTGGGTCCCCCAGGTCTGGTTCTCCTTCTCCTCCGGTGTCCAAACCCGTCGCTCGTAAGCAACGCCTGAGGGTTCCAAAAGACCCTATTCCTGACATCACTCTTCCCGGGTACACATGGGTTAAAGGTGAGGTTGGGACCTTTTTTTTCTGATTTCCAAACCCTAGAATCAATTGACCTACTTCGGTCCCAAGTTAATATCTCGGCGTCGGGGGACGAATCCGAGTTCATTTGCTCCCCCTGCTCGGGCACCGAGTGTGTCTTCATGAGGGCTCGTACCTCCGAGCCCCCCTTCACATATATGTACAAAACATTATTCGATAAGCTGCACGTATCTCTTCCCTTTTCCGAGTTTGAGTGCGATGTTCTAAGGACCATGAACGTCGCTCCTACTCAACTTCACCCCAATAGTTGGGCTTTTATGAAAGCCTTCCAGATTCTATGCAAATACATAGGGATGGAGCCCACCACCCCAAAATTTTTGTATTTCTATCAAACAAGGTTTGGTGATAAAATGGGATGGATTTCCCTTAACGGGCTGAACCGGAGGGGACTGCTCAGCTTGTACAAATCATCGTACAAAGATTTCAAAGTTGGCTTCTTCCGAGTTCGCCCCTCGGGCCCTTATTCTTCATACTTCTTTGATAATGATAACATTGCCAAGTTTCCCCTATATTGGCAATCTTCCCCCACCAAATTTGTTGGCTTTGAGTACCAGTCCCTCCCGGCCGAGGATAGACGGGACATAGACATACTAGAAACACTTCCTCGGCCCCTCCATTGTGGACGCCTCCTGAAACTACCCTTCTCATCAACCCCGAGATCTGACCTGAAAAGTAAGTACTCGGCATTTTAGTTCTGGAATCTTTTTGTCTTCGTTGCTGAACTAACAACTTTTTCTTTTTGGCAGTCATCATGGGGAAATTTGACTTCTCAAAGCTTGTAAAGGCTGGTGCTGCTAAAGAGGGTCAGGGTCCCTCTTCAACCGAGAAGAAGCAGAAAAGACCTCCTCCCACCAAGACTTCTGCAAAGGGGGCTTCGTCATCCGCCCCTCAAAAAAGTAAGAGGGTAGAGGTTGAAGTAGTCGCCGGAGATTCTCCCCTTCCTCGCCCAAGCTCCCCCCACCCGACTACTCAGGGAACGGAAACCGCGGGGCGAGAACAACCACCTCCTGCCCCCATCGAGCCGAAATGGTACAACACTCTCCTGAAGGCAGGGACTTCATCTCTCTGGGGTGAAGACTTCAACCCCTTCCCCTCTTTCGACTCAAGCTTCTTAAAGCCCGCCGATCTTCGGCTTATCAAGCAGCAGGTGGCCCGATCTAGCATGGAGGCCCTCTCGATCTACTGCCTTCGGGCTGCAGCTTTGGCTCGTTTCTGTAGCCGAGAGGTTACTGAGACCGAGAGGAAGTCCCAACAGTTGGAATCCGAATTTGCTGCAATTGAGAAGTTGAAGGGAGATCTTACCCGGATTTCTTCTGAGCGCGAGGAGCTGGCCCGCGGCAACGAACGTCTGACTGCCACCCTTGCCGAGATTAACACCCGAAACTCCGAGCTGGATTCCCGAGCAAAGTCGGCTGAGGAAAGCAAAGCTCTGGTTGAGGAGGATAAGGCTCGTGCTGAGGACAAGCTCAAAGAGGCTCAGGCTGAAATTGAGCGACTTAAGACTGCCCTGGAGGCTGAGACCAAAGCTAAGATGGCGCTCGAGGAGGATGTGAATGAGGCCACTAGTTGTATTATCATCGAGCACCGAAAAGGTTTCGACAAGGCAATTGCCCAAGTTGAGGTCCTAGTCCCTGGTGTTGATCTTTCGGGGGTCGATGTAAATAAGGAGGTGGTGAATGGGGAACTTGTTCCCATCATTCCTGAGGAGGAAGAAGAGGTAGACGTGGTGGGGGATTCTCCCGAGGGTCATGTTGAGGCCGAGGAGAGTCATATGGGGGAGTAACTGTTGTGGTTATTTGTTTTTTGTTCATTCCTTGTGATAGGCTCATGCTCTTGTAACTTCATATTACTTAATGAAAATTGTTATCATTCCGCTTATTTTATGTCGTTGTGTTCGGTCTGTTAACCAGATCTTCGGCTAAGGCCGAGGTACCCTACCGTCCATATCAAAAATGGACGGTGGTTGTTACACGTGAAACACATGTTTTACACCTTACGTATGCAGTCAAGCATTAAACGCTTTGGAAACCGCAATGGGCTCAAGCACTTACTGCTTTTTGCTTAGTTTCGAGATTTGTTTTTCCAACAAACTCTTTCTCACGCACGCATACTTCCATTTTTCCTGCTTATAAATAGGGTTGTTCCACTGTCTTACTCGTTCATTCCTCATCCTTTTCCACCAGGCAAATTCGTTTCTTGCTTCTCTTCTACCTGAGTAGCTCTATGTTAGTGTCAGGGGTTTATGTTCCCCTCTCCCAGTTAACATCATTTTTTGGGTTTCCCATCCACCAAAAAGGATGTAAGTGGGAGATGGGATCCAGAATTCCTTTTATGATTCGGTCCTTCAAGAAGGATGTTAACTGGGAGAACAGTAGTCTTCGGGAGTGGAGAAAGGGGTAGAGGCCGTCTACTCCCGGAGTTGGCCGAGCACCTCATCATCCAGCTTTCTCGGGGGGAAGTGACTACAGCCTCCCTTAAGAGAGAGTGGTGGCGCTCGATTAGGGGGATTGGGGGTCGTCCGGGCTTGCCCCTATTCTAATTGGGGGGACTACTGTCCCACCGAGCGGCCCTTATTTTCAATTTCAGCTTTTAATTTCAGTGTTGTGCTCGGTCCCCTGAATGTACTTTTCAAGAGTCAAACTCGGCTTTATTTTTGCTTTACATATTGTACTCGGTTTCCTTAATAAAATAACGGCTCGTACTCGGCCTTTTTGATCCGAATTTTGTTCCTCCTTGACTGATACTTGTATTTGATTTCAATAATCTCGCGGCTCAAATTCAGCATTAATAACTTGATAGCTCGGACTTGGCTAATAGGTTCATACTTGACCTTCGGACTTAATTTAGCGGCTCGTACTCGGTCCCCCCAGGCTCAAACTTGGCCTTAGAAATTTGACTGGCTCGAACTCGGCCATTAGGCTCAAACTTGGTCTTATAAATTTGACTGGCTCAAACTCGGCCATTGGCTCGTACTCGGCCACCAGGCTCAAACTTGGCCTTAGAAATTTGACTGGCTCGAACTCGGCCATTAGGCTCAAACTTGGCCTTATAAATTTGGTTGGCTCGAACTCGGCCATTGGCTCGTACTCGGCCACCAGGCTCAAACTTGGCCTTAGAAATTTGGTAGCTCGAACTTCGGCAATTAGGCTCAATCTTGGCCTTATAAATTTGGCTGGCTCGAACTCGGCCATTGGCTCGTACTCGGCCACCAGGCTCAAACTTGGCCTTAGAAATTTGATAGCTCGAACTCGGCCATTAGGCTCAAACTTGGCCTTATAAATTTGGCTGGCTCGAACTCGGCCATTGGCTCGTACTCGGCCACCAGGCTCAAACTTGGCCTTAGAAATTTGACTGGCTCGAACTCGGCCATTAGGCTCAAACTTGGCCTTATAAATTTGACTGGCTCGAACTCGGCCATTAGGCTCAAACTTGGCCTTATAAATTTGACTGGCTCGAACTCGGCCATTGGCTCGTGTTGTATACGTCGGAAAGACGGTTCACCAACCTCCACTGGGATCATGGCGTCTGTTCCATACGTCAGCCTGAAGGGTGTTTCTTGAGTGGTAGATTGAGGCGTACAGTGGTAGGCCCAGAGGATACTCGGTAACTCTTCTGCCCAAGCTCCTTTGGATCTTCCTACCCTATTCTTCAGTTCTCCGAGGATGACCTTGTTAGATGCTTCGGCCTGCCCATTGGTTTGGGGGTGCTCAACCGATGTAACTTGGTGTTTAATACCGAGGTTGTCATAGAATTCCCGTAATGTCTTATCCACAAATTGTCTTCCGTTGTCGGTGACGATCGCAAAGGGAATTCCGTGTCTACAGATAAGGCTTTTCCATACAAATTTCTGCACTTTCTCGGCGGTAATCTTTGCCAAGGGCTCTGCTTCAATCCATTTGGTGAAGTAGTCCACCGCTACCAGTAGGAATTTGACTTGACCTTTGGCTACAGGGAAAGGTCCCAGTATATCCATTCCCCACATAGCAAATGGCCAAGGCGAGTTTAATGTGTGAAGTCCTTCGGGGGGGGTATGATTTATATTGGAAAATCTTTGGCACTCATCACACTTTTTCGTCCACTCCATGCAATCGGCTCAAATGGTAGGCCAATAGTACCTGCTCGGACTACCTTGGAGGCCATTGATCTGCCCCGCAGTGAAAACCACAGATTCCTCGATGAACTTCTTCCATGACATACTTGGATTGTGCCCTCGTCAGACATTTTAGCAATGGTGCCGAGAATCCTCGCTTATACAACTCCCCGGAGATTATAGTAAAGTGACTTGCCCTGAGCCTGACTTTCCTGGCTTCGGCCGATCCAGAGGCGAGTTTCGAGGATAAATACTCCCATATGGGCGTCATCCACTCTCGGTCAACCAGCTCGGCCAGCCATTACCTCCTCTATCCCAACGCTCGGTTCCTTGAGGGTTTCTTGAATAACCGTCCTATGGTGACCTGGCTTCTTTGTACTGGCTAGCTTGGACAGCAAATCAGCCCGGGTGTTTTCTTCTCGGGGAATATGCTCAATAACGAACTTTTCAAAGCCGGAAATTAACTGGTTGACCTTACACAAGTACCCGGTGAGCTGAGGTTCCTTCGTTTGATACCCTCCGGATATTTGTCCCGTGACTAGTTGTGAATCACTCCGGCATCTAACAGCCTTTGCTCCCATTTCATTCGCCAGCATTAATCCTGCTATCAAAGCTTCATACTCGGCCTGATTATTCGAGGTTTTGAATTCGAATTGCAATGACTGTTCCAGGATCAGATCTCCCGGCCCTTCCAGAATCACCCCAGCTCCACTGCCCCTGATATTCGAGGATCCATCCACGTACAAAGTCCACCATATATCCTCGGCTACCGGCTGTGGGTGGAGTTCTGCTATAAAATCAGAGAGACATTGAGCTTTCAGCGGGCCTCTCAACTCATATTTTAGGCCGAACTCGGACAATTCTACCGACCAAGCAATCATACGTCCTGCCAACTCGGGCTTTTTGAGTATCTGTTTGATCGGGTGATCAGTCTTGACTATCACCCGGTGACTCTGGAAGTACGGGCACAATCGCCGATCTGCGGTTATCATGGCCAAAACCAGCTTCTCAATGACTTGATACCGAGTTTCGGCATCGTGAAGGACCCTGCTGATGAAATATACCGGCATCTGAGCTTTTTCTATTTCCTGCACAATGACTGCACTGATCGCACTCTCGGAGGCTGACAGATATAAGTACAATTCTTTCCCGGGGATGGGTCGAGTTAATATCGGCGGGGAGGACAAAAAGGCCTTGAAGTCGTCAAAGGCCTTCTCGCAGTCCTCGGTCCACATGAAGGTTTGGGGCTTCTTTAGTAGTTTGAAGAAAGGCCGAGCTTTCTCTGCGGATTTGGGCAGGAACCGAGATAATGATGCAAGCCGTCCTGCCAACCTTTGCACTTCTTTAACGTTCTGTGGGCTTCTCATCTCAATCACGGCCCGACGCTTATCAGGATTGGCCTCGATTCCCCGGTGCGTCAGCATAAAGCCGAGGAATTTTCCCCCCTGGACACCGAAAACACACTTCTCCGAGTTCAGTCTCATGTTGTATTTCCTCAGCTGCTGAAAGATTTCCTCCAGATCTGTTGGGTGGTTGCTGGGGTCATCGGATTTCACCACCATGTCATCCACATATACTTCCATAGATCTGCCGATTTGTTTCTCAAATACCCGGTCCATGAGCCTTTGGTATGTAGCTCCCGCATTCTTCAGCCCAAACGGCATCACCCGGTAACAGTAATTCGACCCCTCAGTTATGAAGGCTGTTTTCTCCTCATCTGGGGGATACATTCGGATTTGATTGTATCCGGAGTATGCATCCAAGAAGCTTAGAATTATGTATCCGGAAGCCCCGTCAACCAGTCTGTCAATACTCAGCAAAGGATAGGAGTCTTTCGGGCAAGCTCTATTCAGATCTGTGTAATCGGTGCACATGCGCCACTTGCCGTTTGCTTTTTTGACGAGAACAACGTTGGCCAGTCACGTAGTGTACTCTACTTCTCGGATAAAATTGGCCTTGACCAACTTCGCTGTTTCCTCTTCCACAACTTTTCTCCTTTCTTCACCTAGTCTCCTTTTCCTCTGGGCCACTGGCTTCGCCTCGGGACAAATTGCCAATTTATGGCATAAGAAGTCGGGATCAATTCCCGGCATGTCAGATGTGGTCCAGGTAAACAAATCGACATTTCTGCGTAGCACTTGCTGTATTTCCTCTTTCAAAGTCGGTTCAAGGTGACCGCCGAGTTTAGTGCACTGTTCAGGCTGCGCACCGAGCTGGAACTTCTCTAACTCCTCAATAGGTTGTGGACGTTGTTCCTGCATGTCCATCCTGGGATCCAGTTCAACGGAGTTAACAGAATTTACCGCCTTATCTTTCCCCCTGTCTAGGGTTTCTGCTGGTGTGGGTTTAAGCTTGCTCACCCGCAAACTATCAGCATAGCACTGTCTGGCCATCTTCTGATCTGCTCGGACAGCAACTATGTCCTCCGAGTTGGAAGGGAATTTCATCGTGAGGTGGGAAGTAGAGACCACAGCCCCTAGCTCGTTCAAAGACGGCCTTCCGATCAGAATATTATATGACGTAACAGCATTGACTAACACATACCTGACCATGATAGTCTTAGATGATCTGCCGTCACCGAAAGTGGTCAGGAGGTCAATGTATCCCCGAGTATCAACTTGTTCCCCAGCGAAGCCGACGAGCTTACTGTCGTACGGTTGAATTGACTTCTCTGGGATCCCGAGCTTCTGAAACGTTGAGTAATACAATATATCTGTCGAGCTCCCCTAGTCGACAAGGGTTCTTTTGACCGAGAAGTTGGTCAACTGTACAGTGATCACCATAGGATCATCTTGGTTAGGATCTACCCCCGCAAAATCTTCATCGGAAAAGATAATAGGTGGGGAACTTCTGGGAGGCTTGCCGGATACCGAGTTGACAGCTCGGATGGCCCGTAGGTGTCTTCTCCGAGCTGAACTTGTTGTGCCACCCCCGGCAAATCCTCCAGAAATGGTGTTTATCACGCCCCGAATCACATTATCCTCTTCCCGTCTTTCATTCTGGCCTTCTCTGGCTTCTGCTCTCTCATTATTTCGTTGACCGCCACCCCTCCTCGAGCTTTGGTCACCCTCTCTTCTTCTGTTTCTGCCACGCCGGTCACCGTTGTTGTGGCTTCTCCGAACAAAACTACTGAGGTGGCCAGCCTGCACCAGCTCTTCAATTTTATCCCGTAGGACCCAGCACTCCTCGATGGTATGGCCATAATTGCGGTGATACCGACAATGCTTCTGTCGATCTGCATTTTGGGGGGTGTGGCCACGATTTGGGAGCTGCAAAAGTTCCGCATTGTAGGCTTCCTCGAAGACCCGAGCCTGGTTTGTGTTGAGGGGAGTATAATGCTCGTACTTCGGTCCCCTCTGGAAGTGCTCGGACGGCCCTTTAGATTTCGGTTTATCACCCCCTGCCCTCCTCTTCTCTTTCCCTTCTCGCTTTCAAAGCATCATCGAGTCCTCTCCCTTTTCTTAGATTCCTCAACCTCCTCCATATTGATAAACCCCGCACTTTTCTCCTCAATTCATCCATATTGGCGGGTGGTTTCGAGCCAAGTGCCTAGCAAAAGGACCAGGCTTTAACCCCGGTCGAGGATGGTGTGTAGTGCAACATCGGCCTTGAGATTGGGGATGAGTACCGCCTCCTTGCTGAATCGGCCATGAAGTCGCGCAGGACTCATTCTTTTCTTGCTCGAAGTTCACCGAACGAGGCCGAGGTTTTTTGGTGGGCCTGGCTCGTGGCAAGCGAGCGCCGAACTTGGCCACGAATGTGTCAAAAGAGTCTACCGATCTTTGGGGGTAGGTATTTGGGTGTACCAGTCGTCGCTGCCTCCTTCAGAGTTGTTGGGAAGACTTTACACATGACAGTGTCGTCATCCGTAAAGAGGTACATCTGCGTGGTGAAGGCGTCCAGGTGGCGTTCGGGGTCTGAGGTGCCATCATATTTTTCAATGTTGATTGGCTTGTAGTTGGCTGGCAAGGGGACCCCCATGATATCGTTCGTGAAGGGATGCCTCGGCCTCCGCATACTGGCCCTGTCATTAAGTCTGTTTGTCTGGAGTGAAAATTCTGGGGCCTGCCTAGGGAATCCCTCCTCCTCTGCTCGGTTGATGTGATGGGAAGCCCGGAGTTGTGGACCCCCTTCCCTATACAAGTTTCTGGACCCCTCAATCTCCGGTGGGTGGCGCTCTCTTTCTTGTGGAGAAGAGACCGACCTTTCCCTGCTCTGCTCTCTTTCGCGACGGCTGTTCTGCTGGCGGATCTCTTCGTTTTCCCTTCTCAACGCTGCAATTTGCGTGAGAAGCTCCTGAACCATGGGATTGTCGGCCATTGCTGCTGGGCCTACGGATCGCTCTCCATTATCCCCGTTAACTCCGTTGTTGGCATTCCCTGGCTCCTCCCTCCTGCAATTTCCGCTCCTCGTCCTCACCATTTTGTGTGGTATGGGAAAATATTTGCTTCGATTCCCACAGACGGCGTCAAATGTTCCATCCAAATACCTCGGATGTGAGATACTTGGCCGAACGAGGATTAGTGGGGTGTTTTTGGATTGTGCTTGACAGAATGTGGATTCTGCTCCTACGTATCCAAATGGGAATAAAAACAAACGTAGTTCTGAATGAGGGGGTAAGCCCCCTATTTATAGAGATCTCTCAGGATCAAGCTCCGAAATAAGCGGAGAAATATTTGGATCAGGCCACAATTATTCGGAGAGATATCAGGATTAGCCTGATTATCGGGAGAGATATCCGGAGCCTGATTATCCGGAGAGATATTATGGCCAGCGAGATATTCGGCCCAGTTAGCCGCGGCTGGATAGCTTAGGGCCGAGGTATCTTCGCGCGTGGCCTGTCATGGAAAAGGATCGAGTAGTTATCCTCGGATGTCAGGTGTGCTGACATGTTCTCGGCTTTTCGAGGAGTTTGGGCCAAGGCCCATTCGTGGGGGTAAGCTCGGTTGGTCCGGCGTATAGACGAGTTCTCGGTCTTCTATTCTCGGCCAGTACAGTAATAATATATTATCATATATACTATATATTATAAAATATATTAGATATTGTCTAATACTTACATATATTAATAATATATATTAATAATATTATATTAATATATAATAATATATATTCCAAGAATATCATAATAAATTAATATTATTTTACTTATGTTATTCATTAATATCATTTTATTTGTGTTGTTTAAGTTTTATGATATCTACTGGATCATCAAGTCCTAGACTTGAGTAACCTATCAGAAAGGTTCTCAACAACAGGTTGGCAAATTTTTTATGCGTCATGACAGTTGTCGTCGCAAGTAGCTATCAAATAAAATTTCCAAACAAAATGAGGTTCCAGATAAGCTTGTAGTACAAGGGTAACTGAACACTAGGACGGTGATCACAAGGATCTTTGGTTATAAATTAATCAAGTAAAATAGAGATTCAAAGAAAAAGGGTAATAGAATATATGGTTAGTATGGTTAATTAGTTGGGTTAGTTGGTTAGGAGTTAGTTACATATAGTTAGCCTAATCTAGCTCTATAAATAAAGAGACTAATGGACACATTTTATCATCTTTTTTCAATCAATCAACTTTAATGTTGTCTCATGAGTATTATCAATATGCTCTCTACCTCTCTACTTACTGTGATCTTCCTATCACTCATCCATGGATCGGTTACATGGTATGAGAGCGATACCTTGCTTCCGCTTCCGAAAATGGCAGTGCTGAAGATTCAGACAACGATGAGGATGCTTCGAACACGGAGGAGGCAGTTTCTGATTTCGATGTCGTCTTCGGTAGTTTAGGGCGAGAATCAGATCTTGATATGATTTCGATCAAGTCAATCGAGCCAGCAATGGATGGATCTTTCATCAAGATTGGAGAAATCACCTGCATCCTCGCCACCTTCAACAGTTCTGGAAATCCACATTTGGAAGGTGCTGGAAGTTCTTCTGTTGCACAAGATTCAGAAGTTTCCTCACCTGTTGAAGAAGGTGCATCTGGTTTCGCCACTTTTGAAACCACAGATCTCTTCAAGAAAGTGGTACTGGTTCCAGTTCATTTGGTGTTTTTCGGGATCGCTCGCTCTGCCTCCGGTCATCGCATCGACTTCAGTGCTGACTTTGACAAGATTCGTGCTCCTTCAGGTTTGAGGTTCTGTGCTGATTTGGTAACCACCAAGTCATCGCAGGAGAGGAAGGAGGAATACATCATCTCTGCAACGCCGCTACACCACTCTGTGTTTGCGTTCGATCCCGGTGGAGCAGCTTCTACGATTTCGTCACCGCCTCCACGACGCTGTGTTTTCGTCTTCGATCCCGGTGGATACCGCCGCCGTTCGCCATTATTTTCATCGCCGCGCTCCGGATTTGTCTTCGATCCCGGTGGAGATCATCGTCGTTCGCTGCTGTTTTCATCGCCGCCCTCAGGATGTGCCTTCGATCACGGTGGAACAACCAATTTCTTCGATCTTCTCTCGCGTCTGGATTCGATTCTCCAGGGAACCAAGAACGCAACCGTCAACATGGTGACAGATGGAGGCGGCATTTATCTCGGCCTCATGACCCTGGCGGAGGGAAGTAATCTCGAAGGTTCCATAACCTTGTTGGAACGGCTGAGTGCAGAGTGGGGAGGCACAATCAGGAGAGTGGTGCCCTAACACAGAATTTAGGCTGGCCCATTTTCAGCCTTTGTTTAGCGTGGATCAGGCCTTCTTTGTTTCATCTACCAACTATTGTGCCTTCTCATTGTTTTTTTTTTTTCTACTGTATTTTTTGTTTGTTGGGGCTCAAGTGTATTATGGTTTCATTTCTGTTGACATTTTTTTTTTACTGAAGCAGTTTGTTGTAGATTGGTCTCTTGTAATATAGGAAGCCTTTTATTTTTCTTTTCACTTCAAGCTGCCTATGGTTTCACCATTGTCAGCTTGCGGGAGGGTAATAGAATATATAGTTGGTGTGGTTAATTAGTTGGGTTAGTTGGTTAGGAGTTAGTTACATATAGTTAGCCTAATCTAGCTCTATAAATAAAGAGACTAATGTACACATTTTATCATCTTTTTTCAATCAATCAACTTCAATGTTGTCTCATAAGTATTATCAATATGCTCTCTACCTCTCTACTTACTGTGATCTTCCTATCACTCATCCATGGATCGGTTACAAACGGAAACAGTTTAACTAATATAAAATGGAACATAGAGCAAAAATGAAGAAACAAATAGTTCAACGTAAAACTAAGGTGATTTTTGTTGTAGAGTTGGGAATTGAAATAGAAGGGTAAATCAATGGGAAGCGTCAATTCATGGAAATTAACTCAGTGTTGCAGTAACCATTATAGATCACAAAGCAAAGTTAAGCTCAACCACTGATTAGTGCTTGGTTCGGATTCAATTATACAAGCGCCAACTAAAATCCAGAATCTCTATTGGATTGGAACAAACTTTCAAAAAATGATTGATTAAAGAAAGGAGAATACATAAGCGGATCTCAAATGCAACGAAGATCTCGAGAAGACCGGAAGAAAATATATTAATCGATCAATTTTTTTTTAGCAAAAATTGATATGCAATAACGAGACAACATGATGTCTCATTAAAGAAATCTAATTAACTAAACTTTAATTATGTTATTGGCATGAAACATGCAACGGAAAAGCTTAATTTAAAAAGTTAAAACATATTTATATTTATGTAAGATTTTTCATCTAGTACAATACTGTAAAATAATCAAATACTACATAATTATATATAGATAAAAAAAATATTTTAAGCATATAATCATTTATTTTTATTATAGCAAATTATATAAGTAAACATATATGCATGCAATGACCACATTTTACAAATCTTGTTGTTTCCAACCGAGATTTGCGTTCTTTCCATTATCAGTATTTTTTTTATATTTATTTATGTATCATATTATTTTTTTTCTCACTTGAAAATCATTATTTTTCTTCTCACTTGAAAATCATTTTGATTTATTTATCGTCTTTTTCCTGTGTAAGTTAAAAAAATTTAGAAAATAGATTTGAATCTCATGTTATTTTTTTCTTATCTCTTGAAAATCTATTTGATTTCCCTATCTTTGTCCTGTGCAAGTTAACCATTTTCATATTTTTTTTCCTTGTCTCTTGAAAATCAATTTGTGTTATTTCTCCACTTTTTTTGTGTAAGTTAATTTTTTTAGAAAATATATCATACTATCATATTATTTTTTATTCTCTTTTGAAAATCTATTTGATTTGTTTTGCTCCATTTTCCGTGGAAGATATATATAGAAAACAAATTTATCTAAAATCTTGAAAAATTCTTCTTATGATTTTTTATTGCATAAATAATTGTTGAATCTTCAATATCAAAAACTAAATTGAGTAAACATAAATAATGCAATTTTAAAACTTCAAAACATCACACCTTATTTAATTCTCTCTTTTCCAATTTCAAACTTGATCTTTAATACTTTCATACTTCAAATACAAAAAGACAAATGTAAATCAACAAGCAATATAGTATTTTCATAATTCCATTGACTGAGTATCAAATATCAATTTTTACTCCAATACATCATCAACATTCTATAATACCATCAAAAGCATATCTTCATTGCACGACTTCAAGAGGTTAGTCAAAAGAACCTGCAAGATCACTCATAAACAATAGTCTGTTATAAGATGAGTTACAAACATCAATATTTAATTCAAGGATAATAATATCGACTAAAGAATAATTTTGACATTTATAAATGCAATAGTAGCATGACATAATTGTTTTCCAATTTTCAGAGCAGATGAAATTTAAGGAAATTGAAGCACATTGCTAATTCACCCATGGTAGAGTTTAGAAAGATCATAGAATCAATCAAAACTATAGAAACTATCATCACAAATTCATGAAAGTAATGGTTGTATTATATTTTTAAACGACATGAAAATCAAAATGAATTTTTTAACGAAAAAATAAATAGCAATTTCAAAAAATGCATAAACCACAATATAAATAACAATTAACAAAACTTAAATATAATACAGAAAAACATGATGCAAATCACTATAGAGGAAAATTTAATAGCATCATTAAAAACATATGTAGCCATTAAAATCACATTGTTGCTTTTCATTCTTAATAGGCAACTACCAAGAAAAACATGTTACATTAATCTTTCATTTTTCTTTCTCATTCCATTAGCATTATATCCACAAGATCACAGCTAAAAATGGGATGCACTATCTCCGCCATCATAATGCAGACAATACATATCTTTCAAAAAATAAATTTTAAATTGCTACATTTTCATCACCTTGGGAAATTACATGTCATGGAACATGTATGAAAAATCAGTGAATTTAATAGGAGATTGCAGCAACCTGTGAGCCTCAAAAGGTTGATCATCATTTCTTTATCTACAAAAATCGTACTCTCACATCAACAAAGTTTTAATCTATCGTTTCCTTAAATCTGCAATCTCCATCTTCAAGTTATTAAACTATAAAAGATATTGATATGCAAAGCAAATAAATGACTCAAGCCAAAAGCAAGCAATCAAATCATTGTAGAAAATGAAGTAGAACCATCCATGTAAAGTGTCTTTTATAACCTGTTCTTTATTTCAATGGAAATAAAATATATGACATCATAAAAGAAACAAAAATTTGATCCTAGCTCAGTCCTAATTATCAACCCAAAGAAAAATAGTCAATGAATTAATTAAATTAGAAGTTGCAATTTAGGCTACAAATGCATATAAGTAAAACCAACAATGCTGGTCATTGCTTTCTCTTAAGAAGGCAATGACTTCATTGCTACAACTGAAGTAGAACCATCCTGGTAGAGTGACTTTTATAATCTGTTCTTTACTTCAATAAAAATAAAATATAGGCTATCATAAAAGAAAAGGACAGAGAGAGTCTAAAATAAATAAATACCTGCAATCTCCATCTTTAAACATTTTTGTTTCTAATTCTTCAACAACTCTGCAATCTCCATCTTGTACCACGGTGCATACAGTTGCCTTAACTCTGCAATCTCCATTTTCAAACATTTTTGTTTCTAATTCTTCAACAACTCCCAGAAATATGTTTAGAGACCAAATTTTATTTTAAAAGATTATTGGCCATATGGTTTATTGACTTTATTCAATGAAAATACTCACCTATACAATAAAATATAAATAGAAATAATAAATACAAAAGCAAGGAAGAGAAAGAAGAATCGTGGCTATTTTACCCTTGAAGAATCTGCTGAAGGATAACCTATAATTCTAAACATCATACAGATGCAAATCATAACATATTACACATGTTAATCGAAGGAGAGGAGAAGATTGTTTACCTTGGAGCATCGTAGAATCCATCAGAATGTGAAAGGGTTACTCCTCTCTTCCTGGTTGGTTTTTAGTATGTGTCTCTTGTAATGCCTAATGGGGAGGCAATCCCTTTTAACCTACCAGCAGAGAGTAGGGACCTCTCAACGGGTTAACATCAGAATGGCCCAGCCCATCATAGGGTAACTCTTAGTAAATACCCAACAACAATTTCACCAATTGGTTACGTAATTAAGAATTAATTTTATAACTGATATATTAATAATTTAATTATAATTTAATCACCAATTAATGCTAATCCACATATTATACACATTAAAATTTAACATTCTCCCACTTGGATAGCATTAATCAATTATTAAAATATAACAATTATTAAGAAGAATTACCAGTTACGATCAAAGCACACGTTAACCAGCAGTATAAGAAATATAAGCTTTAACAATGCAGAAATAGTATCCGATAGGGAAGTAAGTCATACATGCTAAAGACTCATATCTCACATAAAGAATGATGAATATAAAATTGTATATAATTAATAAAGAGAAATATGCAATTCAAGAATGGTCCAAACATCTTAAAATGCTATAAGAGATATGGAAACAAGAGTGATGTCAATTTACATATCTCATAAAAACGATAATGGTCAAATAATGGTTTCAGACTCCCACTAATCCAATACATCAAAAGACTTAACTAAGCCCATATGAATTACATGATTCCGGAATATTCCAACAGTTAAGCCTTTGGTTAGTGGATCAGCAAGCATGTTTCCTGTATCAATATGCTCAATACGAGTCTGAAACTCCTGAATCTTCTCTCTAACGAACAAATATTTCACATCAAAATGCTTAGTGCGAGAAGAGCTTCTATTGTTATGAGAGAAGTGCACAGCAAGAGTATTGTCACAGTATATGAAAAGTGGCCTAGATATGCTTTCAACAATATGAAAGCCGTAAATTAAATTTTTCAGCCACATGGCTTGACAAGTAGCCTCATAGCAAGCAACATACTCTGCTTCCATGGTAGAAGTAGCTGTAAGCGTCTGTTTGACGCTTTTCAAGAAATAGCTCCTCCTCCGCCATCATAAAGATAAAGCCGAAGTAGATTTTCGGTCGTCAGGGCAACTCTGAAATCGGAATCAGAATAACCAGTGACCTGAAGTTGATCGGACTTCTTATAGGTCAACATATAATCTTTGGTTCCCTGTAAATATCTCATGACCTTTTTACGGCTTTCCAATGACCCAAACCAGGTTGCTCAAGTATCTCCCCTAAAGAATTTACAGAAACAGCAATGTCGGGACGAGTACAAACTTGAGCATACATTAAACTGCCAACAGCGGAAGCATATGGGTCTTTTTCCATTTCATTTATTTCTACATCATTTTGAGGACATTGAGATTTAGAAAATTTTTCCTCACCCTTTTGAACAGAAAGACACATGGGGAGCAAGAATGCATATTAAACCTTTTGAGGACCTTTTCAATATATCCTTTTTGAGACAATCCAAGAACACCACGTGACCTATCACGATAAATGCGGATGCCTAAAACAACGAAGCATCACCAAGGTCTTTCATATCAAAGTGGCTACTCAACATGAGTTTTGTCTCGGTCAGAATTTTAACACAATCGCTAGCAAGAAGTATATCATCAACATATAGAATGAGAATGATGAACTCACCCTCACAAGTCTTCAAGTAAACGCACCGATCCGAGGCATTTTCTTTGAAGCCAAGAGAAGTGACAACCTGATCAAACTTCAAATACCATTGTCCGGAGGCTCTTTGAGTCCATAAATAGACTTATTCAGCTTGCAAACCAAGTGCTCTTTGCCTGTTTCAGTAAAACCTTGGCTGAACCATGTAAACATCTTGATAAGGTCTCCATTCGGAAAAGCCGTCTTCACATCCATCTGGTGAAGTTCTAGATCAAAATGAGCTACCAAAGCCATGACAACTCGAAATGCATCTTTTGTAGAGACTGGTGAGAAAGTCTCCTTATAGTCAATGCCTTCTCTTTGGTTATAGCCTTTAGCTACCAGATCGGCTTTGTACCTTTCAACTTTACCATCCGGAGTACGTTTGGTTTTGAAAACCCATTTGCATCCAACAGGTTTACAACCAATTGGTAAATCCTCTAGATTCCAAACACCATTATGAGACATAGAAGACAACTCATCATGCATAGCATTCAGCCAATCGAAGCATGAGAGCTAGAAATTGCCTCCTTAAAGGTAATAGGATCATCATCATCATTGAGGTCAAACTCATGTTCCTGAAGATATACAACATAATCATCTGGTATGGAAGGTCTGCGCACTCTTTGAGATCGCCTCAGTGGAACTTCATCAACAATAAGATCATGTTCTTGTTCATCTACTAGTGGTGCTGCCACACCATCTTCATGTTGAAGATTCTGATCATCATCATTAGCTGGAATCATAACTTCTGTAGGAAAAGGAACAGCTGGTATAGGAACTATGGTGCTATCTTCTCTAAGAGTAACTGGTCGTGGTATATCACTCCCACTATCCAAGTCATCCTCAAAGAAAATCGCTCGATCAGATTCGACGACTCGCATAGAATGAGATGGACAATAGAATCTGCTACCTCTGGAATCCACACAATAGCCAATAAAGAAACCACTAACAGTCTTAAGATCAAGCTTCTTAGACTGAGGATTATAAGGTCTAACTTCTGCCTTACAACCCCATACATGAAAATGTTTCAAACTCGGCTTCTTTCCACTCATAAGCTCATATGGAGTTTTTGGTACAGACTTCTTTGGGTACTTGATTTAGAATGTAGACAGCGAGTTTTTAAGGCATCTCCCCAAAGAAAGTCCGGCAATGATGAATGGCTCAACATACATCTTACCATATCCATAAGTGTGCTGGTTACGCCTTTCTTCGCAACTCCATTTTGCTCGAGAGTACCAGGCATAGTGTATTGAGCTTCAATACCGCATTCCTCAAGAAATCGGCAAAAGGTCCTGGGTTTCTACCCGTCTCATTATATCTACCATAGAATTCTCCACCTCTGTCAGATCTTACACATTTTATCTTCCTACCTGTTTTCAACTCAACAGCCGCCTTAAAAGATTTGAAAGCATCTAGGGAACTAGACTTTTCTTGAAGGAGATCTATCCATCCATATCTCGAGAAGTCATCTATAAAGGTAATGAAATACCCATATCCACCCATGGCAGTGGGTGTAATAGGTCCACACAGGTCGGTGTGAATCAACTGTAGCACATCATCACACCTATTTGCTGCTTTATTCCTAAACTTGGCAGTAAATTTGCCCTTGATGCAATCAATACATGTATCAAAATCGGAGAAGTCTAGATCATGAAGAATACCTTCCTTGACTAACCTCTCAATACGGGGCCTAGAAATATGCCCCAAACGTCGATGCCATAACATAGAAGAATGTTCATTAATCCTACTGCGTTTGTTTCCAACAGCAGAATTGACAGACATGTCATGTAGATTCAACATATAAAGGCCATCACGTAAAACCCCTGAACCAACGGAAATAGAATCTGAACAAACAATCAATTTTCCACTACCAAACTTAAAGGTGTAACCACATTTATCCAAAGCAGAAACAGAAATCAAGTTCCTTCTCATAGAAGGTACATACACAGCATCTTTTAAAAACAAATTATGTCCAGAAGGCAAAAGTAAAGAAACAATTCCAATGTCAATAAGAAACTCCAGCTCCATCTCCCATAATAATTTTAGACTCAGCATCTCTTGGTTTCCTCAGGCTTGTGAACCCTTGCAAGGAATTCACAACATTAATGGTTGCACATGAATCTAACCACCAAGTATTTGGAGGAACATCAATGACATTGGATTCAAAGCATGTTAGAGCCAGGAATATACCTTGCTTCTCTTGTTTCTTTTTCAAGAAATAGCAATCATCTACCTTGTGGCCATACTTCTTACAATACTTGCAGTTACCCTTGAAGAAACTTTTCTTAGCCTGCGAGATCTTTGCTTTGCATTTTCTTCTTTCCCTTTTGATCTTTCTTCACAAATCTTGAACCCGACTTAGAAGTTGGATTTGGATCGAGATGCAACAAAATGAGCACTTGTGTGATTTACCCTTTTTAATGGACTCTTCTTCTTGTGTAACAATGGCAATCATCTCGCCCACTTGTCCATTCAGCCTTACGTGTATTGTAAGAGGTCTTCATAACATCGAATTGTGAAGGAAGAGATTCAAGAACCCGATAGATTAAAGTACTTTCGCCAATTTCAACTTTAAGAGATTTCAGTTTGTTGTAATAGTGCATCGACTTCATGATATGCTCACGCACACCATGACCCCATCATATTTGGTCTTGTCAAACAAGGAAAGATCTTCGACTTTTCTCGAGCCTTCTCAAAAGTCATAAATTTCTCCCCAAATGACTTTTCGATATTCTTTAGCATTATCGGTCTCTATGATACTACTGCGATGGATTTTTCCATAGTATACTTCATCACTTTCAGGCACACTCTATTAGAGTGTTCCCATTACTCATAAGCAATCCTCTCTGTCTGCAGTGAGACTCATTTGTGAGAGAGCTGCTGGCTTGTCTTCCTCAAGGCCGGATCCAAGTCAGCAATGGTTAAGTAGAGATCTAGAGACTCTTTCCAGTCCTCATAGTTTGTCCCATTTAGAGTTTTGACAGAATTTGGGAAGGAGGCTGACATAAAACAGAGAATAAGGAATCATTAAGAATTGAAAGGTAATATGATTCCATATATATGTTCAGCCAATCTTGCCTATAATACAAATTTCTTATTCATTATAATTCCGCCTAAGGGTCCCGAATCATAATAAATAAGAAATATAATAAGAAGAATAATACAATGTACAAAACTTACATCACCAAAATTTCTAATACCGATAGGGTACTTGAAAACCATAATTGACATAAGCTTAAGACAATAGTACGATGTATAATAACGAATTACATTAATAATAGTACACTGATAGGGTCTAATTATTATTAATATAATACAAATATAACACATTAGAATAATTAATTATTTAATAACACAAATTTTGTATAATTATACCCACGATAGGTGAGTTCATAACTATACAAAATATCAATAGTCATGCTACAATTATACTGTTCAGAAATTAAGTCCACTCGCGAGGCGAGCACCCCTTCGCGAGGCGAATATTGTGAAAAGTCAGCAACGTTTGGTCTTCTCGCGGGTACTCGCGAGGCGAGTCAAGTGTTCGCGAGGCGACCCAGAAACCTTGCATTTTCCCAGAACAGTCAGCCCCGGGGTCGCGAGGCGAGAAGAGTAGTCGCGGGGCGAACCAGAGAGGATGAAATTTTCACTGTTCTGCTGACTTTCAGGTTCGCGAGGCGAGAAGTATCTCGCGAGGCGAATATGGAATTCCAACAGATGCTGATGCCCAGAATCGCGAGGCGAGCATACACTCGCGGGGCGAATCTGGAGAGGTCATCTTCCTCGCCCAGCAACCAAAAATGGGTCGAAGTGACCCGCGATACAGACCCGATTCGTTCTCTCAATACAGACAACATAATGATGTGTAATTCTAGGGTTATGGTCGCAAAACACTGATGAAGAGAAGCCCCAAATAAATTTTTGATTTTATGGAACGAAAAATGCGGAACCTATTTTAGATCGAAAAACGGTTTTCGTTTGAAAACGTGAAATTCTTCCATTCGATTTCAACGAAATACATGACGTAATATCATGATCTTGTAGTATGTTGTTCGTTTATATGTGGAAAGGAAAACCCCTCAATCAATTATCGAAAACATTAGCTGGAATAGGGGTTTCGAATTCGAGGATGAGATTGTGCAAAACGGAACTAATCTCTTGAAATAAACCACGAAATAACAGCTATAATATGTATCTGTATAGATCTGATACCAATTGAAGGATAACCTATAATTCTAAACATCATACAGATGCAAATCATAGCATATTACACATGTTAATCGAAGGAGAGGAGAAGATTGTTTACCTTGGAGCATCGTAGAATCCATCAGAATGTGAAAGGGTTACTCCTCTCTTCCTGGTTGGTTTTCAGTATGTGTCTCTTGGAATGCCTAATGGGGAGGCAATCCCTTTTAACCTACCAGCAGAGAGTAGGGACCTCTCAACGGGTTAACATCAGAATGGCCCAGCCCATCATAGGGTCACTCTTAGTAAATACCCAACAACAATTTCACCAATTGGATACGTAATTAAGAATTAATTTTATAATTGATATATTAATAATTTAATTATAATTTAATCACCAATTAATGCTAATCCACATATTATACACATTAAAATTTAACATCTGCCACATGCATCCTTCACCTGAAAGTAGTATCAAGTATCAACCATCTCCTATGTTCACTTCCTTCAACTTAGTCATAGACATATCCACATAAACCACAAAAAGTCATTCAATAGAACCATGAAGAATACTATCTCATCCAATTACCATGTCCGGCAATCAACCATACCAAAAAAATAAAACAAATCATGTAGAGTTGTTCATTGTCGAATGATGAAGAATACTATCTCATCCATCTTTAAAGATGTAGTAAGTTGAATACTTATCACTCTCATTTGCCTTCAGTCCCACTAAAGTCAATAATAACCTGTCCATTTCCATCAATAAACTACTTAGCATTTAAAAATTAAAACTTTTACAGAAGATATGATCAATGACAAATTTAAAACTGTACAAAAAATTATAATAATATAAAAAATAGTGCATAGTGTACTTGATGAATTAGACCCATTACCTTATATGCAGAGAAGGCATAAGTGCAGACAGGAACACCACCCATTAAATTTAGCTAGACATTTACCTATTTTGTTTCTTCCCAAATCTCCACTCATTGTTGTCTGACTCCAGTTACTTTAAAACAAAGAAAACAACTTTCTTTGGTCTTCATACATTGGTATTGAAGTATATCAATTTTTAAAATAGTCATATCTTTTTTTACCTTTTAAAACAGGGTATGAAAGGAAACATCATAGTAGCACAATAAGTAGAAAACTTTTTAAAAAAAAAGTATACCGTAAAGACGACATGCTGATGGAACACAGGTGATGTTTCACTCGCAGCAACTGTTGGATTGCACTTGGAATTCATCACAGCAACACAATGCAATGCTCCATATAAATTCGGCTAAGAACTTATTATGAATCTGTATTTAAATAAATCCACCAAGTTGTAGAAGAAAAGCATGTAGAGAAGAGTGATGGTTTCCTTTTCCTTGCATATGGACATGTTATAAACACACCTTTGAAATCAAATTCAATAGCAAATTAAGCAAATCACAAATCACAAAGAAAAACCCACTCATTCTTAATGATTAAAAAAATTGCTAATGAAAACCAGACCCAACAATTAAATGCTGAAACCACTTATTCTTCCATTCTAGATATTGGAGTGTACATGAAAAGCTCCTACAAACACAAACATAAAAACATCCCCATCAGTTTCAAAACACACCCATAAAACAAATCCAAACCCACCGATTTAAATAAAAATAAAAAAAGGGATAGGATACAAAAAAAAAAAAACATATGACCAAACCCACCTCTGATCTATGCAGCTCCACCAGCTTCTTCACCAGGTCGTCCCTCAACATAGCCTCCCCGGACCCGATGGAGTACCTAGGCTTGCAGTGGTGGCGAGAGAATGGAAAAACTGTGTGTGAGAGAGAGAGATGGAAAAGGTATGCATTGAGAGAGAAATGAAATGAGAGAAAGGGATGCATCTGCATATGGTTAAGAGGAGAGAGATGGAAAAAAGAACCAAAGAGAGGAAAATTATCTGATTGGCTAAATTGGAGGTTGAAATTGATTCTATGTTTTTTTCAGGTAAGAAAAAATAAATTAAATTAAAAAAAATGATAAGTATTGAATGACAGATATGAGAGTGATGAGTGAAATTTATTATAGCAATTCATAATGCATGTTATTGATATCTATAAAAATAATTGAATTTAAAAATTTTAAATAAGGGTTTTAAAACACGATGAGGAAGGGAAGTGTTTAATATATCCGGGCATAGATTACGGGAAAGACAATTGACCATTTAAAATTTTATATATTTGTAATAAATGATAATGATAATTCAAATTAAATAAGTAAAAAATAAAATTAAAAAAATTCATAAACAACTTTCAAACAATTCTTAAAGTGGTTTTTAATGTCTCTTTAAATATTGAGTTTTGAAAATGTTGAATAAGTATTGGAAAGACAAACACGTCATTTATTTTTAGCAGCTAACAATAAATTTTTTTTATTTTCCTTTTTTCATATCAATTTATATCAATTTAAAATATATTTTATTTCTAATTATGGAAAGGATTTAGAAGCTTATAGAGGAAGTCATTTCATGATGTCATGACACCTGTCCATACTTTCCTTCTAATGGGGATTAGTTTATATATTGTATAGATATATAATACCTGTCTAAGGTACCCCATCAGCAGGGCCCCATAGGATACAAGCTGATATAAACTAAAGAAAATACATCAAAAGATCCAAGACATAAAACATCCTCACCACACTCCGTTCAGAGCCTGTCCCCTCTCGAAATACATCTGAAAATGGCTCACCACACACCTATGTACAAACAGATGCTCTGGCCTATCCACTAATACTAATTTGGATATCTACCGCTACCTTGACTCTCCCCGTGTCTGCATCTGTAGACTCTCCACGATGGTCGCTATGGTGGTGGTGTCTGAAATAGATAACTATAAACACCAGAAGGGGGGTTGAATTGTGTTTATCAGAATTTAAACAAAGTTGAAATCTTTTCACAAACAGAAGCTTAGTTTGGACGAGTGGAAAGATACACGACAGACGGGTGGCTCAACTGATGAAATTTTAACAGAGACTTTGGCAAACACACCACTTGATAGACGTAAGAAAACTAAAGCAACTAAAGAGTTTAAGGGAAGAGAGATTGACACAGTTATTTATCCTGGTTCACTCTTCAAAGCAAAGAGCTACGTCCAGTCCTTGGCAGCACCAAGATTTATCCACTATAACTGATCAGGTTACAGACTCAAGTATTGTTTGCACACCCAGTCTCTTCAGGCTCCAAGACAAGTGTTTTTTGCACACCTAGCCTCTTCAGGCTCAACACAAGTATTCTTTGCACACTTAGCCTCTTCACGCTCACTCAGGTTTGTTTGAGAGATTTGGTTTATAATAAATACTTAAGATAAACAAATATTTCACTAACACTCAGAGAGTAATTTAAATGTAAAGCTTAGGAAAGTCTGCGTAATAACTTCAAATGATTGAAGAATACAGAATGAAAGAATGAAGATATTAATGCGCAGAATAATGGCTCTTTAATGCTATGTGTATTCTCTTCTCTCTGTTCTCCATCTTCAATGACTTCTATATTTATAGTCTTCAAGCATTTAGGATCCGTTAGAGACATTCCCTCAGATGTTGGCTTCAAGCAGAACTTCATTAAATGCAATAGAGTCATTCTGGGCACCCATTAATGCAATAGGAACGTTGGTTGTACTCTAACATGAAAGATCATGGCTTTATGCATCGTGATATAGCCATATCAGAGTTGTGCAAAGAGCTTTTTGTACTTTGCTGAGTACAATTCCCTTTTCGTGTAAGGACCAGAGGTACTAGGGAATAAAGCATGTTGGAAGCATTCTTTAACTGGTCTTAGGTTCTGATAACTGAGGTTACTTGAGAGAGTAACTTATGACTTTTCTTGATAAGCATGAAACTGAGTGGGAGAGAAGACTTCAAGTCTCTTTCTGGTTCTTGAAATAAGATTCTGATAATTCTTATAGAATTCGCATTCATAAGATAAGCGCATCCATCTTGAAAATAACTGCGTCCATCTAGCCATTTAAGATTTTACATTCGGAAGGGCTAGATTTTACCGTCCAAAGACTTATGTGGAAGATGGCTTTTATTACCTTAGTGGACGAGCACTTCTGTTACTTTATTGGATGTGCGATTCTTTTACTTTAGTGGACATGCGTTTCTGTTACTTTATTGGATGTGAGCTTTTATCACTTGTTCTGGACGTGAGCTTCTATCACTTGTTCTGGACGTGAGCTTCTATCACTTTAGCATTGGACGTGGGCTTCAATTACTTCAATGTTGGACGGCTGATTCTTACAGTTTTAATCTTCACACTAGATAGATAGGTTAGCAACCAATATGAAGGTTAATTAAATCATTAACCAATGTTTAGTTCTCATCAAAACTTAGGGAAATGTACATCAGACATTTTAGAGACTTAACAGTGTCAATGATGTCGCTTCACTGCTACCAGATATAAACACACGACGATGCTGATGTGAGCTATGACAGACATCATCTTGAGGAACTACTACTACTGGCTCTATGACCTCTGAGCTCTTAGATAGAACCCAAGGGTGTAGATGCTGTAGAGCAGGCAGATGCAAAAACTGCTGGAAAGGAAGCCTCATCCCGATCCGGGACACTCTTATAAAGGTCGATGTCGGGGACTTTACAAAATGCATATATACACCGACTGGCCAGTCTATATTGAGAGAAAGTCGTAGGGTCAATCTGCCATCCCCGCTCATCGTAGAACTCGAGCTCAAATGTGCCCATGACGAGGACCCTCGGTGGTGCCGTCATCCATGGGTGATGGATGTATGGCATACTGTTGTACTGAATCTTCTCCATGGTCGATGAAGAAACATACAGATAAATGGATATGGAGATAAAAAAAACTATATTATCATCATGCAATGGAAAAGGATGCATAGCATAAGATACAGTAACAGTATAGAGACATGCAACACATATAGATAGCAATCATCCTCGAATTTTTGTATCAGCCTCTACCCTTAAGCACTCTTGCAACTAACTGAAATAAGTCTGGGTGCTGATGTGGCCACCTATAATCCTGTCACACATGCCCCCATTCCCGTTAGGTATATTAGTCAGTCGTCCAAGCGGCTCGTCCATAAAAGCGGTGCTTGCCCCCATTCGCGTTAGGGAATAGCTACACAATATGAAAGTATCCCCATTCACGTTAGGATACGAGACGACTCGGCAAGGACTACAAGAGTATCACGGTAGTTTCCCCCATTCCCGCTAGGGAACTGACACGTGATATCCGACACCAGTAATCAGATACTATGCCCTCGTGTGTTCCACCCACACGACTGTGAACAACACCTTGCAACTATATGAGTCTCACCGACTCTTATCGGATCATAACCTAGTGCCTTAAAACCTTTCATCAGAAATTCATATGAGTCCTTATATCATCTCGCATAATCTCATCACATATAAAATCATATTTTATTAGGTTAGGAACCTCCAAGTCATATATCATACTCTCCCCAACATGCATATCTCCCAACCAATATATATCATCGCCTAGAGACCAACTAAGCATAAAATCACAGATACGACATGTTATCATACAGAGCATGTTACACATATTGAAATAATAATAAAATATTCATGTTATCACAGAGAGTCATATAAAGCATGTTAAACATGTCAAAGCAACCAGCACACATTAAGCAGCTCAATAGTGATAAAATTAGACATCCTCAATCAGTGTCAAATTAACCTAACAACGATAAACCTATGATCCCCAAATCATCATTGGTACTTGGTACTATGAGGTAGTCGCCAATGTGATCTTGGCATTGTCGATTACTCGCTCACTAGTAGGGTTTAGGTCGCCCTACAACTATTATTGCACATTATGCTACATAGTCATTTCTGACGATAGAGTGTAACTGGGATCACGAAACGAACACTATCCTCCACTGCACGAATCTGCCACACTAGTGATCTTATCTTCATCAGACTTTACAGTCTTCAACGCACTTTTCTCTTTGGCCAGCTTCTCACACTCTTGAGATTTTTGTTTATGCTCACTAAGGAGTGTTACATACTCTCTCTTGAGAGACTTAGATAAGCAATTGGATTCCTCAGTAACTCCTCATAGGCATCATGGAATTCCTCAAAGTCAAGGTGTACCTCATTTTCAGAATCTGAGTCTGTATTGGACATCAAGCAGAGATTGGCTTCCTCCTCTGTTTCTTCATCTTTAGAGAATGTTGACTCCAGGTCCTCCCAAGTAGCCATTATCTCTTTCTTCTTCTTTCTGAAGAATTTATTTTGAGGGGCTTTTTTAAGTTGAGGACACTCAGCTTTAATGTGACCATGCTTCTTACACTCATAGCAGACAATTGGACTCTTGTCTATTGATGTAGACTCCTTGAAGTTCTTTTCTCTCTGAATCTTCTGAAAGGCTTCTCCTTTATGAACTTCTTCCTTTTTAAGAGTATTCTCATCTGTCTGGTTAAGAGAGATAACTCCTCATCACTTTCAGAATCCTCGTTTCCAGACTCATCTGGGTCCCTGGTAGACTAGCCTGCTTTTAAAGCTAGTAAGGTTTTGGAGGATTTCTGATCAGCTTTTAGAGCAATGGACTTGCCCTTTCTGGTAGTCACATCATCACCAAGCTATTTCTCATGAACAATGAGGGTGCCAAGACGTTCATCCATAGTCAAAGTAGTGAGATCCTTGGCTTGAGAGATAGCAGTAACCAGAGGTCTCCACTGCTTTTGAAGACTTCTGAGAATCTTTCCAACGTTTTCAGCATTTGTATAAGTATTGCCAAGAGTTCATACCTTTTGGAATCTCCCTATCATCTGAGCAACGGTATGACCTTCTTCCATGGTGGACAGTTCATACTTTCTAACAAGTATACCGATCTTTGACTCTTTCACTTTTACAGTTCCTTCATGTGTGACATATAAGGTGTCCCATATTTCTTTAGCAGAGTCACAAGCACACACTTCTTCAAATTCCTCAGGACTGAGAGCACAGATTATATTGTATCTGGCTTTGTAATTCAGCTCCCATTTTGTCTTTTCTGCAGGTGTCCACTAAGGTTTTAGCTTATCAGTGTTGTCATCATTTTTCAGAATATATGGACCTTCAGTGATGACATCCCAAAGATCAAAGTTTGTTGAAAGGATAAACCATTGAAATCTATCTTTCCAAATAGTTGTAATTTTTTCCATTGAAGAATGGAGGTCTGGTCAAGGAAGCTCCTTCAGCCTGGTGACTTCCACTTGAACTAGCTCCAGTAGTCATGTATATTCTTCAAGATCTTTTCCTCTACATTGTTAGATGCTCAATCCAAATGCTGAGCTCTGATACTAGTTAAAATAGACAACTATAAACATAAGAAGGGGGTTGAATTGTGTTTATCAGACTTAAGATAGAAGTTAAAAACATTTTCACACACAAAATCTAGGGACAGACTGGTATTTTAGTCAAGCACAGACAAATGACTTGTCTGATGGTTTTTCAACAAAAAAACATGAAATAGAGAACTATAAACTCGAGAAGGGGGGTTGAATTATGTTTATCGGATTTTAAAATAAAGTTAGAAACTCTTTGCACATAGAAGCTAAGGACAGACAAGTGTTTTCCCAAAGCACGGGCAGGTGGCCTGTTTGATCAGTTTCAACAGAAAAACACACAAACATGCAAAGATAAAACTTGTTTGATATTCACACTTTAACCCCTTTAGTTAGTTAACAGATAAGATAATCAAAGCAACTAAAGAGATAATGATAAAGAGATTGGCACAACTATTTATCCTGGTTCACCCCTTAACAACTAGGGCTACGTCCAGTCCTTGGCATCACCAAGTTTCTTTCAGTATAACTGATCAGGTTACAGACTTCAAGTATTCTTTGCATACCTAGCCTCTCCAGGCTCCAAGACAAGTATTGTTTGAGAAAATATTGTAATAAATACAATTTGTAATTCTTTCACTAACACTTAGAAAAGTGAATTAAATGTGAAGGTTAGAAAGACTGCGTAATAACTTCAAATGAAATAAAAAGTTACAAAATGAGGAGGGTATCTTTGTTACTTCTCAAAGTGAGCTTGGTGATCTGGCCAGGAATTATTTCACTGATCTGTTTAGTGAGAAACCTACAGATGTTGACAGAGTAGTGGACTTGATTTCTCCAAGAATCAGTGTAGAAGATAATATGAGTCTTCTGGGTCCTTTTTCCGATGATGAGTTCAAGGCAGTAACTTTTCATATGCATCCTGACAAAGCCCCAGGCCCGGATAGTTTTAACCCTGGTTTCTAGAGGCATTTATGGGATACCTGTGGTGGAGATGTGATTAATGCTTGTCGTTTATGGTTGGAGGAAGACATAATTCCTGATGAGATGAATGAAACAAGGATTGCTTTGATTCCTAAGTGTGATCAGCCGCAGTCTATGAAGGATCTAAGGCCTATCTCTCTGTGCAACATGGCCTATAGATCCTTGCCAAGGATCTTGCTAATAGATTGGCCTCAATTATATCCAAATGTGTCTTTGAAGAGCAGTTGGCTTTTGTGGCGGGCAGGTCTATTGTTGATAATGATTTGATTGCTTCAGAAATTGGCACTACCTTAAGTGCAAGAGGGGTGGTCAGAGAGGTGAAGCACCTCTGAAGATTGACATCAGTAAGGCTTATGATAGAGTCAGCTGGGAGTATCTGAAAGCTATTATGCTTAAGATGGGTTTTGACCAGAGATGGGTGGAATGGATATTTAAGTGTGTTGCTTCAGTTCAGTACACTACTCAGATGAATGAGGATGAGGTTGGCCCGGTAAAACCAGGTAGAGGGTTAAGGCAAGGTTATCCCTTATCCCCCTATTTGTTTATTCTTTGTGCAGAAGGCCTTACTCGTCTTATCAGGAAAGCATAACTGTCAGGTGATATCCATGGTGTGCGAATTTGCAGAAGAGCACCAATCATTTCTCATCTTCTTTTCGTGGATGATAGCTTTTTGTTTATGAGGGCGTCGAAGAGGGATTTCACTAATATGAAGAATATTATCTCGACTTATGAAAAAGCTTCAGGCCAAGCAATAAATCTCCAGAAATCTGAGGTAATTTTTAGTACCAATGTTTCCAATGACTCTCGTACTCATCTTGCTAGCATTTTGGGGGTTTCTCAAAGAATGGGTGTTGGAAGATATCTTGGTCTTCCTTCTATGATTAGGAGAAACCGAAGGGCTATTTTTAGCTTCATCAAAGATAGAGTGTGGAATAAAATAAGTTCTTGGAGGTGTAAGACTCTATCTATGGCGGATAGGGAAGTGCTTATCAAATCTGTGGTGCAATCTATTCCTTCTTATTGTATGAGCATGTTCATTATTCATCCCTCTCTTGGTGATGAAATTTAGCGCATGATGAATTCTTTCATTTGGGGACCTAGCCAAAGAGAATCAAGGGGCATTAATTGGTTGGAGTGGGATAAACTTACAGTTTCAAAAAAGCATGGAGGTATGGGGTTCCGAAATGTTTATGCTTTTAATTTGGCTATGTTGGCCAAGCAAGCTTGGAAATTTATTGATTGCCCGAATGCTCGTGTCAAGAATTTTTAAGGCTAAATATTTTCCTAATGGTGGCTTCTTGGATGCTAATTTAGGTAATAATCCCTCTTTTGTTGGAGAAGCTTATGGTCCTCCCAAGCTCTTTTGAAAGAGGGCGCTCGTTGGTGCATAGGAGATGGCTTGAATATTGGTGTGCTTAATTCTCCTTGGTTACATGGTGATAATTCATACATTGATAGTAACCATGCAGCTGAAGGTGTAGAGAGATTGAAGGTTAGTCAACTATGGATCCCTAGTCATAAATTTTGGAATATCAATTTATTGTCTTTGTTGTTTCATCAAGATCAAGTCCAATCTATCATTAATACCCCTCTCTTTCCATCTATCTCCCAGGATAAAATTATTTGGGCACCGAACACCAATGGACAATATTCAGTTAAGAGTGGCTATGACATTGCAATGAACGAGTTGGTGGATGATAGCAACCTTAGATGTTTGTGAGTGGGTGGGGGGTGGGGGTGGGGGTGGAATTTGAGTGTGCCTCCTAGAGGTAAGCTTCACTTGTGGACGGCATGTAGAAACACTCTTCCAACCAATGACCAGCTTAGTAAAAGGCGTGTGAACTGTGGAATTTTTTGTGCTAGGTGTTCTGAAGCCATAAAGAATACTTGGCACATTTTTGTGAGTTGTCCCTTGGCTGTCCAGTGTTGGCACAAGTGTGGCCTACTGGACAAGGTAAGTGAGACAACAGGCTTTTGTGCCTCTTTGTGTCATTAGATTAAAACCTCATTATTTAATTACTTAATCGCACGCGTAACATGAAAATATGTAAAAATTAAAACTTAACTTATAAAGTATACAACTTCATATAGGATGGCATATCACAATATAAGTATATAATGCATATTACAAAACACTGTTGAGGATATCCTATTAGTAGGATCCCTCACAGGCATAACTAACTAGACCCTAATCACCATGGGTCATAGCTTGTCCTCCAGCCTCCGGTTCGTAGGGAGTTCCATCCAATGCCTCCTGGTTACGCTCATCCACAGGGTCTTCTCGTACAATTCCACAAGGAGATAAAATACAACATACAGAAATATACAGGGGATAAGAAACAGTTATATCATCAAAAAGCGGAAAAGAGTCATAGTAAAATTATACAGTAATTGTCACAGACAATCAACACACATAACTAACGAATCATCCTCAGGTTAATATATATCATCATATACCCTTACTCTCAGGCAATCTAAAACGTTATTTTAACGTAACCTCTCTAATCCTGTCACCATGTCTTTACGTTATTGTGGCCACTACTACTCCTGTCACCATCCCTCATTTGCATCGGGGCACACCCCCATTCCCGTTAGGATGTTCTACCTAGTGCACACCTCCATTCCCGTTAAGGTGTTCCACCCCCATTCCGGTTAAGGTGGAAGTGGTCTCGCAAGAACTCTTGATTTTACGTGTATTATATTACCAATACACGGTGTATTATATTACCAATACACAGAAGTGTTTTACGTGTATTATATTACCAATACACGGTGTATTATATTACCAATACACAAATACACAAATGTTTTACGTGTATTATATTACCAATACATGGTGTATCATATTACCAATACACAGAAGTGTTTTACGTATATTATATGACCAATATATGGTGTATTATATTACCAATACACAGATGTCCTTGCGTATTATATTACCAAAACACTTTTGTCTTTGTGTATTATATTACCAATACACTTTTGTCCTTGTTTATTATATTACCAATACACGGTCATGGACAACAACACCTATACTTGAATCCCACCAACCCGATTTAACAACATCATAGTGCCTTAACCTTCCATTAGAACTTGACACATATTCTATGCCATAGCACCTCTTTAAAATACATCACCTAAGTTAGGAACTTCTAAATCATCATTATCCTCACACACAAAACAATCATCTCGTAGACAACATATATATCTTTGCTTAAAATCCACTAAGCATAATAATAAAAACCAGGCAGATCATGCATAACACAATATCAATCAAAATATTCTAATATCACCAACATAGCACAAAAATCAATTCAATAGAGGTAATAAGCTCAAATCAACCATCAAGAATATAAAATCAACCTAATATCGATAAACCTACAATCCCCGAATCGTCATTGGTTTTTCAGAAAAGGTTTGCAATGTGATTTTGGTCTTGTCAATTACTCGACTACTAGTAGGGTTTAGGTCGTCCTACACAATTATTATATAATCTACTACTTATCCATTCCAACGATAGGTTGGTTCTTTCCCCCACCTGGGTTATCACCGAACTCTCGAACTCGAAGCTCCTCGTCGTCACACCACAAAGTATTAACTCCACCTTCTGTGAAGGTAGGGAGATTAGATGCTCGAAGAGGTATACCACAAACGTCCTTGTTTCCTCCGTGATGGAAGTCTAAGGTTATGAACACAAAATCACAAGTTAAAATCAAATAAGAACACTAAACCACAAGGTATAAGTTCGGTCAAGACTAGTTCTTAGGGTTAGAGATTCCCGAAAATTATACAACTCATGAATTTATGATCCTTAAGTGTTAGGAGTTCATAAACAATGATCATTTAACAAAGTTGAATTAAAATCCCACTAAGTTATACACTTAGGGTATTCAACCAAGGCTAGTAAAATATGCTAGCATTCACTATACTTTTCAATCTCTTAGGTTTAGCATCCATATGTATTAAGGAGCTCAAAGCCATGATCATTTTGGAAAAATAAGAACTAAAGTATCCTAGGTCCATAACCTTCTAGGTTCGGCCTTCATAGGATTTATAGGTTAGAAATATTTAAACTTCCCAATCTCTTAGACTTAGCATCCAAATATCTTATGGAGCTCAAGTCCATGATCATTTTGGAAAACAATGGAAACTTAAACATTCCAATCTCTTAGACTTAGCATCCAAATATCTTATGGAGCTCAAGTCCATGATCATGTTGGAAAAATGAAAGTAATACATCCTAGTTTTAATAACATAGAATAAACAAGTTATAAATCCTTAAACTTTCCAATCTCTTAGACTTAGCATCCAAATATCTTATGGAGCTTAATTCCATGATCATTTTGGAAAAATAAAAACTCAAACATCCTAGCACCTAAACACTAAGTTTTGGCCATCATAGGATGATGAGGAAAATATTTTTTGTTTAACAAAAACTCTTAGGTTTAGAATCACAAGGTATTAAGAGTTCTAAATCCATGATCATACTTGGAAAGTTGAAACATAGTATCCTAGGCTTACTTATTCACATTTTCAGCCATCATAGGAACAAGCTATCAAAACTTCCAAGATTTATATATTTAAGATCAATGGATAGTTAGATACTCAAACACATGATCATATTCCAAAAGTTGAAACAAAAACTTCCTAGGTCACAAATGCAAGCATTCGGCCTTCATTGGAAGAGATAGGTAGAGATTTTTGTTTTACACAACCTCTTAGTATGTGAAAATATAAGTTAATATAAGACTATAGAAAGTGGTTTCAACTCAAAAGGAGCTTTCTACCATTTTAGAGAGATTTTAGAAGTTTAAAGCATATAAAGAACACATAGAGTAAACTAAGAAATAAAAGATGAAACTTGCAAAAAGATTCATATGAGAGCATTACCCTTAGTATAAGGAAGAACTTTAATGAATAACTCAAGTGGAAAAGACTAATAAAAATGGAAGGTTTAAGTGTTTGAAAAAAAAAAAGAAATGAAAGAAGTTGAAGAAGTATGAAGATGGAGGAAGAAAATGAGAGAATAAAGATGAGTGATGATTATATAGAGGAGGGAGAGGGGAGCATGAAATTTTGGAGAGAGGATGAGCTTGGAGAGCAAGTTTTGTCTTTAAGACTTGTTTGGTTGAAGAGGAAAGAGAAAAATAGGTTTTTAGAATATAATATGTTATAATTTGAAAAGTGTGATGATTACACTTTTGGAGTGTGTCATAACCCATTTCCATCAAGTCCCATCAAGTCACTTCACTTCTTTTGTGCTCCCTAATCTGCTCCATTTCGCACTTAGGTTGTATTTTTCGATCGTAATTCTTCCGGCGTTTACTTTGAATAAAATATTATATTCCATTTTTGAACGAAAATTTTCAAAATAACCAAAGTTGAAGGAAACATATTAAAAACACTAACCGTCTCGTTCACGGGTCAAAATTATGTTTTCTGCACAGTAAACTTGTACCGGCAGTGAAAACGCAGATCGGCTTTTATCTGAATTTTCAACCAAAATTTTTACCGTAACCCTCTACCATAAAGTAGACTATGAATATGATTTTATTTTAATCAAAAACACTTTCTAACTCTCAAATTAAAATATAATTAATTATATTTTAATCGGTTGAACAACATAATTAAAATCAGACTGTTACAGTAAATAGCACCGCTAACTCAGCTGAGAGTTTTAGTGAATGATGCTTTAAGGTTTTGATGGTTTTGAATAATGATGATAGAGCTCTTTTTGCTTCAGTTATTTGGAGTTTATGGCAACCAAGAAATGTTAATCTATGGGAGGAAGAAATTCATAACTCAACAGTGTGCTCTAAAGCTTCAAATTTCCTGGATGATTAGAAGATGGCCAAGAGTTTGCACAGGGAGGAGTCAATATTGCCTACGCTGGTTGGTGACTCTTGCTGGACTACCCCTCCACATGGTTTCCTTAAATGTAATGTTGATGCTTCTCTTAGCAAAAATGATGGTTGTACATGATGGGGTTTGTGTTTGAGAAATGAGTTTGGCAATTTTGTGGCAGCAAAGACTCTTTGGAGCAATCCCTGCTTGGAAGCTCATAAAGGTGAAGCACTTGGCATTTTGTTTGCAATCTAGTGGAGCACTAGTCTTGGTTTTAATAATGTCATTGTCGAGTCTTATTGTCTTGGAGCTGTTGATAGCATTAATAAGCCTAGAGTAGATGTTTCTTAGTTTGGTTGTATTACAAAAGATTGCTCTAGATTGTTATCTTTCTTTCCAAACCTTTGTGTGAGGTTTATTAGGAGGCAAGTCAATGAAGTTGCCCATTACTTGGCAAAGGTGGCTCCTACTATGCCCAGTCCCCCACAACTTTCAGCATATTCCACATTGCATTTATTTGCTTGCTGCTAGTGAAATAAATTTATTTGGTTTGCCTAAAAAAAAAGCTTTAAATGGTTGAAGAATAAAGATTGAAAGAATGAATGAATAAATGCACAGAGTAATGACTCTTTGTGAATACCTTAATTTGTCTGGACTCTTCTCTTTTATTAAATATTTGATTTTTAATTTTTAATTTTGTTTTTAATTGTTTTTTTAATTTTTATTTTATTTGCTTTATTTTATTTTCCTTTTTTCATAAACCAAAAATAAAATAAAAATAAAAAATAAAATGAAAATAAATAAATTTGTAAGTTATGAAAAGATAAAAAAGGAGGTGATGTTTTTAGTCTTTTTGCCCCCAGACTGACCCATTCCAAGCCCCAAACCCGAATCCAACCCAAACCCATTTTCTTCCTCATTCCTCACCAAACCCTAGCAGCCAGTCACATCTTTCCTCCAACATTATTTTGAATTTGATTTCAGTATACAAATCCCTTGATTTTCGTAGGTGAGGCTCACAATTTTCCATTTTTGTTTCTAATCAAAGCTTGGATTTTAATTCTCACAGATTTTGGGACGGAGAAAGAAGAATAATTTCACTAGTATATATCTACAATAGGGGACACTAATCAGGACACGAACAAACAACAGAAGAGAAGGCAAGAAATAAAAAACTTAACAAATATCCCTGAAAGTATTGTTGTGAGATAGAGTGAAAATAAATTCTAAAAATACAGAGAGTAGAAAGATAGAAGGAGAAGGAAGAGGACCCCTTGTCCCTGTCCATTTGTCCTCACGCGCGCTGCCACTGTCTCCGCCAGAGACCACCACGTCGCCGCCCTTCCAGCCGCACGCCACCACTTGTGGTTGCCGCTATGAGCAGGACTGCTTCCACGAGCCGTCGTGCCACCAATCGTAACTGCCACCCTAGCTTCGCCCAGATGAGGATTCAGATCTCCTCTAAACCAAGGACCCATCCCCGACGCCTCGGCCACCTCAACGTCGCCCTGCTACTTGACCTGCACCGCCGCACCACTGCCTTGGTCCCTCTATTCTCGCGTGCAGGTGAAGAAGAAGAGGCCTAGCTTCTTTTTTTTCCTTCTTATCAGTGTTCACTGCATTTTAACATTTAAAGGTTTATTTTGTTATTTTATTTGTTCTTGCAAATTATTTTGAGTAGGTTGCTGGTGTTATGAGTGAACCTGTAAGCCCAAGCCAAGCGGGTGTGGTAAACTAAAAGAAATGGGCTAAAAAGAAAAACATTTGTGAAATTGAATCCTTTCTTTTATGCTCCTCTTATGAAATGTTTATGTTAAAATAAATAAATAGAAAAATGTAAAAAAGGGAAATACTTGAAAATGATTATTTTGGAATTGCTTTGTGAGATGCATCATACTCAATTCATTAGATTGGAGATAACTTTGTAGACGTATCTGCCATGCTCTATCTCATTTAGGAGTTTTTAATAAATAAATAAAAACAAAAACAAAAACAAAACAAAAGAGCAAAAAAGCAAAAATACAAAAAAAAAACCCTTAATTTAAAATAAAAAAGCTTTTCATAAAATTAAAACCAACCAATAAATAAAATATTTTCTACAATATCTATATGGCTTTGAGTTTCCCATCGCAGCGGGAATACGTAGGAGCGGGATTAATCATCCAGTCAAGCCAAAATTAACTTTTTTTTCTTTATTTTTGTGTTCTTTTTAATTTAGTAGTATTATTAATTAAAATAATAAAAATTGTATTATTTAGGGATGTTCTGTGAACTTGAATGCCATGGTCAATCCCATAGAATTAAGGTTGCCCTATGGATTTGTGTGTCAGGACCTTTTTTTTTTACATTTAATAGTTAGAAGGGAAATATATACGGTATCATGAAATGCTATCTTATTTTAAGTTCTTATGTTTTATTTTTATTTTTTTGTAAATAATTAATTATAATTGAATACAATTTATTTTGGGGTTGCTCTATGAAAAATGTCATACTCAATCCCCTGGGTTTGAAGTTGCCCTGTGGACTTATATGCCATGTTCGACCTCATTTAGTATTTATCAATATGAATTTTCTAAAAGACAAAAATCAATAAGAATCATAAAAATCGTTAAAATAAATTTTCTTCTTTTAAACAAAAAACTTGGGCAATATTAATTCATAATTTTTTGTAAATAATTATTGGGGTAAAAATAAATAATTTAAATTTGCGCAATTAATTTAGGGTATCATTCATAGAATGAGCGATGTAGGGTGCGAACACCTTCCTTAATTGTAGCCGACTCTCAAGCTCATACTAACTGTTAAAGACCGGTTTTGCCAAATAAAAAGGTTTTTCCAAACTTTTCCTTTTTAAATAAATTTTGGTGGCCGCTCCTTTTTTTTTCGCGGCGACCGGACGGGACGGTCGCGATAGCTGACGACTCCAACAAGGACATTTGAGAGTCAGGCCTAAATAGTTAGTTGCCCACATTCGTATTTATTATTTTACCCCCTTTTTGTTTTAATTGCCCATTTCTTTTTTAAAAAACATATTTTTTTTTCTTGATGCAACCTTAGGATAGAAGAGCATTATATTTGTGCTTGCTTTGTTTTGCAAATTTGGGTAGGTTAATTTATGTACAAATTTGTATGCCTCCAACATGAAGTTGGCACAGGAAAACACAAGAAGGAGGTTGAATTATGTTTGTTAATTATTTTCGCAAAAACCCTTTTTGAACAACTTTTTTGCAAGCAGAAGATAAAGAGATTAAGCACACAAGAAATCCTTTTTAAAAGATTAACAAAACCAAAAACAAATCTCACAGTTAGTAAAAATAAATAAAACTGTAAAAGATAAGGGATAGAAAATTCACTCAGGTATTTTATCCTGGTTCACTCTTTTCCAATCAAGAGCTACGTCAAGTCCCTTCGACTTGAAGGATTTTCTCCACTATTTCTCCAAATAATTACAAACAAGTATTCAACACCTCTTCAGGCTACAAGTATTCATTTCTTACCAAGCCTCTTCAAGCTCTAACTCTAACAAAGAGATTTGAAAGTTGATCTTCTTAACTCACTATGTGTGAGAGTATAATAGTTTAAGATCAGTTGAATATTACAACAATATTCAAACTAATGAATACAGACTCTTGCTCTTGAAAGAATAAATGGAATAAATTATAATCAAATGGCAAAAGTTCAGCTAGCAAGATTGTGCAGGCAAGAGTTCTGTTCTTCAGTATCTGAGGTCTTCAATATATAGTGACCTTCTTCTTCTCTTGTAATTCTTCAACGGTTACTTTGAATAATCTCGTTTAGAGATAGCATTAAATGCATGATATCCGTTGAGACTGGTAGCTTGCTTTTTGGGCGAGTTGAAAAGCATCCTTTGTTATCAGAAAATCACAAAATGGAGGCTCACTGTTCTGAGCAATTGTACCTTAAAAACTTTCTTTCCTTCTTTGTGTATAACCCAGCTTTTGTTTAGCAATAAAGATGGCATCGTACAGATCGTTTTGCAATTCCAATTGTACTAATTACTTTTTGTATTTCCTTGATGTACTATGAACTTTCTCACAAGAGAACAAGATGTTAATAATTATAAAGAACATATATTCCTTTGAAATAAATTAAATGTGGTCCAAATTTTATTAAATCATGTTCAAAGTAGTAAAGATATAGAAGATGTAGAACCGTCTACAGGCATTCAGTTTTAGAACGCGTCTACACAAGGTTTTATTCTGCTCGTCCACTAATGTGGTAGAAGCGCTCGTCCACATAAGTCTTTGGACTTGCTAAGTCCTTAGAGAAACTCCGTCCAATGACGTGGCACTATGGACGTCTACTGAATTTTAGTTAGGCATTATGAATGTATACTTGAGTTTCAAGGATAGCACTCGTCTGCTGACGTGGCAAGATGGACGCGCTTATTTTCAAGTCTTTGGACTTGTTGTACCTAACAAGTTATTTAGGTATTCATTTATAGCCTCGTCTACTTAATTAAACAACATGGTAACTTTGCCATAGTGCTTGAGCAGCCCGTCTACAGGGGTGGACGCATATTTTTCAATTGGAACTTATACCACTCGGATACCCCACATCGTGCAAGAGCCTCAATACTACTCACCAAAAGGATACCCCACCCTTTGGATTTAAGGATACCTCACCCCAAGATTTTCTCTCAATACAAGAAGGATACCTCACCTTCTTCTTCTAAAGGGATTCCCCCACCCTTTTACACAGAGCCCTTTTCACTTGGGATACCTCACCCTTGTGCAAGAGTCTCCAAATCTATTCAAGGGATACCTCACCCTTGCTACAAATCAAACTAGAGAGATTCCCCACCCTCTTTAACCAACACAAATCAAGCAATAAGTGATTACAAAGAAGAATACCTCAAAAGGTTGAATCAATACAAGTTGAAGCACTATGACTCTTGTGTAGTATTGGCTCAAATCTTGATTTCAAGAGCGAAAGATTGAATCTTGAGGTTAGATATGTTGGGTAAGTGTTCTTAGAGTGTTAACCTAGGGCTTTTCGGGCTGCTACTAAGTATTTATAGTGGGGTTTCAAAATATAGCCGTTTTGCACAATTGTCACGCATTTTATGCACCAGAAATCACTTTTTCGCGACTGATACTTTTCTGCACCAAAATATACTGGTAATCGATTACGAGCTGTCAGTTTAAAATACTCAGCTTTCCAGAAAGCCGGTAATCGATTACGGGAGTCTGGTAATCGATTACCACTGATACTTTTAAATATTGATTTTTCTAGAAAGTGGTAATAGATTACAGGAGTTCTGGTAATTCAATTATGAGCTGTTCTTTTATCAGAAAAATGATATTTTTCAAACCAAGGAATATTCTAACACTTATGAAAAACATTTTCCAATTATTTGAAAAACCTTAAGCCCATTTTCAATTTTTAAAACAATTTTTAGTTTATTCAATTTTATTAACCAATCCACATTTGAGTTTTACAAATAATCCTAAGACCAAACTTAAGCTATATACCCTTGAAGTTCTTCTCTTGTCCTTAGATGATCTTTCTTTGATCTTGCACTTTTCATTTCTCAATCAATTTCTTTGTTTTTGCTGCTCATCATCAAAATTAATTTCCTGAAAGTACATATTATCCACATTCTCCACCTTTTTGATGATGACAAAACAATATCGAGATTTTCGAAAAACTAAGGTGGGAGGTTAGTCACAAATATCATATAAAATATAATCAGAGTGATAAGCGCATATGAGAAGCATGAAGTGTAAAAAACTCCCCCTTACTGAGTGCATATATCAATGGGGTGTATAAAATAAATTTAACATTTATAGCTCCCCTTAGTTAGTGCCATATAATAAGAATGTGAAAATTAATTTCAATGACACAATAAATGCCATTTAAGTCACTTTGCATTCAAAGTGTTTTCAAGTTCAAGTATATTGAGAAAATGACATAACTATATTTTTACAAACATGCAAATATATCCATTCAACCATATCCATTTTCCAAGCATACTCATCCCCCATACATCTCCCCCTTTTTGTCATTATCAAAAAAATGGTTTTCAATATTTAGCTACATAGCATAAAGTGGTCATACAAAGTGATTCATTCACCAAGTAAACTTAAATCACCAAAAATCAATGTGTGATAAGATTTGTCAATTTATGCTAATGATCCTACTTTTCTCTCCCTCTTTTTTGTCATAATAAAAAAATGTAATAGGGCAAAGAGAATCCAATAAATATAGTAAGGCTATAGCATCTGCATTTAGTGATCGGTCATCAAAGATGCAAGCATTATAAGTGCATTTCAAGTGGATTCTCAACATTCCAAATAATTATCATATTTGTCCAAAATCCAACATACGCCAATATATGCACAATAAATGTCAATTCATAAACAATCACTAGTGCACAAAGGAGATTCCACATCGGTTATTTTTGGCTTTCCACGTCGGTTTTGAAACTAATGTGGAAACGACCGATGTGGTTTATTGCCACTTTACACATCGGTTTTAAAACCGATGTGTAAAGTATATTTTAAACATCGGTTTATTACTAACCGATGTGTAAAATTAATTTAGCAATTGACAAGCAGTTGTAAATTTAACTTTCTACATCGGTTTTTCATAAAACCGATGTGTAAAATTGACCTTCCACATCGGTTTTCTAAAGAACCGATGTGTAAAGTTAAATTTACACATCGGTTTTATGTAAAACCGATGTAGAAATTTAAATATACACATCGGTTACTGAGAACCGATGTGTAAAATCTCTTTTTTTTTAATCTGTTATTTACATTTCAATCATTCCTGTTTCACTAATGCAGATCAATAAACAAACCAAGTAGCACTCGATCAAACAAGAAACAACAATGAACACCAAACCAGTTTTGACACAATCATTCAAAAGCAAAACATACTTCATTCAATTTTCTTATGAATGAAAAACAACACTTTATCAAAGCTACATCAAAACACGAGAGAAGAAAAATTGAACCGGACACGAGCACTAATACATATCATCGGTCAAAGGTACGTACACTATAGCTAGTATATGATAAGTTTTTAAACTAACTACATATATACAAACTATGGGTGGTACACTTCAAGAAAGAAAGTTGCCCAACGCCTCTTTATGATGTTGATGTCGAGAACCGGACAATGGAGATGGATTGTTGAATATCTCGCAAGTTTAATTGGACAAAAGATTATTACTTTTAAGTAATAAACTAACATAAAACATATAACGAATCTATACTATTACTTCTAATTGTGTCAATTAACATTTACCTCACTCCATCTTTCAGTGATCCGGGAGGAGATAATTTCCAACATCCACTGCATCACATAGTAGCCACATTCCCATGACCCACATTGTATACGTGACTACGTACAATTGAAACCCAATTAGAATATGAGGAATTAAATAAAATAGAAATCAATTATTGTACCCACTGCATTTGATGCATTTGAACTAATAAATATCTTACGCTGGGAATAATCCATCTGATAGCCCGAGTACGCCTTTCACCACGCTGCATGTGGGATGCATTAATAGACCTATCATGACAAAAACATTAATTAAAGTATATATAATAGATTTCAGATAATTAAAACAACTGCATTACTGATTATAAAGTATTTTAACGCTTACGTTTCGATGATCGTCTTCAGTTCATTCGCCGGCTTATGTCCCAATGAGCGTAAGAAGACCACGACGTTTATTCTTGGGTACAAGAGCATGATTGCCAATGCTTGTTGTATTTGAGGAACAATTAGTGACTGTAAGTCATATATAGTTATACTTAAATTAATAACCGGTACTTACTTATTGAGATAAGGCGCAAGATAGAATTGATGATCATCTCGGGCAAGTATATCACGTATGGTAGTGACCAGGGTCTTCCGATGCTACGAGAACATCACCCTGAATGAACATGGGGTCAATGAACCCATAAAGGGCGAGGTTACCCTGATCGACTAACATACGATGCGAGATACCTAATATATTGGAAAAACATGTTAATTATCATTGTATTTAAAAATTAATTACGTACTTAACTTATAAATAAAATGTACTTACGTGCACCAAAACGATATGTGTGCAGAACTGGCCATTTCTTTATTGAGTGCCATCTCCATAAGTTCTTTCTTTGGTATATACAGTTCACCAGGGCTGGCATCATGTTCCAACGTTACCAATGCCGCATCATCCTCCATGGTGACAACTTTGTATAGCAAGATCTTTGAAAACATCACCATGGCCAGGTGCCCCTTTGTCGATCCCCTAAACAACATAGATATATATTAGTAATCACGGATAATTAAGTTATTTAATTGATTTATGAACTAAATGGTCAAATGAATACCTTGACAGAGCGCAGACATCTCTGGTCTTCCTAGATCCGACCTTTTAGGCACAATATCATTTCCAACATCCTATAACAAATACAAATAAAGCATTATCTTTAAACAATAATAAATATATTTCAACTATGAATATAGAAAAACACAACTAACCGAATACCTCGGATGCAACAAGAAAGCTGACCAGTCTTCTTGGCCGGAGGATGAAGTTGTTCTGGGGCACGACCCCATTGTTTGAACCTCCTCGGTGGGCACAGGGGACTCGAGCATCGACATCTCGAATAATCTCAACAGACACCCTCGGATGATCGTCCGGTAATAACCGATGGTGTATGGTATTACCTAACTTATTATATGCCCTACCCAATGCCACTAGCGGCGATGATGATGATGATGATCATCAACATACAGCTCACACCTATCGGGTCGTCATCATCATCATCATCATCATCATCATCGCAGCGACATCATCATCATTTTCGGGATGATGAGGAGGATCACATGAGCCCTTAGTGCTCACATGGACGAGAGGGTTGGACAGAGGGTTGGACACCATTTGTCATCTCGCTGGGACAAAGAAGTAAATATTGCCATCTCTTGGGCAACCGCTCGTTCATCTCCCTGTCGAAGCTCGGCCTGCAATCTCCTGTTTTAGTTGTGCTCTATCTCGCAACCGAATCCCGTGGGAGGAATGTGAAGATGAACCATGGTATTGGCGAATGCCGACTCCCCATCCAACACCAATGACACGGCCGGGTGGTCTAGTTTTACCGATGGCGAGTAGATAAGATATCATTGCGTCCTCTAGGAACAAAGGTTCCTTGGGTTAGCTGATCATCCAAGGCATCCTATCACATAAAAATATCAGGTCACATTACAATTCGGTAACAATCTTAAAATGACAATTACAACAAACTATACTTACAATCCTCTCGCCTACTTGGCGGGCCTCCTCGGATGTATATTGTCCGTTTTTCATTGTCGGCCCCTCTTCCATGAACGATGGCGTGGGGGTGGAGGTGGATCAACAACCTCTGGAAGATTTTCAGCATTAGGATCCGCCTTTGAGATGCCTTTCTTTGACGTGCTTTCTTTTCCTCTTCAACCATTTTCTTAACAAGCTTGTGATATCCCCCACGAGACATGACATGGGGGTAGACATTCTTGCTTTGGTTTTCCTGCCCCTTTTTCCTCTTCTCCTGTTATAAATAAAAGACAATTAAATTACATAAGTAAATGAAATTAATGCAATTACATAAATTTAGAGACAAATCAAATAAGTTAACCTGAAAAGCTCGGATCACGTCGGATATGAACAAAGCGATCCCACGTCGCCTTGTCAAGAAACGGGTACACCTCAAGTGGGTTCTTTTTACTTTTTGGACCGAATATATAGTATCCGCCCAGGTCGGCCTTAAAACCCCTCCAACGCTCTCCAAGATACTTCAAAGCAAACGCTTCTTCATAGCGTATGTATCCGATATGTCAAATGTCAACTACATTAAGACCAAAAAATCAACAATTCTTGTATGATATTATTAAGATAAAAATAAAGTAGATACAGACAAACACGGGACGTAGAAGTATAGATACCAGAATACTCTCCCATATCTGCTCCTTCACGTCCGCCGGTACATCTCTCCACCTATCAATGAGTATACTAGGCCTGTTCCTAGCAAGGGTCGCCACAAAACTGGTAAACTGATCTTCCATTGGCCCAATAGGTTTGAGGTTATCATCAAAATCTACTCTTATCCTCTGATTTGACCCACGGTTGGCAGTCAAATGCCTCATCCGTGTGGCACGTCTACCCTTTCTACCGGTAGACGGGGTCTACGACCATTGCATGAAGGAGGTGTATCCTCATGATCAGCCATGTATACCTGTTTAAACACAAAACAAAAAAAAAACTTGTTAGTATGTCAGGATAAATATCAAACATAACTTATAAATATCGATCAACGTACATAAACATAACTTATAAATATCAACGTAATTCAACAACTCAAGCAATTCGGTAAAGCTTTTATCGCTCCACCCATTTCTCGCCTTCACATTGAACAATCTTAACACCGCTGACAACCGTGTGAAATTAGTGCACCCCGGATACAAAGCCACTTGCGCATCACTGCACAAAGTATCATACACATGTGTGCGCCGATAAGACTCTTGCCCAACATCACGGATCATGTCCTCTAGTCCATCGTCCATTTCCACGTCATCAACTTCCTCTCTATCCGACACCCTCGGCCTGTCTAACGATTCACCATGGCATATCCATGTTGTATAACTCTTGCAAATCCCCTCACAAATAAGATGATCACGTATCTCCTCAGCTTCTAGTCGTCTCTCATTCAAACAGTTAACACAAGGACAATAAAACCTTCCGTTACCACTATCAGGAGCATTTGTTTTTGCAAACTGTAGAAAATCTTCCACTCCATTCTCATACTCATCACTTCTCCGTCTAGCATTCATCCAACCGCGATCCATGACTAAACCAATACCTTCGTACTTAGTCCAACATATTCATCAACCACTTCTTATGACAGGTATGGCCCTATCCCATTCGAGAAGAAACTTTTCCAACATTCGGTTAACAGTTAGTCCTTAACTCTCATGCTCATACTCGACAAAATTTTTGGCAAAGCATTTCCCCGCGGTCTCCGGCGTACACTACTTGAACGCGATGACATCCACCACGATAAAGTATGCACCCGGAGAACGAAAGGAAATGTATCAATCCGAACTTTCATCAAGTATATAACATTAGAACCAATGAATAACTATTTTAACTGAATTAAGAAAAAGTTTTTTCCCAAACTGTCCAACTTTGGACAATTCAAGATCCAACACAATGAGCGGTACATTAAGCACGTACACGTACGCTCATTAGTATTGCATCTCAAACGGGAAACTAAGGCTTTACTATTTATGTAGCTTGCATGAAGATGGGGCTTGAAAAGTGAAGAAAATTAGCCAAACAGAGCCCTTCACGGCCTAGCCTTGAAAGCCATCACGACCGTGATCGAGTATAGCTTAAAAGAAAGAATGGAAAAGTCAGAACTGGTCACGGCCATCCCGTGATGCCCATCACGGCCGTGACATGTCACCGTACCAGACACTCACAGGCAGAAATGATCACGGCCAGTCCGTGATGGTGGTCACGGCCGTGACAGACCAACCAGTGAAGCAACCTCCAAGGCAGAACCTATCACGGCCTGGCCGTGATGGCCATCACGGCCGTGACATGCCAACTGAACCAGACCCTCACAGGCAGAACTGATCACGGCCTAGCCGTGATGGTGGTCACGGCCGTGATGAGACCAACTGATGAAGCATCCTCCAAGGCAGAACCTATCACGGCCTGGCCGTGATGGCCATCCCGGCCGTGACATGCCAACTGAACCAGACCCTCACAGGCAGAACTGATCACGGCCTTGCCGTGATGGTGGTCACGGCCGTGACAGAACAACCAGTGAAGCAACCTCCAAGTCAGAATCCGTCACGGCCTAGCCGTGACAGGCAGCACGGCCGTGACGGGTGATACCACCACTGGAAAAATCCAGTCTTGGAGCAACAGAACAACACATGCAAGTATATTATCAAAGTTCATAACTTTTCTAAAGAAGAAACAAATATATACCTGAGGGACGAGCAAAAATGGCGCTCTTCACGCAAACGAGGGTAGCTCGCGGATGATCGTTCTCAGTGGTTCTCTTACGAAGCAGAAAATGAAGGCTCGCAGTCGCAGTGGTCTTCTTTGTCTACGATTGAAAAGGGAAAAAGGACGTGAAGAAGGGAGCGAGAGAGAGAAAGAGAAAGAATGAGAGAGAATGAGAAGAAGGAAATGCAGAGAGAGAGAATGAGAAGAAGGAAATGCAGAGAGAGAATGAGAATGAGAGAGAGAGAGACGCATACCTGAGGGTAGCTCGCGGATGTGAGTGCAGTGAGAGAGATGGAAAAGCGGTGACAACGCGCGTTAGCGAGAGGGGGAGGAGTGTTGTGTTTTAGGGTACGTTCAGAAACTGAGAATGAGGGCGCAAAACACACGGAGGGAAATAGAAAAATTGGGACTATTACACATCGGTTATGAGGAAAACCGATGTGTTAAACATATTATACACATCGGTTATGCAAAAACCGATGTGTAAACATGAAACATTTAAATTCTGATTTTTTTCTTTTAAATTTTATACATCGGTTAATCAAAACCGATGTGTAAAAGTGTAACCTAAATTTCTATTTTTTTTTCTTTATAATTTTATACATCGGTTATTTAAAAACCGATGTAGTTACTCACCATTTTACACATCGGTTCAAAAAGAACCGATGTTGAATGTTAAAAATTCCGAGTTTTAAATTTTTTTATTTTAATTTTACACATCGGTTATATATAACCGATGTGGAAAAGTTTTACACATCGGTTATTCTCTAAACCAATGTGTAATACTTTCCTTTGAATTTCAAAAATGCCACCGCCTCGTTTTACACATCGGTTTATACTAAACCGATGTGTAAACTCCGATGTAGAATCCCTTTTTTGCACTAGTGAATGGTTGGTTATCCATCAATCAAAATAGCATTCATGCCATTTGTTTAATAATTTATTCAATTATGAATCAACACATCACAATGGCAATCAAATATGCCAACAATGTGAACAAAGTAATGCAACAAGATAGTTTGTTTGACAGTAGATAGTCCAACAAGAGTGTTCATTCAACACATTAATTCAAGCATTGCACAAAGATTACAACAAATAAATGATTTAACAATATAGTTTGTAAACAAAACTCATTTTGCTATATTCACACTCTCCAAATTGCATCACTCAATAGGATAGTCATAACAAGACAACATATTATTGCATTCAACATTGCATCCACATTTTATAGCATTCAAGAGAAACACTAACATAGCACAATTATAAGATAGCAAAAGATAGGCATTGCAATAAAATGTGGTCGAACATCCAATATGTGCAATCGAATGATGCAACATAGAACATGCGGCAAAACCATAACATTTCTCGCATTTACATTTGTCAATTCATCAAATTGCATAGTTATGCGATGGTTCATACATTCATTGAGACGCAATACCAACATTTTCATTTTAAACTACCACATTTAGGCATAATCCAAACATCACCAAAATGGTATGGCAATATTATACCTAATGTAGTTCACATTTTAACATCCAATATGCATAGTCAAACAACATCAACTCCAAGATATAGTAGCCACTAGACATTTCATTCACAATATCAATCCAAGTATGCAAGTTGACTCAATTTCCATTCACATTTGGTACCAATATCAGTTAAAGTGGAAATTCAAATGTGCATCTCAGATTCATCCATTATGCAAACATATTGAATATGCATGTTAAACTAAGTCAAAGTGAAAAGTGTAACAATCCATTTGATATAATCTTACATTGAGTGCCAAAAATGGTATGTGAGCACATCGAGGCAAGGTGTAGAGTCAAAGTATAGACTAGTTAAAGTATCATGAATTCGTGATACCATTTTCAAATGCAAGTGGTCGAATATTTAATATACAACCATTCAAGTCAAAACAACCAATGTGCTCAAGTTTTCATGAGATTCTTAAATACAAGTGCTAAAGGTAAGTCAATCATAAGTTTAACATCAAGTCCAAGTGTGCAACTGTAATAATGACTTTTCAGACTTTTATACACCAATATTTTCATGTTTTGATTTTGACACATGGTACTATGGGACATCAAACATGTTATTATGTTTGTAATTTTGAAATAAGATTATGATTTTCATTATTTTAATCAAGCATTATCTCACTTGAATATATGCATGCATTCACTATATGATTCATATTTCATCAAACATAAACATTTTTCTACCAAACATAAAATGTAGCAAGCTAGTATCATCTTAATAATCATGTTAAAGGTATGGTTTCTTTCTAGCAATCTTAAGTTCAAGTTTTTACATGAAAACATTGTTTCTTTTGGACATTTCAGAATGCATTACATATGCATATCATCAACAAGTTATTTCCACACATAAGGACATGTAGGAAAGTTTGAGGTTTTTGTTACCTTGGTCTTGAAGATTAGGAGGTAAATTTTCCTTACTCATTGCTCCTTCTTTTGATGATTGATTTGCACATTTTCCATGTGATGAGCTTTTGTTAATGAGACTTCCCTTCTTTGACCATATTTTCATTCTCGTTCCTTGGCCACGGTTTCCTTGATTGCCTCATTCTAGTTTGACGTAGTTGTTCAAACTTTTGCTTTATTGATAGTTGCTTTGTTGGGAATGAAAGGCTTCTTTCTTGGCACCTTCTCTTTTCCTAGACCACTTTGCTCATTGTTTTGCAATATTCCCTGCATATCATAAGTGGTAGAGACTCCTTGGTACCCATATCAATTTGGGTCCTTAGTAATTAGTGGATAAACATTTCGTCCCTTTAGGCACCCAATCAAGTTCATTTTTCATTATACAAAAGAGATATGTGACCATAGTTTCCATATCAATTGTATTCTCTGAAAATTGACATCAATATTCTTTGGCTTGTCATGAAAATTATATTTGCTAAAAATTACATTCATATTCTCATGACCACTATCATTCTCATTCACTTTATTTAAAGTATGGATTCAATTTCACCATGAGTATGATATGATTTCTCAACTTGATATTCAACGTTGATGCAACCTTACAACATATTGAATTTTCAAAACACACATGTTTTTCACCATTTAAAGAGGCATAATCATCCTTTAACTTCTTAAAATGAAATGGATGAACATTTTGCAAGTAGTTTGAATTGTCATTCTCTAAACTCACTCTCTCATCATACTATGTATGCATTTGACATTTCGATTTTCATATAATTGAATTTAGCACTATTTTCCAAGTTTGCTTTGATTTTCATATTTCTAGAATAACCATCGAAGTTTCTCTCTTTGTGGCATGTTTCATGATCAGCAGAATTCCATTAATTGATTATTTATGCATGCTTAATCTATTATTTTTATACATATTTCACAGAGCACATATTTTTGACAACTTCAAATGCTACAAGTCTTTGCTATCTAGTCTGACACTTAAGATTCAATGATAATTAAGCTCAAATTAGAACCATGTGACATATTCTACATGACAAACACATCAATCCTCAATCACAAACAAGATTTCACATGATTTTGCAAATAATCAAGCATTCTATTCTCAATAATTCAATATAAGATTGGCAATATTTCAAACAAGCATGAGCTAGTCAATGAAGTGCAACCTTGTGTTCATTTAGTGGCAAAATTCACCAAGGAACATAGCTTATCATACTAGTGCACTATATATATTGAGCAAACTATCATTTTGAATCAAACATTCATACAATATTTATGATTGGCAATATTACCATTTTTTGTGGAAAAAATTTGGAACTACATGCAAAACAAACTTGAAGCACACCTACAAAATAATTCCAATGGGATTTTTTTTGGTACCCAAATCTTGTTGGGTCCTTGTTGGTTAGCAAGATAAGATGTCCCCTTAGGAACCCATATCATTTTCTCACTTGTTTTATTTCTAGCCATGCAAATGGATGCGGTATGTCCCTTTTTAGCACAATAATAACATCTAGTGAAAGGGCTAGTAGAAACCTTAGATTTTACAAACATGTTCTTAATTGAATTTTCATGCACAAGGGGTTTGTAACCTAAGCCTGCTTTATCATAACATGCCTTTTGATTTCCAAGCAATGCATTTAGGTTATCTCTACCATTAGTGAACTTTTCTACCATGCATTGAAGGTCTTTAACTTCCTTCTCATACTTTATGCATTTTTCACAAACATAATTTCCATTAATGTAACCAAGGCTATAGTTTTCCTTTTTAAGCTCTAGTCTTTCCTTAGTTAAGACAATCACTTGATGTTGCAAATAACTAATGGTTTTCTTTGAGTTATATAAAGCCTTTTCTAACCTCATAGAATCCTTATGCAATTCTAAAAATGCATAATGCAATTCATTATAAGAAATAGTGGAAGAGTTAGATTCTACCTCACGTTCGCTCTCATGATCGGCCATGAGACATAATTGAGCATCTTCACTTTCGGAGCTCTCCGATGAGTCCGTGTCATTTTCTTCCCATGCTCTTCTCTTCTCTTTGTAGGGTCTTTTTTCAAACTTTGATACTTTCTTTGATGAGAGAAAGGATTTTCTTGGAAAGCTCTCCATTTTCATGAACTTTTTGAACTTTCTTACCAAGAGAGTCGTGTTCTCATCATCTTCATCTACTTGTTTCTCACTATCGTCTTCATTATCTTCATCACTAAGATTCAAAGAGAGTAGCCAAAGTCATGGTTGCTAAATTTCTTGATTCCACTATTGTAGTGACTTTGGGTTGCCATTCTCTACTCAAGCATATCAATACTTTGTTGATCAAGTCTTTATTTTGAAAAGTCTTCCCCAATGAAGCAATTTGATTTACCACATGAGTAAACCTCTTTTGCATCTCTTGAATGCTTTCTCCTTGATTCATTTGGAAAAGCTCATACTCACGAATCAAGGTGTTTAATCTTGCTCTCTTGACTTCACTTGTACCTTCATGTGTAACTTGGAGTGTATCCCACATCTCTTGAGAGGTTTTGCAATTTGAAACCCTAAAGAACTTGTCCGCACTCAAAGCCGATGTGATGATGTTCTTGGCACGAAGATTGTATTGAACTCTTTTCTTTTCTTCATCCGTCCATTCACTCTTGCCTTTGTTGGTTAGAACACCATTCACCAAGTGGGTGGGAACAAAAGGCCCATTTTCAATAGAGTCTCATACATCCATATCATCCGCCTCAATAAAGATCTTCATTCTTTCCTTCCAATAGGCATAGCCTTGCCCATTGAATCCCAGAGGACGAGTTAGAGAAGCTCCCTCTTGCATTTGCCAACTTGAAGCCATCTTTCTCTTGAAGCCGCTAAGCTCTTTACACAAGAGCCTAGCTTTGATACTACTTGTTACCAAGTGGCTTCAATCTCAAGAGGGGGGTGAATTGAGATCTTAAAATTTTTGTCCCATTTTTCTAACCAAGACCAATTTGTAATGAACAAATAAAAATATAAAGAATGAGAAAAGCACACAATCAATTTATACTGGTTCAATCACTCCCTTGAGTGGCCTACATCCAGTCCCCACAATACATTTGTGAGTATTTTCCACTAATAATCAATTCAAACTTTACAACACTTAAAGAACTCTCCACTCGGATACCCCACCTTATGCAAGAGCCTCAATACTACTCACCAAAGGAATACCTCACCCTTTGGACTTAAGGATACCTCACCCTAAGATTTTCTCTCAATATAAGAAGGATACCTCACCTTCTCCTTCTAAAGGGATTCCCCACCCCTTTACAAAGAGCCCTCTTCACTTGGGATACCTCACCCTTATGCAAGAGTTTCCAAATCTACTCAAGGGATACCTCACCCTTGTTACAAATCAAACTAGAGAGATTCCTCACTCTCTTTAACCAACACAAATCAAGCAATAAGTGATTACAAAGAAGAATACCTCAAAAGGTTGAATCAATACAAGTTGAAGCACTATGACTTGTGTAGGATTGGCTCAAATCTTGATTTCAAGAGTGAAAGATTGAATCTTGAGGCTAGAGATGTTGGGTAAGTGTTCTTAGAGTGTTAACCTAGGGTTTTTCGGGCTGCTACTAAGTATTTATAGTGGGGTTTCAAAATTTAGCCGTTTTGCATAGCTGTCACGTATTTTCTGCACCAGAAATCACTTTTTCGCGACTGGTAATCGATTACAGATGTATTGGTAATCGACTACGAGCTGTCAGTTTGAAATACTGAGCTTTCCAGAAAGCTGGTAATCGATTACGGGAGTCTGGTAATTGATTAACACTGATACTTTTAAATATTGATTTTTCAAGAAAGTGGTAATAGATTATAGGAGTTCTTGTAATTCAATTACGAGCTATTCTTTTATCAGAAAAATGATATTTTTCAAACCAAGGAATATTCTAACACTTATGAAAAACATTTTTCCAATTCTTTGAAAAACCTTAAGCCCATTTTCAATTTTAAAAACAATTTTTAGTTAATTCAATTTTAATAGCCAATCCTACATTTGAGTCTTACAAATAATCCTAAGACCAAACTTAAGCTATATACCCTTGAAGTTCTTCTCTTGGTGTTGGATGATCTTTCTTTGATCTTGCACTTTTCCTTTCTCAATCAATTGCTTTGCTTTTATTGCTCATCATCAAAATTAATTTCCTGAAAGTACATGGCATCCACACCATGGCCTTTAGAAGTCTAGACCCACCCTAAAATCTTCGCTCATAGATTTACTTAGTGGCTGCCCAACCTAGAAGTTATCATTATAGGTACCATTATAGGTCCCACCTCTTAGGACAATTGGAGGCGTGCAATTTCTCTCTTTTCTTTAAATCTCTTTTATTTGTTTTTATTTATTTTAGCAAAATTACAAAAAGATGATAGCAAATCCATGTCACTTTGGGCCCAAATGATCCACTGAGATAGGCAATATTTCAAACATCTGATAGCCTTTGGGTTTATAACCATACAAGGCTCTCCCCCCCCCCCCCCCCCTCTCTCTCATATTTGTATTTAATATCTCATTTTCTTTTAACATATTTCTTTTGCGAGGGAAGGCCCATTACCATCGATATAGCAAGAAATGGAAGTATCTCACTCTAACAATGCAGTCAGCTCAAGGAGGAAAATAGGATTGATGTAAAGGTCAACGATATGAAGTCTTTAATAGAAATCAGCCAATTGATGCTGAAAGAAGTGTGCTCAGAGTTTATAAGTAAATATGGGAGAATTATGGACTTGTTGCACATCCGTGATGCTTGGGGCTTGACCGCCTTGGCCCAGTATTGGAACCAAAACTTGAGGTGTTTGGAGTTTCCAAATTTGGACACGACACCTACTATATAAGAATATGCTTACATGTTAAGGATACCACTTCCAAAAGAGCTTCGGGTCTATCTCTACTATGGCCATCACATCAGTGATGGGATGGTGGCTGAACTTTTAGGAGTGCAACTGAAGCAATTTGACAAAATGGAGAAGGGATAAGGGATAACGGTTTGAAGCGGAGGTTCCTTGAAATTCATCTCTGAGGATTGGCTCAACAACAGAATTTGCCCGTCTTCAAGCGTGTCTTAGCTTTAACCGTTTACGGCTTAGTACTTTTTTCCTTTGTACTAGGACATGGTAGATTATGCGGCCATGGACATCTTCTACAAGACCGAAGAATATAATGAGAATCCTATTCCCACAATTCCGGCAGAAACCTTTCTCCCGCTACAAGTTATTCATGAAAATCAACAAGGTAAACTAAGATGCTATGCACAACTGATGTATGTCTGGATCGTCACCCACATGTATGCTCATAATTACATTGGTGGGATAGAAGACCCCTTGAATAGGTTCCACCATATTCCAATAAAGCCAAATAATCTCTACGAATGGATACAGGAGTTCGATGAAGTTGATTCAAAGTTCTTTAACTGGATGTGTCCATGGTACATAATAAGTACGATCATTTTCAGCTGTGGGAACTTCCCAAATGTTCCTTTGATGGGGCCGAGAGGTTGTGTGTCGTATTCTCCAGTACTTGTGATCCGACAGTTAAAATGGACTCAACATGAACCACTCGAAGTGGTTTTAGGTGGGATCTCTTTCTTCTATCGGGGAATGTGAAGTGGTCAAGAACACAACATTGGTAGTCAGGCTGGCTTGGAGTGACATTCGGGTATTTGGGTCACAGGAGTTAGGAAAGCAAGTCATTTCTCATACTTAAAGTTATGACACATGGAGAAAGGCAAGGAGAGGGGACAGTGTTACCCCAAATATGATCCCACGCAATGAGGGAAATGATATAAGCGAAGCACAAATGTTAGATAAGATTGAAGTTTTGAAGGCACAGATAGGGGTACTAGCGGATAAGGATCAAATGGCTAAAATCACCATTGTCACTCTTCAACACAAAGTCCAGAAGCTAAACATGATGATAGAACGTTTGAAGGATGAATGTGCCGACGCATATGAAGCCGTAGGTACCGCTAAGAAAGCAAGGAAAGAGAATATGCTGGAGTTCGAAATTCGAGAATTACGAGTGAAGATAGAAGACCAAGGAAGAGCGTTGGCAAGAATTCTTAAAGGAAAAGAAGAGTCAGAAGAAAATGTTATAGTGCACATTCAAACCATTGAGGTATTGGAAGAGAGGCTGGGGTCTTTACAAAAAGTCTTCGCCCACAACTGGGCGTTACTCTGATGAAGAATGTAATGCCACGATAAAATGTCGTGAGTCATTAGCAAAGGCATAAGAAAAAGAAGCACAACTGTGGATGAGGATACGAATGCTCGAGATTGAGAAAAGGTAATATGAAGAAGAGACCCAACAATAGGAAGAATGGTTAAAAAAGTGGTAATTAGTAGCAACAAATTTGAAGGTTGATAGAGATGCTTGGAGGAGAAGATATGAATACTTGTCAGGCATCTTGCGATTCCATACTTCCCAGTTTGTGAGTCACCTTGAGGAGGCATCAGTTCAGATGCGCATAAGTGTTGAGTCCATAATACCTCTGAAAGTAGTTAACTTCATGAAGTATTGTAGAAGGAATACTAATGGATTCAAAAAGAAAGTACCAAAACTTTTGATGTTTTTTTTTTCTATTTGATGATACATTGTACTTCCCTTCAATGAAATGAAAGTTTTTTTTATTATGTCCATGAATTAATGTTTTACAAGTTTGCCCACATGATTGCAATTCTAGAGAGTGGTGCGGTCCATTGAGGAACACATATTCCCATGAATTAGTCATCAACCACACATAACCTAAGGGGGATGTGCCCCTAGAGGTATGTGTGGGGATGAAGTTTCTTGCTATGTAAAAGCGGTCTCTCCTCACAATAAATAATCCAGGGTCATTTTTCTACTCTCACCTCAATTGCCTTAATTCACTCGGATCTCTTTGATTTTGAAGTTATAATAATTGCTCTAAAACACCCTTATTGGACTCTATCACAAGCTAGAATAATGGCTGAACTGGAAGCGGCTCATGAGCTTAGGTAAGAGGTAAACCAAATGAAGGGACAGATGGACAAGATGATGGAGATGCTACAAGTTATGCAGAAAGAGAATAGCACAAATGGGAATTCTTCGTCCTCGAATGTTGAAACTCTAGCCGCACCTCTTTTTCCTCCAGGTTTCCCTCAAAATCCCCTCCAAGGTCAAGGCTTCAACACCCAAGGGGTTATGATTACCGACCTGCAATACAGCCTCCCTCTAGGCTTTACTCCATCGCCGGCCATAGATTTACAAGGCAATCACCAAGGTCCCCAAAACTCTACCCCAAGTGCAAGTACCCCATATCGGTACCAATGAAATCACAAGCCTTCAAGTTCCACCACGCACCATTCAATTGGATGCCAATGGAACTATAGTGACACAAAATTTCACCTCGACCTACATGCCATCATTTTTCCCACACTCAAGCGAAAATCCTCAGTCCAAAGAAAAGCTCGATATCCTTGAAGAGAGATTACGGGAAATTGAAGGGGCTAGATACGGTCTTCGGGATGCTAGGGAATTATGCCTTGTCCCCGATGTAGTGGTCTCGCCTAAATTTAAAATACCGGATTTTGATAAGTACAAGGGGACTACTTGCCCGAAGAACCACTTAACCATGTATGTTCTGAAGATGGCTGCATACGCCTATGATGACAAGTTGTTGATCCATTGCTTCCAAGACAGTTTAACTGGGACTGTTGCAAGATGGTATACTCATCTTGAGCGGGCTCGGATCCGATCTTTTAGAGATTTGGCTGATTCTTTTCTGAACCAATACAAGTACAACATCGATATGGATCTTTGACAAGCTACGATTCTGAGAGAATGACAAAACGAAATGATGAGTCCTTAAAGGAGTATGCTCAAAGGTGGAGAGAAGTAGCTGCTCAAGTAGAGCCTCCGCTTTTAGAAAAAGAAATTGTTTAATTGATTTTGATGTATGACAAACATATCATCTAATATCTGTGCAAGTGTTTTTAGTATCCAATTTCAAAGACAGGTATCAAGCTAAGAATGACAAGTTCAATGAGCAATTCAAGAGGAATATCCAAAGAAGAACTTGGAGAATTCAAAGAGCAACAAGCAAAGACAAGGATCAAGGAATCATCAAGAAAAAGCTTAAAGGAAGATTAGATTTTAGTCTTAGATGATTTGTAAGAGAAGAACTTCTCTTAATCACAAATAGCTCTTTAAAAGAAGCATGAAGAAAATCATTTTCATAAATTGCATTAAAAAAGGAATAAGTTTTAAAGAAAATGATTTTTGGAAATTAAACAAGTTTTTTTCAGTACAACCATATATTCAATGGGTGTATACCTTATTCTGGAACTGACAAAAGAACAAATGAATTTTTGATATTGAGTACATAGATGTACTACACCTCTGTATGTCATGAAATCAAATCAGTTATTAAAGGTTAACTGAATACAGCACTGTACATATTCTATGTACGTGCATATTCAAGTTTCTTAAAAATCTGATGTTCATCAATACATAGATGTACTGAATGGGTGTACTGGTTGATTAACCAAGATCAGTTTTTGAAGAAAAAAAAAACACGTACAGCCATGTACTACATAGGTGTACAATAACTATCAGTATGAATCTTGTCTAATACATCCCTATACTCAACCCATATACAAGAAACCTGAAACTGAATAACTGAATCAGTTATTAGCCCCAAATTTGTTTCTAATTAATCTCAAACTGTTATAATTTGTTTTCTATATATACTGGGATTGAAAGAACACTATAACATATAGAATAACACGAAATCAATTATAGAAATTACAAATCTGAGAGATCAATTTGAGAATTCATTCATCTTCTTTCTTGTGCTATATTGTGAAATAGAGTATGTCCTTCTCATTAGAGTTTCAACTTGTGTATCTGACTTTTGAGAGTTATAGATCAATCTTTTTATTTCTGTTGAATTGTAAAGAGAGTGGGGAATCTCTCTGTGTGATTAGGGTGAGGCATCCCTAAGGTTAGAAAGAACAATTGTTGAGGCTTTTCACAAGGGTGTGGTATCCCATGGTGTAAAAGTGCTCTGTGGTGTAAAGGTTTTTCAAGCATCTGGGTAAAGCTTGTTTGATTAATGTGTGAAAACCCACAGATGGAGTGGGGACTGGATGTAGGTCACAGTGGTGGTGATTGAACCATGATAAATTTGGTTGTGTGTTATCTCTGAACTCAACTCTTTGATTTCTGTTCTTGCTCATACAACTTCTGTTCTTGATATTAAGAGTTCATACAACTTCTGTTTATGTTCAAACCTGAACTTTGCTAAATCTATTCTTGAAATTCAAAGTCTGAATTGTATGATATAAAACCTGATTGTTTATGCTTAAATCTGAATTGTGCATAACTTGTTTTTAAAACTCTAAATGCGGAACCGAGAATTGCATAATTGGCTTTCTTGAGTTTAGAACTTAATCTGAATTTATCAAGTTCAGGTCTCAATTCTTCTTATCCTCATCATTAATTCAAGATTTGTGAAAACCTCTTTCTACACTTACAAAGATCCTGTGGCAAACCTGTTTTAAAAGTTTTGTGAAAAAGTTTTTGAAAAGATTTTTAAGAGGGAAAGTTTTTAGAAAACTCAATTCACCTCCCTCTTGAGTGTTTGAAGCCAAACCAACACAATCATCCTTCTATGACAAAATGATTAGGAGCGTATCATCAAACTTTTCTGATATGGAGATCATCAGAGAAAGAGTCGAAAGTGGGATGAGAAGTGGCAAGATTCCTGAAACATCAGGTGGACTAATCAATGTCAAGAAAGCAACCTTTGCAAAGAAAAAGGAAGAGGATACTAACACGATGTCATTCAAACAAAGGAGAATGGACAAAGGAGGGCAAAGCCAGACCTTCACTAATTTTCAACCTTCACATCCCCAAGATAACCATCCTTATATAGCAGTTGCCTCACAGAGCTCTCCTATGACACCTTACCAACCAACCTAATCTTGGATTCAAAATCCGAACACAAATAAGAAAAGGTTTGACTGCCAAGAGAGGAAACCCGTGCGGTTTGACCCGATTCTCATGACCTATACTCAGTTACTGCCTCAGCTTTTCAAAAAGAACTATCTGGTGCCTGTTCCGACAAAGCCTGTCCAACCTCCTTATCCTAAAGGATTTGACCCGAACGCCAAGTGTGATTATCATGCAGGGGTTGTAGGTCACGCCACATAGAATTGCAAGACTTTGAAATACAAGGTGTAGAGTTTGATTGATGCGGGGTGGTTGAGCTTTGAAGAAAAACTTCTAATGTGGGAAACAACCCTTTGCCTAATCATGGGAGTTCAGGTGTCAATGCCATAAAAGGAATTTCAGAACCACCTTTCAAAAGTAAAGTAGCTCAGATTAAGACTCCTTTGGGGGTGATTTTTGTAGAGTTATGAAAATTCGGGCTGATACAAACCCCGACAAAGAAAGCAGAGGCTCATGGCTAGCAAACGACATGTGGTTTTCATGAGGATATTGGGCATTCAATTGAGGAGTCCAATGAGTTCAAATAAGTCCTCCAACAGTTAATGGACATGAAACTGGTACAAGTCAGTTATCACTGCGATGACAGTGGTGTGAACATGATCACAAAATCGGTACCTCCTCGAGGGGTTCTCACCATTCCAATCGGCCCTCGGTCACTAGCTGAGCAAGTCGTGACAACTCCAAAATCGTTAGTGACCTATTACACTAAACAGGAGCCTCAACCACCCTCAGGTGCACCCACACCACTTGTTATCCAGGTCCCACGTCTTTTTACTTACAAAGATACTAATGTGGTACCTTGGAGATATGATGTGCAAATTTGGGGGAATGAGCCGAAGTCTTCTGACAAGACCGTTATCACCAACATCTTCGAGATCGGAGGAATGACCCGAAGTGGTCATATTTATATCCCAAAGGACTTGAGTAATGAACATGCAGACAAAGAAGAAAAAAGCCATAAGGGAAAAGGAAAGGTTGGGGAAACATATATAAAAGGAGCAGAGGAAGAAAGTGAAGCACAAGAAAAACATAGTGCTTATAAGAAAGAAATGTCAAATGAGGAAGCTTGTGAGTTTTTGAAGTTCATAAAGCAGAGTGAATATAGAATGGTAGATCAGCTGAATATAACTCCAACAAGAATATCGTTGGTATTTATGATTTTAAATTTGAACCACATAGAAGGGTATTAATAAAAGTGTTGAATCAAGCCCATGTTTCTCATGACATCACAGTAGATAAGTTCCATGGCATCGTCAGCAACATCGCCGCTGATAATTATGTCACTTTCACCGAAGATGAAATACCAGCTGAAGGAATGGGGCACAACAAGGCACTGCATATTTCAGTGAAGTGTCGGGACCATATCATGGCTAGAGTGCTCATCGATAGCGGATCCTCCCTCAATGTGATTCCTAAGTCCACGTTCTCCAAGTTACCTTTCGATGGAACCCATGAGACCCAGTTCAATGATTGTGAGAGCCTTTGACGACACTCGAAGAGAAGTTGTTGGGGAGATTGAACTACCAATTCAGATTGCTCATTGTACCTTTGATGTGCTCTTCCAAGTGATGGATATCGCACCGAATTACATTTGTCTTTTAGGACGTTGGATTCATTCTTCCGGGGCTATGCCCTCCACACTCCACCAGAAGCTGAAGTTCATCATTGGCAATAAGCTGGTGATTATCTCTGGCGAAGAAGATATGCTAGTAAGCAAGCCTGGATCAACCCGTTACATTGAGGCTGCGGAAGAAGCTCTCGAGACTACTTTACAATCATTTGAGATTGCCAACATCACCTATGTGAGGGAAGGGGCTCCGTTTCCAAGGCTACATTTGCTTAGTGCATCCATTATGACGATGGCCAAAATCGTGCTTGAAGGAAAGTACCAGCCTGTGTACTATTTAGTGTTGAATGGCCAGGGTATTGCGGACATCATAACAGCTGTTGAGAACAAGGATAGGTTTGGGCTGGGATACAAGCCCACCATAGTAGATAGAAAAAGAGTTGTGGAGGAAAAGAGGTAGAAGAGGCTGGCTAGGTTGGAAAATCGTGAGTATGAGTCTAAAAGGATTCCTATTTGTGACATACAACAAAGCTTCTACAGTGCTGGATTTATCTTTCCAGATCAAGTAAGTGCCATTGAAGATGATCATCCCGCTAGTCACGGTATCAACCTGGTGTATCCATGCTCCCCAAATGCAGAACTCAATAATTGGGAGATTATCGAGCTCCCCATGATCGTAGATTCTTTGTCAAAGTAATTTTATAATGTTATCCCTTTAGCTCTGCCCAAAGCTTTAGGGAGATTTTTGTAATGGGTTTTGCTTGTTTCCATTTCCGTATAAGTTATCAATAAAATGCATGAATTCAATTTTTCTCTATTTGTCCCTCTTTTAAGTTTCACTTTACTTTTCTTCCACCTTCATTTCATTCATTGCTTCCCTTTGTAAATAACCAATAATGCAGATCTGAAAGTGATACTCTTGAAAATATCAGCGTCGATAATTCATCATATAGTTTTGATAATCCCATTAATCATGTTGATGAGGATGTTGGTGATGACTGGGAAACTCCACCAGAGCTAATGAGATTGGTAGAACATGAGGATAAAGAAATTAAACCCCATCAAGAGCCAACCTAAGTAATGAATCTGGGAACTGAAGAAAACAAAAAGGAAGTCAAGATTGGGACCTCTTTGAAAGAAAGTGAGCGAAGCAGGCTGGTCAAATTACTGTTTGATTATAAGGATGTTTTTGCATGGTGATACCAAGATATGTCACGGCTAGACCCTAGTATAGTAGAGCATAAGTTACCATTGAAGCCCGAATGTCCCCCAGTTAAGCAAAAGTTAAGGAGGATGAAAGTAGAGATTCCTTAAAAATCAAGGTTCTGTAAAGAAACAATTGGATGCAGGTTTTCTAGCTGTTTCAAAATACCCTCAATAGGTTGCCAATATCGTCCCTGTCCCAAAGAAAGATGGAAAATTTCGAATGTGTGTTGACTATCGAGACCTGAATAGAGCTATTCCAAAAGTTGATTTTCCTCTACCTCACATTGATGTTATGGTTGATAACACTGCTCAGCATGCACTCTTTTATTTTATGGATAGGTTTTCGGGATACAATCAGATAAAGATGGCTCCAGAAGATTTTTAGAAGACCACATTCGTCACTCTATGGGGAACCTTTTGCTACAAAGTTATGCCCTTCGGTTTGAAGAATGCAGGGGTAACGTATCAAAGAGCTATGGTGACCTTATTCCATGACATGATGCATAAAGAAATAGAAGTATATGTGGATGATATGATTGCGAAGTCCAAATCTGAAGATGATCATGTCGACAATTTGTAGAAGCTCTTTGAGCGATTGAGGAAGTTTAAGCACAAGTCAAATCCAGCCAAATGTACTTTTGGTGTAAGATTAGGTCAGTTACTGGCCTTTATAGTCAGTCAGAAAGGAATAGAAATGGATCTCGAGGAAGTTCGGGCGATCCTTGATATGCCAGCTCCTCGAATGGAAAAAGAAGATCGTGGGTTTTTAGGAAGATTGAATTATATTTCTAGATTCATCTCCTAATTAACCGCAACGTGTGAACCAATATTCAAGTTGTTGCGCAAGAATCAAACAATAGAATGGAATGAAGATTGTCAAAGGGCATTCGAAAGGATCAAACAATACTTGCATGAACCTCCAGTCTTAGTACCTCCAGTTCCTGAAAGACCTCTCATAAAGTATTTAACATTGCTGGATGAATCTATGGGTTGTGTGTTAGGGCAACATGATGAATCAGGGAGAAATGAACATGTCGTTTACTATTTAAGTAAAAAGTTCAACAGTTGTGAGGCCAGATACTCACTATTGGAACGAACATGTTGTGCATTGGCATGGGCAGCTCGTCGTCTAAGTTAGTATATGTTGTGTTACAATACTTGGCTAGTATTAAAAATAGACCTAATCAAGTATATCTTTGATAAGCCTGCTCTCACTGGAAGGATTGCCCGGTGGCAAGTTATACTATCGGAGTATGATATTGTCTATGTCACTCAGAAGGGGGTGAAAGGTAGCTAATCAACTCGTAGAAGATTATGGTTCAATGCAGTGTGACTTCCCAGAAGAAGATATAATGGCTCTATTTAAGGATGAACAGACATCAGAAAAAGAACAATGGATCTTGTTGTTTGATGGAGCCTCTAATGCACTAGGGCATGGAATAGGGGTCGTATTAATCTCTCCAGAAAACAACTTCATCCCAATTACAGCAAGACTTTGTTTTGATTGTACTAATAATATAGCCGAATATGAGGCTTGTGCTATAGGAATTCAAGCAGCATTAGAGTCGGAAGTAAAAAATCCTTGAAGTTTATGCGGACTCTGCCTTGGTCATTCATCAATTAAAAGGAGAATGGGAAACTCGGGACGCTAAGCTAGTCGCTTATGTTAACCACGTCAGAGGTTTGGTTGAACGGATTGAAGAAGTCATGTTCCCTCATATCCCTCGGGAAGATAATCAATTAGATGATGCACTATCTACCTTGTCATCCATTTTTAGGGTAAGCAACGAGAAAGACCAGCCTCTCATAAAGATAGAAAGTTGTGATGGTCTCGTATACTGCCAAACAATAGAAGAGGAACCTGATGGGAAATCTTGGTTTTACGACCTCAAATGTTTCATTAAGAGTCGAGAATACTCTTCATGTGCTTCATAAAATGATAAAAGGACTTTGAGAAGACTTGCAATGGGCTTCTACTTAGATAAGAATGTGCTTTACAAAAGAAATCATGATATGGTGCTTCAGAGATGCGCTGATGCAAAGGAGGCGGAGCGGATAATTAGGGATGTACATGAAGGATCCTTTGGAACTCATGCAAGTGGCCATGAAATGGCAAGAAAAATCTTAAGGACTGGCTATTATTGGTTGATGATGGAAACATATTGCTTTAATTATGTGAAGAAATGTCATAAATGCCAGACATATGCTGATAAGGTTCATGCACCACCGATACCCCTGAATGTTTTAACATCTCCTTGGCCATTTTCCATGTGGGGAATGGATGTCATAAGACCTATTAAACCAAAGGCTTCCAACGGGCATCGCTTCATTCTTGTTGCAATTGATTACTTCACAAAATGGGTTGAAGCTGTTTCTTATGCCAACGTGACCAGGAATGTGGTAATTAAGTTTATTAAAAGAGACATAATTTGCAGATATGGGTTGCCAAGCAAGATCATCACTGATAATACGACCAATTTAAGCAATAAGATGATGAAGAAGATGTGCGACAATTTCAAAATACAACACCACAATTCCTCACCATATCACCCTAAAATGAATGGGGCAGTCGAGGTAGCCAGTAAAAATATCAAGAAGATAATCCAGAAAATGGTTGTGACTTACAAGGATTGGCATGAAATGTTACCTTTTGCTTTGCATGGTTATCGCACTTCTATCTATATCTCAACTGGAGCAACTCCGTATTCCTTGGTTTACAGGATGGAAGCAGTGCTCCCGTTTGAAGTGGAAATCCACTCATTAAGAGTGCTAATGGAAGCAAAGTTAGAAGAAGCCGAATGGGTCCAAGATCGATTTGATTAGTTGAACCTCATCGAGGGTAAAAGATTGATTGTGTTATGTCATGGCTAGCTTTATCATAAGAGAATGATGAAAGTTTATGGGAAAAAGGTCCATCCTCGACAGTTTCAAGAAGGAGATTTGGCGCTCAAGAAGATCCTAACAATTCAAAAGGATCGTCGTGGAAAGTTGGCTCCAAATTACGAGGGGCCTTATGTCGTGAAGAAGGCCTTCTCTACGGGAGCCTTAATTCTTGAAAATATGGATGGGGAAGATCTGCCACTACCAGTAGACGCAGTCAAAAGATACTACGCTTGAGGAAACTTTAAAAAAAAAAAAAAAGGAAGCTCGTTAGGTTGAAAACCTGAAAAGGTGACCTAGGCAAAAGTTATAGTGACCCGGTAGGTTGAAAACTCGAAAGAGCGACCTACACAAAAATTAGGGCAAAAAAAATGCTCGCTAGGCTGAAAACCTGAAAAGGCGGCCTAGGCAAAAGTTAGAGCAACTTGGTAGGTTGAAAACTCGAAAAGAGCAACCTACACAAAAGTCAGTGAAAGGAAGCCATCTCAAGATGATAAACTAGGGCAGGTTAAATTCACGAGGGCAGACCAAAAAATGCTTATGGTGTGTGAAGACTGGGGCAAACCGCACTCTCGTTAAGATGATTATTAGGTGGTCAAGACTATATGGCGGACATTGACAATGGTCGTTGGAAAAAGTATCACTTGAAGAAATGTGAATCACTTTTACCACTTTCTTCTGTAAAAGTTACAATTGTCACAACTGCTTTGTACCCACCCATTTCCAATATATAATGATATTGCCTTTCACTTCTATGTTTGTCTACCCATTTTGTCCGCTTTGATTTCTTGTTGGTCCAACATGCATTTTTCATGATAAATATATACTGAAAAGTGAAACTTGTATTTGTGGAACAAAAGCATTTTTTATTACTTCGACGAAAGTTTGAAAGGTTATGGGAAGCATAGAGATTCCTCAATTAGGAAGGTGCTGTTGAAAGGGAGCAACCGGGTAATTATCTGTTGGGATGGTCACTACAAAAAGAGCACAATATCTATATTCATCAAGCCAGGAAATTTGAAGCATCGACCAAACAAGCGAATCTCAGTTTAAGCTAGTGAGATCGTAATAGTTCATCTCTGATTGTAGTTGTGATCAAAGAAGAAAGTAAAGGGTGGTTTGCCAAACTAATAGAGTTTCGTTTGAGCATAGGCAAAAGATATCTCAAGATACACAAGTTTTTGGGTCCCCTTACCCACATCACTTTTCGGGTCCCCATGCCCATCTCTTTTTGGGTCCTTGTACCCATCTCTTTAGGGTCCCTGTACCCATCTTTTTTCAGGTCCCCGTACCTAGGGTCCCCGTACCCATCTCTATTCAAGTCCCCATACCCATCTCTTTTCAGATCCCCGTACCTAGGGTCCCCGTACCCATCTCTTTTCAGGTTCCCGTTCCTAGTGTCCCCGTACCCATCTCTATTCAGGTCCCAGTACCTAGGGTCCCATCTCTATTCAGATCCCCGTACCCATCTCTTTTCAGATCCTCGTATCCATCTTTTTTAAGGTCCTCGTACCTAGGGTCCCCGTACCCATCACTTTCGGGTCCCCGTACCCATCTCTTTTCAGGTCCCCTTACCTAGGGTCCCCATACTCATCGCTTTTCGGGTCCCCGTACCCAGGGTCCCCATATCCATCTCTTTCGGGTCTCCATATCCATCTCTTTTCCGGTCCCCGTATCCATCACTTTCGGGTCCTTGTGCCCATCTCTTTTTCAGGTTCCCATACCTAGGGTTCCAGTACCGCTTTTAGGGTCTCTGTACCCATATTTTTTCAGGTCCCTGTACCCAGGTTCCCCGTACCCAGAGTCCCTGTACCCATTTCCTTTTGGGTCCCCGTACCCATCTCTTTTCGGGTCCCCGTACCCGATGACGTCTTGCCTTCAGGTTCTCTTAGTCACGGAGAAAATTGGGATCCATGTCTTTATCATTATTTACAATGATAATATGCAAACTACGGTTATGCCTATTTATCTTGTAAAGAACAAGTAAAGAGGGGCAGCTGTGAATACCCTGTTTTGTCTGGACTCTCCTCTTTTATTAAATATTTAATTTTTAATTTTTATTTTTCGTAAACCAAAAATAATGAAAAAATGAAAATAAATAAATTAGTAAGTTATGAAAAGATAAAAAAAGGAGGTGGTGTTTTTAGTCTTCTTCGACCCAAACTGACACATTCTTTGGAGGTTTTGGAGGTTTATTTTCCTTTTCCTCATCCCTTTCCCCCTTTTTTTTTCTCAAAGTCTTCCCCTTCATTCCCCTCCCAAACTCATAAACAAGTCCTAAGATGATCAAAACTGTAATTAAATTTTTTTTCTTTTTTATAATATAAATGGAGAAGAGGTCCAACTAATTTGGGCCATCTCTACCAAAAAAAAAACTAATCTGGGCCATACCATCATGAAGGCCTATTTCCAAGGAAGAGAACGGATCACAGTCCCGCCAAGCCACTCTTCTTCTCGACCCACCACCTCATTCCATCATCAATCCAATTAAATGCATCTAGAATTTCATTAAAAACATTAAAAATTGTATCCCTGTTCTTATTGTGATTCCAACATTCAAAAAAAAAAAAAAAAAAATTCCTTTCCCTCTGACCCAATAATGGAAAACATCCATTAATTTGACATCCATTCTTCAATCTCCGATTCATTCTCATATGGAGGCAGTGACTGAAAACCCTAGGACAAGTGGCCTCAAATACCCACCAAAAACCATCCCATCCAAATCCAGAAACCCTAACAACAAACAATCAACCCCAGTTCCCAAACCACACCAACCAAATCAATACCCATCCCACCTCACAACCCCAAATGTCTCCCCCACAGCAAGAACCCTCTGCGATCTCCTCACCCGAACATCCCCTCACGACATCGATACAGCCCTATCTTCCTCAACCATCCACCCTTCCGAGGATTGCGTCCACGAGGTCCTCAAGCTCTCTTACAACTACCCTTCTTCCGCCGTCAAGTTCTTCCGCTGGGCCGGCCGCCTCACCAAGCACTCCGCCTACGCGTGGAACTTGATGGTCGATCTGTTGGGCAAGAACCAACTCTTCGAGCCCATGTGGGACGCCATCCGCTCCATGAAGCAACAAGGCGTCCTCTCCATGCCGACATTCGTGTCCGTTTTCGAGAGTTACTGCACTGCCGGGAGGTTTAATGAGGCCGTCATGAGCTTTGATGTTATGGACAGGTACGGAATTCAGCAGGATGTCGTTGCAGTCAATTCCCTGCTTAGTGCCATGTGTCGCGAAGAGTCTCAAACCACTGCTGCTTTGGAATTCTTCGAGAAGATTAAGGGGAAGATAGCCCCCGACGGTGACACCTTCGCGATTCTGTTGGAAGGTTGGGAGAAGGAAGGCAATGCCGCCAAAGCTAAGAGCACTTTCGGGGAGATGGTGGTTCGTGTTGGCTGGAGTCAGCACAATGTGTCTGCTTATGATGCTTTCTTGATGACCTTGGTTCGTGCATTGCAGATTGACGAGGCTGTCAAGTTTCTTAAAGTGATGAAGGATCATAACTGCTTTCCAGGTTTGAAATTCTTTACCAATGCTCTTGATATTCTTATCAAGCAAAACGATTCTGTCAATGCGATACCGATGTGGGATGTAATGGTTGGTAGTGGATTAGTGCCTAACTTGATAATGTACAATGCTATGATTGGGTTGCTTTGCAACAACAGCGAGGTTGATCACGCTTTTCGGCTGCTTGATGAGATGGTCTTACAGGGTACTTTTCCTGACTCTTTGACTTATAACATGATTTTTGAATGCTTGGTGAAGAACAAAAAGGTTCGTGAAACTGAAAGGTTCTTCACTGAGATGATCAAGAATGAGTGGCCGCCGACGCTCTCTAATTGTGCTGCAGCCATCACAATGTTGTTTGATTGTGATGACCCTGAAACGGCACATGAGATTTGGAATTACTTGGTTGAAAATCATGTCAAGCCACTTGATGAAAGTGCGAACGCGTTGCTCGTTGGCCTTTGTAACATCGATAGAATGACGGATGTCAGAAGGACTGCTGAAGACATGCTGGATAAAAGGATCAGCATATATGAATCTACAATGACGAAGTTGAAGGATCCGTTCTATCGAGAGGGTAGAAGTGCAAGAGACAGATATGATAGTCTTTACAGGAGGTGGAAAGCTCGTGTAAAGTTGTAATCTAGAAAATACGTGTTTTCCTTTATGTTAATTTTTTAAACATGCAACCATTGGTATCATAGATAGGCAGGTTTTGCTTGTTCTTGACTGTCTTGGCTTTGCCTTTAAAATAGTGTTCTACCAGTGTCTTCTTTTTCACTCCATGGTAGTCTTTCCTTTTGATAATATTTTGTCCCAGTTGTCTTTCCTGTCTAATTCCTTTTCTTATCCCCATATTTATGTGAATGTGGTTATTCTTGTTCCTTTTGTCATTTGGTTTTTGTTTTCCGAGTTAATAGTTTTGAGGCTGGTAGATTCTGCTACTTGAGGTGAACATCTCATCATGAATTGTAGTTGATTTTCATGTGGTTTTTTTGAGTCAAGTATTCCTGACAAGATGACATGATATAAAAGGATTAGTATGACCAAAAAATTTGCTCAAAATATTAGCATCTGGCCATCAGTTTACGATTGTCATCCTAGCAATATCCACCCAATTTCTGGGTCATAATTTGTGGAATGGTATATCAGACAGTTACTTTTTGGGCCTTTTAATAACTAGTAAGCATGCTTAGAAAAAGCTGCAAAATGAGTTTCCTTGTTCCATGTTACTACATGGAGTTTTTTATCTATGTGGGCTTGGATGCAAGTGCCTCAGCCCTCATGATAGTAGTACTTTATCATGTTCTATTTATATCATTGCCTAGGTGTTGCAAATAGGGCCATGGTTGGTGGACCACAAGGAACACCTAACTTGGGGACTTAAACGATAAAGCTCCTTTAGTGGCGTACATGCCAGATGGATCTAATTCTCTATGGATGGAGAGATATAACTTGCTCCGACATTCTTTTTACAATAGGTGCATTATTACAGGTTTGAAAGTCACATGGAAGTCATACTGTAGGGAAATTCATTTACAAGTTTCCAATGTGGCTAGCTCCTCATGGATAACTTATATCCCTTCAATCTGATAAGATGAATACATTTTAGTATTGGATCACTTTTCTTGTGGTTACAAATGCAGCCCACTCTGCTTTATCCCCTGTTTTGCTTATAGAACTTAGGGACTCCAGCTTCAAAAATCATGGAACACACACAGTCTCTCAAATCCTCCATAGGCTGCTTCTAATTGCTTTTTCTAGTCATGGTTTGATCATCAAATAACCCAAGCAAACCATTGTCAATTCCTTTTCATTAAAATAAACACTTTTTTAATACTAGTGTTTGAGGAATGAGACTGCAGTCTAGGTGAATGAAGAGACAAAATTGTGGGTTTAATGGGTTTAATCTACTTTGTATGTGATTTTACAGAGCCCTTTGATTGATGGTTTTCATATTTGATGTCTGAGATTTAAGCAAATGATATAACTAAGTGATAACTCCATATTGATGATATAATCTGAATATGGGATTATAACCAAGTGATAACTCCATATTGATGATATAATCTGAATATGGGATTCTGTTATGGTTCAAAGAATTTTTATTTTTTTTGAAGTTCTATGAAGTGAATGAAGTTCATAAAAAAGAGCAGAAAGCTGGTCAAAATTCTCATTGATCTAGCAATCTCTTTTAAGTATGGAAGTATGGAGAGAAAAATGAGTTTAAAGAAAATTATGAGTTTCCCCCTTCATTTACAAACTATATACCTCGCTCCTTGCAGTCATACTATTTATGTATCATGCATTCACTTATGTTTAGGGACATGGAGGAGGAATTGAGGGAAAGTTATGAGAGCAATGGAGATGAAAGAGGGGCAACAATTCTCTGTGCTTGAAATGTTCAAGAAAGAAGTAGTCTAAAGTGAGTTTTTGTGTAAAATGAGCATGTAAGGATGTAATCATCCTTAATTTAATCTAGAGTGCATTGTAATGCTAACACATGAATAATCCAAGGGTGAATACACTCTTACTTACCTTGCACATAAGCTCACGTTATATGAGCCTTATCCAATTTTACAAAATTTTGAAATTTTACAAAATTTTGAGGAAGTGGAAAGAGCCTTATCCAATTTTACAAAATTTTGAGGAAGTGGAAAGAGTATACCTCGTAACAAAGATTGCAATTAAGGACAAGTCCACTGAACTTCAAAATTTCCTCTACCCCTCGTCCCAAGGTGTGTGTGCAATCGGAGCCGAGGAAGACCATAGGATAACAGTGCCACTTCGTCATTGCATTCATCACCTACATTAGACCATAACAGATGACTCAATATTTTCGTGTAAGTTCAACTCTGAATTGACACAACCATGCCAACAACTCAAAATTTATAGCAAAATCAAACTAAGTTCATAACATCAATCCAATACTAACTTTCAACATTGATATAGAAACAAAAAAGTAAATCAAAATACCAAGTCAATATTGCTTTTAAAGCACACAATGAAATCATCCATGACTACCAGACCTAAGGGTGCCAAACGAATGGATTGGATTGATTTATGTTCGGATTCTAATAGATTGTTCAAAAACAATCCACTAATCGATTTATGATCCATTAAAAATGTATTAAAAATCCAATCCATCCACGACTCATTTAATAAAAAATGTCCACTCCATCCATTAATCATTTTTTTGCGGATGGATATCCGATCTGCCCATCTAAACTACATGATATTTTAAAAACATATTTTACCATATTTTTTTTTCAAATTAGTAACATCAGCGGTTAGATTTTCTGCCGGTTAGCAACAGTCCGTCGGTTGGGTAGGCGGGCGACCAATGGTGGGTTGTGGGGCAGGTAGGAGAGCGAGGAGTCATTGGTTGATCTGTCGGGCAGGTATTAATCTGTTGGGCGGGTAGTCAGTCATCGATGGGGCAACCGTGGGCAGTCGGTTAGTCATCAATGAGGCAGCTGTGGGCGGTCGGTCAGGCGATCTATCGTCTATCAGGCATTAGGGTGGCCGTCGATTAGACATATGATCTTCGGTCGGATGGGTAGGTGATCGTCGGTCGGGGTCGCTTTGTCGGCGACTTTGTGCCAATCGGCGATCGGGAGGTCGTCGATCAATCAAGAGGGCGGTTGGTCGTTGATCGGGCAAGTAGGTGGCCAGCCATTGGTCGGTCGATCGATCGATTTGTCGGTAGGTTGGTCGGTGTGCTGTCAGGCGAGCGGGCAGGTGGCCTTCAATCGGTCAGGGAATTAGTCGAGTAACCTTGACGGGCGAGCAGGCTGTCGTCGTGCATTGATCGTGCAAGCGGCGAGTCATTCGATCGATCCAGGTGGACGATCGGTCGTCATCGCTTGGCCATCGACTCGTTGGGTGATTTAGGGTCGGCAGGGGCACTTTAGGGTTTAGTTTTCAATGATTAGATGGTTGATCGATAAGTCAGTCAGATGGCTTGTTGGTTTAGGGTTTAGACTCGGACAGTCGATCGATCTGACAATCTTGTGGTTTCGGGTTTAGGATACGATGATCAGTCGTCAGGCGGTTGGTCATCGAGTGGTCGATCATGTCATTAGTTGGTTAGGCAGTTAGTTTATGTTTGATGGTTCGACAATCGGGCGACGATCGGGAAGTTTAGGATTTAGTGTTTGGTTGTCGGTCGGTTAGTCTATCCGACTGTCTTGAGGTTTGAGGTTCAAGGTTCAACGGTCGATCCGGTGGGGGGTTCATCCAATTAGTTATGAAAAAGCTAAATGGATCGTAAATAATCCATTTTTAATTTGATTGATCCAATGGATTGAAAAGAAAAATATGGATGGATCATTATCCATCCATTAGTAAATTTGAATGGATCATTAATCATCCATTTGACCTTTTTTTATAAATGGATAGATTGGATTGGATTTACATGTGGATGGATTGGTTGGATGATGGATAAATGGATTCTTTTGCCACCCTGCGCCAGCCATTCAGTCTCTAAAGCCACCAAGCAGATCTGCCATGAAAAGACCTTAAGCCTGCGTAGCCACCTCACATTCATCTCTAGCAAGAACCACCATCAATGCCTCAGCAGCAATCACCGAACATTGGCGGACCTGTGTTGCAAAGAAGGATTTGGGTTTTGTATGGAGGTTCAATTGGCTCCATTGTGTGGTGGTGGTGGAGTCGGTTTTGGAGGAGTTGGGAACTCAAGTAGTGGTATGGCTTGTCGAGGGGGGAGATCATCTGGCAGTGGGCAAGATGAAGGGTCAGCGATGTGGTTCATGGATGCTCATGATTTGGTCTCGTGTTCTCTATCTCCACCATGGTCATGGTGAGGAGAGGGACACAGCAATGACAACTGCTGTTTTTACTGGCATGAGGGTGCATTTCACTCATGGCTATGCCTCTATTGTTCACACGACTGTGTCTTGAAGCATTTGAAACATTAGAGCTGCAGTCTCTAACGAGATGAGGTACATTTTTAACTCAATGAGCTGTGCTCCTATTGACACTAGCAATCTTTGTCTATGTCCACAACCTAGTCATATGTTCGATGGCAATTCTCAAGTGTTCATTTGTTTTCTATTTGTCTTTTTTCGATTTTAACTGCATGAGAATCGTTGTGCATTAGTGCACCATTGACCACCCTCCGCACCTTAAACGGACCCAAGTTTAATCATGATTATATCCTTGAGTAGTGGAAAACAAACCATTAAAGTAGAAGTTGTTTTTGGAAGTTTCCATGCCTACCACATTCGAATAGTGGGTTCAAACAGATCACTGTTGGTGAAAAGGTATCCTGCTTTTTCTAATATCCCATTCTCTCCCTTTTCTTTTCTGCCCGTAGTGCATTCATCTTTCAAACATTTTGTCATGCTCCGGAAAGATGAGCTGATGTCTTAATGCAAATTCTGCATATGTTTGCTTTTTTAAAAAACAATTGATGTGGTTTAAATTTACTCGGTTGTTGAGAAGGCTTTTGTAGTTTAGGATTATGGTTGTAGTTATAGTTCTCTTTTCATATCTCATAATAAAAACTTATCTTTGATGCGTCCCACATTCATGTGTATGCGGGGAACGTTCGACAAGTTGAGTGTGTGTTGCATTTCAGGACTTCTTTTGGTTGACTACTGATCTGCAATTCATCTTTTTCCTTCACTGAGCTTATTTACACTGTGTGCTTGGAAGAGGAAATATGTTACAAGTCCTTATTGTATTTTGGTTGCCAAAAGTTTAGGGTGAAGGAAGGCTACCCCATTCTCAATCCAGCTTCAGTGAGGGCTTACAATGGTATTTACTATTTACAGATTACCTACCAATGTACTAGGATATGCTCCTCCAGTCCTCCTCACACATTGATAGTGCTGAACCTTTTTTAAATATTATATGATTTGAGAAAAAGCACAAATTATGGAAGCAAAACTTTAGCACAAATCAATTCTGTTATTCTGCAATTTACCTTTCTATCGTTATATAAGAAATATCAATTATTTAGTTTGTATATGGTACAGGAAAATAAATCACAACTTAAAAGTGACATGTAAACCTATTATTCACTTAAAAGTGACATGTAAACCCATTATTCTTGATGCTATAGTTAATTCTGAAAATATTTCTCTAATGTATAGAGAATTGTATACAAGGTTGAAGCAAGATATCTATTAGCTATTTATGTACCAACTATAGTGATGTGGATTTAATAAAAAGTTCAAAATATTGTCTATGTATCAGTAAACCATTAGTTATTGCATTTGCAACACATATCTAATGCATTTTGATGGACGTTCTTTAGAAGCATAATCTCTAGTGAGAGGACCATTTGTTGAATCTTTGAAACATTTTTAGTTTGTTTTAAATATCTGTTAAAAAAGTTAGAGCATTCAAAATTCACTGTAATCATACGTTCTAGAACTCTGATTATTAAATAACACTTGGTCAACAATGCAGAAGTCTAACATGAATCTTTGTTACTTTATCAGATGTTGATGTTTATATTTGAGTAATGCTATATATACCAATTTTCTTTGATGAACCCTGTCCTTGTGATTGTATCACCCAGCACAGGACACCAATTGAAATTCTGCTGGGCTGCTTCCTTAGGATGCTCCATATTGAGGGATGTGTAAGTTTTAGTTGGTGTGTTGGTTTTTGAAATAGTCAATACAATGGTATCATTTGACTCATGTAGCTGATCCCCATAGTTGGAAATGGCTTTTGTTGTTGTTGTTATTGGTAGGTAGCCTAATTGTTATGTTCTTCATTTTTTCCGTATTAGGTTTTGGGTACACATGAAAAGAAGGCCAAAGTTATTAGATTTCTATTTACAAAGAAAGAAACAAAATGTAGGGAAAAAGTTAGATTAGGAAGCATGACAGAATTAGGGCGACAAGATATTATAGTCCCTCACCCGGCTCCAAATGAATAGAAAAAAATGTGCAAGAGTGAGTGTGGGGAAACAATGGCAGGATTTAGCAACAGTCCTTTGTCTCTGTTTATTTTACTTTTGTTTAACTATCCTTTGTATCTTTTAGTTTCAAATACTGTTGAGAATCATCTATGAGATTGCATTGCAAAGTTCAGGCACCCGCAGTAGTCATCACAAAGAATTGGCCTGGCTAACTGTTGGTGTTAGTAGAACTCTTAATTTTTGTGTTTTCTCAACGTGTTTCTGTTTGTATATATTGTGAGCAATGTATGCAAATTTGTGATCCTAATTTTATGTTACAACTGTTTCATTTGATAAATTTTTTTGTGATTTAGTTTGCTCTATTCCCTTTCCAGTATCAATGTTTCAAAAATGTTGTATATACAGACACCAGACAACATGGTCAATCAGTTTACAAATCATGGTTAATGGTGTCTCGGTGTATGGATGACAAATTGGTTAATGTTGGATTTATGGCTAATGATATACAAACTTAACTTTGATTTATGTTTTCAAAATCCTAGATGTTCAAATATCATGAAATGTTGAGTGTTGGTACTGTTATGATTCTATTACTATCCATATATACTTAACAAAGAAGGTCCAACAAGAGGCAACACTATTTCGTAACGTGCTCAGTTTATCTTGATTGTATTTAACCTTTGCGATTAAGTTTCTGATAATTATCTGTTTTGGTTGACCAATTTACTTTCAACAGCCTTGAGGCCTATCCTAACCCTGGTGAGCCCTCGGGATCCAACTCACCTAAACTTTCGTTGAGGGGAAAAAAAAAAGGCATCTGCTCAATATCCCTGTCTCTGCTTTTGCTTTGTTTTCATGTTACTTCCCGGTGTTGCTATTCCTGCAATGTACTTGCGTCTGTATATGTCTGTTATAATAGCCAGAATATGTATGTACAAACAGTAATGGTACTGATACTTAAATTCAGATACAAGTCATTAAAAAACATTTTAGGTCGTTCATCAACTGTTTTTGAATAGTCTAGATTGTAATATGTGCAACTATTGTTTTCCATGTATAAAACATGTAATTGTGATATATTTTCCATTAACCTGATGCCCAGCAAACCGCCATTGTTTGAGTTTGTCTTTCAATTATTGGACAGGTAACATAATACCTTTGAGTTTCAGGATCTCGAGGGCTGCTGTTAAATTTCTTTTTCATTTCATACATAGCATTCTCGGTTCCTTACAAAATCAATTTAATAACTGTCTGGGTCTTGAAAATTGTTTTACACGAGTATGTATTAAATGATAACTTGCCATCTAAACCGAAAATTTTCATGATTAAAGCACTATTCTTGCTGCTGGCGCCTTATTAAGGCTTCTTGCTGGGACTTGTTTTCCTCTCAACCTTTAGCATGGAGCAAATTCGAACAGAACAAGCTTCCCATAATTTTCTTTAATCTTCAAATAAAAAATGAGTCACGAAAATGTCACCTTACTAACTATACAAAATTTCCCACCCGAGTGTTCAGTATTTTCGTTGTCATTACTGGTGTTATGTGCATATACAACTTCAAAGTGGATTGTAATTTTACCTAAACTTTAGGTTTATTTTGTATACCAAATTTATAAAATTTAAATAATTATAATGTATTCAAGCATTGGATACTTCCATTTCCACTTTGCTTGAAATTTATATTATATGTTAGCATGTTAGTTTAATTTTCAAATAACTTGAGCTAATTAAAAGTCAAAGGGAGTTAATATAAAATTTATAAGTATGACATATGGGAAACATACTTCAACTCAATAGATTAATTTTTTTTCCTATAAAAAATAGTTATTATATGATGATTGTGATTCACAGGTGTTAAACTATGAGTTTGGGCCTACTTGGACATAAGGACAGAATTACTATGCACGAAGGGTAAAGGTGATGTAGGACTGTAGGAGTTAGAATTGAAGAATAGCGGAGATTCTATTAGAATTAGCTATGCAAGTTTGGTATTTCACCTTTTATAGATAAAATAATAGCGAAGATTCTATTAGAAGCGTTTGCCATATAAGAAATATATGCGAACAAGACCAAATGCTTTAAAGCCTAGGAAAGGAAGGTACCAAAACCTTCACACCAATCAGAATTAAAGAATCCCAATTTAGTTCCATGATTTGCCGTTCAGTTTGTTTTTTATTTTTTTTTCAATTGATATATTTATAAGTTTTAATTATAAAAATGTTTTTTTTGTTTCTTGTTTTTCAACTTTTATAAAAATCTAAAAATGAGAAACTAAAAATAATGGAGTGAATTATATGAAATTACGAGCAGCTAAAAAGTTTGTCCTCATATTAAGAATTAAAAAAAAAAAAAATGTCCCCCAAATTATAAAGTTCGTCATGTTAGTTCAATTTGTCTACATTTATCAATCTGGGGATCATGACATAATACGTATTTTTATTTTGAAGGAAGTTTTTACCTATTTTTTAACGTGGGGACCAACTTGCTATCGCCTCTAATTTCAGATATAAAAATAATGATTCACTAAAAAAAATAATGGGAGATTACATGTGAAAATATATATCTTACATTAAATGAAAATAGCAGAAACATGTAACATCATCTAAGATTCTCAAGCCAAACTCCTCTTTCCTTCCCACAAGATAAACTTGTCAAGAAAAAGCACAAAGCATGTTCCTGTCTCTCAATCTTCATGCCGTCGCATAGTGAGCACCACCACCATCACCACCATCCCTATGGCTCCAATATTCAAGAGAAAACTGCCAGCCGGTCGAAACGACCGGACCAACCCCTTAATCTGGGTAGCAGCAGTTCTGTGCACCATCATAGCCATAGCAGTGGTAGTTGCAGGCATAGTAGTATTCATTGCTTACTTGGTGATCCACCCAAGGGTACCCATCATAAGCATCACCAATGCTCATCTAGACCTTCTAAGAAATGACTATGCTGGTCTTCTCCAAACCCAGCTCACCATTGTGATGAGGGCACATAATGGGAATGCCAAGGCTCATGCAACATTTTCTTACATAAATTTCAACATTAGTTACCAAGGCCAAGATATTGCAGTGCTTGTTGCTGACCCATTTGAGGTTCCCAAAAACAGTTCAAAAGATCTCAACTATGTTGTTCAATCATCTTCTATACCATTGACTCCTGATCAGATGGAGAAAGTGGATGATTCTTGGAAAAGGAATGAGATTAGTTTTGATTTCAAGGGAAGTGCTAGGACACAGTGGAGGGTAGGGCCTTTAGGCTCTGTTAAGTTCTTGGCACGTCTTAATTGTGAAATCAAGTTCCACCCTTTGAATGGGACTTACATTCCCTCAAGGTGCTCCTCCAAATCAAAATGATTCTTTCTTCCATTTTGGACAAGCTCTTTTTACATATTTTTAGTTTCACCTCCTCTTCTTCACTCTGTAATTTATGTTCAACTTCCATATTTTGTTTTTCTTTCTTATCAATATATATTTCCAGGTAATAAATTTTAGTATCTTTTAGATTTTTGCTTTTGAGGAGATATTTTAATTGACCCTGTATTCTCTCACCTTACTTCTTACATGTACGTTTTTATATTATTTTTAATATTTAGTTAATGATTTATAAAATCATGTTTTTTTTTTTTTTGAACAAAAATAGGTATGCATGATTAATAAGTCTTATTTATGTGATTAACTACGAATTTTTAAATCATTAACCATATATAAAAATGTAGTGTAAGATGTTAATTTTTAAATTTCATGCTAAATGTTTCAGCATACATGTATCCTCAAGAAGCTCTTTTTTTTTAGGGAGCTTATAACTTTATTAGTAGTAGTTAATAGTATTCATATTCTGTGCATGCAACAAGTTTATCAAATTTGCTTTGTTTGCTGCAACCCCTTGTTCTTTCATCACTAATTTTAGTTCTTGACACCTTGTAGCTACCAACATAGAGAAATAGGAAAAATTCAAAGAAAGCAAGTTTAAAGAAAAAGAAAATAACTTTTTACGTGACAGAGTCGGAAAGTAAGGATAAGATTTGCAGACACTGCAGAATTTATCTTTTGTTATGGCTTGCAAGTGTTCATTTCAACCACTGCTAAACAAACCCAGAAAAAGCCAATCACATGAAAAGGTCTCAAAGATTTTACACCTGTACTTCTTTTGGCACCTTTATAATTTCGAGCCTTGTAAGTTTTACGTTTGGCACTATCTATCTTTGTTGTTAAGTTTTAAGAGCGTAATGGTAACACCTTTTATTCTTTTTTGTTTAATCTATTGGATACAATATATACGTAACGCACTAACCATCTATATATAGGCCCAATTCTGTTCAATAGGGCATTCGGGTTGGGCGGGTTGCAGGTGGGTCGGTTGGGTTGGGGCGGGTTGTATCCTTAAACTTTTTTGGGCCCAATAAATTTTCGGGACACAAAATGTGAGAAGGCCCAATAATATTTTTAGGGTTTTGGCTTCTCTTCCATAAATCAGAAACTGGTGGCAGAGACCAAAGAGAAAAGGGGCGAGAGAGAGAGATGAGGAGCTCCATCGTGTTCTTCCGTTGGCGGCTTTGACGACCGATCTACAGTGTGACGAACTTGACGGTGACGGGGGAAGGAGGCACCGGATCTGTCTTAGCATTGACGCACCACACCACACCATACCACACCACTTAGTTTCGGCCCAGCTTGGTTCAAAAACCTTGTAGATCAGCGAAACGACAGAGGAACTATGATGCGTCTCGTAGTGATTGTCACGCGAACAAGCGGCGACGGTGGCTCCGCTGCGGTGGACAAGGGGCAGCAACACGGATGACGGTAATTGCAGTGTTTATTACTTGGGCTGTGATTTTCCGCCTCAAATGAAGTGTTTCTGAGTTCTGACTTCCATCTGGGTTTGTCTCTCTGTATAAAAATCACCCCTTTCTTCCTTGATTTGTCGGGTTGGTCACTGACGAAAAAAAAAATGAGACCCGAGTCCGACCATTCCCACCCAAGTGAAACTGATTATGCAACACATTGACCCGACGACCTTACTACCCGTCTGCACACTTATTTTTTGAACGGATATTTCGGGTTTAGTTCGGGTGTCAGATCTTTGTCCAGCCCTAACGAGAATGTCCAATTACTAATGCTTTGTGACCAACATCAACAAAAAAGTCACTCCAGATCAATGTTATTAAAACCGAACCGATATTCGACTCGGTCGAGTACTGGGTTGAGTCGGTTCAAAAGCGTAGTTGTGTAGCAGCTAGGCAAATACTATCAGGTAGCAGGTTTGACACCCTCCCACTACACTTTCGGAGAAATTATGGATGATTTTGTCCCGCAGCGACGCGGGTGTAGGAGCGAAGAGGATGACTCGTGTGGTTCATCCGAGTCGGGTTAGCCGGTTCAGTCCCGTCATTTGATGATGTCACTATCGGTTTATAGCATATCCGGTTTGATATGTTGATAGGTCCTGTTTCCAATTGAACCCATCTCAACGGTCGGGTCCGAGTTTAATAACACTATTGTAAATGTTGATGCGCCTTAATTGAATATATTATTGTTTTGACTCAAGCTACTTTTAATGTCCTTAGCCTCCAATTGAGAATAAGTAATGATAAATGAACACATTTTTAGGACATCAAGTATAGACATCATTGGTGGTGGGTAGTTTTCAAATACTAAATACATGTGATGAGAGACAAAAAATAATAAACAAGTATATATATATATATATATATATATATATATATATATATTGGATACTAAAAGTGTGTTTATTTATCATTTTCTAGGTAAATGACCGAACAAAATGCATCCATTTAAACCAAACAATTTAAATACATTTTTGGTGCATGTAAAGTTCATTCTTACAATCTCAAAATTTTAGTAAATATTTTCTATCGCCATCTTTCTTGATTAATTACTAACGTGAATGGTTAATAACTTTTTATTCCAACTGTAATTAATACAATTTTTTTAGAATTTCGTCTCTATAATCTCAAAATTTTTAAAATAATATTTATTATCACTTGTCTTTATTAACTACTGACATGACAAATCGAATGTCATATTAATCATATCATGTCTATATCATGCGGATGATTAATAATTTTTATGTCAACTGTAATTAAAATTATTTTAATATTATAACTTTTTCTAATTAATTTTAAATATTAGATAAAACACCCTGTGAAATGTTGAAATAATATCCTTCTGACTTGAATTTCCTCAAAAGGGTTGTTTTGAATTCTATGATACTTATTACTAGTAAATGAAATATTCATTGTTCATGCTTTAATTGCATCGGCTACTATACTAGTTTGGTTATACATCGGGGCGGAGCATGGATTTCAATGGGAGGGGATCCACGACCAAGTATATATAATAAAATTAAAAATAAAAATTAATCGGCATATAGAAGTAAATTATAAGCTAAAATACACTTTTAATCCGTCAGAAAACTAACAGAACTTGCCACGTGGCATGCCCATCTGTACCACAAATATTTTAAAAAAAAAATGATTTATTTTAATATTTAATATATTATTAAAAGTTACTGTGTGCAGGTCATGTGAGCTCATCTTCCTTCTTGCAATTCACCGGACTCTGGATCGCGAAACTGAAAAAACAAGAATGTTAAAGGGTTTTGAAAATCAAATAACTAATTGTTGGAATATTAGTTCACGATTGAATACAGTAAAAAACGCATTCTAATTGTTGGTGCTTGATCTGTCATTGCTTTCCCAACACCAAATCATTTGCTACTGGGAGGAACCAAGTTGACTGGTAGGGAGACGTTTCTCACCCCGATAGCTGCACTCCAGTTTTTCTTTGTTTTCTTTTTTGATAAAAGATAGCTGCACTCCAATAAAATGAATCAAAGAATTCCTATTTCATATCTTGTATTTTCATGGATACTATAGAAAACAACATCGAAAATAACAAAAAAGAAAAAAGAAAGAGAAGATGAAGGAGAGAAGAACTTTAAAGGTGAAGAAATGGATCGAGAATTAGAATTAGATTTTAGAAGGACTAGCAGTCTTAAAGGGTTTCTCGATAGCCCTATTCATGGAGATGAAGTCCAATTTGGTGGAATGGGAATCAAGTTGGGGCTGGTGTTGGGAGTAGGGTTAGGGTTAGGAATGGGGTTGAAGGAAAGGGAAGGGTCAGGTACTAATCCAGATTCGGTCAGGGAAGTTGACGAAGGGGATGCCAAGGGAAGAGGCGTTCTCGAAATACTCCAGATTCAATTTCTCGATTCAGAGTCTGGGTAATTGCAAGGAGGAAGACGAGCTCACCTGATCTGCACGTGACAACCTTTTAATAATATACTAAATACTAAAATAAATTGTTATTAACATTTTTTAAATATTATCTTTTATTTTTTAAATATTTTTGGTACAGCTGGGATGCCACATGGCAAGTTCTATTAGTTTTCTGACAAAAACTTAACAGAGGGTCGAATTTTGCAATGTTGAAAAACTATGAGGATTAATTTGCCAAAAAAAAGTTGAGCGACCATTTTCACCAAAGTGAAAAACTTGAGATACTAAAAGTGCATTTTAGCCTAAATTATATAGAACGAATTTGATATATAATTGGAATTTAATTGGTATGTACTCATAGTGTAAAGATTTTTTACACTGTCAATCAATAATAAATTTACATATCATAAAAAAAATATTTTATTCTTATCCTAACTACCTTAAAAGTCATTCATATCATGATTTTTGATTAGCTGATAATGTAAAAAGTTTTACATTAACGATACATATCAATTAAACTCGTATAATTAACAACTTAACATAATATAAATTACTCAAACAAATTTATAGTTAACTTAAAAGTTAGACAGAAATTGCACTTAGACATATGTGTGTGTGGACTCGAGGGAGGCCATTGCAACCTTCAGCCTCCCCCTTCCCCTACCCCTGGTTATACATCGAATAGATGTAAAAATAGCCTTTTTGAACAGAGACTTGAATGAAGAAATTTATATGACACAACATGAAGGTTTTGTGACAATCGGTCAAGCTGTAGACTTCAAAAGTCTTTGTATAGTTTAAAGCAGGCACGAAAACAATGATGCGTTAACTTTTTGAACATGCTTAGACGTGATGAATGAAACTAAGAGAATTCTATGTTCCGGATTTAAAATGAAGGATCTAAGAGAAGCTGATGTAATTTTGGGAATTAAATATAAAAGAACAGAAAATCGTTTTTCTCTAAATAAACCGCACTATATTGAAAATTTGTTAAAAAAAATTAATAGCTTTGATGTGGTACATGTTAGAACTCCCTGTGATCCTAGTGTACAATGTGAAAAAGAATACCAATAAAATGAGTATATCTCAATCTAAATATGTAAACATTATTGGTAGTGTTATGTTTCTTATGAATTATACTAGGCATGATATTGTATATGAGGTTCGTAGATTGAGTCATTATACTCACAATCCTAGTGGTGAATATTGGAATGCACTACGACGTATTTTAAAACATTTGAAAGGTACTAATGATGGGAGTTTGCATTTTTCTAAATTTCCTGTTGTGTTAGAAGGTTTTTGTTATGCAAATTGGCACTACAACAAAATCGGGAATTTATAGCATCTATTTTTGGCATTCAATAGCGTTTTCAGGTGCTATCTATGTTGGTGCTATAGAAGATGACACCCAAAGATATCGCTTTCGAAACATTATCGAAGATTAAACTACAACAACGCGTTTTCAGGAGACGTTGTTGTAGTTTACAAAAGAACATAACACCTCGTCAACGCTATCTTAGTTTGGACCTAACATAGTGCTTTTTCAGGGCGACGCTATCTAACATAGTGGTTACTAATGAAACGTCATCTATATTTGTGGACTAAGATAGTGCTTCTTGTAAAAATATTTTACTTTATTATTTTTGAAAGGACGTTATTTAAATGAAGTACCAAAGATCTTTTTTAAATTTTTAAATTAAATTTTTTTTAAAGTGAACATTTTGTTATTTGATATTTAAAAAAAAAGTGCTCCCTTTTAAGCATGGCTGTGCTTACTGGAGTGTGACCATACTGTCTGGGCAGATTTGGTTAAGGCTCTGAGCCAAACACTCCCTAAAACACTCATAGTCAATCCTAGGGTCCTCGACTAAACCATTTGGCATATACCTCACATCTCAAACTAAAACCATGTTTTATGAAATAGTTTGGGGAATTAAGCCATTAATTTCAAGGATTATTAACAAGTCCAAATTTAACCAATTAGAGTCTTATTAACATAACGCATTCGTCATCACACTAGCATGCATTCAACAATAGCATAAACAGTATCATCAACCAACATTATTAATGGCATAAACAACATATCAACCAAACAAATAATCATGGCATAAACGTCATTAAAGCATTCATGAATAAACATGCCAACAACAAATAAACATAGACTGGAACATGTGACAAACATCAATTTAACAGTTAACAACCAACGGGGTCATGGGGACCCTTCATCTTACACTAACCCCTTGCCTACATGTTCATAGTATCCTTCCCCCCATACCTGGTATGAAGATTTAACTACGATTATGCTTGAGTGAATCTTATGCGTGGCTCCCTCGAACGGCTCGACGAGTTCCCCAAGCCTTGGTCAAAACGTTAAAAGGGAAACCATTAATCCCCAATTCAAGAAGAAGAAATGAGATTAACAAAAAGGTATGACAAGGTGCACGAATTCTACCTAGTTTAGAGATCCAAACAGCAAATACAATGAACACGTGTTCGCAATGGTGTTCCTGAATTGAAGAACGGTGGAAAACGATGAACGGAATGGTCCCTAGAGAGAGTTTTTAGAGAAAAGTGATGAGAACACAAAGAGAAAGGTGGGAGGTAGTTTCTGACTGTTAGAGTCGTGTAAACTAGGGTTTAGGTCGTGATTTAGAGGTTTAAAATGAATTAGGGTGCAACTGGGCCGAAACAGAAGCCCCTGACTCTTAAGCAGGGATCAGAAAACTTAGGTCGGGCGGATTCTGCAGAAATTTAGAACGTGAATTTTTCTGCACTTTAGGTCGGACTCATAAAACTTAGGCCGGGCGCAGACTCTTATGTAGGGCTCAGAAAACTTAGGCTGAGCGGATTTTGCAGAAATTTAGAACGTGAGTTTTTCTACTCTTTGAGCCCGGCGAACCTACTTGCGTCGGGCAAATCCCAGCAGACCAGAATTGACTATTAAGACCCTCTCAAAGGCTAAACTACCCTTAACATACACATATGCATAATGATCAAACATATCAAACATATAACAACATATATATGCCAAAACTAACACATATAAACAAAAGGGTGAATTTTGGGGTGTTACACCCTCAAGTTGGAGCACATAGGTTTGAATGCCCAACTTGCGGAGTAAGCATTCAAACTATCATCTGCTCAATGCTTTTGTAAAGATGTGAGCCACTTGTGTATTGGCTGTGACATATCTAGAATGAACCATCAGGAAAGAGACCTACAAGTTAGAGGTCAACTTGCCCAATATGAATCACACCAAGCATACAACTACAAATCACAATGTGACCACAACATAATTCCTTATCAGAATTTCCTTTCAAGTAGCATACCACACGCAAGGTAGCCTCCAAATGCTTCTCTCAAGATTGTTGCATAAATTGTGCTAGGACATGCACACAGTAGGATAATTCTGGATGTGCTGCTGCAAGGTAGATAAGTCTTCCCACCAAACGTCCGTAGAGCTCGAGATCAGATAAATAAGGTCCATGTGCCAAAGCTAGATTATGGTTTTTCTCCATTGGAAAAGATGCAGGATTTGCCCTAAGCAGACCAGCCTCAGAGACAATGTGCAATGCATACTTGCGTTGACACAAGAAAATCCCTTATGGACTACGGGCCACTTCAATGCCCCCAAGTCTTTTATATGAAAGCAGTCATTCAAATATTTCTTGAAGAGTTGGATAACTATGGGATCATTACCTAACACAATGATATCAACAACATAGACAAGAACATTAATCTACACCTTGCCTTGGCGAAGAGTGAAAAGAGAGTAGTCCGAGTATAATTGTCTAAATCCTAGGTCTTAAAGGTAGCAACCAACTTTGCAAACCAACACTCAGGTGCGTGTCTCAAACCATACAATGATTTTTTCAAGCAACAAACCAGTCCCAGTTTGCCCGATGTAACACCCCGGTTTTTACCATTTTTCAGTATCGGTAAAATATATCTGTTTATATTTTTTTTATTGGAATGATAATTATTTGGACATTAAGTTTTGTTTATTTTATGACACTTAATTTTGAGTAGTTTTATTTACTCTTTTAAAATTATTTTATTGAGTGCGTTAACACTGCCTTATTTCAGTGTATACACGATTACAATATAATAATATTATGTTATTGGCACTATTAATATTTGTTTAGAAAAAATATTTTAAATAATGATTTAAAGAAATTTACTTTGCGATTTTACTCTAATTAATTTTAGATTTGAAAATAAATTTGTTTAGTGTTAACTGGAGATTTATTTTGAATCACTGATTTTTTTGGTTGATAAATTCAATCACCAATCTTTACTTTATTTTGAATTTTGAAATTATATATTTGTCACTCATTAATTTTAGATCCAAGGATAAATATTAGTTTTTTTTTCAATACTCAATTTCAACCGCACATTCTACCTATTACTGACTAAAAGAAAAAGAAAATTAAATTTTCCTCCTTATCTCCCCTCTATTTCACGCGTACGTACAACCCCCACCTCTTTTCTTTTTTCTTCTACTTCCTTTCTTCTTCAACATTAGAACATAACACTCTTCCTCTTCCCTCTCCATAACTTCATCTTCTTCTTCCTTACTACTCCAGAACGTGTCGCCGCCCCTGCACCGTCGCCGGAGCCGCGCGACCACCGCCGCTCGAGGAGGAAGACCACACCATGTGTTCCAAGCTGTGCGAACGCCTTCCGCCGTGTGAAAAGCGTCTCCACCGCGCGAAACACGCCTATGCCGCGGATAAAGGTGGTTTCCACCTCCTTTTGCCTCTTGAAACCTCTATTTCTTCTTCCTTGAGGCTTATCCCTTTCTCTTTTTGACATAGGCCCAGGCGGTAGAGCCAAGGTAACTAAAATAAACAATTCTCAATTTTTTGATCGCCCAAATTTTGTATTCCACCTCTAAGGGTCAGAATCTTGCTCGGCTGTCCTGTTAAACCAGAGGGCCATCGCTGCTAGTCTGCTACTGTCGCATCGTCGGAGTCGTTGCTGCCGCTGCACCTATGCATGGTCGTCGTTTCCTCTCCTCTTCACCTATAGTGAGTATTTTACCCCTAATCTCTTCTAGTTGAAAAATCCCCAAATTGATTTTGAAAACTCTAACCCTAGCTCTTTGATTTCATACTTAATTTGAAATTACAACTTGTTTTATGCAATTGGGACTATGAATTGGTGTTTCCCTAAACCAATTTCATTATTCTTTAGTTGGAATGAGTTTTCCCCAATCTATGTTATGAACCCTAAAGTCCCAATTTTATTTTATTTGAAATTGGTTATGTTTTTGTGAAATTAACTATGTATCTATGTAATTGGGAATGTTAATTTATGTTAAGACAAAATAATTTCGTAGTTCTGTAATCAAATCAATTTCCCCCAATTTTTGGTGATGAAAATTATTGTCCTAAATCTGATTGTTTATTGAAGTTGGTTCTATTTTGTGAAATTAAGTGATTAAATCAACTTAGAGCAAGTGTTTAATGATGAATGATTGACTGTTAGATTTATCTGATTGTTTGAAATATTTTGACTCCCTTTCCGGGATGTTTTCATGGTTGTGGTTGCTTGGGGGAAACATGTGACACCCGGTGCTGACGAGGGCGGGGAGTGGTCACCAGTGCGAGAAGGTGTAACAACCTGATTTTAATTATGTTGTTCAACCGGTTAAAATATAATTAATTATATTTTAAACTGGGAGTTAAAAAGTGTTTTTCAATAAAACAAAATCATATTCACAGTCTACTTTATGGTAGAGGATTACGGTAAAATTTTCGGTTGAAAATTCAGATGAAAGCCGGTCTGCATTTTCACTGTCGGTACTAGTTTACTGTGCAGAAAACCTAATTTTGACCCGTTAACGTGATATTTAGTGTTTTTATTATGTTCCCTTCAACTTTGGTTATTTTTAAAGTTTTTGTTCAAAAATAAAATAAAATATTTTATTCAGGCGAAAACGTCGGAAGAATTACGATCGGAAATGCAACCGGGTACGAAATTGAGCAGAATAGGAGACATAAAAGGCATGAGGTGAGAGGAGGGAGTGAGGTGACTCACTAGAGGTATGGCCTAAGCTACCTCCTAAAAAGTGGTCATGATGGACTTTTTGAAATATATCATATTATATTCTAAAAACCTGTTTTTCTCTTTCCTCTTCAACCAAACAAGTCTTAAAGACAAAACTTGCTCTCCAAGCTCATCCACTCTCCAAAATTTCGTGCTCCCCTCTCCCTCCTCTATATAATCATAACTCATCTTCATTCTCTCATTTTCTTCCTCCATCTTCATACTTCTTCAACTTCTTCCATTTCTTCTTTTTTCAAACACTTAAAGCTTCCATTTTTATTAGTCTTTTCCACTTGAGGTCTTCATTAAAGTTCTTCCTTATACTAAGGGCAATGCTCTCATATGAATCTTTTTTCAATTTTCATCTTTTATTTCTTAGTTTGCTTTATGTGTTCTTTATATGCTTTAAACTTCTAAAATCTCTCTAAAATGGTAGAAAACTCCTTTTGAGTTGAAACCACTTTCTATAGTCTTGTATTAACTTATATTTCACATACTAAGAGGTTGTGTAAAACAAAAATATCTACCTATCTCTACCAATGAAGGTCGAATGCTTGCATTTGTGACCTAGGAAGTTTTTGTTTCAACTTTTGGAATATGATCATGTGTTTGAGTTTCTAACTATACATTGATCTTAAATCTATAAATCTTGGAAGTTTTGATAGCTTGTTCCTATGATGACTGAAAATATGAATAAGTAAGCCTATGATACTATGTTTCAACTTTCCAAGTATGATCATGGATTTAGAACTCTTAATACCTTGTGATTCTAAACCTAAGAGTTATTGTTAAACAAAGAATATTTTTCCTCATTATCCTATGATGGCCAAAACTTACTGTTTAGGTACTAGGATGTTTGAGTTTTTATTTTTCCAAAATGATCATGGACTTAAGCTGCATTAGATATTTGGATGCTAAGTCTAAGAGATTGGAAACTTTAAGGATTTATAACTTGTTTATTTATGTTATTAAAGCTGGGATGTATTACTTTCATTTTTCCAAGATGATCATGGACTTGAGCTCCATAAGATAATTGGATGCTAAGTCTAAGAGATTGGAATGTTTAAGTTGCCATTATTTTCCAAAATGATCATGGACTTGAGCTCCATAAGATATTTAATTTGGATACTAAGTCTAAGAGATTGAAAAGTTTAAGGATTTCTAACTTGTTTATTCTATGTTATTAAAGCTAGGATGTATTACTTTCATTTTTCCAAGATGATCATGGACTTGAGCTCCGTAAGATATTTGGATGTTAAGTCTAAGAGATTGGAATGTTTAAATTTCCATTGTTTTCCAAAATGATCATGGACTTGAGCTCCATAAGATATTTGGATGCTAAGTCTAAGAGATTGGAAAGTTTAAAGATTTCTAACCTATAAATCCTATGAAGGCCGAACCTAGAAGGTTATGGACCTAGGATACTTTGTTCTTATTTTTTTCCAAAATGATCATGGTTTTGAGCTCCTTAATACATATGGATGCTAAACCTAAGAGATTGGAAAGTTTAGTGAATGATAGCCTATTTTACTAGCCTTGGCCGAATACCCTAAGTTTATAACTAAGTGGGATTTTAATTCAACTTTGTTAAGTGAGCATTGTTTATGAACTCCTAACACTTAAGGATCATAAATCCACGAGTTGTATAATTTTCAGGAATCTCTAACCCTAAGAACTAGTATTGGCCGAACCTATACCTTGTGGTTTAGTGTTCTTGTTTGATTTTAACTTGTGATTTTGTGTTCATAACCTTAGACTTCCATCGCGAAGGAAACGAGGACATTCGTGGTATACCTCTTCGAGCATCTAATCTCCTCACCTTCACAAAAGGTGGAGTTAGTACTTTGTGGCGTGACAACGAGGAGCTTCGAGTTCGGGAGTTCGGTGATAACCCAGGTGGGGGAAAGAACCAACCTATCATCGGAATGGATAAGTAGTAGATTATATAATAATTGTGTAGGCCAACCTAAACCCTACTAGTAGTCGAGTAATCGACAAGATCAAAATCACATTGGAAATCTTTTCTGAAAAACCAATGGCGATTCGAGGATTGTAGGTTTATTGACATTAGGTTGATCTTTATATTGTTGATGGTTGATTTGATTTTATTACCTTTATTGAATTGATTTTGTGCTATGTTGGTAATATGGGAATATTTTGATTGATATTGTGTTATGCATGATCTACGTGGTTTTTATTATTATGCTTAGTGGATTTTAAGCAAAGATATATATGTTGTCTAAGAGATGATTGTTTTGGGTGTGAGGATAATGATGATTTAGAAGTGCCTAACTTAGATGAGGAATGTTAAAGAGGTGTTATGACATAGAATATGTGTCAAGTTCTAATGGAAGGTTAAGGCACTAAGATGTTGTTAAAACGGGTTGGTGAGATTCAAGTATAGGTGTTGTTGTCCACAGCCGTGTATTGGTAATATAATACATAAAGACAAAATTGTATTGGTAATATAATACGCAAGGACATTTGTGTATTGGTAATATAATATACCGTGTATTGGTAATATAATACACGTAAAACACTTTTGTGTATTGGTAATATAATACACCGTGTATTGGTAATATAATACACGTAAACCACTTCTGTGTATTGGTAATATAATACACCGTGTATTGGTAATATAATACACGTAAAATCAAGAGTTATCGCGAGACCACTTCCACCTTAACGGGAATGGAGGTGGAACACCTTAACGGTAATGGAGGTGTGCACTAGGTGGAACATCCTAATGGGAATGAGGGTATGCCCCGATGCAAATGAGGGATGGTGACAGGAGTGGTAGTGGCCACGATAACGTAAAGACATGGTGACAGGATTATAGAGGTTACGTTAAAATAACGTGTTAGCCAGTGCGTCTCGTGAGGCGTATTTTTATTATGTTTTCCGCTGTTTAACTTTTTGTCTAAGTATATGCCTGTGAGGTATCCTACTGATGGGATATCCTCAACAGTGTTTTGTAATATGCATAATATACTTATATTGTGATATGTCATTCTATATGAAGTTGTAGACTTTATAATTTAAGTTTTATTTTTTACGTATTTTCACGTTATGCGTGCGATTAAGTAATTAAATAATGAGGTTTTAATCTACTGACACAAAGAGGCACAGCGGGGTGTCTCAGAAGGCACGAACAAGGAGCGGCTCCTGACAGGCTTCTAAGCGGAGGGGTACATGGATGAATCGATTGCACGCTGGAATGAGAGGGATCCTGAGACTGTGTAGGTATGGGACTATATAGTTGAAGATGACTTATATGAATTGATTGGTACTACCTATACCAACAAGATGCATCTTCTTATTGGTAGCCCATCACTTTAGAACTCCACAGTTAAGCGTGCTTGACTTTGAGCAATTCTAGGGTGGGTGACCTCATGGGAAGTTTTCCCAGGAAGCGTGTGAGTGAGGACATAGCACGCTGAAAAGATTCGTGTTGGTTTGTGGCGACAGTCGTCAATCCATTAAGTAGCCAGAGATGTTACAAAACAGGTTTTATATTTTTCGGGAGTTTACAGAAGCTGTTTAGAGGAAACTGAAACGTCAAGTTGGGGTTTAATCTTGAGCATAGGGGTTTTGATAGCTACATGCTATCTGTGTGTCGTATGTGATTTTATTTGTTGTGATGTGTTGTATTAAATTAATTGTTATATGACTATTTTGTGGTTTCTTAATGTTCTCTGTGAAAGCATGATTATATCTGTGGTGTATGGATTATCTGTTTGGTTGATTGATTGATGGAAAGCCTGACGGTGATCACTGCTCAATGACAAGTAAGGATAAAACTTTAAAAGCTTGAGGAGAAACGTAAGGGTTTTGAGTTATGTAAGTGGAAGAGCATTTTTAAGATATGAATAATGAAATATATTTTGGATTAAAGAGTTATGATTTTGAGAAAGTCCAAAGTGATTTTGAGAATAACATTTAAGAACTGAGTGTTAGTGAGGGCAAATTGTGAAAAATCGAATTTCATTTATTTGGAAAAAGAGCGATAGTTTCAAATGAAGAAAAGAGAAAGAAAAACTCTAAAATAATTTTAAGTATTGATGTTGAAGAATTTATTGGAAAAGGAGAAAGTCATTTTGAGTTACAAATGAATTTATTACAAAACAAAAAATTAATTTTAGAAAAGTGATTTACAGTGAGATTACGAGAAATATTATTATTTGGAACCAAAAACGTGTTAGAAATGATTTTCAAAGATTTGAGGTGGTTTTTGGAAAAGAAATTTCAAAAGGGGATGGATTTGAGAATAATGTATTTCTCTATGATTTAACGTTCTAGGAATGTATTTCAGTAGAAAAGATTTTCTGAGAAAGGATTTTAAATTAGTGAAAGTATATTAGATAATCCTTGGATAAGTTTCGGAGTTTTATTTTGAATAGTTGTTTTTCAGAGAACGAAAACTGTGTTAAAGGTGGAAATTCTGAAGACCTAGATAACCGAAACGACGGACTAGTGTTCCTATGAGTAAATACGTGGGTTAAAGTCTTGGGTGTCGCGAGTTAAAGTCCCAGTTGGTACAGTTGAATCCGTGTCCTATGTGTCACGGGTTAGAGTCCCAGTTGGCACATTGGAATATGTTGTTTATGTGTCATATGTTAGAGTCCCAATTGGCACAGTTGAATCCGTATTCGGTGTGTTGTGGGTTAGGGTCCCAGTTAACAGATTTGAATCTTTGTTCGGTGTGTTGTGGGTTAGAGTCCCAATTAACACATTTGAATCTATTATGTGTGTGTCGTGGGTTATAGTCCCAAGTCACATAGTTGAATCTCTACTGTGTGTGTCGTGGGTTAGAGTCCCAGATCGCACAGTTGAATCTTGGTGTTTTGTGTCGTGGGTTAGAGTCCCAGTTGGCACATTAGACTTCGTGTCCTGTATGTTGTGGGTTAAAGTCCCGGTTGGCACATGTGACTGCGTGTCCTGTGTTGAGAACGAGCGAATTTGATATCTAAGTAAGAATAGTCGTGAGCGGTAAGCCTCGACAAAGAAAGAATGAACAAAAGGAGAAGTAAAGAGGATAAGTATTAAGATTTGATGGTGGATGTTGAAGTATAATGCAATTTTTATAAATTGCGATGATTGCCAGGTATGAATCCCATTGTCTATAACAGTATGTTTAATCAGATAATTTATGTGAAGTGTATATGTGTAACTGTTGTTGTTGTCTGTGTGTCGTGCATATAGTTATCATGATAAAACTCATTTGTTGGTATCTCACCTTTGCACTATATCTGTTTTCTTGGTTTTTGCTGTTGTACCATGGGAGGCGAATACAGATGATGCAAAGGAGTTTCCGGTTCCACTTAGAGATACTAGTCCTAATCTTTGAAAATGGGCCTATGTAGAAGAGATGACCATATAGGTCATTCTCGGTGAATGTTTGGTAAAGCGACTAGCTTAGGTTTTTTTTTGGATGTCTTTGGTTATTGAGAGTAGGTATGTTTATGGCTCGGAGAGCCTTTTTTTCGAATGGTATGTATAAGTATGATGATGTAAATATGTATGAGGTTTGTTTGTATGGAGAAAGAAAGAAAGAAAAAAATTCATCACTATTTTTGAGTAAGGTTAAGGATACTAGAAAATTATATTTTTCGAAAACAACCAGCAAATTGTTTTCTGTTTTTATTTTCAACAAGTCAGTTTATGTAGCACCGAGGGAGGCGTTACACCCGAGGTGAAGCCAGGGGGCATACATATGTAAACCTCCTCCTCCAAGTCACCATGTAAGAATGCATTATGCACATCCATCCGATGAAAATGCCAATTTTTAGCAGCTGCCACGACAAGGAAGGTGCGCACAATGACCATTTTTACCGGAGCAAAAGTTTCACTATAGTTGATTCCCGTAACTTGCTTGTTCCCAAGGATTACCAAGTGTGCCTTGTAGGGCTCCACCGTTCCATCTGCATTGTACTTAATCTTATATAGCCACTTACATCCTATGGTGCGTCTTCCTGGTTGGTAGGGCCTCCAAAGTCCATGTCTCATTATCTTCTAGTGCCTGTATTTCTTTCTTCATTGCATCCCTCCATCTTTTATCTTTCACAACACCAGGAAAAGAATTTGGATCATTTCCTGCAGTGATAGCTGCCAAGAAAGTAATGTCGCAGAAAATTTATCAAAGTTCACATAATGTGTTATAAGATAAAGACTACCGGAGGGATGTGTTGGGGAAAGTGAGCTATTAGAAGGGCCTAGAGAGGGTGTCTACAGTTGTGCGGTGTGAATAACATAATCTCTCAATCTCTAGTATGGGTACCTAGACCTATCCTGACCCTCGCCAAAACGATGCCTATAAACTCTCTAGGGAGACTCAATCATGGTCTCCTTGCTATCTGAGATGAACACACATTTACGATGAGCCATCTGCTGAAATTGTAAACGGTGGCGTTCACGTCCACGAGGAACAACACCTACCAGTCCAACCACCTCTAATGACCGAGAAAGATCCCATGGATATTGTTGTGTCCTGGGTGAGTCACATATGATGAAAGTTTAATCGATGTCCAATCCAGAAGACTCCTACGAAGTTGGACGGAGGAGAATCACCAAAACACATATACAAGCTTACTGGCCTGGTGTAAACAAACAAGAAGGTAGCCGGGTTGATCTGCCAGCCTCGCTCGTCGTGAAACGCCAGCTTAAAAGTTAACAAAGGGTGATGGAAGAATGACATCCTGTACAGAAGAGTTTGCTTCAACCATATATAACAAAATATACAAAGAAAAGATATGGAGATAAGAAACTATGCTATCATCATGCAACGGAAAGGGATCATAGCATAAGATACAATAATAGCATATAGACATGCAACATATAGAGATATCAATCTTCCTTGAAATATTGTATCCACCTCTACCCTTAACCATTCATGCAACTATGCCTGCAAGCTGACGTGGCCACCTACAATCCTGTCACACATCCTTTATTCTCGTTAGGAATGTTAGTCAGTCGTCCAAACGAACACTCCCTGTAAGTTGCTTCATCGCAGTCACAACCAAAAATGCACATCCCCATTCCTGTTAGGGATGGCACTATCCCCCCATTCTTGTTAAGGAAAAGTGACACGTTTCTCTAGGATACAATAAACTTGGAGCAGCCCTAGCAGGCACTACAAGAGTATCACGGTAGCATCATGAATCAATTATCCCGTGATATCCGGTATATGTAATCAGATACTCTGACATCGTGTGTTTCACCCACACGGCTGTGAACAACACCATGCATACTAGTATGAGTCTCACCGACTCTTACCGGATCATTTCCTAGTACCTCAAACTTTTACCACAAACTTAGATAAATCCTCATATAATGCACATCGGCTCATCACATATATAATCATATTTTATTAGGTTAGGCACCACTACATATCATATCACACTCTCCCTAACATACACATCACCCGATTAACACATATCATCGCCTATATGCCAACTAAGCATAAAAACACATAAAGCACACCAATAAGCATGTTGAACATACCAAGCATGTTATACATTTTAAAATAATAATAAATTGATCATGTTATCATAAAGCACACCAATAAGCATGTTAAGCACGAAAAGTCAACCACACATAGCACACAACACAACGCTAACTATCAGACATCCCTGATTTACGTAAAATCAACTTAACGGCGATAAACCTAAAATCCCCAAATCATCATTGGTACTATGGAGTAGTAGTCAAGGTGATTTTGGCATTATCGATTACTCGATCACTAGCAGGGTTTAGGTTCCCCTACACCTATTATTGCACTTTACACTATTTTCGCCTTTCTGACGGTAAGAAGGTTCTTTCTCCCACTTGAGTTATTTTGGGATAACACAGATCTCACATACACGCCTCTTTCGTTACTGCCCAGTCACTGCCTCACGAGCTCTGGGGCTCCTCGTTGCTCCAAAATGCATCCTAACAACGGAAACAACAAACAGACAATGTCGGTAACCCTAATACATAGAGGAAACGATAACTGGATTGAGAAACAAAAGAAAAAATCAATATCGACATCGTCGACATGTCGACATGCTTATGATCATAGGCTTACCTTAGCCCGATTGTTGCCTTACAGACAAGTGTCATAAAATATGCAAGTATACACAATCGCAACAAGCAGTAAATAGTAAGTAAGAGATTGTACCTACGAGAATTAGAATGGTATGAAAATAGCCAAAACTCAAATCAATGGTTCTTTATAGCTAAGATTAGAAGGTAACCAAATAGTGTGTGAAAGTCTTGATTTTCAATATTTAAAAGAGCAATATTACAGAACAGATTTTAAGGAACGAGATAATAAAAGTGGGTTGAAAACAGAGGTTATAAAACAACTATGGGTATGGTTTTTTGTAATTTCAGTTTAGCTTCAGTTATGCTACACGATGCTGCAGCATTCAGCTCCAGGAAATTAAAGTTGTGTTTTCCAACACTTGAAAGATAAGGTTCATTAAATGTGTTCTATTCCTAGAGTCATATTAATTACACCCTCTTATTAATAAGCATGTTCCAGCTAGCTTAAGGACTTGGATGTTTATTCGTAATCCATTCAACATCTACTAATTTTCAAATTAGAGATTCAACCCTTATCTCTTAACTAAATCCACTTAACTTAACTTTTCCAAGTTCAGCAAGCTCAATATTTACTTAAGTTGACCAAGCTCAAATAAACAACATTAACACGCAAATTAAGATAAAATGCAGTAGCAAGCCTTCACATACAATTAGCTAAACATCCATTACAACTTTACATACCCATAGCTACAACAAGTTTAGCTCATGTTGAGCTTACAAAAACTAGAAATAAAATATAAAATGGAGAAGGAAGTCATTACAATAGAGGAAATGAAAATGGACAATGGAAAGAGGGAATAAGAGACTACTCATATGCTGCTCCTTAGATCAGAAATATCAGAAATAATGTGTACTCAAGATACATAAGAGAGTGTCCCCTATTTAGGGTTTTTAAGGGCCCTCACTCTCTCTCCTACTTTTGGGCCAGCAAAGATAATATTAATTTAATGTCCTTGACCCATTCCCAGTGTGTCTTGGTGTTGAGCCCTAGGCACGTGACTAGGACACGTCCTAAACATTTGGGGTGCTTCAGCATGAGAGAGAAAATGTGCCCAACATTTGTCCTTTTCTGAAGAGGAGCTTGCTCCGAGATGTTACAGCACAGACAGAGCATTTTTCAACAGAATTGTACATGCTATTGCAAAAACCTACAAAAATAATAAAACACAATAAGCATATTCTTAAAGACTTAAAAATAGAAAATTCCCAAAAGTTTATACAATCACACAAATTCACTAAACAAACTTAAAACACCTAAAACATCCACATAAAACACTAAAATATTACAAAAGCTCAAGCTAAAAGAAAGTAGATAACTATCATTTGTAACAGTTATAACACCCCCAAATTTGAACCATTGCTTGTCCTCAAGTAATGAAAAGAACAAGATACAAAAATCACACACTCCTAAACATGCATCCATAACTGCATAGACCGCCAAAGAGTTCTCTTTTCAAACAACACTAGTGGAAAATATACATTAGACGGTAAATGTTTACGTCAGTTAACCAAAAGCTAGACGTTAAAAAGGAGGCGGTGGCAGTTTTGTAAATATCAGACTTCATTAATTCAATTTTAACGTCAGTTGTTTTAATGACTGACGTTAAAAGTGAAGTGACTCACTTTTAACGTCAGTTCAATAAAGAACTGACATTAAAAGTGAACATTTTAACGTCAGTTTGATAAAGAACTGACGTTAGAAGTAAGTCTCTCACTTTTAACGTCAGTCCCTACATCAACAGACATTAAAGGTTATTTTAATAATTTTTTTTATCTAGTATACGATTCCTTCCGCATTGCTTTCCTCAAAGTTTCAGTTTCACATGAATTGCTTTGATGTTTTGTGTTTCTCTTTTGAAAACTAAAATATATGTGCGAAGTATAAGTTGAATCAATAACCCAAACCGGATCTCATTCATGAAGTGTAATCTGATGATCGATCTGAGAAGATTGAAAGGGTTTAAAATCCTATAAAAAGTTACATTGAAAGGGTTTAAAATCCTATAAAAAGTTACATTGAAAGGGTTTAAAATCCTAAACATTAAAGCTACATCCCATCAGAGAGTTTTATGAAATATGCCAAAGGGAAAACTATATATACTCCAAAGACCTCAGAAAACTGGGGGGCATGAGAGAGCTCAAGAGAGAGGCAAAAACATGTGCACTAGATCTGTTTCAAGCAAAGGCAGTGGTTCCAGAGACTTCCAAGACGGTCACTTGCTGTCAAAGCTGAGGTTTTGGAACTGTGACCCCCGAGCACCTGATTAGCCCTCCAACAGCTGATTCTCCGGAAGGTGATAAGGTGAGCAACTCACATAATGTAATTTACTCAGACTTATCACCCATGTAATGTAATTTACTCAAACTCAGAAGTTGTTTGACCATTAAGATAAAGACCTTTGAGTCTAGGAATAGGAAGAAAGAGTGATGAAGTTAATCTCCACGGCAGAGCCATATTGTGAAGCAGAAAATTAAAAGGATGGAAGGAAACTATTTATAGGAGCAGGGGATGAAGTTACTAAGCTATTCTGATTTTGTTGAAAACTTACCTATAAACTTAATGCTCATTAAGAGGATTGAGTTACAAGGTGCATGGGTAAGTAGCACAGTACAGTCAAAGGAATGAATGTTTTTGCAGATATCTATACACTTTTAACGTCAGTTTTTTTAAAAAACTGACGTTAAAAGTGTTTTTCAAATAAAAAACATTAATTGTTAATGTCGATTTTTATACAACCGGCGTTAAAAGTTTGATTTTTACTTGATTAAATAAATAGTAGCGTAAATAATCCTATATATTATAAACGTGCGAGAATGAATATTGGAAATAATGTAATTAATATCACGGAAACTTGTGAGTCATCAATTAAGTTGACTATTTGCGTCGATTCTATAAATAAGCGGCGTAAATAATTATAAAACTCATTTCATTGGTTGTCATGTCCCTGTTGTCCCTCTTAACGCAGATCACTCCATATAGTACTGCAGTTTATTTCTAAACCTTTTTTTTTTATACAAGTTTATTTTTAATTTTTATTAATTAGCTTGAATTAGTAAACAAATTATTGTGCAAATTAAAATAAATAAACACTTAACATAAAACAAGTTATATGTATAATCAAATCGTATGACATTGAAGCGATTCATAAGTTAAAATTACATGATTAAAAGATAAAAAATTTCTGCAACATAGCTCTAAAATATAAAAAAGTTTCTGCATCAACATCATTTTCTTCTCAGTCCTGTCATCAGAAACTCCAATGGATGCATCACCTCCCTCACTTGAATTCCAAGATGCAAAGTAAATCCTCAGTCACTAGCAGCGAAAGCAAAGTGAAATGGATCTTTGCATCTTTCTTCTTCAGTGGATTTCCTTGATGCATCATCTTGAATCCACAATCACTTGCTTCCAAAGCAAAGTGAAAGGGATGATGGGGATGAAATAAAGTGAGAGAATCACATTACGTGATTCACCCAACCTTAATATCCATGTAATGTAATTTACTCAAACTCAGAAGTTGTTCGACCATTAAGACAAATACCTTTGCGTCTATGAATAGGAAGAAAGAGTGATGAAGTTAATCTCCACAGCAGAGCCATATTGTGAAGCAGAAAATTAATTAAAAGGATGGAAGGAAGCTATTTATAGGAGCAGTGGATGAAGTTACTAAGTTATTCTGATTTTCTTGAAAACTTATCTATAAACTTAATGCTCATTAAGAGGATTAGGTACAAAGGTGAATGAGTAAGTAGCACAGTAGTCAAGGGAATGAATGTTTTTGCAGAAACTAATAAACCTTTAACGTCCGTTGTGTAATACAACTGACGTAAGAAGTTGTGAGTGTTTTTAACGTCAGTTTCTTAATACAACTTACGTTAAATATATGACCTTTAACGTCAGTTATTACTAACAACTGACATAATAAGTGTGAGAGTTTTTAACGTCTGTTTATTAAGACAACTGACGTTAAATATATGATCTTCAACGTCATGTTTTACCAAAACGGCGTAAAATGTTGTTTTATTTTAATTATAACGTTAACCCCCGCGCGCCTTCTCCACTTCTCTATACGTCTTTTCTCTTTTCATCACGCTCAACCCTCACTCTCGCTCTCACTCTGCCCTAATCGCGAGGTCATCTCCACCGCAACCACCGCGAGGGCTTCTTCGCCACCACCGTGAGGTACACTCTTAACCCCTAACTCTGTCTTTCCCGCTCATTCTTTGCAATAACTTGACATCTCTCTTTCCCCTGGCCTTCCCGCGCACTAACTCTCCTTGTCCCTCTGCTCTCAGTAACCACATCGAACGTTGGCCACCACTCGAGTTTCCCCCCACCACCACGCAAGCGCCTATTTCTGGTGAGTCTTTAATTAGGGCACATTTTTTTATTCACGGTTTTGAGTGCATGCATGTTGCTCTGCTGGTTTGAAACTGTAGTCTCAGTAGTTGAAACTTGAAACTGTGAGTTTGAGTTGTTTGGAATGTCTCTATTTTTGGTTTTGAGTGTATGTTGAAACTGTAGTCTCAGTAGTTGTAACTTTAAACCGTGAGTTTGAGTTGTTTGGAATGTCTCTATTTTTGGTTTTGAGTGCATGTTGCTCTGCTGGTTGATCTGTCACGGTCGTGATGCTCATCACGGCTAGGCCGTGATCAGTTCTGCCTATGAGGGTCTGGTTCAGTTGGCATGTTATGGTCGTGATGTCCGTGACCAGTGCTTGGCAATCTTCAAAAACTATAGTTTTCAATCTCCCGTATTGTCCTTATATTGGATATATAGATGTTTTGTATATCTACAGGACCTATCTAGTTATTTTTATTTATACTTCTGTATTTATTTTGAGTTATAACCTATGTTAATACATATATATTGTTTCTGAACAGGCATACATATGGATCAGTCGGATAGCCCACATGCACGGGAGGACACTGTGGGGGTTTCGCAGGACCCGATCACGCCTACGCCCGATTCTAGTGTAAGTTTACATGTTATATACTATCTTTAGTCCTTCTTGTTAATGTAAGTTTATAATGTTACAACCCTCTATTTTATCATTTTTTTTTGTCCATCACGGACATCACAGGCTCATAGGAAACGGGGTAGAGGAGCCACCTCGTTGAAGAAATTAGAGAAGGACAGGCAGAGCGGACAGAAGCTTGAGGTGTCCTTCGATGCTAATCTAAATGCCCAGGGACCCCGTGCTAAAGAATTTAATAAGTGGTGTTTCTACAAGCGAAGCAGCATGTAAGCATCAACTACAACCACTGGAATGACGTTCCCGAGCGTTAAGGATCAGATTTGGGAGGCTATCACGGTATTTTACCTTTACATTCGTTTGATTTACATTATTAGATAATTATCCGAGTTATAATTCATCCAGTTGTTATATATGTATCTAATGTGTAGGTAGCTTGGATTGTGCCAAATGACGAGGATCATCGTCATAAATGTATGAAAATGGCATCAAAGCGTTGGAATGGGTTCAAGCATGATCTTACCAGGTACTATGTATCTGGGAAGAAGCGGCTTGATAAAATGTTCTCGGATTATCCCTGGATTGATCAGGATACTTGGGATATGTTTGCCAGGAATCGACAGGATGAAGAATTTCAGGTTGGTTGATTAAGTTAATTTTGTATGCTTATTATAGATCATTTAACTGTTTTAATTATGTGTTTTTGTTTGAATAGGCTAAGGCAAATAAGGGTCGGCGGGAATCGAGCGAAGAACGTCCACCGCCACACCATGTCTCGGGGTGGGTGCCATACTCGGATCCAGCGAGATGATGGCGGATAGGGCGAGGCGAAGCGGGAAGAGCACTCTGCTAGGATTGAAAGAGGAGAGGTGCACGAGGGCACACCATCAAGTCCTCCGTCGGACATCGACCGCGAGGATGTCCCAGTTAGCCTACCGCATGACAAAGGCGGGATCTTTTAAAGTTGATGCCACTCGCGAAGTGGCGAGATAAGATTGTAAGTAAATAATTAACTTGATTTCAATTGATATTTGTATAGATATTTGCAACACTTTTCACTTGCACGTTTTTTCATTTTTTTCATTGTAGATGGATCTTAAAGCAAAATCCTCCCGGGCGCATTCGTCCCTTCTAGACGCGGGGGCGTCTTGATGATCGCTCTAGGCAAGAAAGACCATCCTGGTCGGGTTCTCGGTGTTCCCGGGAACGTGACCATCAAACAATATTATGGCAAGTCTGCTTCCAAAGCGGGTGGTCAATGAAGCATCAATTTTGGCTGACATTACTCAAGCACCTCATGTCCAACCCGGATATTACAACACATCGATGCAAGGCTTAATAGCCAACCAGAATTCAAGCGGCGCTTGCCGGGAGAGCTTTCCTCCGTCGGTACATCCCAGGACACCGCAAGGCTTGCCAACGCTTCACATGTGAGCACAAAAGAGAGTTTTAGTATGGCACATGTGGAGGACGATGAGTTGGCAGCTAGGGAGCGGGAGTTGGAAGTCCAGCGCCATGAGCATGAGTTGGAAATGAAAAGGCGTGAGCTTGAGTTGGACTCCAAACGACGTGAGCTCGAAATATTAGCAAAGGTATTTATTCATTATTAATGTCCAAATTAGTCAAATAATTACTTGTGTTTTTTTTAATTATCAAAAACTTATATATTTTATTTTTCCTAAAATGAAGGCCAAGTCGACGTCGGTGTCGCTGTCACCTATCACTCGCTTGTTCTCACTTGGTGAGGATTATGCGTTTGAGATTTTTGAATGTCCATTGGATCACGATGGATGGGTGGCACGCCCAGATCAACAAAGGATATTTTCCTTCGTTGGTGACGATCTCGGGAACACCTGCAGAAATAACATCTGGATGAACAGCAATGTCATCAGTCTCTGGTGCATGTAAGTTAATTTTAATTTTATAACTTATTTATTTTTGGTATTTTTCCATTTAATAATTTATTTTAATTTCAATATATATATTATGTAATTAACATCCACACCTTTTCATATCTTAGGTATCTCCATCGTCTTCAGCTTGATAAGGGCGTTGCATCAGTTTACGGTTTCTTAGATCCGTCAATCCTTCTGCCCGAGTTTTTTGCTGGCGATGCATTGAGTAAATACTTAGGGAACTTGTTGGGAGACAATCCGAAAGAATTATATCTGGCTCCCTACTATATGGATCGCCATTGGCAGTTGTTCGTACTTCACCCATCAAGGCATCTTGTCATATTCTTACGCTCTCTCCACCATGATCCGCCAGAAGGTGGTGGAAGCTGTAAATATGTAAGTAACTAATCTTAAATTTAATTTAAGTTTTAATATCAGTTGTTTTTAGTTTATTACACACATGATATTTGAGTTTGTTAATTGATCGACATGATTATTTGTTTATGATAGCGCGCTGAAGGCGAGTAGCATAAGTTGCGCCAACGGGAGAAGTAGGACTTCTAAGGCTAAAGCAAATCCTGTATGGAACATCCTCAAGGTTTGGTAGTTTATTTATCAAATAATTAATATTATAATTACTAATTTATGTGTATATTCAACTGACGTTGAAATTAATTTTGTTGGTAGTCTCGATTTCAAACTGACAGTTGGTCGTGCGGCTATTATGTGATGCTTCATATGCTGAACATAGTCTCCGCATCTATTACGAATGGATGAAAGAAGGTAATATTTAAACAACTTGTTAAATTATATATTATAGTTTTGGAGATGACTTGCATTGATGTTATTGTTATTATTTGAATGTGTCTAGGCATTTATCGACCAATCACCTATTGAAGAAGACGAGTTAAGAGACTTGAGGATGCGCTTCGCTGAATTCTTCTTCAAGTATGCGGCTGAAAAAGGAATTGCCAACATACCTCCGCACTACTTAGATAAATAGTTTTTTTGTTAGACTTTAGAAACTAATTAATAACATGTATATATATATCCTTAGATAGTTTTGTTTTTTAGATATTGGAACTAAAATTTATTTATATATATACATGGGTTTTGGTTTTAAGTCCCCCCATTGTTCAATTTTCCTTTGCAATTCTGTAATGTGTGTGATATTACGTATTCTTGGGGGACTGAATGCGGGGATAGCCGAGGGGAGTGATATTTTAAAACTGAATTTAAAAAAAAACTATTAACGTCGGTTGTATCAAACAACCGAGCGTTAATAGTATTTTTATAAAATATACGATACACTATTAACGTCGATTGTTTATTAAAAACCGGCGTTAAAATTAAACCTTTAACGTCGATTCTTTATAACAAGCGGCGTTAGTTTTAACAAAATCAACGTCCGTTGTATTAAAGAACCGGCGTTAATAGTTTTAGTTTAACGTCGGTTTTTAAACAATCGGCGTTAATTTTTACAAAATTAACGTCCGGTTTTGTTAAAGAACCGGCGTTAATAGTTTTATATTTAACGTCAGTTCTCAACTGACGTTAAAATATTAACTATTAACGTCAGCTGTATTTACGTCAGTCAGTATTCTGACGTAAAAAATCAATTTTAACTGACGTAAAAAACACTTATTACACTAGTGCAATAGTATTTTCCACTCAACAAACTTCAATCAACTTTAACAATCATGCACACAAATCAACAGCTCATCATGACAACAATATTTTTTCAGGCTAAACACATGCTACAACAATATACATTCAGAACAGTGGGTTATTTCCTCACTCGATCCAGCAATTGGGGTCACTCAATCATCATTCATATACAGCTATGTCATAAGCTTGACAAGTTCCTGGATTCATTAGAACAATATTAAAACTGCATACATCAAGAGGACTTTATTAGGTTGTAATGAGGCTTAAGACTTGGTAGGATAAAATTTTTGGACAAGTAGCTGACGCTAAATGGAGTCTAGAAATGATTCCCAAAATCTAATGCGGCCTAGCCTATTCCCACCTCTAATTGTAAACCAAACATATGTACTTACTTTTTTATTTCGAAAGTCAATTTTATATATATATTTTTTCAATGAACAAATGAATCTTTACTAAAAAAAATACATATAAAAATATCCATTCCTACGAAGAAGTGAAAAATTGTATGTGTTTGGGACATATTTTTAGGAAAAAAACATTTTTTTTTCTTAAAGAAAGATATTTTGAAATTAGTTTGACATGTTTGACAAATTAACTTAAAATATAAAAAAAATTATAAAAAAATGATTTTAAGAAAAACTAAGAATTTGAAGTTTATTTGAAAAAATCTTTTGATCATTTTAAGATTAATCATATATTTTTTTTCATTTTATCCATGCATAACTAATTATCTAACAAATATTATTAATTTATATAAATAACTTTCGTACATTTTTTTTTGTAAGTTATTATATAAAAGTGTTTTTTTTACAAGTTCAAACTAAATAAATTATCTTAAAATTATTTTTCAACAAACATACCAAATGAAATTATATTCTAATTATAAATTTATAATCAGTTATCACATTAATCAATTATATATATATATATAACATGTTATTGGATGAGAATTTGACAAACGTGATTTTGGATGTAATTGATTTTGTAAAATTGATTTCAGCACAACTAAGTTTAAAGTAAATTGATTTGTGTTTGAATATTTTTATTCTAAAAACAAGTTTGATGTAAAACTTAATGTAATTTTTCAATTCAAAAATAGAAGCTACTCCAAATTGTTTCTAATAGAATTGATTTTAGATATAAAATTATTTCCTCAAACATATAATCAAACATCATATTTTTTATTAGAATCACGTTTTACAATTAGCAAAATAATTATTGTGTCCACGAGATTGTAATCAAACACACGCAACTTTTCACATGGTTTAAAAACAGAAAATTGATATGAAATACTATTTATTTAAATTTCTTTCCTGCTTCTCACTCTCAAAATGGTTATTATTCTCCGTCTCCTATTAAATGCACACCCACATCGCCATTACTGCATTCTTCAATTCTGTCTTCTTCTCCTGTCTGTTTCTCTCTCGAAGAAACTGACCCATAATTTACCAACTTCACAATGCCATTGAAGCTTTGAACAAACAAACAACGTTGCTCTCCTGTGCAGGACGGATTGCAGATCCGCACCATTCTCAGTAGCTCAGGTTTTTCTCTTTCTACTTCACACTTTCTTCAATTTCTAGCTTTTTTAGTCTGGAACCACCCTCTGCTATGGTTTCAGCTTTGTTTGATCAACTAAAACCGACCCATTATATACTGCCTACGTCTTGATTTCACAAGTTTGAAGATTTAAGTTTGAAGTTTGAGCAAGAAGAAATTAATTTGTTTTTTTTTTGAAGGGGATTCGAACTCAGCATTTGTTGTCTGAACGAGGCTTTGTATCCTTTAACTCAATCACGTGAGCTATCTAAGTGGTACNTAAGAAAATTTGTTATCCTTACTTATTATTTCTCCCCTTAAATATTTTTATTTGTAAAACCTAATTTGCTTTTTTGATTGGATCCTCGTAGTTTCCGTTCAAAATGTTTTGAAAAAAGAAAAAATCCTTCATGCAAAAGGCAACTGTATACAAAAAAAAAAATCTATATGGGAACGAAAAACGTTGAAATCTGCTTTATACGTGCTGCTTCAGACAGCTTTCTTTGCTTCTCTCACCTTTCGACCGTCCTTCAAAAAGTTACCACTTTACCATAAGTAACACCTTTTGCACAAACAGTATTTTTTAATATTTATTTTACTTCTTTTTTTTCCTTTTCTTTTTCTCCATGTTTTCCTCTGATTAGTTAATATTAATAATTAACTAATATCGCTGCTCAACGTTGCACGTGACATGCATACTTTTGTGTAAAGTATGATATAATATAATATACGTATATTGTACAGTTATGTGCAGCATGCTATACTTACATGTATGATCGGGTAAAATACTTTCTATAAGCGTAGTAAGAACATAGTTTGGTTTCGCACGTGAGGTTACTTGAAAATTAAGTTTTGAATATTGAATTTGATATTATATATATTTATTTTTATTTGTTATTTAATTTATGTTATTTGTATATATATTTAAAAATAAAAAAAACAATACAGTATGTTTTTTTGTCGTTGACCAGAAGTATCTCCGTCGGAAGTGAGGACTAATATCCTGCGGGGAATGAATGACACCTGAAAGCGGGAAATCCCCTCCCAACTAAAATTCGTTCCATACGTGATAGCTGAAAAAAAAATTAGAGTATGATATCCCATTTTAATGTTCAAAAAATAATTTCCTTTATATTTTGTTGGTAATGTATGTATGTATGAGGTTTTAATTTGGAACTAATTGGTGATAGAAGTTTGTAATTGTGGCTATCTTTCTTTATTTGAAGTAATGGAAATTATTTGGAGCGGGAGTTGGTATGTGAAATTTAATGCTCAGGGGTTTTGTGACATGGTGGCTCATTGGGTTGAAAAAAATTTATAGTGATGGTATAGAATTATGATATCTGTACAATAAAAACAACCCTCGATATCATATATTTATTTATTTATTATATTTTTATATTATTTTATTTTTCTGTTCAAGTATTCCAATGTTAAAACACCGCTCCCCATGCGGTATCCCCGTAAGTGTGTTCAAAAATCATAACCGGAAGGTATAATTGTTGAATACGATTTAGATAACAATTTTGGGATATTGTAGGTAAAGGGCAAGGCGAGTTATTGAAGCAACAGTGACATTTCGCTGAAGCCTGATTTCAAACTCAAAAGGAGGAAGAACAGAAGAATTAGGAGAAAAGGATGTTGTTGGTAATGACAAAAAGACTAGCTTGCTGCGCTAGGAAAACCAAAATTAGCATGGATTTTGACGGGCAAGATGACAGTAAGTCCATACTCCCTTTTCTCTTTATTTATAATTTGTTATAATGTTCCATTAAAAAAAAAATTAATTTGTTATAATGTATTATTATTCATAATTTGTATTCTTGTATCTTTAATCTATTTGTTCTCGGTGGAAATTGTTAATTCAATAATTTAACTATATATGGTTCGAGGGGAGGATTAACACGTACGAAATGCCCAGAAAAATTATTGTTCATTAAGAAAAACCTACTTAAACAAGCTCCATACGGTGAAGGTTCTAAATAATCCTATAAGGCACCTACCCTGAATCACCTATAATGACTTATCAAGTTTATCAAGGATTTGCAAGTGTGTAACAGAAAGAAAATAGGATTCAGGGTGAGCGTGCAAGAGAGAAAGATTCAAGGTTGAGTGGGATTTTGAAACGGGTTATATATATATATAAATATAAAGTCTCACATGATCAATCTTAAAAAACAATACACCGAGATTCACGAGTTTTTAAATAACACAAGACTTTTTATTACTTATGAAAAGTCTTGGAATATCATTGAATATGGACATACTCTTTAAAGAGTATTGATAATCCTAATTAAATACCGTTAGACATTTTTAGAATATTTTAAAATCTTAATTGAACGTCTCAATACTTTTTTATCATAAAATAATCTTTTAAAATACTTTTTTTTCAAAATTAAAAATTTAATGAAAAAAGAGAGTAGTGGGGTTTTATTTTAATGAAGAGAGACAATGCATTCAATGAAGAAAGAAATTAATTGAATCACATATGTTCATTACTGTAAAATTTTGAATACTATTTTTCAATAATAATAATGTAACAATATTTTATATTTATGAATTTAATAATTAAGAAATTAAGAAATAAAAACAATAACCCATAAAGTGTGGTTCAAGTGGCTAGTAATTTGGGCTCTTTGATCATATGTCCAGGTTCGAATCCTGGTGATGAGAATAGAGCTGCATCTGTGGGTAGAGAAGTTGTCCATTAACTTGTACTCTACATCCTCTAGGGATTAGTCCTACGACTATCAGCTGTGGGATACCTTGTGTTCCATCCCGGACAAAAAAAAATGTATTATACTTAAATCCTAAAGGCAATATTAAAATATAAATAAAAAATTTTAGATAATATTTCATTAGAAAAAGTTACATTAATTTTAAGTCAAAATACTTAATTATTTTTTATTAAAATCAATGAATACATAAAATTTGAAATTTAAAATAATAACAATAAAATATTTCAAAAATAATTCATATGTAAGTCTTCTTTTCAGAAGTGGCACATTAAAATAAAATATTAAAAAATTAAGTTAATATTTACTTTTAATATTTTAATATGACAATCTATTATTAGCACCAACTCTAACATAATTGATAGATAGTTAAGTTCCTTAATTATATTGTAAGAGATTCGATTTTTATTATATGTATGATGTGTGAAGGAATCCTGTAGCATTCTATAATAATTTTAATATGTAAATAGATAACTGAGTAATGTTATTTAGAGAACAAAATTTGATAACATTTCAATATATGATTACTGATATTCAAAATTATGATTAAAAAAATATTAAAACGTTATTAATAAAATGTTGGGATGATCTGAAATTTTATTGTACAAATAAGATTTCTAATTTTGGAAACAAACAATGGATGTAAAAGTCTGACCAACATGTTGGTGGACCCTTGACCCCTTGGCCTGAAGGAAGTGTTGATTATTAGTCGTAACTACTACCAGTTGCAGTACACGCTATTGTTGCAAAAGACAAACTCTAAGTAAATGGCTGAACAGTGGTTGGCCTTAGTCCTTTGACGACTTTTTTGGTTCTAAAAACTTGAACTTCAAATATTTTCGTTCAAATTGATGGGACCCCTGTGTGGTGGTTTTCTTCTCTCTTCGATCTGTACCCGTCTTTTCTTATTTATTTCTTGTTCCCATTTGAATTCCAAGCTGTCGTTGTCGTGGTTCCAGTCACATCCCCGCCGGAAGCTTCTATTTTTCAATTCGAATGGTTAGCAGTTGAGCCGTGCTAATTGAACACACCACTCTCACCAGTCTCACGTCAATAAGCGACATCACACTATAGTAATATACTGTAGTGTGACTGTAGTATCATTTTTTTTAAAATTTTATTTTTTTTAAATTTTTTTTAAAAAACTTATTCATCAGATAATGAATCAATTCAATGGATATTTATATATGATTAATCGGTATTTTGCACATACTTAACCAAAAAATGTATTTCTCAAAAAAACTCATTCACAAGATATTTACACATACTTAACCAAAAAATTTATTTATAAAAAAAACACATTCACCAGATAATGAACTGAATTCACCAGATATTTGTACCTGATTCACTATATATCTGCACATATTTAACCAAAAAATTTATTTATCAAAAAAACATATTCACCAGATATTTATATCTGATTCATCAGATATTTGTACATACTTAACCAAAAAATTATTTCTCAAAAAAACTCATTCACCAGATAATAAATTGAATTCATCAGATATTTGGACTCGATTCACCATATATTTATACATACTTAACCAAAAAATTTATTTATAATTTTTTTTAATATATATATATATATATATATTTAAAAAAGATCCGCTATAATGTCGTACAATATCATACTGTACGATAAATACGATATCGTCGTATTGATATCGAGAAAGCGTGTCAAATTAGCATTTTTTGTTAGCAGTTGATGTGATCTAGCTTACTCATTGTTCCTCTATATTGCATAAAATTTTCAACAAAAATCCCAAAACAGGCTTGACAATAAAAACCCCAAAAATACCTATGCCTTATGGACTGTTTGGTGCCTTATTTTCGATTTCATGCTTTTAATTTTTTATTTTCAGAAATAATAATTACAAAACTTCGTCATATTTTTTTATATATATCATATTTTCATACTATTTTGTGTTTTCAAATTTTAAGAAGGACAAAACTTAGGTATAATAGATATATTAAATGTTATTTTTTAATTATAATATGGCATCTGTAATAACTTATCAATAAAAATATGTTTTATTATCATTAAAAGAAATTCACGTAATTTACTAAATAAAATGATAGTTTTATAATTATTTTTTAAAATAAAAAATAAAAACAAAAATCTAATAACAGAACAAATAGATCGAGGTATCTTTGAATTTTCCACAGCGAGGTCCCAAACGGCCAGTAGAAGAAAATGTATTCTCTATGGAACTCTAATACCTTTCAACTTCTATGTCTTTGTTGGAAATGCAAGTGTGAGTGGTTGGTCTCACATTGGTCAGGAATGAGCTAAATGAAGGATATATAAGAGAGGTGACCCATATACTCAATGCCTTAAGGTTTTGGGTGGAGATGTGGTGTCCTGATCTCGTAGTGGTCCTGATCATTAGCCCATTGTTGCTCTCGGTGCTCCCCGGACTCCCCAACAGTCTCGAACACAGTTAAAAAATAATAATAAATAAATAAACAATTTTGCTGATGACACTTGTCAGGGGTGTGCAAAATCCGGCTTGGTTCTAGAACTCGTCCTAATCCGTAATGTTCGGATCGAGTCTGATCCTAACTCGCAAAAGAGAAGGGACGAACCCGCGTTCCATTTAGTGACCTGGTGTTGGGTCAGGGATCGGTTCAGGTTGACTTTCGAGTTTCCTGACCCTTTCCATATAATGAAAATCTATTTTACTTTTATCCCTCCCTAACTTGCGTTTCACTCACGGTCATTAAGAAAGAAGTCTGAATAAATTACTAAACTTTTATTCTTATATCTCATGTCACACTGGTCCAATTAATGGTTTTTAGGAAGCATTTTGAGGCTTTTGTAACATTAAAAGAATCCTGTTTGATGAAAGTATCCTGATTTTAAGAATGTGATTTTGATAACACGAGCATCAAGAAAGTTTCCATCAAAAGGATCTATTTGTTAATATTTTGTAACATCCAATTTTGAATGTATTTGATGACACAAGATCAATTGATAGATTTTAGGTAACATCTTTTGCTCATATTTTGGCTTATAAAAAAAATAAAATGTTTCCCACTCACATAAATTTAGTCTATAAAGTATCTATTTATCTTCGAGTCAACTTGGTCCCGTCTCATCTAGACCCGATCTTAAACCAATCCGCATATGATCGGGTTCTTTCGGGTCTAGGGACGGGTTCAGGTTCAAAAAATTGGCTCTAACAATGTTTAGCGACGGGTTTGGGTTCAAAGAATTGACTTTAAAAGAATTGATTTCTATCAGCATTTATGATCGGATAAGAAATAAGAATAACTCATCTCGACTCGTCCCATACTCATCCTAACACTTGCATGTGACTACGGGTACTATATTTATAATAATGTGGACAAATTTGATCGATTGCTATGGCCTTCTCTCTGGTGTGAACCTGGGTGTTGTACTTGGTGCGTCATCTTATCTGGCATGTCTTAGTGGAAGCATATAGTAGGATAAAAATGCTGCATATTCTTTTGACTAAAGTTCTAAACTAATCAACTCCGTCCGTTATTTTTCATATAAAAATAATAATAATAATAAACTAATCAACTCCGTCAAAAAAAAAAAGTTCTAAACTAATCACCGGTTTATTAACAATTATTACTTTGTCAAACAAACACATATACTTTAAATGCCAGTATGACAGAAACAAATTTTAACACTGGCAATCACGGTCGGCGTCTGAAATTTAGTTTGAAAGACCAAACTAAACATATAAAACACGAACACAATCAATTTAATATATAAAAGATTACATTAAAAAAATGACAAAATTGGTGGACTGTGGCGCATATTCATGTTCCCATTTATTTGTTAAGACGACCAGCAGAGATGTTTGACCTTGTAGAGGGGAAGCGTAATAAAATTTATTAACTTGGAATATCCGTGAAAGAAACGGTGGAATCTTAACAAAAAAAGTATTGATGCTGATTGAGAATGATAAAAAAACTCTAATCAGTAACTACTTCTGAAGACCTTGAGTATTTATGAATTGCATTTTTAGCTGTGTTGTTGAAGAAGCTTGCCAATAACTTCTTAAAATGCTGCTATGTAGTTCAGACTTCAGAGTTATTTTTCTGAAGTAGCTTCTACATGTAGGAGAAAATGTATAATTTTCCCTTAAGTAGGACCAACTAATTGTATTCACATAGTAAAGTCATTTTTATGATAGAGCTACAACTATAAAAATGGTGTTTACATATTTCCAGTTTTACTTTTATTTCTTCATCTGTTACTTTAGTTTCATTGCATCCCTGCATTGCTTTATTAGTACAATGTCTATGATAATATATTCTTACTTTTTCCAGCTTTTCAGCTAGATTTCATTTTGTTATTGAAGATTCAGTTACATAGCTAAATTTAATCATAGTAAGCAAGTGGTGAAAATCATAATATTTATGAATTTATAATGGAATGTTTCAGGGATTATGACATATAACGGCCTTGAGAGTTGCACTCTTGATAATCGGCCTTACGAAGATGAAAGCGGAACTAGTAGAGGAGATGGGTGCATAACTGATTCATTTAATGATGATGACTCCACTTGTTCATCCAGTAAAGATGCTTTTGCATCATTCTCTTCAAAATGTTTGACAATGAAAAGAGATGAGCAAGAATTGGAAGAATGGGAACTCTCAGAAAGTCCTCAACATTTTTATGTCAAAGAAAAGCCTGCTCATGCCATCCAATATTCAGATGTAGAAGCCATGAAAGAAAAGTTTGCAAAGCTGTTGCTAGGTGATGATATTACAGGAGGAACTAAGGGCCTCAATACAGCTTTAGTGCTGTCTAATGCCATCACAAACCTAGCAGGTTTTCTCTCACTGCATTTATTTTATATTCTTACATATTTATGAAGTTCATTGATGAAAATAATAAATGGGATGCCTCTTCTATGTTAAAAATGGCTAATAAAAAAATCTTTTATCTCCTTATCCAACCCCAGAAGAATTTCACTTCCAAGGGAATATGTGATGTTGCTAAGTTCTGTTCTTCCTCTGGTTATATTATTAAGCCAATCTAAGAGTATGATGAAAATATGCAGTAACGGTATTTGGTGAGTTGTGGAAATTGGAACCACTATCTGAAGAAAGGAAGAGCAAATGGTGTAGAGAAATGGACTGGTTGCTGTCTCCAACCAACTATATGGTGGAGTTGGTTCCTGCTAAGCAAAATGGTGCCAATGGTGGGATCTTTGAGGTATTATTTATTTGAGCTTGAAAGGGAAGTTTGGAATATTTTATAGATATCACTCTGCAGTAAAATAAGATAGTCATCTTCTTTGAACAGATAATGACCCCAAAAGCTCGTGCAGACGTCCACATGAATCTTCCAGCACTTAAGAAGTTGGAATCTATGCTTATTGTAGGTCATCTCTTCATTCTCACTAATGATTTTAAAACTTTCTGTTCAATAATTTCGTAGATTGTTTCGTCGTTTTGGTGTTCTGGTTGACAGGAGACACTAGACTCAATGGTAAATACCGAGTTCTGGTATGCAGAGGGAGGAAGCCAGGCAGAAGGGAGCGATAAAAGTGCTGGACAAAGAAAAAGATGGTGGCTTCCATCGCCCCAAGTACCAAGAACCGGACTTTCTGAGGCTGAAAGGAAGAGGCTGCTTCATCTGGGAAGGATAGTACATCAAGTATTCAAGGCTGCCAAATCTATCAATGATGTCGTGTTGCTTGAAATGCCAGTGCCAACAGTTATTAAGGACGCACTTCTGAAGGTGATGAACTTTGAAAGTTGAGTAATTTCAATCTTAATTGAAATTGCTTTTTTAGCCGCAAGCACGCTGCTCTCAGTGATGGTTAGAAGGCACTAAGATAGCAACAAAATGGGATAATCCTTTCGTCGAAAGTGTTAACAGTTCGAAGTGTGATGATAAATACAAAGGAGTTCAGATGTAGTCTATCCTTGTCGAAAGTTGAGTGAGGTTAAAGGTGTAAAGTATGATGATGTATACTAAGGAGTTCTGATGTAGTGTAAGGAATATATTGACGTTTAATCTGAGCTTAGTTTCTTGCACAAGAAAACTGCATCTTATGATAACCTTGATCATGACTCATGAGGATGTTTTCATTCTTGGATCAAGAAATATAGCACTCATAATGGCAGTTAGACATTTTGTGTATTGTATTGCAATCTTTATTTGCATCATTAACTAAATATGTTTCAATGTTGTAGTCCGGTAAGGCGAGCCTTGGAGAGGAACTGCACAAGGTTTTGACAGATGAATCGAGTTCTGGAGAAGAAATGCTTAAATCTCTCAATTTAAAAGCTGAACATAGTGTCCTGGAGACCATCAATAGGTTGGAAGCTGCTACGTTTTCATGGAAAGAGAGAATTATTCAAGAAGATAGTGGCAAATCCACAGTTCGAACCTCATGGTCTTTCATGAAGAACCCTAAGTCAGGTATGGATAAGATGGAAATGTTGTTGGACCGTGCAGAAACACTTTTAAAGCTGCTTAAAACCAGATATCCAAACCTTCCTCAAACATTTCTGGATGCTGCGAAAGTTCAATATGGCAAAGTAAGTTTTATACTACTACGTTTATAAGTTATTCCAAGTGGGAAAAGCTTTCTACATAAGTTTTTGTTTCATATGCTTTATTAACATTCCAGTTAATGTTTCTTTTTTTGTCATATTAAATTATTGTGTCAAGTGGAAAAGAAAAGGAAAAGTACTTAAGTTGTTGAGGAACATAGGTTTTTTCTTATTGAAGGTGTGAAATTTCTGGCAACATTGAGGGGTAATGTTAGTTTCTTTCTGTCTATTTCTGTAGGATATTGGATATTCCATTTTGGAAGCATATTCCAGAATTCTTGGAGGTTTAGCCTTCAGCATACTGTCCAGAATAGGAGATATATTGCAGGAGGATGCTTTAAACAATCCCAATTCACTTATGGTTACAAGTTGTTCTCTTGGGATAAATCTTTCTGAAGCTTGAGTGGTTGGTTCCAATACCAGGCATCCATTAATTGATAAGATGAATAAGTCAGATGAACAGCATTGTGATTCTAGTTGTGGTAGTACTTGTGATTTAGAACTTTCAGCTATTGAGGCCAAAGCAAGCTCTACAACTTCTAAACCAAGCCATAGTCGAGTGTGGTGCATTGGTAGAGAGGCTTGTAAAAGTGTGTCTACTCAAAATTCCCCATAGTGTCTTTTGGTAGCTCCCTTTTGTAAATGTTAACTATTTTTACTAGTATATGGTTAGTAAGAATAGAAGCAAACTGTCTGGTTTGCCTTCTCAAAAGTTTTGGGTTGTTTTATTACCTAGAAAAGTTATAGCTTGCACAACAATTCTTGTTATGGATTGTGGTTGTACATTCGAGACCCTTTATGGTTAAGCTAGCAAACAAATATTCAAATCATACCCTAGTTTCGACTATTTGATTTGAGCTTTGAATATTTCACAATCGCAAGTTTCAACAACCTGAAACTCAGGTAGGATCAAGCTACCTTTGTAATTTTAGATTAGTAGGTTGATATGTACCAAGATAGTTGAAACAAGGAGTTTGCAACTGGAGGCATAAGCATGAATAAAATAGGAAAGACAAAGCTTTGACTAGTAAAAATCGTTTAGAAACTTGTAAGCTTCGTTACAACTTATTAGCTGAATATATCACCATGTTTAACTTAATTTTTTACTTATATTCTTGTTTATTTGTGTTAGATTGGAACTACATTATTGAAGTAGTTATTTTTTAAGTTCTAACTATCATCCTTCTTCCAAGAGAAAGAATGTTGGGAAACCAGAAAAATAGACAAAGACAGAGTATAGAATTTCCAGAGAATAGAATCTGGATGCTGCATACAATGGTACAGACTACAGAACCTATGGCTCCTCGGAGAAGGTATATAGTTATTTAGCCAAAAATTCACTCTTCCCATACCTTTCAAGGAAACGCATACAATTCAAGGAAATGCATACAATGGTATCTAGCCAAAACTTCGCTCTTCCCATATCTTCCCTTTCTTTCCAACATTAACTATAGTTATTTTTATTATTTACAACAACCAACAAATTTATAATAAACTAGATTAATTATTACAAATATTAATTCCAAATAAAAATAGATAAAATAAATTAAAATGTCCCATACAATTTACGGGCCGCATATAGTAGTTTATCTTAATTTAATTAATTATAATTTTCTTTTAACAAACAAGCAATACTATCATAAAATAGGAAAAACTAACTTTATCATGAAATAAGAAAGCAAATTTTTATATAATAAAGTGTATACACTTAGACCTTAGACCTTACACTAACCTGCATTGAACATGACTGAAGTTATTTAGTCACAGCCATGGAAAGGAGAAACACATTTAAACAATACTTGAAGACATATAACCAAAAAATGCATTTCTGATTCGTTCTAGTTCCCTGGTGACATCCCTCATAATAGTTCTTTCTTTTGGTGACTCAGCTGAACAGGCAAGTCCAATGCAAAACAGTTCAAGCAAGCACTTCTGCAGATCACTATGATGCATCTGGCTCAGGTTCTTATCTTTCTTGTTTCCTTCTTCTGCTGATAAAGCTTTTTGTTTCAATTCTTGAAGAAGGGCTGGGTCCACTATCTGTAGAAGTTTATCTGGCAAGGAAGCCTTAACAAAGTTATGTAGATTGATGCCATTTATAAACATTTCATCAGTGGGTTTTCTTCCTGTCAGTATTTCCAGTACAAGGATTCCAAAGCTATACACATCACCCAGTGTTGAAACTTGACCTCCCATTCCATACTCTGAAATTCATGTAATTTAGCACAACCAATAGTATCAAAGTTATGATTAACATCAAAAGAAATTAAAAATCATTGCTTCTAAATTTTAGGTTGAGACACTTGGTATCCGTAAATCACATTGGACTCCGATCCAACTAGTCCGAGTCGAGTTGAGAAGACCCATTTAAGGGGGGCAAAACTCTCTCGATGCCTATTTTTTCAAACACAAGATCGAACCCGAGACCTCGATTAAGGGGAACCAAACTCCTTCCCACTTGGACCAATAAGGCGTTGGTAATCATTGCTTCTTAATAAAAAACTTAAGAGTTTACAACATAAAATAAAAGTCTTCAGAAATTATAACCTCAATAGTATCAGACTTTACCTGGTGGAGCATACCCAACAGTTCCCTTCATTCTGATTGTGCTGGTTTGTGTATGAGAAATACCATTAATGGTACAGAGAAGTCTTGCTAGTCCAAAATCACTAACATGAGCAACCATGCTATTATCAAGAAGGACATTGCTTGGCTTTAAATCACAGTGAACAATTGGCTGCTCACATTCATAGTGAAGATAGTGCAATGCATAACCAACATGTATGAGAATATTTAGTCTTTGATGAAGGTCCAAACTTGGTTGATCTCCACTGATGGACTCTGAATGCAAGCATTTCTCTAAGCTTCCGTTTTCCATGTACTCAAACACTAAAGCTTTAAATTCATTTCCATTGTAATCAATACTGGAGCAACATGTTAGAATCTTAACCAGATTTCTGTGGCGGATATTTCTGAGTGCATTACATTCAGCAATGAAACTCTTATGAGCTCCCTTCTTTTGAAGGTTTAGGACTTTTATCGCAACAGCTCTTTCCTCAGACTCAGTAATTCCTTTATATACAAAGCCAAAAGCACCAGATCCTATCAAGTTATCTGGAGAGAATCCATTTGTTGCTTGGTGGAGTGTCTGGTATGAGACCTTGGAAAGATGGTCCATTGTTGTTGGTGAAGTAGATGTTTTCAAGTTTTTCTTTCTCTTCCAATAGATAGCAATGGAGAATGATAACAGTATGAGAAAGAGAACCACAGAAATTATTATTACAATTACCTTCCAAGGGTGACGCTTCTTGTGTGTCCTAACTTCCAGAGGACATGGTGGTAGATGTAGCTCTGTGATACCGCCACAAAGGTCACTGTTGCCTCTTACTGATATAGCACTTGCATTTCTAAAGACACCTTCTGTTGGTACTTCACCCTCCAACCTGTTAAAAGAAACATTCAAGTAATCTAGAACAGAAATACCCTTTAGACCTTCTGGAATTGATCCAGACAAGTTGTTTTGTGACAAATCTAAATATTGAAGGCCTTTCAATGAAGCCAGTGATGAAGGTATGTCTCCATAGAAGGAATTCGCTTGTAAGTTAAGGTACTCCAAACTTATGCACTGTCCAATTGTTGCAGGAATTTCACCAGACAGATCATTTTTGGAAACATCCAACTTATTGATGTTTTTCAGGTTGCCAACCTCAAAGGGTAGGCTGCCATTTAATGAGTTCCGCGATAAGTTCAGTAACAATGACAAGGAGGAAAGACCAATGACCTGCAAAGGAATAGTTCCAATAAGGTTGTTATGTGAAAGATCCAGGAACTGTAAATTTTGGCAATTACCAATACTAGGAGGAATGCTTCCTTCTAGCATGTTATTTGATAAGTCAAGTTGAAACAACTGACTAAGGTTGCCAATGGATGATGGAATTTCTCCTGACAGCTTGTTTACATTTAAGGTCAATGATTGCATCTTTTGAAACTTGCCAAAAGAAGCTGGAATAAACCCTGTGAGAAGGTTGAACTCCAAGTCCAAGCCAATCAAGTTGATGAGATTTCCTAACCCTGCAGGAATAGTCCCAGTAATCTGATTGCCACCAATATAAAACTGGTTTAGTTGACTTGAAAAGTTAGCTACAGAGTTGGGTAAAGAACCTCCAAAGTTGTTTAGATTTAAATCCAACACTTGTAAATTGGTGCAGTTTGTCAAAGATGTCAAGAAATCCAGGTCATTAGATGAATTACTCCCTAGATGATTGTATTCCATAGCAATTGACCAAATGTCTTGAAGATTTCCAATTCCAATAGGAACTTGGCCTACAAAGTTATTCCTAGGGATGTTAAATAACATCAAATGAGTTGCATTGGAGATGGAAGCTGGGATAGGACCTGAGATATTATTCATACCAATGCCAAATTGTTGGAGATTAGGGAGTGTAAGGAACATGTTGGCAGGTAGAGAGCCATTTAATTGGTTAACTCCAGCTGAGAAGAAGGTAAGAGACGACATATTGTAGAGTGTGGAAGGAAGCATACCAGATAGTTTGTTGGATGCAATAGAGATGTGGGTTAAGTTGTGAAGAAGGCCTATCTCTTCAGGTACATTTCCCACCAAGTTATTAACTCCCAAAGAGAGAATATTAAGAGAGGAAAGGTTTCCTATAGATGCAGGGATTTCACCTGTTAAATTGTTCACAGCAATAGATAGTTGTTCAAGCTTAGTTAGAAAACCAAGCTCCATAGGTATTTTGCCAACTAGTTTGTTTCCTGTTAAACTCAAGCTCTTGAGTTCTAAGCAGCCAGATAAGTTTGTAGGAATTTGACCTCCTAATGTGTTATTGGCGAGATACAGTTGCTGCAGCCTGAACAAATGACCTATTTCCTGTGGGATTTTACCATAGAAGCTGTTGTTTTGAAGGTTGACATACCTCAGAAAGGTGAGGTTGCCAATCTCAGGTGGTATTAAACCAATTAAGTCATACCCTTGTAGGTTAAGGGCAGTGACCCTTTGATGCTTGATGCTGCATGTGACTCCATGCCAGTTGCAAAAGTGAGTAGAAGTATTCCAAGAACTCAAGATATCAAATGGGTCATCTACTACTGATTCTTTGAATTTGAGCAATGAAAATTGATCAGTGTCATTTCCTAAGGCACTAGCAGTATTGTTAGGTTGCAAAAATAGTAGGGTGGCAGAAAAGAGAAGAACATGCAGGCATTTGCACCAGATTGCACAAGAGAAGAATGAAGAAAGCTTCATTTAGCTGGACAATCAGAAGCAGATAGAAATGTGTGTATTACAAATTTTAGATGTTCAAACTCTGCTGTACAAATCAATCTATATATGTAATTGAAAATTAAGATTTTTAGTGTGTTAATAATGGTGTGTGTGAAAATGCATGCCTTTAATTTGAAGTCAGGTGATATAGTGCTATACAATATTCCTGTAGATAATATTTTAAAATCGGGTTTTCATAAAAAAGTTTGAGGAATGGAATCGTAATTCTGTCATATTCCGCATACGTTGACTTTGAAAATCCGACGTTTGTTGCTGCTGGTGTTTTTTTGTGGTCCTTTTTGTGCATGCTGGTCTTAAGTTCAGGTTGTGTCAAGTTTGCACCTATGGTGTTTGATGGAAAGCCCCAAAAGACCTGGGAATTTTGGAACAACGTTGTGCTTACAAAACCATACGAGGCTAACACCAATTTCAACATTTTCACTAAGTATCAATCAGCTTCCAAACAAGGGTTTAATCTGGACAATCTTGAGACCACCTTTAGTCGAAATGTGCTTGAAGAAGCCAAAGAAATGATGCTTAATTGGATAGAGGAAAAGACAGTTGATTCTCACTTCTCTATTGTCATTGACCATGTGCGGAAAATAATGATAGGTCGGTAGTTAGGATCTAGATATTGGTTTTGTTTAGTCCTGTTGGTTTCTGTTCAAACTATGTGTAACATAGCTCAGGTCTATAATGTTAGAAGTGATTCTATAATGTGGATTACATATCATGTTCAATCTGATTGTACTGGTTTTTATTTTATCTAATGAAAGTAGTTGTTTCATAGTAAAAAAAGTTATTAAGAAGGGAATGAATTTTGTAGTGTACTTTTTTTTTAGTTAAGTGAAGAAAGAAACAGTCACAAAAGTAGTTCATTAGTTGACTTAAACAAGATTTGTAATTTTTTTTATATAAATTTTGTATTTATTAAAAAATGATTAGATCATTCCCAGTTTCATGTGGTCTTGAAACTGATAGTGCCACTAATCATGCTTCCTTCTGTTGACGCTGGTTTTTGGTTGGTGTCCAAAATCCTTTTGTCACAAATAATTTTAAGATCAGACGAGTGTAGGGACGGACGAGTTATGCGGTAATCTCGCAAGGACGTGTAGGCATGTCTGCCAAGTATAAATTCGACAAACCAGTCGAACTTGGTAAATACTGGCAAGGACTTATAAGTTTAGTAAAATGCGTTGAGTTAACAGGAAAGATTGCTTTCTTAAATGAGGGAGAACCCTTGAATTTCTAAAGATTCATAGGTTCGAAGGAAGAAACATATAAATTGCAGGAAAATTAGAGGAAAGCAAATAAAGAACACGAAATTAAAGAAAAGCAATAAACAACAGGAAATTTAAAGGAAAGCATGTAAGTTGCAAGAATTGAAATGAGCATTTAAAGGAAAGAAACAAGTATTTAAATGAGTGAAGAGTAAAAGAAAGCATTTAAAGTGCAGAATAAAATTAAAATAAAGCAAGTAAAAGGCATGAAAGTAATTTGAAAGTAAAGAAATTAAATAACCAGTACTGTATTGTAAATTGAACTGGAAATAAAAGGATGGAGGGAGTACTTGAGTACAATCCTTTAATCTGTTGTGTGATCGAGATATGTAGGATATAGCATCAAGAAACCTCCTCTATTACATCAGAATTGATAGTATTTATAAGCATACAAAATAACTGCCTAAAGAAACTTCCTATCTTAAAATCTGACACCTGTATGACAGTTTTACTATGTTTCAAACTCTCTGACAAGTAAACTTCTCTAACTGCTCAGTCCTTCGAGTGGTTTTATGTCCACTTGTCGTCCACAATTTGGTTATTTGACAACTTATCTTGCTGATGCTGTCAACCCTGGAAACTTAGCCATTTCTATACTTTGTTTGTCTGACAATTCTTATTACCAACTTTGTCGAAAGTTGGGTTGTTACTTCTATTCTTCCATCAGTCAGCTGGATATATTTGTCGAATATCTGACGTACTTTCTTGACGGCTTTATCTGTCTGACATACTAATTTCTGTCAACTTTTCAACCTGTCAACTTTGCTGAATTTGATTGTGGTTATCTGATGACTCTTCAATTTTTCCGTCATCCTGTCGGATCTGTTTCCGTCAAGAATTTTAAATTCCTATTAACAGATGCCCCCCAAATTTTGCTTTTCGACGGTTTTTTGTCCGTAAGAATAGCAAAATTTGATTTTTCAAATCCCTAACGATTGTCTTAATCTCGGGTTCCTATTCATTAATTAAACCTTGCTTCTTATCTCATCCCTACTTAATAAGGATAATCATGACGCCGCAGGTTTCTTGGAACTCGTACCGAAGGTTCTCCTTTAAATGTCAATCACATCAGAATTGACTTTCTTCTTCCTATCCTTCCTTCTTCATTAGTAAATCTTTTCTAACGAAAGACCTTTTCTTCTTCTCTCGCAAAATTTTTCTTAAAAGGAACCCTGTATTTTTATTTCATATAAACATGGCTACATCTTCTAAGGTGCCGTCTTCAGTACCTCATACTACCATCGTGCCTTCTAGGACAAAGTGGTCCAAGACCCAATTTTGGAGAAATCAGGAGTTATGGCAAGAATCCAAGGTAATTTACCCTATTCTTGATCCTGCTATTGCTTTAAATCCTCCTGCTGCATTTTTGGGTCCTATTGTGGCCAACAATGAAATTTCTGAGGGTTTACGCAATTCCTTTCCTTCTGCTAGCGTAAATGAGGCTATTCTATCTTCTTTTACTCCTATTCCCATTCATATGTTCAAGAAGAGTAATAGGATTTTCAGAATGCCTCCTGCTACTCGGTTCGATGCCTACATTAGTTGGCTGGACCGAATTCAAACTGAAAAACAAAGTGTATGGGAAAAAGCTGGAATCTTTGAATTCATTCAACTTTCTCGTCATGTTAAACTGGTAGACTTCTCTTTAATAGGAGCATCAGTTTTCTTTTGGAACAAAACAACAAATAATTTTCATTTTCCTTATGGAATGATGGGCCCCACTTTATTTGATATGTCGGCCATTACTGGCCTTCGCCCGAGATGGTCTCACCATGCATCTTCAAGTAGAAATTGAAAATCAAATTGATGTTTACGTGCGAAATGTTCTTTTTCTAAATACATAGCAGATTTTAGAGGTGAAGCTCATGATCCTGTGATGATCACGAGCATGTAGCCTTTTTGTTTCTTTGGCTATGTGCTTACGTTTTTTTGTAGCAAATCTGCTTCTTTGGTTGCTTCATATGTCCCTCTAGCCAATCTGTTGTCGTCTGCGGTAAAAGAGTAGCATTAGGACAATGTCTCTTAGCTAATCTTTATGATAGCATGAGTATGCTAGTTGACACTATCAAATCCAAAAAGAAAACCAATATAGGAGGGCCCCTTTGGCTTCTCCAATTATGGTTAAATGCAGTTTTGGAGCGTCAATTTTCATATAAAGCTCCCCCAGATTTGACAATCGACACGTATGGATCTTATCTCTGTTATGTATCTGCCGAGTCTTTGACGAGAGATGAGACTGCGAATTTTAAATTCTATTTTAAAATTCTTCATTCGCTTTCATCTTCATCTCCAAAGATCAACTTCTCTCCCTTTTCCGACCGGAAATATGGTCCAACATGGTTTACACAACTGAGCACCACCATCTCTAAATCCAACAAATCTATTTGGACAAAATTTCTTTGTCAGAAAATTCTTTTTGTTGATGGCCCTGGTTTTAAAACTCATAGAGCCTATCTCCATTTACCCAACACTGTTGCTTGTCGACCGGCTTCTCGCCAAGCTATTCCTGCTCCCTATTCGTCAGATCTTAACGACAATTTCATTGGTATCAAAGTCCCAACGTATGAGCATATTGTTGCCATTAGTGAGGAAGACAAAGTTCGCGGGGCTTTCTTACAACCCGTTTCATTTTCGGCTTTTCACGGAGTCACCCAAAGCTTCCTTGACTGGTGGGATAAATACTACTCTAGCCATCATCTGAATTTACAGACTTGCTTAAGTTGTATTGAAGACACCACGGGTAACACTGATGATTCTCTAGTGCGAGAACAGGATCCAAAGAACTAAAACTCGAGGTGAACTTGAAAGAAATTCAAGCCTTTGAGAAATTTTATAAAATTAAGTGGAATCCCAAGTTACCATTTGATATGGTTCGTCATGTCAATAGTGTTTTGTTTGAAGCCAAAAGGAAGCATGATAATAAGGAATCTGAGAGGCTTGCCATGTATAGGAATATTCCCAATATGACCAGGGAATATTTTGACAGTTTGAAAGCTCCTTTTCCTAAGCCAGTGCCTATTCCTTGTACCCCTTTTGGTTTAGCTGATTCACACCCAGGAAAACCGTCGAAAGGAGGTAACTTTTTCTTTTTGGCCAGCGTGAGTGCTTACGTTGACCCTTTTGAAAAACCAAACCCAGTTACCTTCGCTCGTCGGTTTCTTCAACCTGATGACGACTTTGAATTCTATTCAAGAATTCTAACTTGTAACTCAGGTATTCATTTGTCAAATCACTTATTTCGCTTTTCTTTTCGTCTGACAATCAACTTATTTTCATTGCTATTGACAGCTATTCCTCTTGACAAACCTCTCCCTGGCAAGTCTAAGTCTGACGCACTTTCGGGAGAAGCTTCCGAAGATAATAATGAACCTGTTATCCCCTTGGTCAAGAAGAGCTCTCGTTCAACCAAAGATTATTTTTATTTTTCTCATTAAAAAGTATCAAATAAAATAAAATATAAAACGACTCTTTCTGACTTTCTCTCCAAGAAATCAAAGTCTTCCAAGAATCTTCCAACCGTGGCAGCTGCTGATGTGGCTAAAGTTTCTACTAACTCCAAAGTTCAAGATACCATGACTAGTTCTTCCAACACTTCGCCCTCCAACCAATCTGAGGTAATAATTTTAGATTAGTCTGTCAAGTTACATCTTTTTGCTCACATGCTTGCTATTCTTGACAGAAGAACAAAACCGTCGAGACCATTCTGGTTTCTGAGAAGGCTATTGTTGATGTTGACTTGATGTCTTCTGATTCTAATCTGGTATTTTCACTGATCTTGTCATTTTCTTTTGTATACTTGTATAAATTCTTATTTATTTCTCATGTCAGGAAAAGTTTCCCCAATTTGATGACTCAATAACCATTCAGGAGATTATCACGACTGTCGAGCCTATAAATGTATATGATTCGGAATCGTATCTTGACCAAACTTTAGGAGGTATTTCTGTTGGTACTAAAAGTTTAACAATTGAATTGCAGGTTCCTGACTCTCATCAGGGAATGCCTACGAGCCCTCATCATCCGACTTCAATCACCTCAAATTCAACAGCTGATAACCCAGAAGGAACTACTGTCATGATTGAAATTCCGGATGAAGATATTGACATGGAGGCCCTGTTGGCTGAAACAGCTCCTGTTATTCCTTCTCCACCTGCCATCAAACCTCCTACCATGAAGTCTCCTGATCCCAAACCGGCTCTACATTTTAATACTTGGATTAATATGCTGTCGGAAGTAAGCCGGAAAGAGTCATCCTTTTTTACCACTTCCTCATCGACTCAACATGATTCCAGCGACTCTCTAGTTACTACCCTCATGCATGATCTTCAAGCTCTTTTGATCAATCCTTTTGATGAACTTTTGTCTGACATCAAGATTCAAAAAGAATTGTCTCGACTTGTCAAGGAGATTACTCCTCTTCATTCTAATCTTCCTCTGTCGAGCCGTTCACTTTTTATCTCTATTCAGACATTTTGGGAACGGCTCTCCGGTAAATTAGAAAGGATGACTTCTGTCATTCCTTCTTACGAAGAGGAAGAAAGAATCAAGGACGATCTTTTAGTTCAGTTTCAAAATCTTGAGTCATCTAAACAAAAAGAACTTGACCTTATTTTTATCGGGACTCAAACCAAGGAGAGCTTACTGGATTACCGGAAGAAGCTACTGGCTGAGATTGAACTGACGGACCAAAAGTGTGCCAAATTTGACAAGGCGTTGGAAAAAAGCAAAGACAGAGTCAAAGCTATTGATGATGAATCTGTCCAACTTGGCCAAAAAGCTGAAAGTGTAATCGGCAAACTCCGTGCATTGCAACCTGACTATGAAGCAGCTATTATTCGACAAAAATAATCTATCCCTTGCATGGGATCAATTATCCTCTATTTAGACTAAAACTGACAATTGTAACTATTGTACATGTCAATTGTACTATTGTACCTGACTATTTTATTTTCTTGCACGTTTATTTATTACTTAATTTGACTGCAAGTTTCCAACCGACTTCGTAACTCATGCCTTATCAAATCATCATAAATGCTGTGACAAGTTTCGAAACTTTGGTAAACCAAATTGCAATAAATGCCTTGTGTTCAACTATAAATAACGAGGTCTGTAAATCTCAGACTTTACAGTTGAATTTTCACATACCATGCATTTCTCTACACAGGCCTCTACCTATTCCTCTTTCTTCCTTCACGAGAATATGACCTTATGCGTATTAAGTTTTTAAACCAAGGTGTTTGTCTTAATGGTCACATACTTCATGAAGGTCAATAACCAATGTAAAAACATATAGTGAAGGTCAAGTAACCAATGTAACATCCATAATGGCCTCACTACATATCCTCGGAGAGAAGCGAGATCTTGATACGTAAGCGAGTGTACCTCGTTTAGTTCCATCATCTTCATCAAGAAGGGTTTGGCGTAGCAACAACCACCTTCTCGAATGAAATGATGGTGACATCTGCTTGTGCTTTATCCCCCCTTCGGAGCCTCCTTGATAAATGAGGCAATCGAATTTCGTGGGAATGAAGCCTCAACAAATTTAGCTGCACTTCTCTGTTTGTTGTATGAAACTAAAATATTATTAGTGCAGCATCCTGTATTTTAGGATCAGATTAGCTTTAATTGATAGCTTGACTTCTATCATCAAATGACAATATTTCATTGTATCGTTAATTTAATGAATATACTTATTTTCTTTATTCGTCAATTTGTACTTCTAACATCGTCGGTTTGTATTCCTTCAAATACTTGCCATTAATCGACTTAATTGTCGAGCCAAGTATTAATATCGACAAGTGCGTAAGCATTTCGAGAAAATATTTCATCAACTCTAAATGGTCCTTCCCATTTAGGTGACCATTTCCGTATTCTCGACAACTTTTATCCATGGGCAATATGACTTTCCGGACCAAATCATCTACCTTGAATGCTTTGAACTTAACTCGACTATCATAAAATCGGCAATTCTTTCTTTTTGCCGAATCAAATTCTCCAACGCAATCAATCTGTCATCACTTAATTCATTCAATTCATCTAGCATTGCATCCCAATCTTGGTCGGTGGAGGCAGGTCATTTTGCCTTTGAATGCGAGTGGATTGGAGATTGATTTCAACAGTGTAATACAGGATCATGTCCATAAGTTAAGCGATATGGCGAAGTTCCTGTTGACTGTCCTGGGTGAATTTCTATATGCCCATAACACTTGATCAAGGGTATTATGCCAATTTTTAGGTTGTCGGCCCACATGCTTTTTAATAAGATTGATAATAATCTTATTTATGGCCTCAACTTGGCCATTTGCTTGTGCATAATATGGCGTAGAGGTGAGCATTTTTATATGCCTAGAACTGGCATATTCTACGACTTTCTTTCCAACAAATATTGACCCTTGATCCGTTGTCAGAGTTTGGGGTATGCCAAACCGACATATAATATGGTTTTCAATGAAATCAATTACTTGTTGTTGGGTGACTGTTTTTAAGACAGATTGCCTCTACCCATTTAGTAAAGTAATCAACTCCAACCAAAATGAATTGATGTCCTTTCGACGAAGCGGGATGTATCCGACCAATCAAATCTAGAGCCCATCCTCCGAATGGCCAAGACTTGACAATAGAATGTAATTACGCACGGTGACGTTTTGTATATGACCGTGCTTCGACACTCTTCACAAGATCGGCAAATAAAATGCAATCTTTAACCATAGTTGGCCGATAATATAAACTTCTTCGTAGGACCCATTTCATTTTATCACCTGCCTGATGGGCTCCACATATACCCTCATAGACTTGATAGAGCCAAATAAGCATCTTGCTCACTCAGGCACTTGTGTAGAGTTCCGTCAACTGATTTTTCGTATAACAGTCCTCCCTGCATTGTGTAATTCAATGCCTTATACTTTGTTTTTCTATTTACATTCTGACTTGGATTTTCCAAATACTCTATTATTGGCAACCTCCAATCATTAGGCAGAATTACATCATTAACTAAAATATCTCTTTCTTCTAATGGATACAACAATTCTACGATTTCCATTAGAGTCAAATGAGTCTTTTGAGATATTTTATATCCCGAGGCTATCTCGAGCTAACTTATTAGCCTCTTGATTTAAATTTTCGGGAATGTATTGAACAATTACGTCATCAAATTTTTTATCAACTTGTTAGCTACGATACAATATTTTGACAAATTGTAACTAACGCATTTGTATTCTTGTGTGAGTTGTTTGATGACTAATTGAGAATCCCCAAAAATATGCACATTTCGTGCTCTTAATTCTATCAACATTTCCAATCCGACAATTAAAGCCTCATATTCGGCTTCATTGTTGGAACAGGGGATATTTAAGTTCAAACATGAACTTTGTAGGAACTCCTTGTGGGGTCACAATAAGGATTCCTATACCACTACCTCCTCGATGCCTTGATCCGTCAAAATAGAGTTTCCAAGGTAGTAAATCGACAACATTTATTTCACGGCACATCCGGTCCTGGATGGTCTACCGAGAAAATCAGCTATTGCTTGTCCTTTGTGACTTTAGTGGCACGTATTGTAAAGAATACTCACGATAAAGCAATGGTCCACTTGCCAATTCGTCCATTAAGGATTGGTTTCGACAACATATACTTTATTACATCAGTCTTGGAAATAACTAATACATGACATGGCATCATATAATATTTGAGTTTTGTACAAGAAAAATATAATGCTAGACATAACTTCTCTATTGCACTATATCTTCTCTCAGCATCATTTAGGACTCTACTTAGATAATATACAGCCCTTTCAACATTGTCATCGTCGTCCTGGGCTAATAAACATCCTATAGTGTCCTCTGATGCTGATATGTACAACTTCAGCGGTCGACGAGGTACTGCAGGCATCATGACCAGGTGGGTGACTAGATATCTTTGATCCGGTCAAAAGCCTCTTGGTGAAAAGATTCCCAAATGAAGCTTTGTTCTGATTTCAACTTGACCAGCGGTGCAAATACTCTTGTTCTTCCCGACAGATTTGATATGAATCTTACGAGAAAGTTAACCTTCCCTAAGAAGGATTGTAGCTCTTTCTTATTTGTTGGCGCGGAGGCTTCCATGACTGCTTTAGCTTTATTCTTGTCTACCTCGATTCCTTTCTTGTGGACCAGGAATCCTAAAAATTTTGCAGCTGACACTCCAAAACTACACTTCTCTGGGGTTCATTTTTAGATTATGCTTTCTCATCCTGTCAAATCCTTGCCTCAGATGCTCCAAATGGTCATCTTTGCTCTTGGACTTGACAACCACATCATCAATATATACTTCTACAAATTTTCCAATAACATCATGGAAAATTGTATTCATTGCTCGTTGATAGGTGGCTCCATGCATTCTTTAAACCGAAGGCATGACGACCCATTCATATGTCCCAATTGCTCCTGGACATTTGAAAGCGGTCTTTGACACATCTTCTTTGGCTATAAAGATTTGATTATATCCTGGTTGTTCGTATGAACTTGGCTTTAAGCGATCTTTGTACTTCCTCTTTGATTTTATGTACCACCTCCGGAGCAAATCGTGCCGCTTGCTTGCTTGACAGGTTTGCAATCTCCCTAAGTGGCAATCGGTGTTCAACAAGATTCCTGCTTAAACCAGGCATTTCGTCATAGTCCCATGCAAAGCAATCCTTGTACTCTGCTATTAATCGACAAGTTTTTGTTTGTAATCCCTCGCGAGAAAAGCACCGACAAAGATGGGCCTTTTCTTTTCTTCTGTCCCCAAATTTATTTCTTCCAGAGGATCTTCTACTTCCACTTTTTGTTTGACTTGGCTCCTCTTTCAAAACCCAAAGGGCCGTGCGTCAATTATACAATCCGCTAATACACTATCTTGAGTGTGTACTTGTTTGTCGGCTAGATAAGCCGACAATCTTCTCAAGTGGGTCTCAAGACTCATTGTCGGATTCTCGCCGAGTCTTGTCGGCCTTGTTTTGTATTGTAACTCCAAAGCGGCTAAGAAGGCTTATTTCCAACGTACCCTTGTCGATAACTCCTTCAATAGCAGTTATTGGCTTCACATTCGGAGAATACACCGGAAATCAATATGTGCTTGCTTGAGCATAACAAGCACTATCGTCTGCCTCCACAATCTCCACTTGATCTTGTTCATTCCACAAAATCACCTTCTGATGTACCGTTGATGGAATTGCCCCTACCGCGTGGATCCAATCCCTGCCAAGCAAAATGTTGTAGCTTGACTTTACTGGAATTATGACGAACAATGTCATTCTTTCGACAGTGCCAATTTGTATGTTCAATAAAGTGACACCATCCGACGGGGATGTTTTGCCACTGAAGTCAGTGACAACCATATCAGTTGGGATTAGATCTGACTGATCCTTTCCTAACTTTTTAAACATCGCTCTAGGCATCAAGTTTACAGCAGCGCCTCCGTCAATTAAGACCCTATTGGTGGGTCTTCCATCAATTATAGCCTTCACATGTAAAGGCCTTAAATGACTTTTTTGTTCGTCGGTAGGTTTTTCCAACTGGGCCACGTTGTCGAATACAATAACTAAATTTTCTTGGACACACATCCAGTGGTCACTTGGGTCTCCTGCATTGTTGACGACATCACTGTCGTCGTCAGAGGGATCAAACTCAAAATATCCTTCGTATTCTGCCGGGATGAAAGAAATCAAACCTATCTTCATTCTCATTCCAGGCTCCAATATAATTTCATTGTCTGGATCCTCATCTAGGAATTCACCTCCGACTGTTCTGCCGTGATTTCTTTTTAAATCACTCTCGTCATCTGACCCCGACCTATCTGACAAAGGCCGGGCAATTCCTGCACCACAGTTGTCTAATGCTTCCATGATGTCGGCCCAATCCTCATTCTGGTCGTCCACGTCCATGGCTCCGCTGACGTTTATGTCATCATTTGGATCATTCAATGCTTCAATGACAGCCTCAAATGACAACTCTTCCTTTGTTAAATCACATTCAGGCTTGAATGTAGTCAGTTGTTGCTCTTCTATTCTAGCCTCAACTTTCTTTTCGAGCCACCGCAACTCTCTCTACTTAGTCGGTCCGAGTGGCCATTTGCCTTTGGGTTTTATTGGTAAGGATGCTTGTCTGAAGTCTTCTTTTCTACGAAAATCCGGGATGCGGGTTTACTTTGCTTGAGTCCGATTCATTGGGTTTCTTGACATCAGCTTCCATGGGGTGATTTACTATTATGCTCTTCATCTTGGTATCTCCCCTCTTATCAACTTTGTCGTCAGTTGTAGCAACCAAACAACCAGCATCGTGGTTAGGCATCTCTTTTATAATGACACATCCCTGTTTGGCAAGTTTCTTTTTCTGAGCCTGTCTGAGTCTCTGTAGCCTCCTCTTTTGGCTTTTAGATATAGCCAATTGAGTTGAGGGTTCTGAAAGACCAGGCCCTGTCATTTGAACATTCTGAGTCAGTTGGCCCTTTCGGTAGTTTTCATTCCAAAAGGGTGGCCTTTGTTCATTGGCTTTACTTCTCCGAGTCCATGTCTGTTTTTGCAATTTCGGGTACTGTGTCATGGCTGAATTCCTCACCCATCGATCCACCATTACGTTGGATGGGGGTGTCCTTGTCTTGACAGGATTAAATCTGTCACTGACAGAGTTACCTATTGTTGACCCTTTGATTGGTTCTTCAAACCAACCCCCAGTGTTGTGTTGTCCAAATTTTGACTGGTGCATATGTTGCTGACGACTATTTGTCTGTTTTACTGCTGATCCTCTGGTTGAATCAAACCAGCCTCCAGTGTTGTCTTTGTCCGGATTTTGGCTGGTGCATGTGTTCTTTGGCTATTTGCCTGTCTATTTATAGCAGATGCAAGACTCCTCTGCATTAATGTTGGACCCAGCATGGCTATTTGGTTGTGAAAATCTGCTCCGATTATCTTGTGGGACGGTGCGATGGTGGTTTTCGCCCTAGCTTTCTTGGCGGCTAACTCATCATAAAACGCTTCACACCTTGGGCAAACTTTAATTATGCCCCCATCTTTCTTTCGTGTCATATAGTCGACAAGTGGCTCTCACGGCTTCGGATAAACATCGAATGGATCCGACAAATCCATTTGGATATTCTGTCCTACTGTGATGTTGACCATGCCTACTCCCATAGGGATTTGGCGATCTGCTTTGTTAGCTTCAGGACCGAATGGTTTCAGTATCAATCTTCATTTTCTGGTCGCTTGTCTCGAAAATTTCAACCTTCCGTCTCTGTCAAACCTTTTTGAATGATATCCCTGAAATGCATACAGTCATTTGTTACATGACCAAAAGTATTATGGTATTTACAATATTTCCGATCTTTAATTTCATGGGCTTTCAAGAGCCTATGATCATCTGACAATTTTAATTGTTTATCTTTCAGTAATATGTCAAATATTTGATCGGCCTTGGTCACGTCAAATGTGTATACTTTCTTATTAATGACAGGGATTCTTTCTTTGGCCCTTGCAGGCTTCAAAGCTTGACATATATAAGGTGGACCATTTTTTAATTCGACATAATCTACCTCATATTCGTCAGAATCATTACTCTCCTCATCGGATTCATTGCATCCGACAAAATTAACCCTTTCTCTTTTAAGGAATCTTTTTTGCTTAAAAATCTTCTCAGCTCTTAATTGTTCAATTTGTCGAACCTTATCCCCTAACTGGGCAAGGTCCATCAAATGTTGGTTTACCGATTTCTTTTCGATATGGTAATCCAGACCGCCGGCAGCAATTTTCACTATTTCTGTTTCTGGAATAGGGGTGAAACACCGACTCCTCATCTGACGGAATCGAGCTAGGTAATCGTCAACAGATTCGTTATTCATTCTTTTTATTCCAAACAAATCTGTCAATCCTATTTTCAAGTCTCCTCTAAAGAATTGATCATGGAAACCTCTTTCCAATTGATTCCAAGAATGGATTGAATTAGGCCTTAAAGTTGAAAACCAAGAAAAAACATTCTTAGTTAACGAGCTGGGGAAGAACTTCATTTTTAATCCTTCCTCCAAGGCCAAGTCTCCTAATTCGATGGTATATCGAGCAATATGCTCGATTGTCGACTCTCCACTTTCTCCTGAGAATTTCGACAACTTGGGTATTTTATATCCTCGAGGCATTTCTGCTGTTGGACCCAATCGAGAAATCTTTGATGCAAAAAATGGTTGGTTAGCATAACCAATGTTAAAACCAAACCTATTTAATGCTTGTTCAACCACTTGGTTGACATTTTGATTTAAAACATTTACGACGGAATGCTCCAACAAAGACCTGGTTTAGGATCAAATCCTCATCTTCCTCTGGTCGCAGAATATGTACATTTCCACGTCTCAAAGGAATCCGACGATGAAGCTGTTGTCGTTCATCATCTTGTTCAAATCCGTCAATTTGTGGTTCAACCTATGGTTGATTAATCCTATTGAGATTTGCATTGAAATTTCTATTAGTATTTTGGTTTTACTTTGGGTTTACAACACCTAAGGCTCTGTTTAACCGACGTATTTCATTTGTCAATGCTAAACATGCATTGTTTGTGTTTTCCATCATTGGTGTAATTATTGTACTCATTTGTTGAGTAAATGTGTTTACCATGTCAAAGTTACTAGAATCAATCTGTTGTCGGACATTGGCTAAAGTAGCCTCCGGCTGGACCAACAATATTTTGTGGGAGTTGCCTCAATGGAGAAATATATGGCCTTTCTACCGGTTGTTCTTGTCGAGAATGGGTAACTATCATGGACCCCGTTATTCCATTCGCGTGGCCGGGAATTTGCCCCCGGTCGATGGTCCCGCTGTCCGGATGTTTGGGCAGCCATCGTCATTCCATTCAGATATGGTATGTAAGCAAATGGAGTATTTGGGTTGACGGTTGTTGACCCATAAGGCATCCCATATAAAGGTTGTGAGAGAGGTTGAGTAGTCCCTCTTGGATTTGAACTCACAACACTTCTTGATGACAATCCAATAGTTGATGTATTTATTTGCTGTAAGACAGGTGAAGTTGGTGACGGAAGTGTTCCTTGACCAACTTCGTCAAATCGATTAACTACTTGGGCGTAAGAAACGCCTCTTCTTATTCCTAGACCATTAGTAGTATTTATCTCTGCATTAGTTCCACTTGCAGGAATATTGTCAACCGGTGCAATAGCATCTACTGTTGACACAGCGGCGTTAGTGTCTACTACGCCTGCATCACTTGCATTACTCATATTTACAGAGTTCTGGGAAATAGATGTTTGAACTACCTTTCCACTCCGTAAACGCATACAAATAAAATTGTATGTCAAATTCCTAACACTATACGAGTTACTCTAAACTCGTCCCACTGGGCGTGCCAATTTGTTGACGCTGGTTTTTGGTTGGTGTCCAAAATCCTTTTGTCACAAAATAATTTTAAGATTAAACGAGTGTAGGGACGGACGAGTTATGCGGTAATCTCGCAAGGGCGTGTAGGCATGTCCGCCAAGTATAAATTCGACATACCCGGTCGAACTTGGTAAATACTGGCAAGGACTTATAAGTTTAGTAAAATGCGTTGAGTTAACAGGAAAGATTGCTTTCTTAAATGAGGGAGAACCCTTGAATTTCTAAAGATTCATAGGTTCGAAGGAAGAAACATATAAATTGCAGGAAAATTAGAGGAAATCAAATAAAGAACACGAAATTAAAGAAAAGCAATAAACAACAGGAAATTTAAAGGAAAGCATGTAAGTTGCAAGATTAGTAGGTTGATATGTACCAAGATAGTTGAAACAAGGAGTTTGCAACTGGAGGCATAAGCATGAATAAAATAGGAAAGACAAAGCTTTGACTAGTAAAAATCGTTTAGAAACTTGTAAGCTTCGTTACAACTTATTAGCTGAATATATCACCATGTTTAGCTTAATTTTTTACTTATATTCTTGTTTATTTGTGTTAGATTGGAACTACATTATTGAAGTAGTTATTTTTTAAGTTCTAACTATCATCCTTCTTCCAAGAGAAAGAATGTTGGGAAACCAGAAAAATAGACAAAGACAAAGTATAGAATTTCCAGAGAATAGAATCTGGATGCTGCATACAATGGTACAGACTACAGATCCTATGGCTCCTCGGAGAAGTATATAGTTATTTAGCCAAAAATTCACTCTTCCCATACCTTTCAAGGAAACGCATACAATTCAAGGAAATGCATACAATGGTATCTAGCCAAAACTTCGCTCTTCCCATATCTTCCCTTTCTTTCCAACATTAACTATAGTTATTTTTATTATTTACAACAACCAACAAATTTATAATAAACTAGATTAATTATTACAAATATTAATTCCAAATAAAAATAGATAAAATAAATTAAAATGTCCCATACAATTTACGGGCCGCATATAGTAGTTTATCTTAATTTAATTAATTATAATTTTCTTTTAACAAACAAGCAATACTATCATAAAATAGGAAAAACTAACTTTATCATGAAATAAGAAAGTAAATTTTTATATAATAAAGTGTATACACTTAGACCTTAGACCTTAGACCTTACACTAACCTGCATTGAACATGACTGAAGTTATTTAGTCACAGCCATGGAAAGGAGAAACACATTTAAACAATACTTGAAGACATATAACCAAAAAATGCATTTCTGATTCGTTCTAGTTCCCTGGTGACATCCCTCATAATAGTTCTTTCTTTTGGTGACTCAGCTGAACAGGCAAGTCCAATGCAAAACAGTTCAAGCAAGCACTTCTCGCAGATCACTATGATGCATCGGCTCAGGGTTCTTATCTTTCTTGTTTCCTTCTTCTGCTGATAAAGCTTTTTGTTTCAATTCTTGAAGAAGAGGTGGGTCCACTATCTGTAGAAGTTTATCCGGCAAGGAAGCCTTAACAAAGTTATGTAGATTGATGCCATTTATAAACATTTCATCAGTGGGTTTTCTTCCTGTCAGTATTTCCAGTACAAGGATTCCAAAGCTATACACATCACCCAGTGTTGAAACTTGACCTCCCATTCCATACTCTGAAATTCATGTAATTTAGCACAACCAATAGTATCAAAGTTATGATTAACATCAAAAGAAATTAAAAATCATTGCTTCTAAATTTTAGGTTGAGACACTTGGTATCCGTAAATCACATTGGACTCCGATCCAACTAGTCCGAGTCGAGTTGAGAAGACCCATTTAAGGGGGGCAAAACTCTCTCGATGCCTATTTTTTCAAACACAAGATCGAACCCGAGACCTCGATTAAGGGGAACCAAACTCCTTCCCACTTGGACCAATAAGGCGTTGGTAATCATTGCTTCTTAATAAAAAACTTAAGAGTTTACAACATAAAATAAAAGTCTTCGAAATTATAACCTCAATAGTATCGGACTTTACCGGTGGAGCATACCCAACAGTTCCCTTCATTCTGATTGTGCTGGTTTGTGTATGAGAAATACCATTAATGGTACAGAGAAGTCTTGCTAGTCCAAAATCACTAACATGAGCAACCATGCTATTATCAAGAAGGACATTGCTTGGCTTTAAATCACAGTGAACAATTGGCTGCTCACATTCATAGTGAAGATAGTGCAATGCATAACCAACATGTATGAGAATATTTAGTCTTTGATGAAGGTCCAAACTTGGTTGATCTCCACTGATGGACTCTGAATGCAAGCATTTCTCTAAGCTTCCGTTTTCCATGTACTCAAACACTAAAGCTTTAAATTCATTTCCATTGTAATCAATACTGGAGCAACATGTTAGAATCTTAACCAGATTTCTGTGGCGGATATTTCTGAGTGCATTACATTCAGCAATGAAACTCTTATGAGCTCCCTTCTTTTGAAGGTTTAGGACTTTTATCGCAACAGCTCTTTCCTCGGACTCAGTAATTCCTTTATATACAAAGCCAAAAGCACCGAGATCCTATCAAGTTATCCGGAGAGAATCCATTTGTTGCTTGGTGGAGTGTGCAGTATGAGACCTTGGAAAGATGGTCCATTGTTGTTGGTGAAGTAGATGTTTTCAAGTTTTTCTTTCTCTTCCAATAGATAGCAATGGAGAATGATAACAGTATGAGAAAGAGAACCACGAAATTATTATTACAATTACCTTCCAAGGGTGACGCTTCTTGTGTGTCCTAACTTCCGGAGGACATGGTGGTAGATGTAGCTCGTGATACCGCCACAAAGGTCACTTTGTTGCCTCTTCTTGATATAGCACTTGCATTTCTAAAGACACCTTCTGTTGGTACTTCACCCTCCAACCTGTTAAAAGAAACATTCAAGTAATCTAGAACAGAAATACCCTTTAGACCTTCTCGGAATTGATCCGGACAAGTTGTTTTGTGACAAATCTAAATATTGAAGGCCTTTCAATGAAGCCCGATGATGAAGGTATGTCTCCATAGAAGGAATTCGCTTGTAAGTTAAGGTACTCCAAACTTATGCACTTTGTCCAATTGTTGCAGGAATTTCACCAGACAGATCATTTTTGGAAACATCCAACTTATTGATGTTTTTCAGGTTGCCAACCTCAAAGGGTAGGCTGCCATTTAATGAGTTCCGCGATAAGTTCAGTAACAATGACAAGGAGGAAAGACCAATGACCTGCAAAGGAATAGTTCCAATAAGGTTGTTATGTGAAAGATCCGAGGAACTGTAAATTTTGGCAATTACCAATACTAGGAGGAATGCTTCCTTCTAGCATGTTATTTGATAAGTCAAGTTGAAACAACTGACTAAGGTTGCCAATGGATGATGGAATTTCTCCTGACAGCTTGTTTACATTTAAGGTCAATGATTGCATCTTTTGAAACTTGCCAAAAGAAGCTGGAATAAACCCTGTGAGAAGGTTGAACTCCAAGTCCAAGCCAATCAAGTTGATGAGATTTCCTAACCCTGCAGGAATAGTCCCAGTAATCTGATTGCCACCAATATAAAACTGGTTTAGTTGACTTGAAAAGTTAGCTACAGAGTTGGGTAAAGAACCTCCAAAGTTGTTTAGATTTAAATCCAACACTTGTAAATTGGTGCAGTTTGTCAAAGATGTCAAGAAATCCAGGTCATTAGATGAATTACTCCCTAGATGATTGTATTCCATAGCAATTGACCAAATGTCTTGAAGATTTCCAATTCCAATAGGAACTTGGCCTACAAAGTTATTCCTAGGGATGTTAAATAACATCAAATGAGTTGCATTGGAGATGGAAGCTGGGATAGGACCTGAGATATTATTCATACCAATGCCAAATTGTTGGAGATTAGGGAGTGTAAGGAACATGTTGGCAGGTAGAGAGCCATTTAATTGGTTAACTCCAGCTGAGAAGAAGGTAAGAGACGACATATTGTAGAGTGTGGAAGGAAGCATACCAGATAGTTTGTTGGATGCAATAGAGATGTGGGTTAAGTTGTGAAGAAGGCCTATCTCTTCAGGTACATTTCCCACCAAGTTATTAACTCCCAAAGAGAGAATATTAAGAGAGGAAAGGTTTCCTATAGATGCAGGGATTTCACCTGTTAAATTGTTCACAGCAATAGATAGTTGTTCAAGCTTAGTTAGAAAACCAAGCTCCATAGGTATTTTGCCAACTAGTTTGTTTCCTGTTAAACTCAAGCTCTTGAGTTCTAAGCAGCCAGATAAGTTTGTAGGAATTTGACCTCCTAATGTGTTATTGGCGAGATACAGTTGCTGCAGCCTGAACAAATGACCTATTTCCTGTGGGATTTTACCATAGAAGCTGTTGTTTTGAAGGTTGACATACCTCAGAAAGGTGAGGTTGCCAATCTCAGGTGGTATTAAACCAATTAAGTCATACCCTTGTAGGTTAAGGGCAGTGACCCTTTGATGCTTGATGCTGCATGTGACTCCATGCCAGTTGCAAAAGTGAGTAGAAGTATTCCAAGAACTCAAGATATCAAATGGGTCATCTACTACTGATTCTTTGAATTTGAGCAATGAAAATTGATCAGTGTCATTTCCTAAGGCACTAGCAGTATTGTTAGGTTGCAAAAATAGTAGGGTGGCAGAAAAGAGAAGAACATGCAGGCATTTGCACCAGATTGCACAAGAGAAGAATGAAGAAAGCTTCATTTAGCTGGACAATCAGAAGCAGATAGAAATGTGTGTATTACAAATTTTAGATGTTCAAACTCTGCTGTACAAATCAATCTATATATGTAATTGAAAATTAAGATTTTTAGTGTGTTAATAATGGTGTGTGTGAAAATGCATGCCTTTAATTTGAAGTCAGGTGATATAGTGCTATACAATATTCCTGTAGATAATATTTTAAAATCGGGTTTTCATAAAAAAGTTTGAGGAATGGAATCGTAATTCTGTCATATTCCGCATACGTTGACTTTGAAAATCCGACGTTTGTTGCTGCTGGTGTTTTTTTGTGGTCCTTTTTGTGCATGCTGGTCTTAAGTTCAGGTTGTGTCAAGTTTGCACCTATGGTGTTTGATGGAAAGCCCCAAAAGACCTGGGAATTTTGGAACAACGTTGTGCTTACAAAACCATACGAGGCTAACACCAATTTCAACATTCTCACTAAGTATCAATCAGCTTCCAAACAAGGGTTTAATCTGGACAATCTTGAGACCACCTTTAGTCGAAATGTGCTTGAAGAAGCCAAAGAAATGATGCTTAATTGGATAGAGGAAAAGACAGTTGATTCTCACTTCTCTATTGTCATTGACCATGTGCGGAAAATAATGATAGGTCGGTAGTTAGGATCTAGATATTGGTTTTGTTTAGTCCTGTTGGTTTCTGTTCAAACTATGTGTAACATAGCTCAGGTCTATAATGTTAGAAGTGATTCTATAATGTGGATTACATATCATGTTCAATCTGATTGTACTGGTTTTTATTTTATCTAATGAAAGTAGTTGTTTACCGTAAAAAAAAAGTTATTAAGAAGGGAATGAATTTTGTAGTGTACTTTTTTTTTAGTTAAGTGAAGAAAGAAACAGTCACAAAAGTAGTTCATTAGTTGACTTAAACAAGATTTGTAATTTTTTTTATATAAATTTTGTATTTATTAAAAAATGATTAGATCATTCCCAGTTTCATGTGGTCTTGAAACTGATAGTGCCACTAATCATGCTTCCTTCTGTTGACGCTGGTTTTTGGTTGGTGTCCAAAATCCTTTTGTCACAAATAATTTTAAGATCAGACGAGTGTAGGGACGGACGAGTTATGCGGTAATCTCGCAAGGACGTGTAGGCATGTCTGCCAAGTATAAATTCGACAAACCAGTCGAACTTGGTAAATACTGGCAAGGACTTATAAGTTTAGTAAAATGCGTTGAGTTAACAGGAAAGATTGCTTTCTTAAATGAGGGAGAACCCTTGAATTTCTAAAGATTCATAGGTTCGAAGGAAGAAACATATAAATTGCAGGAAAATTAGAGGAAAGCAAATAAAGAACACGAAATTAAAGAAAAGCAATAAACAACAGGAAATTTAAAGGAAAGCATGTAAGTTGCAAGAATTGAAATGAGCATTTAAAGGAAAGAAACAAGTATTTAAATGAGTGAAGAGTAAAAGAAAGCATTTAAAGTGCAGAAAATTAAAATAAAGCAAGTAAAAGGCATGAAAGTAACGCTGAAAGTAAAGAAATTAAATAACCAGTACTGTATTGTAAATTGAACTGGAAATAAAAGGATGGAGGGAGTACTTGAGTACAATCCTTTAATCTGTTGTGTGATCGAGATATGTAGGATATAGCATCAAGTAACCTCCTCTATTACATCAGAATTGATAGTATTTATAAGCATACAAAATAACTGCCTAAAGAAACTTCCTATCTTAAAATCTGACACCTGTATGACAGTTTTACTATGTTTCAAACTCTCTGACAAGTAAACTTCTCTAATCGCTCTCAGTCCTTGAGTGGTTTTATGTCCACTTGTCGTCCACAATTTGGTTATTTGACAACTTATCTTGCTGATGCTGTCAACCCTGGAAACTTAGCCATTTCTATACTTTGTTTGTCTGACAATTCTTATTACCAACTTTGTCGAAAGTTGGGTTGTTACTTCTATTCTTCCATCAGTCAGCTGGATATATTTGTCGAATATCTGACGTACTTTCTTGACGGCTTTATCTGTCTGACATACTAATTTCTGTCAACTTTTCAACCTGTCAACTTTGCTGAATTTGATTGTGGTTATCTGATGACTCTTCAATTTTTCCGTCATCCTGTCGGATCTGTTTCCGTCAAGAATTTTAAATTCCTATTAACAGATGCCCCCCAAATTTTGCTTTTCGACGGTTTTTTGTCCGTAAGAATAGCAAAATTTGATTTTTCAAATCCCTAACGATTGTCTTAATCTCGGGTTCCTATTCATTAATTAAACCTTGCTTCTTATCTCATCCCTACTTAATAAGGATAATCATGACGCCGCAGGTTTCTTGGAACTCGTACCGAAGGTTCTCCTTTAAATGTCAATCACATCAGAATTGACTTTCTTCTTCCTATCCTTCCTTCTTCATTAGTAAATCTTTTCTAACGAAAGACCTTTTCTTCTTCTCTCGCAAAATTTTTCTTAAAAGGAACCCTGTATTTTTATTTCATATAAACATGGCTACATCTTCTAAGGTGCCGTCTTCAGTACCTCATACTACCATCGTGCCTTCTAGGACAGTGGTCCAAGACCCAATTTTGGAGAAATCCGAGTTATGGCAAGAATCCAAGGTAATTTACCCTATTCTTGATCCTGCTATTGCTTTAAATCCTCCTGCTGCATTTTTGGGTCCTATTGTGGCCAACAATGAAATTTCTGAGGGTTTACGCAATTCCTTTCCTTCTGCTAGCGTAAATGAGGCTATTCTATCTTCTTTTACTCCTATTCCCATTCATATGTTCAAGAAGAGTAATAGGATTTTCAGAATGCCTCCTGCTACTCGGTTCGATGCCTACATTAGTTGGCTGGACCGAATTCAAACTGAAAAACAAAGTGTATGGGAAAAAGCTGGAATCTTTGAATTCATTCAACTTTCTCGTCATGTTAAACTGGTAGACTTCTCTTTAATAGGAGCATCAGTTTTCTTTTGGAACAAAACAACAAATAATTTTCATTTTCCTTATGGAATGATGGGCCCCACTTTATTTGATATGTCGGCCATTACTGGCCTTCGTCCAGATGGTCTCACCATGCATACTGAAGTAGAAATTGAAAATCAAATTGATGTTTACGTGCCGAAATGTTCTTTTTCTAAATACATAGCAGATTTTAGAGGTGAAGCTCATGATCCTGTGACAGATACTGAGCATGTAGCCTTTTTGTTTCTTTGGCTATGTGCTTACGTTTTTTGTAGCAAATCTGCTTCTTTGGTTGCTTCATATGTCCCTCTAGCCAATCTGTTGTCGTCTGGTAAAAGAGTAGCATTAGGACAATGTCTCTTAGCTAATCTTTATGATAGCATGAGTATGCTAGTTGACACTGTCAAATCCAAAAAGAAAACCAATATAGGAGGGCCCCTTTGGCTTCTCCAATTATGGTTAAATGCAGTTTTGGAGCGTCAATTTTCATATAAAGCTCCCGCAGATTTGACAATCGACACGTATGGATCTTATCTCTGTTATGTATCTATCTAGGAGTCTTTGACGAGAGATGAGACTGCGAATTTTAAATTCTATTTTAAAATTCTTCATTCGCTTTCATCTTCATCTCCAAAGATCAACTTCTCTCCCTTTTCCGACCAGGAAATATGGTCCAACATGGTTTACACAATCGAGCACCACCATCTCTAAATCCAACAAATCTATTTGGACCAAATTTCTTTGTCGAGAAAATTCTTTTTGTTGATGGCCCTGGTTTTAAAACTCATAGAGCCTATCTCCATTTACCCAACATGTTGCTTGTCGACTTGGCTTCTCGCTAAGCTATTCCTCGCCCCTATTCGTCGGATCTTAACGACAATTTCATTGGTATCAAAGTCCCAACGTATGAGCATATTGTTGCCATTAGTGAGGAAGACAAAGTTCGCGGGGCTTTCTTACAACCCGTTTCATTTTCGGCTTTTCACGAGTCACCCAAAGCTTCCTTGATGGTGGGATAAATACTACTCTAGCCATCATCTGAATTTACAGACTTGCTTAAGTTGTATTGAAGACACCACGGGTAACACTGATGATTCTCTAGTGCGAGAACAGGATCCAAGAACTAAAACTCGAGGTGAACTTGAGAAAAGAAATTCAAGCCTTTGAGAAATTTTATAAAATTAAGTGGAATCCCAAGTTACCATTTGATATGGTTCGTCATGTCAATAGTGTTTTGGCTGAAGCCAAAAGGAAGCATGATAATAAGGAATCTGAGAGGCTTGCCATGTATAGGAATATTCCCAATATGACCAGGGAATATTTTGACAGTTTGAAAGCTCCTTTTCCTAAGCCAGTGCCTATTCCTTGTACCCCTTTTGGTTTAGCTGATTCACACCCAGGAAAACCGTCGAAAGGAGGTAACTTTTTCTTTTTGGCCAGCGTGAGTGCTTACGTTGACCCTTTTGAAAAACCAAACCCAGTTACCTTCGCTCGTCGGTTTCTTCAACCTGATGACGACTTTGAATTCTATTCAAGAATTCTAACTTGTAACTCAGGTATTCATTTGTCAAATCACTTATTTCGCTTTTCTTTTCGTCTGACAATCAACTTATTTTCATTGCTATTGACAGCTATTCCTCTTGACAAACCTCTCCCTGGCAAGTCTAAGTCTGACGCACTTTCGGGAGAAGCTTCCGAAGATAATAATGAACCTGTTATCCCCTTGGTCAAGAAGAGCTCTCGGTCAACCAAAGCTTATGTTTCTGATTCTCAGTCAAAAGGATCCAAGAAAAGAAAAGAGAAAACGACTCTTTCTGACTTTCTCTCCAAGAAATCAAAGTCTTCCAAGAATCTTCCAACCGTGGCAGCTGCTGATGTGGCTAAAGTTTCTACTAACTCCAAAGTTCAAGATACCATGACTAGTTCTTCCAACACTTCGCCCTCCAACCAATCTGAGGTAATAATTTTAGATTAGTCTGTCAAGTTACATCTTTTTGCTCACATGCTTGCTATTCTTGACAGAAGAACAAAACCGTCGAGACCATTCTGGTTTCTGAGAAGGCTATTGTTGATGTTGACTTGATGTCTTCTGATTCTAATCTGGTATTTTCACTGATCTTGTCATTTTCTTTTGTATACTTGTATAAATTCTTATTTATTTCTCATGTCAGGAAAAGTTTCCCCAATTTGATGACTCAATAACCATTCAGGAGATTATCACGACTGTCGAGCCTATAAATGTATATGATTCGGAACTGTATACTGACCAAACTTTAGGAGGTATTTCTGTTGGTACTAAAAGTTTAACAATTGAATTGCAGGTTCCTGACTCTCATCAGGGAATGCCTACGAGCCCTCATCATCCGACTTCAATCACCTCAAATTCAACAGCTGATAACCCAGAAGGAACTACTGTCATGATTGAAATTCCGGATGAAGATATTGACATGGAGGCCCTGTTGGTCAAAACAGACTCTGTTATTCCTTCTCCACCTGCCATCAAACCTCCTACCATGAAGTCTCCTGATCCCAAACCGGCTCTACATTTTAATACTTGGATTAATATGCTGTCGGAAGTAAGCCGGAAAGAGTCATCCTTTTTTACCACTTCCTCATCGACTCAACATGATTCCAGCGACTCTCTAGTTACTACCCTCATGCATGATCTTCAAGCTCTTTTGATCAATCCTTTTGATGAACTTTTGTCTGACATCAAGATTCAAAAAGAATTGTCTCGACTTGTCAAGGAGATTACTCCTCTTCATTCTAATCTTCCTCTGTCGAGCCGTTCACTTTTTATCTCTATTCAGACATTTTGGGAACGGCTCTCCGGTAAATTAGAAAGGATGACTTCTGTCATTCCTTCTTACGAAGAGGAAGAAAGAATCAAGGACGATCTTTTAGTTCAGTTTCAAAATCTTGAGTCATCTAAACAAAAAGAACTTGACCTTATTTTTATCGGGACTCAAACCAAGGAGAGCTTACTGGATTACCGGAAGAAGCTACTGGCTGAGATTGAACTGACGGACCAAAAGTGTGCCAAATTTGACAAGGCGTTGGAAAAAAGCAAAGACAGAGTCAAAGCTATTGATGATGAATCTGTCCAACTTGGCCAAAAAGCTGAAAGTGTAATCGGCAAACTCCGTGCATTGCAACCTGACTATGAAGCAGCTATTGTCGACAAAAATAATCTATCCCTTGCATGGGATCAATTATCCTCTATTTAGACTAAAACTGACAATTGTAACTATTGTACATGTCAATTGTACTATTGTACCTGACTATTTTATTTTCTTGCACGTTTATTTATTACTTAATTTGACTGCAAGTTTCCAACCGACTTCGTAACTCATGCCTTATCAAATCATCATAAATGCTGTGACAAGTTTCGAAACTTTGGTAAACCAAATTGCAATAAATGCCTTGTGTTCAACTATAAATAACGAGGTCTGTAAATCTCAGACTTTACAGTTGAATTTTCACATACCATGCATTTCTCTACAACAGGCCTCTACCTATTCCTCTTTCTTCCTTCACGAGAATATGACCTTGTCTGTATTAAGTTTTTAAACCAAGGTGTTTGTCTTAATGGTCACATACTTCATGAAGGTCAATAACCAATGTAAAAACATATAGTGAAGGTCAGTAACCAATGTAACATCCATAACTGGCCTCACTACATATCCGGAGAGAAGCAGATCTTGATACAGAACGAGTGTACCTCGTTTAGTTCCATCATCTTCATCAAGAAGGGTTTGGCGTAGCAACAACCACCTTCTGAATGAAATGATGGTGACATCTGCTTGTGCTTTATCCCCCTTCTGGAGCCTCCTTGATAAATGAGGCAATCGGAATTTCGTGGGAATGAAGCCTCAACAAATTTAGCTGCACTTCTCTGCTGTTGTATGAAACTAAAATATTATTAGTGCACTGTCCTGTATTTTAGGATCAGATTAGCTTTAATTGATAGCTTGACTTCTATCATCAAATGACAATATTTCATTGTATCGTTAATTTAATGAATATACTTATTTTCTTTATTCGTCAATTTGTACTTCTAACATCGTCGGTTTGTATTCCTTCAAATACTTGCCATTAATCGACTTAATTGTCGAGCCAGTATTAATATCGACAAGTGCGTAAGCATTTACAGAAAATATTCTGTCAACTCTAAATGGTCCTTCCCATTTAGGTGACCATTTCCCGTATTCTCGACAACTTTTATCCATGGGCAATATGACTTTCCAGACCAAATCATCTACCTTGAATGCTTTGAACTTAACTCGACTATCATAAAATCTGGCAATTCTTTCTTTTTGCCGAATCAAATTCTCCAACGCAATCAATCTGTCATCACTTAATTCATTCAATTCATCTAGCATTGCATCCCAATACTGGTCAGTAGGCAGGTCATTTTGCCTTTGAATGCGAGTGGATTGGAGATTGATTTCAACAGGTAATACAGGATCATGTCCATAAGTTAAACGATATGGCGAAGTTCCTGTTGACTGTCTGGGTGAATTTCTATATGCCCATAACACTTGATCAAGGGTATTATGCCAATTTTTAGGTTGTCGGCCCACATGCTTTTTAATAAGATTGATAATAATCTTATTTATGGCCTCAACTTGGCCATTTGCTTGTGCATAATATGGCGTAGAGGTGAGCATTTTTATATGCCTAGAACTGGCATATTCTACGACTTTCTTTCCAACAAATATTGACCCTTGATCCGTTGTCAGAGTTTGGGGTATGCCAAACCGACATATAATATGGTTTTCAATGAAATCAATTACTTGTTGTTGGGTGACTGTTTTAAGACAGATTGCCTCTACCCATTTAGTAAAGTAATCAACTCCAACCAAAATGAATTGATGTCCTTTCGACGAAGCAGGATGTATCCGACCAATCAAATCTAGAGCCCATCCTCTGAATGGCCAAGACTTGACAATAGAATGTAATTCGCTTGCCGGTACGTTTTGTATATGACCGTGCTTCTGACACTCTTCACAAGATCTGGCAAATAAAATGCAATCTTTAACCATAGTTGGCCAGTAATATAAACTTCTTCGTAGGACCCATTTCATTTTATCACCTGCCTGATGGGCTCCACATATACCCTCATAGACTTCTGATAGAGCCAAATAAGCATCTTGCTCACTCAGGCACTTGTGTAGAGTTCCGTCAACAGATTTTCTGTATAACAGTCCTCCCTGCATTGTGTAATTCAATGCCTTATACTTTGTTTTTCTATTTACATTCTGACTTGGATTTTCCAAATACTCTATTATTGGCAACCTCCAATCATTAGGCAGAATTACATCATTAACTAAAATATCTCTTTCTTCTAATGGATACAACAATTCTCTGATTTCCATTAGAGTCGACAGAGTCTTTTGAGATATTTTATATCCTGAGGCTATCTGAGCTAACTTATTAGCCTCTTGATTTAAATTTCTGGGAATGTATTGAACAATTACGTCATCAAATTTTTTATCAACTTGTTAGCTACGATACAATATTTTGACAAATTGTAACTAACGCATTTGTATTCTTGTGTGAGTTGTTTGATGACTAATTGAGAATCCCCAAAAATATGCACATTTCGTGCTCTTAATTCTATCAACATTTCCAATCCGACAATTAAAGCCTCATATTCGGCTTCATTGTTGGAACAGGGATATTTAAGTTCAAACATGAACTTTGTAGGAACTCCTTGTGGGGTCACAATAAGGATTCCTATACCACTACCTCCTCGATGCCTTGATCCGTCAAAATAGAGTTTCCAAGGTAGTAAACTGACAACATTTATTTCTGGCACATCCAGTCCTGGATGGTCTACCAGAAAATCAGCTATTGCTTGTCCTTTGACAGCTTTAGCTGGCACGTATTGTAAAGAATACTCTGATAAAGCAATGGTCCACTTGCCAATTCGTCCATTAAGGATTGGTTTCGACAACATATACTTTATTACATCAGTCTTGGAAATAACTAATACATGACATGGCATCATATAATATTTGAGTTTTGTACAAGAAAAATATAATGCTAGACATAACTTCTCTATTGCACTATATCTTCTCTCAGCATCATTTAGGACTCTACTTAGATAATATACAGCCCTTTCAACATTGTCATCGTCGTCCTGGGCTAATAAACATCCTATAGTGTCCTCTGATGCTGATATGTACAACTTCAACGGTCGACGAGGTACTGCAGGCATCATGACCGGTGGACTGACTAGATACTGCTTAATCTGGTCAAAAGCCTCTTGGTGAAAAGATTCCCAAATGAAGCTTTGTTCTGATTTCAACTTGACCAGCGGTGCAAATACTCTTGTTCTTCCTGACAGATTTGATATGAATCTTCTGAGAAAGTTAACCTTCCCTAAGAAGGATTGTAGCTCTTTCTTATTTGTTGGCGCGGAGGCTTCCATGACTGCTTTAGCTTTATTCTTGTCTACCTCGATTCCTTTCTTGTGGACCAGGAATCCTAAAAATTTTGCAGCTGACACTCCAAAACTACACTTCTCTGGGTTCATTTTTAGATTATGCTTTCTCATCCTGTCAAATCCTTGCCTCAGATGCTCCAAATGGTCATCTTTGCTCTTGGACTTGACAACCACATCATCAATATATACTTCTACAAATTTTCCAATAACATCATGGAAAATTGTATTCATTGCTCGTTGATAGGTGGCTCATGCATTCTTTAAACCGAAAGGCATGACGACCCATTCATATGTCCCAATTGCTCCTGGACATTTGAAAGCGGTCTTTGACACATCTTCTTCGGCTATAAAGATTTGATTATATCCTGGTTGTTCGTATGAACTTGGCTTTAAGCAGTCTTTGTACTTCCTCTTTGATTTTATGTACCACCTCTGGAGCAAATCGTCTGCTTGCTTGCTTGACAGGTTTGCAATCTCCCCTAAGTGGCAATCGGTGTTCAACAAGATTCCTGCTTAAACCAGGCATTTCGTCATAGTCCCATGCAAAGCAATCCTTGTACTCTGCTATTAATCTGACAAGTTTTTGTTTGTAATCCTCTGGCAGAAAAGCACTGACAAAGATGGGCCTTTTCTTTTCTTCTGTCCCCAAATTTATTTCTTCCAGAGGATCTTCTACTTCCACTTTTTGTTTGACTTCGGCTCCTCTTTCAAAACCCAAAGGGCCGTCGTCAATTATACAATCCGCTAATACACTATCTTGAGTGTGTACTTGTTTGTCGGCTAGATAAGCCGACAATCTTCTCAAGTGGGTCTCAAGACTCATTGTCGATTCTTGGCCGAAGTCTTGTCGGCCTTGTTTTGTATTGTAACTCCAAACTGGCTAAGAAGGCTTATTTCCAACGTACCCTTGTCGATAACTCCTTCAATAGCAGTTATTGGCTTCACATTCGGAGAATACACCCGGAAATCAATATGTGCTTGCTGAGCATAACAAGCACTATCGTCTGCCTCCACAATCTCCACTTGATCTTGTTCATTCCACAAAATCACCTTCTGATGTACCGTTGATGGAACTGCCCCCACCGCGTGGATCCAATCCCTGCCAAGCAAAATGTTGTAGCTTGACTTGGCTGGAATTATGACGAACAATGTCATTCTTTCGACAGTGCCAATTTGTATGTTCAATAAAGTGACACCATCCGACGGGGATGTTTTGCCACTGAAGTCAGTGACAACCATATCAGTTGGGATTAGATCTGACTGATCCTTTCCTAACTTTTTAAACATCGCTCTAGGCATCAAGTTTACAGCAGCGCCTCCGTCAATTAAGACCCTATTGGTGGGTCTTCCATCAATTATAGCCTTCACATGTAAAGGCCTTAAATGACTTTTTTGTTCGTCGGTAGGTTTTTCCAACTGGGCCACGTTGTCGAATACAATAACTAAATTTTCTTGGACACACATCCAGTGGTCACTTGGGTCTCCTGCATTGTTGACGACATCACTGTCGTCGTCAGAGGGATCAAACTCAAAATATCCTTCGTATTCTCAGGGATGAAAGAAATCAAACCTATCTTCATTCTCATTCCAGGCTCCAATATAATTTCATTGTCCGGATCCTCATCTAGGAATTCACCTCCGATCGTTCTGCCGTGATTTCTTTTTAAATCACTCTCGTCATCCGACCCGACCTATCTGACAAAGGCCGGGCAATTCCTGCACCACAGTTGTCTAATGCTTCCATGATGTCGGCCCAATCCTCATTCTGGTCGTCCACGTCCATGGCTCCGCTGACGTTTATGTCATCATTTGGATCATTCAATGCTTCAATGACAGCCTCAAATGACAACTCTTCCTTTGTTAAATCACATTCAGGCTTGAATGTAGTCAGTTGTTGCTCTTCTATTCTAGCCTCAACTTTCTTTTCGAGCCCTGCAACTCTCTCTACTTCCGTCAGTCCGACTGGCCATTTGCCTTTGGGTTTTATTGGTAAGGATGCTTGTCCTGAAGTCTTCTTTTCTACGAAAATCTGGGATGCAGGTTTACTTTGCTTGGTCTGATTACTGGGTTTCTTGACATCAGCTTCCATGGGGTGATTTACTATTATGCTCTTCATCTTGGTATCTCCCCTCTTATCAACTTTGTCGTCAGTTGTAGCAACCAAACAACCAGCATCGTGGTTAGGCATCTCTTTTATAATGACACATCCCTGTTTGGCAAGTTTCTTTTTCTGAGCCTGCCTCGAGTCTCTGTAGCCTCCTCTTTTGGCTTTTAGATATAGCCAATTGAGTTGAGGGTTCTGAAAGACCAGGCCCTGTCATTTGAACATTCTGAGTCAGTTGGCCCTTTCGGTAGTTTTCATTCCAAAAGGGTGGCCTTTGTTCATTGGCTTTACTTCTCCGAGTCCATGTCTGTTTTTGCAATTTCGGGTACTGTGTCATGGCTGAATTCCTCACCCATCGATCCACCATTACGTTGGATGGGGGTGTCCTTGTCTTGACAGGATTAAATCGTCATCCTTGTGAGTTACCTATTGTTGACCCTTTGATTGGTTCTTCAAACCAACCCCCAGTGTTGTGTTGTCCAAATTTTGACTGGTGCATATGTTGCTGACGACTATTTGTCTGTTTTACTGCTGATCCTCTGGTTGAATCAAACCAGCCTCCAGTGTTGTGCTGTCCGGATTTTGACTGGTGCATGTGTTGCTGACGGCTATTTGCCTGTCTATTTATAGCAGATGCAGCACTCCTCTGTACACTGTTGGACCCAGCATGGCTATTTGGTTGTGAAAATCTGCTCTGATTATCTTGTGGACGGTGCGATGGTGGTTTCTGCCCCCTAGCTTTCTTGGCGGCTAACTCATCATAAAACGCTTCACACCTTGGGCAAACTTTAATTATGCCCCCATCTTTCTTTCGTGTCATATAGTCGACAAGTGGCTCTCCTGGCTTCGGATAAACATCGAATGGATCTGACAAATCCATTTGGATATTCTGTCCGGCCGTGATGTTGACCATGCCTACTCCCATAGGGATTTGGCGATCTGCTTTGTTAGCTTCAGGACCGAATGGTTTTCAGTATCAATCTTCATTTCCTGGTCGCTTGTCTGAAAATTTCAACCTTCCGTCTGTCAAACCTTTTTGAATGATATCCCTGAAATGCATACAGTCATTTGTTACATGACCAAAAGTATTATGGTATTTACAATATTTCCGATCTTTAATTTCATGGGCTTTCAAGAGCCTATGATCATCTGACAATTTTAATTGTTTATCTTTCAGTAATATGTCAAATATTTGATCGGCCTTGGTCACGTCAAATGTGTATACTTTCTTATTAATGACAGGGATTCTTTCTTTGGCCCTTGCAGGCTTCAAAGCTTGACATATATAAGGTGGACCATTTTTTAATTCGACATAATCTACCTCATATTCGTCAGAATCATTACTCTCCTCATCGGATTCATTGCATCCGACAAAATTAACCCTTTCTCTTTTAAGGAATCTTTTTTGCTTAAAAATCTTCTCAGCTCTTAATTGTTCAATTTGTCGAACCTTATCCCCTAACTGGGCAAGGTCCATCAAATGTTGGTTTACCAGTTTCTTTCTGATATGGTAATCCAGACCGCCGGCAGCAATTTTCACTATTTCTGTTTCTGGAATAGGGGTGAAACACCGACTCCTCATCTGACGGAATCGAGCTAGGTAATCGTCAACAGATTCGTTATTCATTCTTTTTATTCCAAACAAATCTGTCAATCCTATTTTCAAGTCTCCTCTAAAGAATTGATCATGGAAACCTCTTTCCAATTGATTCCAAGAATGGATTGAATTAGGCCTTAAAGTTGAAAACCAAGAAAAAACATTCTTAGTTAACGAGCTGGGGAAGAACTTCATTTTTAATCCTTCCTCCAAGGCCAAGTCTCCTAATTCGATGGTATATCGAGCAATATGCTCGATTGTCGACTCTCCACTTTCTCCTGAGAATTTCGACAACTTGGGTATTTTATATCCTCGAGGCATTTCTGCCTGTTGGACCCAATCAGGAAATGCTGATGCAAAAAATGGTTGGTTAGCATAACCAATGTTAAAACCAAACCTATTTAATGCTTGTTCAACCACTTGGTTGACATTTTGATTTAAAACATTCTGACGGAATGCTCCAACAGCACCCTGGTTTAGGATCAAATCCTCATCTTCCTCTCGGTCGCATAGAATATGTACATTTCCACGTCTCAAAGGAATCCGACGATGAAGCTGTTGTCGTTCATCATCTTGTTCAAATCCGTCAATTTGTGGTTCAACCTGTGGTTGATTAATCCTATTGAGATTTGCATTGAAATTTCTATTAGTATTTTGGTTTTCGCCTGGGGTTACAACACCTAAGGCTCTGTTTAACCGACGTATTTCATTTGTCAATGCTAAACATGCATTGTTTGTGTTTTCCATCAATGGTGTAATTATTGTACTCATTTGTTGAGTAAATGTGTTTACCATGTCAAAGTTACTAGAATCAATCTGTTGTCGGACATTGGCTAAAGTAGCCTCCGACAGACCAACAATATTTTGTGGGAGTTGCCTCAATGGAGAAATATATGGCCTTTCTACCGGTTGTTCTTGTCGAGAATGGGTAACTATCATGGACCCCGTTATTCCATTCGCGTGACCGGGAATTTGCCCCCCAGTCGATGGTCCTGCCTGTCCAGATGTTTGGGCAGCCATCGTCATTCCATTCGGATATGGTATGTAAGCAAATGGAGTATTTGGGTTGACGGTTGTTGACCCATAAGGCATCCCATATAAAGGTTGTGAGAGAGGTTGAGTAGTCCCTCTTGGATTTGAACTCACAACACTTCTTGATGACAATCCAATAGTTGATGTATTTATTTGCTGTAAGACAGGTGAAGTTGGTGACGGAAGTGTTCCTTGACCAACTTCGTCAAATCGATTAACTACTTGGGCGTAAGAAACGCCTCTTCTTATTCCTAGACCATTAGTAGTATTTATCTCTGCATTAGTTCCACTTGCAGGAATATTGTCAACCGGTGCAATAGCATCTACTGTTGACACAGCGGCGTTAGTGTCTACTACGCCTGCATCACTTGCATTACTCATATTTACAGAGTTCTGGGAAATAGATGTTTGAACTACCTTTCCACTCCGTAAACGCATACAAATAAAATTGTATGTCAAATTCCTAACACTATACGAGTTACTCTAAACTCGTCCCACTGGGCGTGCCAATTTGTTGACGCTGGTTTTTGGTTGGTGTCCAAAATCCTTTTGTCACAAATAATTTTAAGATTAAACGAGTGTAGGGACGGACGAGTTATGCGGTAATCTCGCAAGGACGTGTAGGCATGTCTGCCAAGTATAAATTCGACATACCAGTCGAACTTGGTAAATACTGGCAAGGACTTATAAGTTTAGTAAAATGCGTTGAGTTAACAGGAAAGATTGCTTTCTTAAATGAGGGAGAACCCTTGAATTTCTAAAGATTCATAGGTTCGAAGGAAGAAACATATAAATTGCAGGAAAATTAGAGGAAATCAAATAAAGAACACGAAATTAAAGAAAAGCAATAAACAACAGGAAATTTAAAGGAAAGCATGTAAGTTGCAAGATTAGTAGGTTGATATGTACCAAGATAGTTGAAACAAGGAGTTTGCAACTGGAGGCATAAGCATGAATAAAATAGGAAAGACAAAGCTTTGACTAGTAAAAATCGTTTAGAAACTTGTAAGCTTCGTTACAACTTATTAGCTGAATATATCACCATGTTTAGCTTAATTTTTTACTTATATTCTTGTTTATTTGTGTTAGATTGGAACTACATTATTGAAGTAGTTATTTTTTAAGTTCTAACTATCATCCTTCTTCCAAGAGAAAGAATGTTGGGAAACCAGAAAAATAGACAAAGACAAAGTATAGAATTTCCAGAGAATAGAATCTGGATGCTGCATACAATGGTACAGACTACAGATCCTATGGCTCCTCGGAGAAGTATATAGTTATTTAGCCAAAAATTCACTCTTCCCATACCTTTCAAGGAAACGCATACAATTCAAGGAAATGCATACAATGGTATCTAGCCAAAACTTCGCTCTTCCCATATCTTCCCTTTCTTTCCAACATTAACTATAGTTATTTTTATTATTTACAACAACCAACAAATTTATAATAAACTAGATTAATTATTACAAATATTAATTCCAAATAAAAATAGATAAAATAAATTAAAATGTCCCATACAATTTACGGGCCGCATATAGTAGTTTATCTTAATTTAATTAATTATAATTTTCTTTTAACAAACAAGCAATACTATCATAAAATAGGAAAAACTAACTTTATCATGAAATAAGAAAGTAAATTTTTATATAATAAAGTGTATACACTTAGACCTTAGACCTTACACTAACCTGCATTGAACATGACTGAAGTTATTTAGTCACAGCCATGGAAAGGAGAAACACATTTAAACAATACTTGAAGACATATAACCAAAAAATGCATTTTCGATTCGTTCTAGTTCCCTGGTGACATCCCTCATAATAGTTCTTTCTTTTGGTGACTCAACTGAACAGGCAAGTCCAATGCAAAAACAGTTCAAGCAAGCACTTCGCAGATCACTATGATGCATCCGGCTCAGGTTCTTATCTTTCTTGTTTCCTTCTTCTCTGTGATAAAGCTTTTTGTTTCAATTCTTGAAGAAGGGCTGGGTCCACTATCTCGTAGAAGTTTATCCGGCAAGGAAGCCTTAACAAAGTTATGTAGATTGATGCCATTTATAAACATTTCATCAGTGGGTTTTCTTCCGTCAGTATTTCCAGTACAAGGATTCCAAAGCTATACACATCACCCAGGTGTTGAAACTTGACCTCCCATTCCATACTCTGAAATTCATGTAATTTAGCACAACCAATAGTATCAAAGTTATGATTAACATCAAAAGAAATTAAAAATCATTGCTTCTAAATTTTAGGTTGAGACACTTGGTATCCGTAAATCACATTGGACTCCGATCCAACTAGTCCGAGTCGAGTTGAGAAGACCCATTTAAGGGGGGCAAAACTCTCTCGATGCCTATTTTTTCAAACACAAGATCGAACCCGAGACCTCGATTAAGGGGAACCAAACTCCTTCCCACTTGGACCAATAAGGCGTTGGTAATCATTGCTTCTTAATAAAAAACTTAAGAGTTTACAACATAAAATAAAAGTCTTTGAAATTATAACCTCAATAGTATCGGACTTTTACGGTGGAGCATACCCAACAGTTCCCTTCATTCTGATTGTGCTGGTTTGTGTATGAGAAATACCATTAATGGTACAGAGAAGTCTTGCTAGTCCAAAATCACTAACATGAGCAACCATGCTATTATCAAGAAGGACATTGCTTGGCTTTAAATCACAGTGAACAATTGGCTGCTCACATTCATAGTGAAGATAGTGCAATGCATAACCAACATGTATGAGAATATTTAGTCTTTGATGAAGGTCCAAACTTGGTTGATCTCCACTGATGGACTCGAATGCAAGCATTTCTCTAAGCTTCCGTTTTCCATGTACTCAAACACTAAAGCTTTAAATTCATTTCCATTGTAATCAATAATGGAGCAACATGTTAGAATCTTAACCAGATTTCTGTGGCGGATATTTCGAGTGCATTACATTCAAGCAATGAAACTCTTATGAGCTCCCTTCTTTTGAAGGTTTAGGACTTTTATCGCAACAGCTCTTTCCTCGGACTCAGTAATTCCTTTATATACAAAGCCAAAAGCACCGAGATCCTATCAAGTTATCCGGAGAGAATCCATTTGTTGCTTGGTGGAGTGTCCGGTATGAGACCTTGGAAAGATGGTCCATTGTTGTTGGTGAAGTAGATGTTTTCAAGTTTTTCTTTCTCTTCCAATAGATAGCAATGGAGAATGATAACAGATGAGAAAGAGAACCACAGAAATTATTATTACAATTACCTTCCAAGGGTGACGCTTCTTGTGTGTCCTAACTTCCAGAGGACATGGTGGTAGATGTAGCTCGTGATACCGCCACAAAGGTCACTGTTGCCTCTTCTTACCGATATAGCACTTGCATTTCTAAAGACACCTTCGTTGGTACTTCACCCTCCAACCTGTTAAAAGAAACATTCAAGTAATCTAGAACAGAAATACCCTTTAGACCTTCTCGGAATTGATCCGGACAAGTTGTTTTGTGACAAATCTAAATATTGAAGGCCTTTCAATGAAGCCAGTGATGAAGGTATGTCTCCATAGAAGGAATTCGCTTGTAAGTTAAGGTACTCCAAACTTATGCACTGTCCAATTGTTGCAGGAATTTCACCAGACAGATCATTTTTGGAAACATCCAACTTATTGATGTTTTTCAAGGTTGCCAACCTCAAAGGGTAGGCTGCCATTTAATGAGTTCCGCGATAAGTTCAGTAACAATGACAAGGAGGAAAGACCAATGACCTGCAAAGGAATAGTTCCAATAAGGTTGTTATGTGAAAGATCCAGAACTGTAAATTTTGGCAATTACCAATACTAGGAGGAATGCTTCCTTCTAGCATGTTATTTGATAAGTCAAGTTGAAACAACTGACTAAGGTTGCCAATGGATGATGGAATTTCTCCTGACAGCTTGTTTACATTTAAGGTCAATGATTGCATCTTTTGAAACTTGCCAAAAGAAGCTGGAATAAACCCTGTGAGAAGGTTGAACTCCAAGTCCAAGCCAATCAAGTTGATGAGATTTCCTAACCCTGCAGGAATAGTCCCAGTAATCTGATTGCCACCAATATAAAACTGGTTTAGTTGACTTGAAAAGTTAGCTACAGAGTTGGGTAAAGAACCTCCAAAGTTGTTTAGATTTAAATCCAACACTTGTAAATTGGTGCAGTTTGTCAAAGATGTCAAGAAATCCAGGTCATTAGATGAATTACTCCCTAGATGATTGTATTCCATAGCAATTGACCAAATGTCTTGAAGATTTCCAATTCCAATAGGAACTTGGCCTACAAAGTTATTCCTAGGGATGTTAAATAACATCAAATGAGTTGCATTGGAGATGGAAGCTGGGATAGGACCTGAGATATTATTCATACCAATGCCAAATTGTTGGAGATTAGGGAGTGTAAGGAACATGTTGGCAGGTAGAGAGCCATTTAATTGGTTAACTCCAGCTGAGAAGAAGGTAAGAGACGACATATTGTAGAGTGTGGAAGGAAGCATACCAGATAGTTTGTTGGATGCAATAGAGATGTGGGTTAAGTTGTGAAGAAGGCCTATCTCTTCAGGTACATTTCCCACCAAGTTATTAACTCCCAAAGAGAGAATATTAAGAGAGGAAAGGTTTCCTATAGATGCAGGGATTTCACCTGTTAAATTGTTCACAGCAATAGATAGTTGTTCAAGCTTAGTTAGAAAACCAAGCTCCATAGGTATTTTGCCAACTAGTTTGTTTCCTGTTAAACTCAAGCTCTTGAGTTCTAAGCAGCCAGATAAGTTTGTAGGAATTTGACCTCCTAATGTGTTATTGGCGAGATACAGTTGCTGCAGCCTGAACAAATGACCTATTTCCTGTGGGATTTTACCATAGAAGCTGTTGTTTTGAAGGTTGACATACCTCAGAAAGGTGAGGTTGCCAATCTCAGGTGGTATTAAACCAATTAAGTCATACCCTTGTAGGTTAAGGGCAGTGACCCTTTGATGCTTGATGCTGCATGTGACTCCATGCCAGTTGCAAAAGTGAGTAGAAGTATTCCAAGAACTCAAGATATCAAATGGGTCATCTACTACTGATTCTTTGAATTTGAGCAATGAAAATTGATCAGTGTCATTTCCTAAGGCACTAGCAGTATTGTTAGGTTGCAAAAATAGTAGGGTGGCAGAAAAGAGAAGAACATGCAGGCATTTGCACCAGATTGCACAAGAGAAGAATGAAGAAAGCTTCATTTAGCTGGACAATCAGAAGCAGATAGAAATGTGTGTATTACAAATTTTAGATGTTCAAACTCTGCTGTACAAATCAATCTATATATGTAATTGAAAATTAAGATTTTTAGTGTGTTAATAATGGTGTGTGTGAAAATGCATGCCTTTAATTTGAAGTCAGGTGATATAGTGCTATACAATATTCCTGTAGATAATATTTTAAAATCGGGTTTTCATAAAAAAGTTTGAGGAATGGAATCGTAATTCTGTCATATTCCGCATACGTTGACTTTGAAAATCCGACGTTTGTTGCTGCTGGTGTTTTTTTGTGGTCCTTTTTGTGCATGCTGGTCTTAAGTTCAGGTTGTGTCAAGTTTGCACCTATGGTGTTTGATGGAAAGCCCCAAAAGACCTGGGAATTTTGGAACAACGTTGTGCTTACAAAACCATACGAGGCTAACACCAATTTCAACATTCTCACTAAGTATCAATCAGCTTCCAAACAAGGGTTTAATCTGGACAATCTTGAGACCACCTTTAGTCGAAATGTGCTTGAAGAAGCCAAAGAAATGATGCTTAATTGGATAGAGGAAAAGACAGTTGATTCTCACTTCTCTATTGTCATTGACCATGTGCGGAAAATAATGATAGGTCGGTAGTTAGGATCTAGATATTGGTTTTGTTTAGTCCTGTTGGTTTCTGTTCAAACTATGTGTAACATAGCTCAGGTCTATAATGTTAGAAGTGATTCTATAATGTGGATTACATATCATGTTCAACTCGATTGTCTTTGGTTTTTATTTTATCTAATGAAAGTAGTTGTTTACCGTAAAAAAAAAGTTATTAAGAAGGGAATGAATTTTGTAGTGTACTTTTTTTTTAGTTAAGTGAAGAAAGAAACAGTCACAAAAGTAGTTCATTAGTTGACTTAAACAAGATTTGTAATTTTTTTTATATAAATTTTGTATTTATTAAAAAATGATTAGTTCATTCCCAGCTTCATGTGGTCTTGAAACCGATAGTGCCACTAATCATGCTTCCTTTCGTTGACGCTGGTTTTGGTTGGTGTCCAAAATCCTTTTGTCACAAATAATTTTAAGATCGGACGAGTGTAGGGACGGACGAGTTATGCGGTAATCTCGCAAGGACGTGTAGGCATGTCTGCCAAGTATAAATTCGACAAACCAGTCGAACTTGGTAAATACTGGCAAGGACTTATAAGTTTAGTAAAATGCGTTGAGTTAACAGGAAAGATTGCTTTCTTAAATGAGGGAGAACCCTTGAATTTCTAAAGATTCATAGGTTCGAAGGAAGAAACATATAAATTGCAGGAAAATTAGAGGAAAGCAAATAAAGAACACGAAATTAAAGAAAAGCAATAAACAACAGGAAATTTAAAGGAAAGCATGTAAGTTGCAAGAATTGAAATGAGCATTTAAAGGAAAGAAACAAGTATTTAAATGAGTGAAGAGTAAAAGAAAGCATTTAAAGTGCAGAAAATTAAAATAAAGCAAGTAAAAGGCATGAAAGTAACGCTGAAAGTAAAGAAATTAAATAACCAGTACTGTATTGTAAATTGAACTGGAAATAAAAGGATGGAGGGAGTACTTGAGTACAATCCTTTAATCTACTGTGTGATCGAGATATGTAGGATATAGCATCAAGTAACCTCCTCTATTACATCAGAATTGATAGTATTTATAAGCATACAAAATAACTGCCTAAAGAAACTTCCTATCTTAAAATCTGACACCTGTATGACAGTTTTACTATGTTTCAAACTCTCTGACAAGTAAACTTCTCTAATCGCTCGTCCTTCGAGTGGTTTTATGTCCACTTGTCGTCCACAATTTGGTTATTTGACAACTTATCTTGCTGATGCTGTCAACCCTGGAAACTTAGCCATTTCTATACTTTGTTTGTCTGACAATTCTTATTACCAACTTTGTCGAAAGTTGGGTTGTTACTTCTATTCTTCCATCAGTCAGCTGGATATATTTGTCGAATATCTCCGACGTACTTTCTTGATGGCTTTATTCTGCCTCGACATACTAATTTCTCGTCAACTTTTCAACCTGACAACTTTGCTGAATTTGATTGTGGTTATTCGATGACTCTTCAATTTTTCCGTCATCCCGCTTCGGATCCGTTTCCGTCAAGAATTTTAAATTCCTATTAACAAGATGCCCCCAAATTTTGCTTTTCGACGGTTTTTTGTCCGTAAGAATAGCAAAATTTGATTTTTCAAATCCCTAACGATTGTCTTAATCTCGGGTTCCTATTCATTAATTAAACCTTGCTTCTTATCTCATCCCTACTTAATAAGGATAATCATGACGCCGCAGGTTTCTTGGAACTCGTACCGAAGGTTCTCCTTTAAATGTCAATCACATCGTAATTGACTTTCTTCTTCCTATCCTTCCTTCTTCATTAGTAAATCTTTTCTAACGAAAGACCTTTTCTTCTTCTCTCGCAAAATTTTTCTTAAAAGGAACCCTGTATTTTTATTTCATATAAACATGGCTACATCTTCTAAGGTGCCGTCTTCCAGTACCTCATACTACCATCGTGCCTTCTAGGACAAAGTGGTCCAAGACCCAATTTTGGAGAAATCCGAGTTATGGCAAGAATCCAAGGTAATTTACCCTATTCTTGATCCTCGCTATTGCTTTAAATCCTCCCTGCTGCATTTTTGGGTCCTATTGTGGCCAACAATGAAATTTCCCGAGGGTTTACGCAATTCCTTTCCTTTCGCTAGCGTAAATGAGGCTATTCTATCTTCTTTTACTCCTATTCCCATTCATATGTTCAAGAAGAGTAATAGGATTTTCGGAATGCCTCCTCGCTACTCGGTTCGATGCCTACATTAGTTGGCTGGACCGAATTCAAACTGAAAAACAAAGTGTATGGGAAAAAGCTGGAATCTTTGAATTCATTCAACTTTCTCGTCATGTTAAACTGGTAGACTTCTCTTTAATAGGAGCATCAGTTTTCTTTTGGAACAAAACAACAAATAATTTTCATTTTCCTTATGGAATGATGGGCCCCACTTTATTTGATATGTCGGCCATTACTGGCCTTCGTCCAGATGGTCCCACCATGCATATCAAGTAGAAATTGAAAATCAAATTGATGTTTACGTGTCGAAATGTTCTTTTTCTAAATACATAGCAGATTTTAGAGGTGAAGCTCATGATCCTGTGTGATGTATCTCGAGCATGTAGCCTTTTTGTTTCTTTGGCTATGTGCTTACGTTTTTTGTAGCAAATCTGCTTCTTTGGTTGCTTCATATGTCCCTCTAGCCAATCTGTTGTCGTCTGGTAAAAGAGTAGCATTAGGACAATGTCTCTTAGCTAATCTTTATGATAGCATGAGTATGCTAGTTGACACTGTCAAATCCAAAAAGAAAACCAATATAGGAGGGCCCCTTTGGCTTCTCCAATTATGGTTAAATGCAGTTTTGGAGCGTCAATTTTCATATAAAGCTCCCGCAGATTTGACAATCGACACGTATGGATCTTATCTCTGTTATGTATCTGCCGAGTCTTTGACGAGAGATGAGACTGCGAATTTTAAATTCTATTTTAAAATTCTTCATTCGCTTTCATCTTCATCTCCAAAGATCAACTTCTCTCCCTTTTCCGACCGGAAATATGGTCCAACATGGTTTACACAACTGAGCACCACCATCTCTAAATCCAACAAATCTATTTGGACCAAATTTCTTTGTCAGAAAATTCTTTTTGTTGATGGCCCTGGTTTTAAAACTCATAGAGCCTATCTCCATTTACCCAACACTGTTGCTTGTCAGCTTGGCTTCTGCCAAGCTATTCCTGCTCCCTATTCGTCAGATCTTAACGACAATTTCATTGGTATCAAAGTCCCAACGTATGAGCATATTGTTGCCATTAGTGAGGAAGACAAAGTTCGCGGGGCTTTCTTACAACCCGTTTCATTTTCGGCTTTTCACGGAGTCACCCAAAGCTTCCTTGACTGGTGGGATAAATACTACTCTAGCCATCATCTGAATTTACAGACTTGCTTAAGTTGTATTGAAGACACCACGGTAACACTGATGATTCTCTAGTGCAGAACAGGATCCAAAGAACTAAAACTCGAGGTGAACTTAGGAAAGAAATTCAAGCCTTTGAGAAATTTTATAAAATTAAGTGGAATCCCAAGTTACCATTTGATATGGTTCGTCATGTCAATAGTGTTTTGGCTGAAGCCAAAAGGAAGCATGATAATAAGGAATCTGAGAGGCTTGCCATGTATAGGAATATTCCCAATATGACCAGGGAATATTTTGACAGTTTGAAAGCTCCTTTTCCTAAGCCGTGCCTATTCCTTGTACCCCTTTTGGTTTAGCTGATTCACACCAGGAAAACCGTCGAAAGGAGGTAACTTTTTCTTTTTGGCCAGCGTGAGTGCTTACGTTGACCCTTTTGAAAAACCAAACCCAGCTACCTTTCGCTCGTTCGGTTTCTTCAACCTCGATGACGACTTTGAATTCTATTCAAGAATTCTAACTTGTAACTCGGTATTCATTTGTCAAATCACTTATTTCGCTTTTCTTTTCGGCCTCGACAATCAACTTATTTTCATTGCTATTGACAGCTATTCCTCTTGACAAACCTCTCCCTGGCAAGTCTAAGTCCCGACGCACTTTCGGGAGAAGCTTCCAAGATAATAATGAACCTGTTATCCCCTTGGTCAAGAAGAGCTCTCGGTCAACCAAAGCTTATGTTTCGATTCTCAGCCAAAAGGATCCAAGAAAAGAAAAGAGAAAACGACTCTTTCTGACTTTCTCTCCAAGAAATCAAAGTCTTCCAAGAATCTTCCAACCGTGGCAGCTGCTGATGTGGCTAAAGTTTCTACTAACTCCAAAGTTCAAGATACCATGACTAGTTCTTCCAACACTTCGCCCTCCAACCAACTGAGGTAATAATTTTAGATTAGTCCGTCAAGTTACATCTTTTTGCTCACATGCTTGCTATTCTTGAGAGAAGAACAAAACCGTCGAGACCATTCTCGGTCTTCGAGAAGGCTATTGTTGATGTTGACTTGATGTCTTCCCGATTCTAATCTGGTATTTTCACTGATCTTGTCATTTTCTTTTGTATACTTGTATAAATTCTTATTTATTTCTCATGTCAGGAAAAGTTTCCCCAATTTGATGACTCAATAACCATTCAGGAGATTATCACGACTGTCGAGCCTATAAATGTATATGATTCCGAATCGTATCCCGACCAAACTTTAGGAGGTATTTCGTTGGTACTAAAAGTTTAACAATTGAATTGCAGGTTCCCGACTCTCATCGGGAATGCCTACGAGCCCTCATCATCCGACTTCAATCACCTCAAATTCAACAAATGATAACCCGAAGGAACCATCGTCATGATTGAAATTCGGATGAAGATATTGACATGGAGGCCCTGTTGGTCAAAACAGCCCTCTGTTATTCCTTCTCCACCCGCCATCAAACCTCCTACCATGAAGTCTCCCGATCCCAAACCGGCTCTACATTTTAATACTTGGATTAATATGTCTTTGAAGTAAGCAGGAAAGAGTCATCCTTTTTACCACTTCCTCATCGACTCAACATGATTCCAACGACTCTCTAGTTACTACCCTCATGCATGATCTTCAAGCTCTTTTGATCAATCCTTTTGATGAACTTTTGTCCGACATCAAGATTCAAAAAGAATTGTCTCGACTTGTCAAGGAGATTACTCCTCTTCATTCTAATCTTCCTCTCTGCCGAGCCGTTCACTTTTTATCTCTATTCAGACATTTTGGGAACGGCTCTCCAGTAAATTAGAAAGGATGACTTCTGTCATTCCTTCTTACGAAGAGGAAGAAAGAATCAAGGACGATCTCTTAGTTCAGTTTCAAAATCTTGAGTCATCTAAACAAAAAGAACTTGACCTTATTTTTATCGGGACTCAAACCAAGGAGAGCTTACTGGATTACCGAAGAAGCTCTTGGCCGAGATTGAACTGACGGACCAAAAGTGTGCCAAATTTGACAAGGCGTTGGAAAAAAGCAAAGACAGAGTCAAAGCTATTGATGATGAATCTGTCCAACTTGGCCAAAAAGCTGAAAGTGTAATCGGCAAACTCCGTGCATTGCAACCTGACTATGAAGCAGCTATTGTCGACAAAAATAATCTATCCCTTGCATGGGATCAATTATCCTCTATTTAGACTAAAACTGACAATTGTAACTATTGTACATGTCAATTGTACTATTGTACCTGACTATTTTATTTTCTTGCACGTTTATTTATTACTTAATTTGACTGCAAGTTTCCAACCGACTTCGTAACTCATGCCTTATCAAATCATCATAAATGCTGTGACAAGTTTCGAAACTTTGGTAAACCAAATTGCAATAAATGCCTTGTGTTCAACTATAAATAACGAGGTCTGTAAATCTCAGACTTTACAGTTGAATTTTCACATACCATGCATTTCTCTACAACAGGCCTCTACCTATTCCTCTTTCTTCCTTCACGAGAATATGACCTTGTCTCGTATTAAGTTTTTAAACCAAGGTGTTTGTCTTAATGGTCACATACTTCATGAAGGTCAATAACCAATGTAAAAACATATAGTGAAGGTCAAGTAACCAATGTAACATCCATAACTGGCCTCACTACATATCCGGAGAGAAGCAGATCTTGATACGTAACGAGTGTACTCGCTTAGTTCCATCATCTTCATCAAGAAGGGTTTGGCGTAGCAACAACCACCTTCTGAATGAAATGATGGTGACATCTCGCTTGTGCTTTATCCCCTTCTCGGAGCCTCCTTGATAAATGAGGCAATCGGAATTTCGTGGGAATGAAGCCCTCAACAAATTTAGCCGCACTTCTCTCTTTGTTGTATGAAACTAAAATATTATTAGTGCAATCGTCCTGTATTTTAGGATCAGATTAGCTTTAATTGATAGCTTGACTTCTATCATCAAATGACAATATTTCATTGTATCGTTAATTTAATGAATATACTTATTTTCTTTATTCGTCAATTTGTACTTCTAACATCGCTCGGTTTGTATTCCTTCAAATACTTTCCAATAATCGACTTAAATGTCGAGCCAAGTATTAATATCGACAAGTGCGTAAGCATTTACGGAAAATATTCTCATCAACTCTAAATGGTCCTTCCCATTTAGGTGACCATTTCCCGTATTCTCGACAACTTTTATCCATGGGCAATATGACTTTCCAGACCAAATCATCTACCTTGAATGCTTTGAACTTAACTCGACTATCATAAAATCTGGCAATTCTTTCTTTTTGCCGAATCAAATTCTCCAACGCAATCAATCTGTCATCACTTAATTCATTCAATTCATCTAGCATTGCATCCCAATACTGGTCAGTAGGCAGGTCATTTTGCCTTTGAATGCGAGTGGATTGGAGATTGATTTCAACAGGTAATACAGGATCATGTCCATAAGTTAAACGATATGGCGAAGTTCCTGTTGACTGTCTGGGTGAATTTCTATATGCCCATAACACTTGATCAAGGGTATTATGCCAATTTTTAGGTTGTCGGCCCACATGCTTTTTAATAAGATTGATAATAATCTTATTTATGGCCTCAACTTGGCCATTTGCTTGTGCATAATATGGCGTAGAGGTGAGCATTTTTATATGCCTAGAACTGGCATATTCTACGACTTTCTTTCCAACAAATATTGACCCTTGATCCGTTGTCAGAGTTTGGGGTATGCCAAACCGACATATAATATGGTTTTCAATGAAATCAATTACTTGTTGTTGGGTGACTGTTTTAAGACAGATTGCCTCTACCCATTTAGTAAAGTAATCAACTCCAACCAAAATGAATTGATGTCCTTTCGACGAAGCAGGATGTATCCGACCAATCAAATCTAGAGCCCATCCTCTGAATGGCCAAGACTTGACAATAGAATGTAATTCGCTTGCCGGTACGTTTTGTATATGACCGTGCTTCTGACACTCTTCACAAGATCTGGCAAATAAAATGCAATCTTTAACCATAGTTGGCCAGTAATATAAACTTCTTCGTAGGACCCATTTCATTTTATCACCTGCCTGATGGGCTCCACATATACCCTCATAGACTTCTGATAGAGCCAAATAAGCATCTTGCTCACTCAGGCACTTGTGTAGAGTTCCGTCAATGATTTTCTCGGATAACAGATCCTCCCCGCATTGTGTAATTCAATGCCTTATACTTTGTTTTTCTATTTACATCTCGACTTGGATTTTCCAAATACTCTATTATTGGCAACCTCCAATCATTAGGCAGAATTACATCATTAACTAAAATATCTCTTTCTTCTAATGGATACAACAATTCTCCGATTTCCATTAGAGTTCAATGTAGTCTTTTGAGATATTTTATATCCTCGAGGCTATTCCGAGCTAACTTATTAGCCTCTTGATTTAAATTTCTGGGAATGTATTGAACAATTACGTCATCAAATTTTTTATCAACTTGTTAGCTACGATACAATATTTTGACAAATTGTAACTAACGCATTTGTATTCTTGTGTGAGTTGTTTGATGACTAATTGAGAATCCCCAAAAATATGCACATTTCGTGCTCTTAATTCTATCAACATTTCCAATCCGACAATTAAAGCCTCATATTCGGCTTCATTGTTGGAACAGGGATATTTAAGTTCAAACATGAACTTTGTAGGAACTCCTTGTGGGGTCACAATAAGGATTCCTATACCACTACCTCCTCGATGCCTTGATCCGTCAAAATAGAGTTTCCAAGGTAGTAAACTGACAACATTTATTTCTGGCACATCCAGTCCTGGATGGTCTACCAGAAAATCAGCTATTGCTTGTCCTTTGACAGCTTTAGCTGGCACGTATTGTAAAGAATACTCTGATAAAGCAATGGTCCACTTGCCAATTCGTCCATTAAGGATTGGTTTCGACAACATATACTTTATTACATCAGTCTTGGAAATAACTAATACATGACATGGCATCATATAATATTTGAGTTTTGTACAAGAAAAATATAATGCTAGACATAACTTCTCTATTGCACTATATCTTCTCTCAAAGATCATTTAGGACTCTACTTAGATAATATACAGCCCTTTCAACATTGTCATCGCTGCCCTGGGCTAATAAACATCCTATAGTGTCCTCTCGATGCTGATATGTACAACTTCAACGCCGACGAGGTATCTGCAGCATCATGACCGGTGGACTGACTAGATATCTTAATCGGTCAAAAGCCTCTTGGTGAAAAGATTCCCAAATGAAGCTTTGTTCTGATTTCAACTTGACCAGCGGTGCAAATACTCTTGTTCTTCCCGACAGATTTGATATGAATCTTCTCGAGAAAGTTAACCTTCCCTAAGAAGGATTGTAGCTCTTTCTTATTTGTTGGCGCGGAGGCTTCCATGATCGCTTTAGCTTTATTCTTGTCTACCTCGATTCCTTTCTTGTGGACCAGGAATCCTAAAAATTTTGCAAAGTGACACTCCAAAACTACACTTCTCTCGGGTTCATTTTTAGATTATGCTTTTCTCATCCTGTCAAATCCTTGCCTCAGATGCTCCAAATGGTCATCTTTGCTCTTGGACTTGACAACCACATCATCAATATATACTTCTACAAATTTTCCAATAACATCATGGAAAATTGTATTCATTGCTCGTTGATAGGTGGCTCCTGCATTCTTTAAACCGAAAGGCATGACGACCCATTCATATGTCCCAATTGCTCCTGGACATTTGAAAGCGGTCTTTGACACATCTTCTTCGGCTATAAAGATTTGATTATATCCTGGTTGTTCGTATGAACTTGGCTTTAAGCAGTCTTTGTACTTCCTCTTTGATTTTATGTACCACCTCTGGAGCAAATCGTCTGCTTGCTTGCTTGACAGGTTTGCAATCTCCCCTAAGTGGCAATCGGTGTTCAACAAGATTCCTGCTTAAACCAGGCATTTCGTCATAGTCCCATGCAAAGCAATCCTTGTACTCTGCTATTAATCTGACAAGTTTTTGTTTGTAATCCTCTGGCAGAAAAGCACTGACAAAGATGGGCCTTTTCTTTTCTCTTCGTCCCCAAATTTATTTCTTCCAGAGGATCTTCTACTTCCACTTTTTGTTTGACTTTGGCTCCTCTTTCAAAACCCAAAGGGCCGTCGCCAATTATACAATCCGCTAATACACTATCTTGAGTGTGTACTTGTTTGCTCGGCTAGATAAGCCGACAATCTTCTCAAGTGGGTCTCAAGACTCATTGTCGATTCTCGCCGAGTCTTGTCGGCCTTGTTTTGTATTGTAACTCCAAACCGGCTAAGAAGGCTTATTTCCAACGCACCCTTGTCGATAACTCCTTCAATAGCAGTTATTGGCTTCACATTCGGAGAATACACCGGAAATCAATATGTGCTTGCTGAGCATAACAAGCACTATCGCTCGCCTCCACAATCTCCACTTGATCTTGTTCATTCCACAAAATCACCTTCGATGTACCGTTGATGGAACCGCTCTCACCGCGTGGATCCAATCCCTGCCAAGCAAAATGTTGTAGCTTGACTTGGCTGGAATTATGACGAACAATGTCATTCTTTCGACAAAGTGCCAATTTGTATGTTCAATAAAGTGACACCATCCGACGGGGATGTTTTGCCATCAAGTCGTGACAACCATATCGGTTGGGATTAGATCCGACCGATCCTTTCCTAACTTTTTAAACATCGCTCTAGGCATCAAGTTTACAAGCAGCGCTCTCCGTCAATTAAGACCCTATTGGTGGGTCTTCCATCAATTATAGCCTTCACATGTAAAGGCCTTAAATGACTTTTTTTGTTCGCTTCGGTAGGTTTTTCCAATCGGGCCACGTTGTCGAATACAATAACTAAATTTTCTTGGACACACATCCAAAGGGTCACTTGGGTCTCTCGCATTGTTGACGACATCACCGCCGCCGTCGAGGGATCAAACTCAAAATATCCTTCGTATTCTCAGGGATGAAAGAAATCAAACCTATCTTCATTCTCATTCCAGGCTCCAATATAATTTCATTGTCCGGATCCTCATCTAGGAATTCACCTCCGACTGTTTCTGCCGTGATTTCTTTTTAAATCACTCTCGTCATCCGACCCCGACCTATCTCGACAAAGGTCCGGCAATTCCTGCACCACAGTTGTCTAATGCTTCCATGATGTCGGCCCCAATCCTCATTCCCGGTCGCCCACGCCCATGGCTCGCCGACGCTTTATGTCATATTTTGTATCATTCTATGCTTCTATGACTGCATCAACTGACTAGTCTTCCATTGTTAAATGCCATTCAGGCTTGAATGTAGTCATTGTTGCTCTTCTATTCTAGCCTCAACTTTCTTTTCGAGCCCCCGCAACTCTCTCTACTTCACATCGATCGATCGCCATTTGCCTTTGGGTTTTATTGGTAAGGATGCTTGTCCTGAAGTCTTCTTTTCTACGAAAATCTGGGATGCAGGCTTACTTTGCTTGGTCTGATTACTGGGTTTCTTGACATCAGCTTCCATGGGGTGATTTACTATTATGCTCTTCATCTTGGTATCTCCCCTCTTATCAACTTTGTCGTCAGTTGTAGCAACCAAACAACCAGCATCGTGGTTAGGCATCTCTTTTATAATGACACCTCCCTGTTTGGCGAGTTTCTTTTTCGAGCCTGCCTCGAGTCTCTCGTAGCCTCCTCTTTTGGCTTTTAGATATAGCCAATTGAGTTGAGGGTTCTGAAAGACCAGGCCCTGTCATTTGAACATTCTGAGTCAGTTGGCCCTTTCGGTAGTTTTCATTCCAAAAGGGTGGCCTTTGTTCATTGGCTTTACTTCTCCGAGTCCATGTCTGTTTTTGCAATTTCGTCATCGTGTCATGGCTGAATTCCTCACCCATCGATCCACCATTACGTTGGATGGGGGTGTCCTTGTCTTGACAGATTAAATCATCCACCGAAGAGTTACCTATTGTTGACCCTTTGATTGGTTCTTCAAACCAACCCCGGTGTTGTGTTGTCCAAATTTTGACTGGTGCATATGTTGCCGATGCGACTATTTGTCTGCTTTTTTGCTGATCCTCTGGTTGAATCAAACCAGCCTCCAAGTGTTGTCTTTGTCCGGATTTTGGTCGGTGCATGTGTTCTTGTGGCTATTTGCCTGTCTATTTATAGCAGATGAAAGACTCCTCTCGCATTAATCGTTGGACCCAAAGATGGCTATTTGGTTGTGAAAATCTGCTCGATTATCTTGTGGGACGGTGCGATGGTGGTTTCTCGCCCCTAGCTTTCTTGGCGGCTAACTCATCATAAAACGCTTCACACCTTGGGCAAACTTTAATTATGCCCCCATCTTTCTTTTCGTGTCATATAGTCGACAAGTGGCTCTCCGGCTTCGGATAAACATCGAATGGATCCGACAAATCCATTTGGATATTCTCGTCCGGCCGTGATGTTGACCATGCCTACTCCCATAGGGATTTGGCGATCTGCTTTGTTAGCTTCGGGACCGAATGGTTCTCAGATCAATCTTCATTTCTCGGTCGCTTGTCCGAAAATTTCAACCTTCCGTCTGTCAAACCTTTTTGAATGATATCCCGAAATGCATACAGTCATTTGTTACATGACCAAAAGTATTATGGTATTTACAATATTTCCGATCTTTAATTTCATGGGCTTTCAAGAGCCTATGATCATCCGACAATTTTAATTGTTTATCTTTCCAGAATATGTCAAATATTTGATCGGCCTTGGTCACGCCAAATGTGTATACTTTCTTATTAATGACAGGGATTCTTTCTTTGGCCCTTGCAGCTTCAAAGCTTGACATATATAAGGTGGACCATTTTTTAATTCGACATAATCTACCTCATATTCGTCGGTAATCATTACTCTCCTCATCGGATTCATTGCATCCGACAAAATTAACCCTTTCTCTTTTAAGGAATCTTTTTTGCTTAAAAATCTTCTCAGCTCTTAATTGTTCAATTTGTCGAACCTTATCCCCTAACTGGGCAAGGTCCATCAAATGTTGGTTTACCAGTTTCTTTCTGATATGGTAATCCAGACCGCCGGCAGCAATTTTCACTATTTCTGCTTTCTCGGAATAGGGGTGAAACACCGACTCCTCATCCGACGGAATCGAGCTAGGTAATCGTCCAACATGATTCGTTATTCATTCTTTTTATTCCAAACAAATCTGTCAATCCTATTTTCAAGTCTCCTCTAAAGAATTGATCATGGAAACCTCTTTCCAATTGATTCCAAGAATGGATTGAATTAGGCCTTAAAGTTGAAAACCAAGAAAAAACATTCTTAGTTAACGAGCTGGGGAAGAACTTCATTTTTAATCCTTCCTCCAAGGCCAAGTCTCCTAATTCGATGGTATATCGAGCAATATGCTCGATTGTCGACTCTCCACTTTCTCCTGAGAATTTCGACAACTTGGGTATTTTATATCCTCGAGGCATTTCTCTGCTGTTGGACCCAATCAGAAATGCCGATGCAAAAAATGGTTGGTTAGCATAACCAATGTTAAAACCAAACCTATTTAATGCTTGTTCAACCACTTGGTTGACATTTTGATTTAAAACATTCTCGACGGAATGCTCCAACAAAGACCCTGGTTTAGGATCAAATCCTCATCTTCCTCTCGGTCGCAGTAATATGTACATTTCCACGTCTCAAAGGAATCCGACGATGAAGCTGTTGTCGTTCATCATCTTGTTCAAATCCGTCAATTTGTGGTTCAACCTGTGGTTGATTAATCCTATTGAGATTTGCATTGAAATTTCTATTAGTATTTTGGTTTTCGCCTGGGGTTACAACACCTAAGGCTCTGTTTAACCGACGTATTTCATTTGTCAATGCTAAACATGCATTGTTTGTGTTTTCCATCAATGGTGTAATTATTGTACTCATTTGTTGAGTAAATGTGTTTACCATGTCAAAGTTACTAGAATCAATCTGTTGTCGGACATTGGCTAAAGTAGCCTCCCGATGGACCAACAATATTTTGTGGGAGTTGCCTCAATGGAGAAATATATGGCCTTTCTACCGGTTGTTCTTGTCGAGAATGGGTAACTATCATGGACCCCGTTATTCCATTCGCGTGACCGGGAATTTGCCCCCCAGTCGATGGTCCTGCCTGTCCAGATGTTTGGGCAGCCATCGTCATTCCATTCGGATATGGTATGTAAGCAAATGGAGTATTTGGGTTGACGGTTGTTGACCCATAAGGCATCCCATATAAAGGTTGTGAGAGAGGTTGAGTAGTCCCTCTTGGATTTGAACTCACAACACTTCTTGATGACAATCCAATAGTTGATGTATTTATTTGCTGTAAGACAGGTGAAGTTGGTGACGGAAGTGTTCCTTGACCAACTTCGTCAAATCGATTAACTACTTGGGCGTAAGAAACGCCTCTTCTTATTCCTAGACCATTAGTAGTATTTATCTCTGCATTAGTTCCACTTGCAGGAATATTGTCAACCGGTGCAATAGCATCTACTGTTGACACAGCGGCGTTAGTGTCTACTACGCCTGCATCACTTGCATTACTCATATTTACAGAGTTCTGGGAAATAGATGTTTGAACTACCTTTCCACTCCGTAAACGCATACAAATAAAATTGTATGTCAAATTCCTAACACTATACGAGTTACTCTAAACTCGTCCCACCGGGCGTGCCAATTTGTTGACGCTGGTTTTTGGTTGGTGTCCAAAATCCTTTTGTCACAAATAATTTTAAGATTAAACGAGTGTAGGGACGGACGAGTTATGCGGTAATCTCGCAAGGACGTGTAGGCATGTCTGCCAAGTATAAATTCGACATACCCTAACTTGGTAAATATCGGCAAGGACTTATAAGTTCAGTAAAATGCGTTGAGTTAACAGGAAAGATTGCTTTCTTAAATGAGGGAGAACCCTTGAATTTCTAAAGATTCATAGGTTCGAAGGAAGAAACATATAAATTGCAGGAAAATTAGAGGAAATCAAATAAAGAACACGAAATTAAAGAAAAGCAATAAACAACAGGAAATTTAAAGGAAAGCATGTAAGTTGCAAGATTAGTAGGTTGATATGTACCAAGATAGTTGAAACAAGGAGTTTGCAACTGGAGGCATAAGCATGAATAAAATAGGAAAGACAAAGCTTTGACTAGTAAAAATCGTTTAGAAACTTGTAAGCTTCGTTACAACTTATTAGCTGAATATATCACCATGTTTAGCTTAATTTTTTACTTATATTCTTGTTTATTTGTGTTAGATTGGAACTACATTATTGAAGTAGTTATTTTTTAAGTTCTAACTATCATCCTTCTTCCAAGAGAAAGAATGTTGGGAAACCAGAAAAATAGACAAAGACAAAGTATAGAATTTCCAGAGAATAGAATCTGGATGCTGCATACAATGGTACAGACTACAGATCCTATGGCTCCTCGGAGAAGTATATAGTTATTTAGCCAAAAATTCACTCTTCCCATACCTTTCAAGGAAACGCATACAATTCAAGGAAATGCATACAATGGTATCTAGCCAAAACTTCGCTTCTTCCCATATCTTCCCTTTCTTTCCAACATTAACTATAGTTATTTTTATTATTTACAACAACCAACAAATTTATAATAAACTAGATTAATTATTACAAATATTAATTCCAAATAAAAATAGATAAAATAAATTAAAATGTCCCATACAATTTACGGGCCGCATATAGTAGTTTATCTTAATTTAATTAATTATAATTTTCTTTTAACAAACAAGCAATACTATCATAAAATAGGAAAAACTAACTTTATCATGAAATAAGAAAGTAAATTTTTATATAATAAAGTGTATACACTTAGACCTTAGACCTTACACTAACCTCGCATTGAACATGACTGAAGTTATTTAGTCACAGACCATGGAAAGGAGAAACACATTTAAACAATACTTGAAGACATATAACCAAAAATGCATTTCGATTCGTTCTAGTTCCCTGGTGACATCCCTCATAATAGTTCTTTCTTTTGGTGACTCAACTGAACAGGCAAGTCCAATGCAAAACAGTTCAAGCAAGCACTTCGCAGATCACTATGATGCATCTGGCTCAGGTTCTTATCTTTCTTGTTTCCTTCTTCATTGATAAAGCTTTTTGTTTCAATTCTTGAAGAAGGGTGGGTCCACTATCTCGTAGAAGTTTATCCGGCAAGGAAGCCTTAACAAAGTTATGTAGATTGATGCCATTTATAAACATTTCATCAAGTGGGTTTTCTTCCCGTCAAGTATTTCCAAGACAAGGATTCCAAAGCTATACACATCACCCAAAGTGTTGAAACTTGACCTCCCATTCCATACTCTGAAATTCATGTAATTTAGCACAACCAATAGTATCAAAGTTATGATTAACATCAAAAGAAATTAAAAATCATTGCTTCTAAATTTTAGGTTGAGACACTTGGTATCCGTAAATCACATTGGACTCCGATCCAACTAGTCCGAGTCGAGTTGAGAAGACCCATTTAAGGGGGGCAAAACTCTCTCGATGCCTATTTTTTCAAACACAAGATCGAACCCGAGACCTCGATTAAGGGGAACCAAACTCCTTCCCACTTGGACCAATAAGGCGTTGGTAATCATTGCTTCTTAATAAAAAACTTAAGAGTTTACAACATAAAATAAAAGTCTTTGAAATTATAACCTCAATAGTATCGGACTTTACGGTGGAGCATACCCAACAGCTTCCTTCATTCGATTGTCTTGGTTTGTGTATGAGAAATACCATTAATGGTACAGAGAAGTCTTGCTAGTCCAAAATCACTAACATGAGCAACCATGCTATTATCAAGAAGGACATTGCTTGGCTTTAAATCCAAAGTGAACAATTGGCTGCTCACATTCATAGTGAAGATAGTGCAATGCATAACCAACATGTATGAGAATATTTAGTCTTTGATGAAGGTCCAAACTTGGTTGATCTCCACCGATGGACTCGAATGCAAGCATTTCTCTAAGCTTCCGTTTTCCATGTACTCAAACACTAAAGCTTTAAATTCATTTCCATTGTAATCAATCTTTGGAGCAACATGTTAGAATCTTAACCAGATTTTCGTGGCGGATATTTCGAGTGCATTACATTCAAGGAATGAAACTCTTATGAGCTCCCTTCTTTTGAAGGTTTAGGACTTTTATCGCAACATGACTCTTTCCTCGGACTCGGTAATTCCTTTATATACAAAGCCAAAAGCACCGAGATCCTATCAAGTTATCCGGAGAGAATCCATTTGTTGCTTGGTGGAGTGTCCGGTATGAGACCTTGGAAAGATGGTCCATTGTTGTTGGTGAAGTAGATGTTTTCAAGTTTTTCTTTCTCTTCCAATAGATAGCAATGGAGAATGATAAAGATGAGAAAGAGAACCACGTAAATTATTATTACAATTACCTTCCAAGGGTGACGCTTCTTGTGTGTCCTAACTTCCAGAGGACATGGTGGTAGATGTAGCTCGTGATACCGCCACAAAGGTCACTGTTGCCTCTTACCGATATAGCACTTGCATTTCTAAAGACACCTTCCCGTTGGTACTTCACCCTCCAACCTGTTAAAAGAAACATTCAAGTAATCTAGAACAGAAATACCCTTTAGACCTTCTCGGAATTGATCCGGACAAGTTGTTTTGTGACAAATCTAAATATTGAAGGCCTTTCAATGAAGCCGATGATGAAGGTATGTCTCCATAGAAGGAATTCGCTTGTAAGTTAAGGTACTCCAAACTTATGCACTTTGTCCAATTGTTGCGAGAATTTCACCAGACAGATCATTTTTGGAAACATCCAACTTATTGATGTTTTTCAGGTTGCCAACCTCAAAGGGTAGGCTGCCATTTAATGAGTTCCGCGATAAGTTCAGTAACAATGACAAGGAGGAAAGACCAATGACCTGCAAAGGAATAGTTCCAATAAGGTTGTTATGTGAAAGATCCAGAATCAGTAAATTTTGGCAATTACCAATACTAGGAGGAATGCTTCCTTCTAGCATGTTATTTGATAAGTCAAGTTGAAACAACTGACTAAGGTTGCCAATGGATGATGGAATTTCTCCTGACAGCTTGTTTACATTTAAGGTCAATGATTGCATCTTTTGAAACTTGCCAAAAGAAGCTGGAATAAACCCTGTGAGAAGGTTGAACTCCAAGTCCAAGCCAATCAAGTTGATGAGATTTCCTAACCCTGCAGGAATAGTCCCAGTAATCTGATTGCCACCAATATAAAACTGGTTTAGTTGACTTGAAAAGTTAGCTACAGAGTTGGGTAAAGAACCTCCAAAGTTGTTTAGATTTAAATCCAACACTTGTAAATTGGTGCAGTTTGTCAAAGATGTCAAGAAATCCAGGTCATTAGATGAATTACTCCCTAGATGATTGTATTCCATAGCAATTGACCAAATGTCTTGAAGATTTCCAATTCCAATAGGAACTTGGCCTACAAAGTTATTCCTAGGGATGTTAAATAACATCAAATGAGTTGCATTGGAGATGGAAGCTGGGATAGGACCTGAGATATTATTCATACCAATGCCAAATTGTTGGAGATTAGGGAGTGTAAGGAACATGTTGGCAGGTAGAGAGCCATTTAATTGGTTAACTCCAGCTGAGAAGAAGGTAAGAGACGACATATTGTAGAGTGTGGAAGGAAGCATACCAGATAGTTTGTTGGATGCAATAGAGATGTGGGTTAAGTTGTGAAGAAGGCCTATCTCTTCAGGTACATTTCCCACCAAGTTATTAACTCCCAAAGAGAGAATATTAAGAGAGGAAAGGTTTCCTATAGATGCAGGGATTTCACCTGTTAAATTGTTCACAGCAATAGATAGTTGTTCAAGCTTAGTTAGAAAACCAAGCTCCATAGGTATTTTGCCAACTAGTTTGTTTCCTGTTAAACTCAAGCTCTTGAGTTCTAAGCAGCCAGATAAGTTTGTAGGAATTTGACCTCCTAATGTGTTATTGGCGAGATACAGTTGCTGCAGCCTGAACAAATGACCTATTTCCTGTGGGATTTTACCATAGAAGCTGTTGTTTTGAAGGTTGACATACCTCAGAAAGGTGAGGTTGCCAATCTCAGGTGGTATTAAACCAATTAAGTCATACCCTTGTAGGTTAAGGGCAGTGACCCTTTGATGCTTGATGCTGCATGTGACTCCATGCCAGTTGCAAAAGTGAGTAGAAGTATTCCAAGAACTCAAGATATCAAATGGGTCATCTACTACTGATTCTTTGAATTTGAGCAATGAAAATTGATCAGTGTCATTTCCTAAGGCACTAGCAGTATTGTTAGGTTGCAAAAATAGTAGGGTGGCAGAAAAGAGAAGAACATGCAGGCATTTGCACCAGATTGCACAAGAGAAGAATGAAGAAAGCTTCATTTAGCTGGACAATCAGAAGCAGATAGAAATGTGTGTATTACAAATTTTAGATGTTCAAACTCTGCTGTACAAATCAATCTATATATGTAATTGAAAATTAAGATTTTTAGTGTGTTAATAATGGTGTGTGTGAAAATGCATGCCTTTAATTTGAAGTCAGGTGATATAGTGCTATACAATATTCCTGTAGATAATATTTTAAAATCGGGTTTTCATAAAAAGTTTGAGGAATGGAATCGTAATTCTGTCATATTCCGCATACGTTGACTTTGAAAATCCGACGTTTGTTGCTGCTGGTGTTTTTTTGTGGTCCTTTTTGTGCATGCTGGTCTTAAGTTCAGGTTGTGTCAAGTTTGCACCTATGGTGTTTGATGGAAAGCCCCAAAAGACCTGGGAATTTTGGAACAACGTTGTGCTTACAAAACCATACGAGGCTAACACCAATTTCAACATTCTCACTAAGTATCAATCAGCTTCCAAACAAGGGTTTAATCTGGACAATCTTGAGACCACCTTTAGTCGAAATGTGCTTGAAGAAGCCAAAGAAATGATGCTTAATTGGATAGAGGAAAAGACAGTTGATTCTCACTTCTCTATTGTCATTGACCATGTGCGGAAAATAATGATAGGTCGGTAGTTAGGATCTAGATATTGGTTTTGTTTAGTCCTGTTGGTTTCTGTTCAAACTATGTGTAACATAGCTCAGGTCTATAATGTTAGAAGTGATTCTATAATGTGGATTACATATCATGTTCAATCTGATTGTACTGGTTTTTATTTTATCTAATGAAAGTAGTTGTTTACCGTAAAAAAAAAGTTATTAAGAAGGGAATGAATTTTGTAGTGTACTTTTTTTTTAGTTAAGTGAAGAAAGAAACAGTCACAAAAGTAGTTCATTAGTTGACTTAAACAAGATTTGTAATTTTTTTTATATAAATTTTGTATTTATTAAAAAATGATTAGATCATTCCCAGTTTCATGTGGTCTTGAAACTGATAGTGCCACTAATCATGCTTCCTTCTGTTGACGCTGGTTATTGGTAGGTGTCCAAAATCCTTTTGTCACAAATAATTTTAAGATCAGACGAGTGTAGGACGGACGAGTTATGCGGTAATCTCGCAAGGACGTGTAGGCATGTCTGCCAAGTATAAATTCGACAAACCAGTCGAACTTGGTAAATACTGGCAAGGACTTATAAGTTTAGTAAAATGCGTTGAGTTAACAGGAAAGATTGCTTTCTTAAATGAGGGAGAACCCTTGAATTTCTAAAGATTCATAGGTTCGAAGGAAGAAACATATAAATTGCAGGAAAATTAGAGGAAAGCAAATAAAGAACACGAAATTAAAGAAAAGCAATAAACAACAGGAAATTTAAAGGAAAGCATGTAAGTTGCAAGAATTGAAATGAGCATTTAAAGGAAAGAAACAAGTATTTAAATGAGTGAAGAGTAAAAGAAAGCATTTAAAGTGCAGAAAATTAAAATAAAGCAAGTAAAAGGCATGAAAGTAATTTGAAAGTAAAGAAATTAAATAACCAAGATCTTGTATTGTAAATTGAACTGGAAATAAAAGGATGGAGGGAGTACTTGAGTACAATCCTTTAATCTACTGTGTGATCGAGATATGTAGGATATAGCATCAAGTAACCTCCTCTATTACATCAGAATTGATAGTATTTATAAGCATACAAAATAACTGCCTAAAGAAACTTCCTATCTTAAAATCTGACACCTGTATGACAGTTTTACTATGTTTCAAACTCTCTGACAAGTAAACTTCTCTAACTGCTCAGTCCTTCGAGTGGTTTTATGTCCACTTGTCGTCCACAATTTGGTTATTTGACAACTTATCTTGCTGATGCTGTCAACCCTGGAAACTTAGCCATTTATATACTTTGTTTGTCTGACAATTCTTATTACCAACTTTGTCGAAAGTTGGGTTGTTACTTCTATTCTTCCATCAGTCAGCTGGATATATTTGTCGAATATCTGACGTACTTTCTTGACGGCTTTATCTGTCTGACATACTAATTTCTGTCAACTTTTCAACCTGTCAACTTTGCTGAATTTGATTGTGGTTATCTGATGACTCTTCAATTTTTCCGTCATCCTGTCGGATCTGTTTCCGTCAAGAATTTTAAATTCCTATTAACACCTTCTCAATTTCGTATGAAGCCAGAGCTTGCAAGTTGAACTTGACTTTGCTGAGTTGCTCCTGCGTGTTTCGAAACTAAGAATTGTATTATGTAATCAACTTTGACTTCTATCCTGTATATATCAATAATGAAGGAGTTTGAGACTTGTCTGTATCTGCATGTGCCACGTCTCCCATTATAATAATATTATTATTATTGGGAAAATTAATGTAAGCCCCACTAAGAAAGAATATATAAATTTAACGAATATAAAAATGAGTTTAATTGCTATATATTTTTAGTATAAAGTTTTTTATACTGACAACCGATCACAAACAATGATATGGATGACCTTTAATATGATTAGGATAAGACTCAAAGAATTTTAATGATATAACAATTTATAATTAATTGACTGTGTAAAAAACATTTCCAATAACAACGTATAATAATTAAACTCTAAATTTATTGCACTTAATGATCATACATAATTTATCTAGCTAGAGTGATCATCATATATTGCACTTAATAAGAAAAAACTAGACTTAGGCCCTATTTGGGAACTCCAATAAGCTAACATATAACTTATTTGATTAGCTTATAAGCTTGTTTGGTAAACAAGTTTATCTCATTAACTTATAACTTTTCTTCATAAGCTATTTAGCTTATGGCTTATAGCTTATTAACTTTTCTCTCACTTTTACCCTTATTAATTTAATGAAATTCCCATTTTACCATATATGTCAGAAATATATCATTTTGTGCCATTTTATATTTATAAGCTAGTTCAACCACTAATTTTATCAAACACTTCAAATCCAATCAGTTAGCTTTTCAGCTTCCAGCTAAAAATTAGCTTATCAATCATAAGATAGCTTATCAATTATTTTTATTAAACAGAGCCTTAATTGCACTTTTGGACTCCCTATTATTGTCCACGTGCGATTTTGATTCCTATACTTTTTTAGCACATTTGGTCCCCCTATTTTTTTAATATTGCAAATTTTATCCTTTCGTTCAATGTTCGTCAACTTTTTTCAATGATAAATAGAGATGAACCATTGTTTTAAATAAATATAACCTCTGGTAGAGCTTCTCATTTCTCTACCTCTCTGCTTCAACATGATTCAATGGTTCCTCTCTGCCATTTATCTGTTTTGTTACTCCTTTACGGGACCACTTTTTCGTTCTACAAGGTCATTTACCACATAAACTCCTCTCTGTTGATCATTGAAAATTTGATCGACATTAAACGGGGGATCGAATTTATAACATTGAAAAAATAGGGGATCAAATGTGCTAAAAAATTTATTGGGATAAAAAAGTAATTTAGTCAAAGAAATATTCTTAATGAAAGCAATAGACAAATTCAATGAGAACAAATTCATTCATAAATTTATTTATGCTTCATCTTTACATATTGTTGTTAGCTATAATTTTCAACTTTCTTCTCAACATTATCAATCTAAATTGAAATTTACTATTAAGTAGAAACAAATAATTTTGGTTCTCTAATTTATTTTTTTTGTTTCAACTGATCCTTTAATAACAAACTCTTCACTTTGGTCCTCTAACTTTAAAACGTTACAACACGTTAGTTCTTTCCCGCAACTCTATTATAATGATGTTACATTCACCGTCAGTTAGCTGGGAGCTCACCAAAATTTCGTTGGAACCTTCATCCTACTCTTTCGTTTCTCTCTCTTTACTCCCCACCACCATCTATTTCCTCTTCTCTCCTCACCCTCCCATCCTGTTGGGAAAAAATCAGAGATAATAATATCTAATGAAGTAAATTTTTTTTTCTTTTATCTGTGTAAATAAATAGGCACAACAAAAATATTCTTCCACCGGATAATATCAATGGAAGAAAAATAAATAGCAGTGACACCACAATTTTTAAAATAGAAAATTTCCCAGTGTAGGGATAAAAACCATGGGATCAAGTCCAACAAAAACTTCCACTATAAATAATAATGGGTATACCAAGTCTTCCTAGAAATACTAGGAACACCAAATCAAAAAATACTTCACCTAAAAGGTGGATATCACCAAGCAACAAGAGAGAAACCTCACAACAATGGGTATAACAACCCAGCTCAAAGAGAAGGCAAAACAACACTATAATGATACCAAAATATTCCTCTCAACATCAGGAACAACAAACTAAAATATCATCAAAAATAAAAGTAGGTTACTGATCTGATGAAGAGCACAAAGTCCCTACCCTTTCTCCGTCTCCTCTTCGGTGTCGTCCTTTCTTTGTTGCTCTCTCGCTTTTTTTTTCCGTTCTGTCACACACACTAGTCACACACATACTTACTTTCTTTATTTCAAACCCTTTTTTCAAATGCCACTTGGGCTTGGGAAATGGCAAGTTTTATTTTTATTTTTTTTCTTTTTAAACTAATGTGGGACCCACTTAGGAGTGACCCACCCAACAAATCTCCCCCTCACGACTCAAGTGGGAAGATATTGCTCGACCAAGCCCGCCTTCTTTTTGCAACAAATCAACTTTGTCATAGGTAAGGTCTTTGTCATCATATCTGAACCATTTTCATCAGTATGGATATTTTCAAGTGAAAATGCCTTCATCTCTAGTGCATCTCGTATCCAATGATACCGCATCTCAATGTGCTTTGACCTAGAATGAAAAGTTGGATTCTTGCTGAGATGAATAGCACTCTGACTGTCACAAAATAACACAAACTTCTCTTGCTTGAGACACAACTCTTGTAGGAATTTCTGCATCCACAAAAGCTCTTTAGAAGCTTCAGTAATGACAATATACTCAGCCTCAGTGGTAGACAAAGCAACACATTTTTGTAATCTTGATTGCCAAGACACCGCCCCCTGCAAAAGTCATCAAATATCCAGAAGTAGATTTTCTAGAATCAACATCACCAGCCATATCTGAATCTGTGTAGCCGTCTAACACAGTTTGACCACCCCCAAAGCATAAACATACTCTAGAAGTATATCTGAGATACCTGAAAATCCACTTCACTGCTTGCCAGTGGTCTCTACCAGGATTTGAGAGAAAAAGGACTAACAACTCCAATAGCATGGGCAATATCCGGCCTTGTGCATACCATAGCATACATCAAACTACCAACGGCGAATGCATAAGGAACCTTCTTCATCTCTTCTTTGTCTTTCTCACTTGTAGGGCATTGTTGAGAGCTCAACTTGAAATGACTTGCAAGTGGAGTACTAACAGGTTTGGAATTGCTCATGTTAAACCTCTCTAATACCTTCTCAATATACTTATGTTGAGACAACCACAATTTACCATTCTTCCTGTCACGAGTAATTCTCGTGCCAAGGATCTGCTTTGCAGGACCCAAGTCCTTCATGGCAAATGACTTGCTCAAATCCTTTTTCAGACAATCAATCTTCTTAGTGTCATGACCAACAATCAACATGTCATCCACATATAGCAAGAGGATAATAAAATCATCATCAGGGAATTTCTTCACAAACACACAATGATCGGAAGTAGTTTTGGTATAACCATGTTTCTCTGTGAAAAAATCAAATTTCTTGTACCATTACCTTGGTGCTTGCTTGAGTCCATACAAACTTTTCTTAAACTTGTACACAAGCTGCTCTTTTCCTTTGATCTTGAAGCCTTCAGGTTGCTCCATATAATTTTCCTCCTCCAAATCACCATGAAGGAATGCCGTCTTCACATCAAGTTGTTCAACCTCTAGGTTCAAGCTAGCTGCTAATCCAAGCACAACTCGAATAGAGGACATCTTCACCATAGGTGAGAAAATTTCTTCAAAGTCAATACCCTTCCTCTGATTGAAGCCTTTCACAACCAATCTTGCTTTGTACCTAGGTTGGGAGCTATTCTCTTCTAATTTCAACTTGAACACCCACTTGTTCTCGAGTGTTTTCCTACCCTTAAGCAACTTCACCAATTCAAATGTGTGATTCTCTTGCAAGGAATTCATTTCTTCTTGCATGGCCTTCAACCACTCTTCCTTGTGCACATTTACAATAGCCTCTTCATAGCTTTCTGGCTCTCCACTATCAGTGATCATCACATACTCATGTGGAGTGTATCTTTGGGAAGCATGACGTTCTCTAGTAGATCTTCTCAACTGAGGCTCAACTGGTGACTCAAATGGAACCTCTTCAACTGGTTCATCATGGTGAGGTGTAGGGTCATCAGTTGCATTCCCATCATCTACCTGTATATCTCGCCCATCAACAAAAGTTCCAATAGGAGGTTTAGGCACAACATCAATATAACTTCTGGCAACCGATTTCTGTTTCTCAGCTTTCTCAAAATCTTCAATGGTTTGGTCTTCAAGAAATATCACATCCCGGCTTCTGATAATTTTTTTGTCAGCTGGATCCCAGAGTCTATAACCAAATTCTTCATGACCATAACCCAAGAAGACACACTGTTTGGATTTTCCATCAAGCTTGGACCTCTCATCTCTTGGAATGTGAACAAAAGTCCTGCAGCCAAACACTCTCAAATGACTATAAAAGACATCTTTCCATGTCCATACTATGTTTGGAACATCACCATCTAGTGGCACAGAAGGAGAAAGGATGATCAAATCCATTGCAGTTCTCATTGCTTCACCCCAAAAGGATTTGGGTAATTTTGCATGAGAGAGCATACACCTGATTCTGTCATTAATGGTACGGTTCATTCTCTCTGCTACTCCATTATGTTGAGGCGTCTTTGGAACTGTCTTCTCAAGCCTGATTCCATGTTCTTTGCAATATTCTTCCAACGGACCCCTGTATTCACCACCATTATCTGCTCGGACACATTTCAACTTGCTTCCTTTTTCTCTTTCAACACTTACATAAAAGTGCTTGAAAACACCAAGTACCTGGTCTTTAGATTTCAAATCAAAAGCCCGCACTTTTCTAGAGTGATCATTAATAAAAGTAACAAAATTGGAAGCACCACCAAGAGACTTACAATCCACAGTGCAAACATCAGTATGAACCAAGAACATTTGACCTCGTATGAGGACCAAAACTACAAAATTAAATTCTATGTTGTTTTCCAACAAAACAACAAGAGCAAGTATTTAAAGGTGTACCTTTCATAGGAAGAGAATTTTTCCTAGCAAGGATGTTGAGTCCTTTCTCACTCAAGTGACCAAGGTGCATATGCCACAAATCAGAAGAAGCATCTTCAACTGCACTCACTTCCTCCTTGCTTAACTTTCCAGGCATCCTATAGAGAGTAGTGAAGCTTTCTTCTTTTGCCACCACTAGTGACCCATTGGTGAGCTTGCATATGCCACCACCAAAGTAAGTATGATAACCCTCAATGTCCAAGGCTTTAACGGAAATCAAGTTGAGACGGATATCTCGAACATGTCTGACATTCTTCAATTGAAGCTTGCACCCAATGCTAGTTTCAATCCAAACATCTCCCATACCAACAATTTTACATTTCATTTCCCATTTTAACCGTGCCAAAATCACCAACAGTATAAGATGAGAAGAAATCACGCATATGAGTGACATGGTATGAGACTCCAGAATCAATGATCCAACTGGAATCATGGCATGCTAGATTTATAGAGTTATCATCATAGACAATGTAAACATCACTATCAGATGCAACTGCAACTGTGCCTTTATCATTTTTCTTCTCTTGATCTTCATCTCTTTCCCTTGACTTCTCTCTCTTGAGGAACCTGCATTGCCTTTTGATGTGCCCCGCCTTGCCACAGTGATAACATGTCACTTCTTTTCTAGTCCTGGACTTGCTTCTTGACTTGCTACAACTGTCAGATTTTTCATGCTTATGAAAATGTCTGGTTTGACTTCTCCCCCGTGACTCTGCAACTAGTGCTTCTGACTGAGTGGAGGTACCATTCAAACCACGCTCCTTTCTTCTAGCTTCTTCAATCAACATGCTCTTTTTTATCATTGACATTGTCAACTTCCTATTAGGAGTTGAATTAGTCAGTGTCACAACTAGAACATCTCAAGTGTCAGGCAAGGAACTAAGCAACAACAAAGCTTGCAACTCATCATCGAATTTAATATCCGCTGCTGTCAATTGATTCACAGTATTCTGAAAAATACTCATATGCTCTACCATTGAATCCCCTTCTTTATATTTCATATTCACCAGCTTCCGGATTAGAAATGCTTTATTTTGCACATTCTTCCGCTCATATAACTCGGCCAATTTCTTCCACATTTTCTTGGCATCTATTTCTGAATCTACATGAGGATATACACTCAAATCCAGCCACTGCCTAATCAAAGCAATTGTCTTTCTATTCATCTTCTTCCATTCACTTTCATTTTTATCATTGGGTCGAGCAGTGTCCCCCTCAATGGGATCATACAAGTCTTTGCTGTATAACATATCTTCCATGAGGGTCTTCCAAAGTGTATAATTTGTAGAGTTCAACTTAATTATATTTGGCCCTTGATTTTCCTCCATTTCACTGCACAGAACAGAACAACCTTAGCTCTAGTTACCACTTTGTTGGGAAAAAACCAGAGATAACAATCTCTAATGAAGCAAATATTTTTTTTCCTTCACCTGTGCAAATAAATAGGCACAACAAACATATTTTTTCACAGGATAATATCAATGGCAGAAAAATAAATAGCAATGACACCATAATTTCTAATGTGGAAAACTCCCCAGTGTAGGGATAAAAACCACGGGACCAAGTCCAGCAAAAACTTCCACTATAAATAATAATGGGTACACCAAGTCTTCCTAGAAATACTAGGGAACACCAAATCAACAATACTTCACCTAAAAGGTGGATATCACCAAGCAACAAGAGAGAAACCTCACAACAATGGGTACAACAACCCAGCTCAAAGAGAAGGCAAAACAACAATATAATGATACCAAAATATTCCTCTCAACATACTTAAAATCATCAAGAATGGAAGTAGCTTACTCATCTGATGAAGCGAACAAAGTCCCTACCTTTTCTCCTTCTCTTCTTCGGCACCGTTCTTTCTCTGTTGCTCTCTCTCACCTTTTTTTTTTCTTTCTGTCACGCACACTAGTCACACACACACTTTCTTTATTTCAAACACTTTCTTCATTAAAAGCTTTTAACCTATCCTCCCAAAAATGCAGTATAGCACTTCTCACACCATAGGAAGAGACAAAATTAAGGGTGCTACAAGAACTAACAAGTGACTTGTTATTACCCATATGAACCTTCTTCATGGGATCTCCAATCACAAAGGTTGGGTTACCATCATCGTTAATTTAACATTGGCTTTAATCTCATTCCCCTCGATGTGTTATTGTCAGCAGATTGGGCAAATCCACTTTTGACTTCACATAATCCATGCATAGATATAATCTCATCTTTGCTTAAGCACAAAATGTTTTACAATTCTTATCATTGAAAATATTATTCTTTGCAATGACTATTGCTGCTTGGCAAAGGAGTTAATTTGTTTAACTCATAAAATATTGCTAAAAAGCTTTTCAACCATTTAGCCTCATTATCAGCCAATTTTAGAGTATAAACTCTAACCGCATTGTATATTTTACAATAAATTTTCGTTTGGCTGATCTCCAAGTAATTACACCACAAAAGGTGAATATATCATATTTGAATATGAAATTCAACGAGCATCACTGCATTTTCAATACAGTGGGAAATCCAGTTCATCCCCCACGAAAATGTACGAGGCATAAAGCATCTTTATTTGCACAAATACGCTTGGTAGCCCCAAAAATTTACCATCCATTTTTAACGACATTTGTCACAAGAATAGTCTGAGAATTATTCCAACAATTATATCATCTCCATGACCAAGTTTGTTTTGGCCTTAGAAGGATTAACATCCCTCTTCATACATATGCATTGAAATGCATGATCACACGACTTTACAAGTTACAACCCCCACAGGTCACAATATCACATATTATTTTAAATGAAAGTCCCCAAATCACTTACGTATATGATGTCAAATTTGTTGACAACACCTCACCTTTACTATCACACTAGCAATTCCACTTTGCCATTAACCAATATAATTAGAAAATAAATATTCAAAAAGGAAATGTAGGATATTTGCAACTCCAGCTTTGTAATTACCTTGATATAAATTTTGCAAGAAACAATCTTACTCATCATGTTATCCTTATCCAAAAAGATAAACCGTAAATACTTACATCATGTAAATACACATGCATAGTTCATAATACTAAAACAATAATGATTCATACCTTCGATCATTTTAATAAATTCACAAATATCAAACTCATCATTCGTAACTGGCTTGTATCGTCAAACACAATACACGTGCGTAGTACATTTCAAAATAATATCAACTTGATACATATATCGTCTTTTTTACATTTCACCCTTCATCAAATTAATGAATTAATATCCTGAATACACAAGTTTATTCTCATAAATTTATGGCATCACAATTCCATAACATAATAGAATGACAAACTACATCATTATAGATGCCCCAAAAACATATTTTAATATGCAAATATACAACTCTTTCAATTTCAATTTAAATCGTAGCGTCTTGAGATAGGATGTTATAAAAACCACATGGCCTTCTTATACAAGAAATTCATGGAATCAAAATAGTGTATATTTTTAACAATAAAGCATCACATCATCTCATTAGCACAATCGAAATTGCATATTATCACAATCCTCCATTTGAGGATAAGACAATTATGTATACAGTTATACACAATAAGGTGTCATGTATACATATTCTTCAGATCAAATAAATAAGCAATTATATCTCAAATTAAATACTCTTTTCATCCACGACTATAATCACAATTCAAAGAGTGCCAAATTCACATATAAAGGAGCACAAAGAGATATAATGATATTTAACCAAATCATCATATGATCTAAAAATATATGGCTGCTGGATTTTCTAATAATAATAATAATCAAAACTTAAAAAGAGATCAACTCAATGTCAGCATTTAAAATCACCAAGACTCGGTCAAACATTTACCTCTTTAACTTATACTTTCTTATTTGCTCAAGAGATGGTTACCCACATCTTTTACTCTAAAGAGCAACCAAAAGGAAATCTTTCATTTTATTTTCCACATATAAACAAATGATCAACATCCATCATTCACTAAGTTGGTATAAACCTTCTATCTACTTCAGATGAGAAATCAATCAATAATCAAAACATGAGATCCTATCTCACATGCTCCTATTTTGATACCATCTTTAAAATCATACAAAGATTTATTTTTCATTTAGAAAATTCAGGTCTCATGCTTAAGAGAAAAACAATATTGAACAACAAAAAGGCTAAGCTTATGTAAATAAATTACTCATGAAACAAGAAAACACCCCTGAAATAAAAGTATATGCAAGTGATAACTGACGAGATAATTAACATCTTTATCTTGTAAGTTGTAACGAATATCCCCATAGAGGGATCATACTCCAGATTGAATCACTCATGTATCAATTCATCACTAATTGGGTTTTCTTTCAAGCATGTTGCTCATGGTATCTTTGAAAACATCAAAGACACCCCCACCATTTACTAGCGTAACAGAATATGTTCCACATACCTGCATCACTTACAAGATACCTTTAACACAACATAAATTCTTAAATATTTAAAACTTCTTACCAAGATATGTTGTCTTTTTCTTTCTCTCACAATGCAGTGAAAGAAAGTTGACAAAAAGAAAAAGGGCAATATTGCATAAATTCATGAGTCGTCCTTCAATCCAAAAAAACTTGATTTTTAATTGAATCAAATATGAAACCTGGAGTTAAAAATCTATTTAAAAAATCTGTTAATAAATCAAAATAAAAAGTGATCAAATAATGCTACCACATTGCTTAACAAAAAAAATTCCACCACGTTAAAACCACCAAATCATCAGAATCAATTAGCAGTAATTCCTAAAATAAAAGGAAATACTTTTTAGGCTTCCTTCCACTAGGTTGTCAAACCTATGTTCACCTTGTAACCAAACTTGTCAAACACAGTTTAGAAATCAAGCATAAATGTAGATAAATAAAAATAAAAAAGGATATATAAAACTTTGATGAAAAATAAAAGTAAAACTTGAAATCAAATAAGAATTTTTTTTCATTTAAAATAATCCTTAAGATTATTGTAAAAATATTAAATTAAATAAATAAATGAATAAAATAGACATATAAAATAAATATAGAAAAAGATGAAGAACACCAATAATTTGTTTATAGGCTGAGACGTGTCAAAGGACACCGTCCTTAAGGATTATTTCGTCCACCCACAAATAATTGTGTCAATCAAATTGCGAAACTCCCCCAGGATTTAATAGACTCTTCCAGAATAACAATATTATTCTGGATACCAGAACAGCAAGAATTACATCAACTCTTATACATATAAAAAATAAAAATATTTTCCTCCCAATAAATAAGAACAAAAACTTTTGAGAAGAAAATGAGCCACTTTCCAAAATTTCTAAACCACTCCTCTGAATATTTTCGTTGAACCCCTCCTCCAAAAAGTGGATATCGTATATATAGCTATAGGCTTCCTTGTGTCTCCAAGTTCCTTCAATTATTGTACCGTTTTGGAATTCAAAAAGAAAGGTACGTCTTCAACCAAACATTCAAGCCATATAAAAAGCCATAAAGATCAATTGATACATTAAGATAAAAAACTGATATCAAATAACTTAATAAAAACCAATTAAAACTATATTAAATCATTAATGGAAATATTGAAGAAAATTAATTGTAATAAATGGTAAATTTAAAACCTTTTAAGGCCCAATTACACTCGGTCGTATCTAACTCAATCCTATCTCAGCTCATCATATCGATTAAGGTGGTGTTTGTAAGAGCTTATTTAAGCTCATTTTGACTTATCTGATGACATAAGTTCTTATGCAATGTGTTTGGTAGAGCTTATAAAAATAACTTATGTCATCCCATAAGGAGTTTTTGACTTATTTTCATAAGTCACTGGGAGAAGCTTATGTAATTATTATAAGAGCTTATGCACTAAACACCCTCTTCGTATTTTTCACTATTCGAATCATCTCATGCCCCTTTCTTTCTTTTTCTTTCGTTAAGCACTTATGGCATAAGTTCTCATGCGATAAGCTCTTATGTGATAAGCTCTTAATTAAATTGTTTATCCAAATACACCCTACCTCCGTTAGAGAGACATTTCTTTTGTCTTGATATCTTTAACTCGAGATATGACTTTCAATGAGCAGAGTTGGAGCAGAGATTGCTTTTCTTCTTGGGCAGCGCATATCTGTACTTGTTCAGACAAAAAATATGCTTTTTGTAGAAGACGCAGATAAAACTCTCTTCATTCCCTAATTCTTCATTCTTCTCTATTCATTATATATTCTTTAGAGAAGCTTTTGCACATTCATACCATTCTTCTTATCTTATTTACTCCGTATCTTTGGAAAAGGTGAAAAAAGAATTATGCTGATAATCTATTTTTAAATAATTGATTATTGTGATAATCGATTATAATCAGAATCTGTTTTTGTTTGGGTATGTTTGCAGAAAAACGATTTTAAGAAAATCTATTTCGTTTGGGTGATATAAAAATAATATCTTTTACATAACAAATTACGAAAAATGATATAAAGTTATTTGCTTATATTAATAATATTAGATTTTTTTACATTAAAAATTATTAAAATAGTTATTTTTTATATTTTGTCACCAATTTTTTTCTATAATAAAAAATTAAACAAAATTTGTTAATTTTTTTTTGTTATGAAAAGTCAAGCTCATGTACAATCCAACACAATAAAGCTTGCACCTTGCGAAGGGGAGTAAAAGCATGTATGTAAAAAAAAGCTTGCGATGGCTCTATCATGTATAAAAAAGCTTGTGCCTTGAGATGAAGAAAGGGAAGTAATAGCATTCCAGCGTTGGGGCAAAAGGGAAACAAAAGTTGGAGATTGGAAATAATCAGATTGAAAAAAATCTAACAGTCCTCTTTTATAGATTGTAGTAAAATAGCTTTTTTTCAAAGAAAAACTTTTTAGAAGATTAAGTTAAAAGACCCAAACATAACAATTATTTAACAAAACAACTGAAAACACACATAATCTATCTATCTCAAACATGCTCTCAATGTTAATTGGTTGACATGTAATCTGAAGGTTTTGCTTAACAACTCTTATTGAGCGTTGAAGTCTGAAGAGGCTAGGAGAATAGGATACTTGTTGAGCTTTTAGAAAGACTAGATGTGAAAATAATACTCAATATAACTATTAGTTATAGTAAAATTCTTAATGAAGCCAAAGACCAAACATTGCTCAAGGTTGAGAGTGAACCAAGATAAATCTATTTATGTGATTTTCTGATCCCTTAAACTTTTAACTATTGATTTATTTCTATTGTTCTATTATTGCTAACTAAGGGGTTAAGCTATGATTTACAAAAGTCCTATGTTCCAATGAAAACACTTACTTTAAACAATACTTTTTAGAACGGTTCATATGCATCCAAGCATCTGCTCTCTTCTGTAGCGTATGCTTGCTGTTGTTTTGTGTGAAACCTATTTTTAAAAAAAATTATATAAACACAATTCAATCCCCTTCTCGTGTTTAATTGTAGTTCCTAAAGAGAGTATTTTTTTTTAAGAACGTTCAGCCATGTCTTCTCTTTTTGGTTCGCAAAATGAAACACGTTCTTATGGAGACGGTAATTTTTCATCTTCCAACAGCTTTCTTGAACAAGCCCAATCACCTCCTGAACCTTAAAACTCACCAAATGGGTGAGAGAATTTGGAATAAAATTTGAATTTAGGGGATTGAAAGTTGAATTTCCCCCCTCTACTTTCACTATCTTATTCCACACAACTAATACCTCTTGGGCTTTACCAAGAATGCAAAAGTAAAGATCTAATATGGTACATGGCAGTGTGGGGACCATAGCTTCTATAAAAATTACATGTATAGATTACAGATGATACAGTGCTTCCATAAGACAGCTAGCTATTTCCAAGCATGTCTGTGTGGCTACCATAGGGTATGCCCCTAACAATGGCCATTACAAATCTCCCGCCATCTCACCTGCAAGTGTAGAACATTAAATGGAAACATTTTGCTAGAAAGATAAATAAAACATAACATGTTTCTGATAATCAACAACATCTTAAGCCAGCTTATGAAAACATAACACAGACTTAGGTGTGCAATTAACAGACTGGAGACAAGATTTGTGTAATAAAGAGCAACCCAAGTGTCTAGGTATTTCTCGAATTCCCACTCCTCCTCCCTCCCCAAAACAAAAGCCTTCAATATTGTTGATTAAGAGACTTGGATTCCATAAAATTATTTAATTTCTTCAGACAAAATGTAGTAAATTTTCCACAAAACTCACAACGGATTCTAGTTCGTTCAAAACCAATTCCCACACCCCTCACATTTTTAAGAGGTAGAAGTGCCATTAATGACTGAAGATAATTGGCCTGACTAGATAAATTCGAAAAGGAAATCGGCACATTTATTCCACTAGTTGGGAAAACTTGTATCATCGATAAAAACCACAAAATGAACATCATCAGAACCTCAGCAGTCGTAACAATTTTCTTTCCACATTAGTGGAAAGAAGATCTTGGATTTATACCATTGTTTGTGCAAACAACCAGCATAAAAAAAAAAAAAAACACTTCCATATAGATCAGAGTGAATCCTCAGGATCCTTACCATGCATGCATTTGATGAAGAAATCCAACTCTGTCAAACAAACATTCCCCTGAAGCAAAGATGATTGTTGGTATACAAAGAACGAAAAATGTCGGTGATCAGGATCATTCCTGGGCTTTGCCACCTCGACCAATCTCTTGTACCCTTCTCTATCATAGCATGGGAGTGCATTCTCTCCAGCCGCCATCAACCCACGATCCCAGGCTGAGTTTAATACCTAATGAACATAAAACAATTGGTGATCATTCATACCAAATAAGTTATGCAAACTATCATACAGTATCAATCCTGCATTCATGCAATCCACTTCAAAAGCTAGATTCTGGTGGCAATACTTATCAGAAGAAATATATTATAGAAGTACAAGGGAGTCAAAGATGTAAGAAACAGTATTTACCTGCCAACTGAAACCCTCTGGATCAGCCAATGATTCATCAGCTTCCTGGCTAGAAAGCTGAAATCCTAAGCAGGTGAATTTGATGGTGACAGCATGTTTTTTGAGAACATCGAACACAGGAGAGTATCCATCCTGATTTGTAGGGTTGTGATATCCTGCTGTCAGCTCTGCTGCATGACTAGCAGTCTTGTACCACCAGTATACTGCAGGAACCTGTAAGCCTACATCTTTTAAGGTATCTATTCAAAATTAGAGAATAGAGTAAACACCAATTTAGGTACCCCTCCCCTCCCCCCAGAGAAACAAGTGACATCAATTTGGTCCTCCAAGAATGCTGATATAAATCTAAATCCTCAGTAATCGAAAGTTGACATCATAGTTGCCCTTCTGTGCATGGACTGTGACATCACTGTTAATGGAACTTTTGGTTGAAGGACTAAATTGATGTCAAATTTCTTCAGAGAACCAAATTGACATCACTTTCTATTACCAAGGGACTAAATTGACGTCAATTTTCTTTAGAGGACCTAATTGATGTCACCCACCTTTGGGGAGGGGGGGCTAAAATGGGTTATTACTTATTACAAAGATATAACTTCAGTCTTGCATGTTTTTTACTTCTAAGGAAAGGAGTAAGAAATTAATTTAGGTAATTTGATTGCCAGCCATGTTTCCACAGGATAAATGTCCATGGCAATAAAACATAAACAAAACAGTAGGAAATTTAAAAGGACCAATTCTAAAATGCTGAAGCTGCTAGGTCAAGGCTCATGGATTATTTTATATCTCAAACAATTAAATAACCACACTTTAAAATAGGATAATAACTTAGAAAGGATGAATTACAATTATATTTGCTAAGATCATCTGTCCATAAGTATCATCAATCATCCATTTAACTAATACTGGCTACCTACTTCATCCAAATTGAGTCACACTACACAACTAGAAGATGAAACTTCTATAAAGATAAAACTAAGATATACCAGAAATGCTACCTTGACAATAATTTGTGTTTCCTCAAAAGCAAGGCTTGCAAGAGACAACACATTATCTGCATGGTCTATTAATGACTGGGAGTACCAATGTAAGAAGAAGCGCCCATAATAGTTGTCATAATCTCCTCGATCACAAAAGAATCCAGTTTCATGTGGCATAGAATTGTAGTGTCCAGCATTATCAGGTCCTCTAGCCCAGAAAGAGTGACCACGTAATTTGGCTGCTCTGTGTAGACTATGTTGCAGGTATTTATCATAGCACTGCCACAGAAGATGATAAAGAAAAAACAGCTTCTTTATCAACGTATAGAGTATGATAGCAAATAAACAAACTATCATTTACAATCCAGAATAATGTAAATATTATAAAATAGGGCCAAAATATCAGGTACCTGAAACTCACCGATACCAGGATACCTCCATCCCATCCGTTCTGAAAAAGAAGGGTATTTCAGTTCCCCAGATGCTCCAAGTCCAATTTCTACAGCAGAAATCAGACCTTCTGCAAACAAATCATCAAACTCTGTCCGAAAGCTTCTCATGAAATCAAAATAGACCTGTATGAAACAAACAACAGTTAAGAACATATGTAATTGTTAGTTGAGGAACAGTTTCAAGAATATGGTGTATGTAATGCACAACATTGGATCAGTGTTATCAATGGCACAGAATCCACTATGCCATAACACCATGGCGCCACCATGGCGGCAATTTGACAACACTGCATTAGATAACCACAGACATGCACAAACACACTGGAAACTAGCATGTAACTATTTAAGTGCAATTAGCTGACATCTGACAATATAAAGTTAATACTTTAGTTTGATTTTTAGAAGAAATGTACAAGCACATTGGAAATGATTATGCAGCTAATGCATATTTGACAATATAAAGTGAATACTTAATTTTTGAATCAGAGAGAGTAATATGTGTCAGATATTTACATACCTCAATTCCAGTTCGTCCTTTCAGAACTCGCTCTTTGTCAATGCCCCAAGAAAGGCATTCAGTATTCCTCCGTCCTTCACGATCTGTGAAGAATATATCCATGTTGTCTTTTCCAATCTCTAAAACCCATTGTGGGAGGGCAAACAAAGCATCAGTAGAATCGTTCCCTCCACATTCATGAAATGCCATAACAACCTTCAGAATTTGAAATAAGAATCAAGATAGGTCCTACAACAATGGCAAAGGTGCTTCCCATGACAACAATACACATCTAATTAGAGAATACATATTTGAAAGCAATACGATGTTTGACATATTATACAAGCATTAAGGAAGCAAATTCATGTATTACAATTAAAAATCATAAATGTTTAAGACAGTTTAACACATAATACATTTGAATTCATCCACTAGTTATTATGTCCAGGAGAAAATAGAACACTGGAAAAGCAGATTACAAGAAAAATGTTCATAAAGTAGCTTGGAAGTTTCCAAACTAAAAATAGCTGTGTCATAGAGTTGGCAGAATTTGTTTATCTGAACTGCTTTCTATCTAAATTTTACACCTCTCTAATCCATCAAACAGTATTTTCCCTGTTCTATTCATTAGTTTTTAACAAACTTGTTAAAAAAGTTCGAAGCATTTAATAAGCAACACTTCCATCGAAAGTCAAAACCAGCAAATGCACATTTATCTTAGAAAACAAAAGACTTGGTCCTATTTCCAAAACCACAGACAATAACACAGAAACAGACATGCACAGACAGACATAATACATACTGATGTTTGACAAATTTAATAAGAGGAATTAAAAGATGTACCTGTAACTTCAGCTTGAATTCCTTAATAATGTTAAAAAGTTCCCTATAGCCAGACCACACATATTTTTGTGGGCTCCAGCCTTCAACAATGCCCCACCAACAATCAACAATGACACCATCTATATTTAAAGACTTAATATGGATTAGCTCCTGCCTAATGCCTTCAGGATCAATCAACTGGCAAAATTTGTTAATAATACCAGCCTGCAATAAAAGCTTTAGTTTATAAATCTTATAATCAAATACAAGATGTAAAAACGGTCAACAACGCACAAAAATGGAACCTGGAAATGTATAAATTGCTGCCTAGAACAAAAGACAGGTTGAATGCTGGTTAGACATTCAGCATTGAAAGTACACAATACAGCATCATACAGAAGACACTTACTGGAAGCTTTATATAAACAGGAACATACGGTGTGCAAGTAAAGTCATTCTCATTCACCCCAGAATGAATATGTTGCATAAGCTGCATCAAAGAATTACACAATCAGATGGTTTTGGATTAAAACTGCTCATATAAGGCCGGTCATAGAGGGTATTGATTCCAAAACTAGAATAACTTAGTACATCACAGCCCTACCTTTTAACCTAAAACTGTCTAGCTTACTACGAACCAACATAAAATCATCAGTGCAGATAAATTTACAATTATAACAGAACCACTTTTAGATATGGATGTGTTTGTTGAAAAGCAATTCTTAGATAATCTATTTCACTTGGATTGTGTAAAAAAATCACTTTAATTAAGTAAAATACCAAAAAGGATATATGTTATTTGTTTACATTAATAATATTTGGTTGCTAGTTAGTTCTGTGGGGATAAAATGGGAAAATGTAATCGGTTTCAAAATAATCAAACAACATTTTTTCAAAAAAGTTTCAAATTTTTAGCTTCATTAAAAATCGTTTCTTATTTTTTTTTCCAATAAAAACCGCCTTTCACATTTTAATTAGATTTGCCAAAAGCATATCAAATTAAATTCGAAACAACCTTTTTTCCAAAAACAAAAAACAACCGTTTTCTTGGGAATTAATCTTTCCCAGACAATCTGAAACTCTGAAAGTAGTTTAATGAATTATGTGTATCTAATTAAACTTAAAAATAGGTAAATTATGGGACAAAGAAGAAGAAAGTTAATATATGTTAGGCTCCAATAGCGTATGGGACATGAGTCCAACATAGGAAGTATGAGATTCTGGTGTGAGATTTATATGGCACTGGGCCCTCTAACCCTAATGGCTAGCTTTAGTTGTGTGATTCTTCCAAGGTTCATATCATTTGGTATTAGAACTTTCCACCATATCTTTTAGCTGCAAAAAGTGGCACGAGTGGTGATGCCCACATTGTAGTATTCGCTCAAGACTAGTCAAAGGGCTAGGGCATAGCCAACCCGAGTGGACATCAGGGCTACAGAGCATGGTGGAGTGTTAGTATCCAATTGCAAGGTATGAGACTTGAGTCCCACATCAGAAGTATGGGATTCAAGTGTGGGGTTTATATGGCCATGAGTTCTCCAACCAAAGTAGCTAGCTTTAGAGGTGTGGTTCTCCCAAAGTTCATATCAATATATTATAACCAATAATGACTAAGGACACATTTATAGAGAACACTAGAGGGTAGAATTAGATTAAAGCTTGTTAAATTGTTCATATTTCTGACAACGACAAGCATGGAGAGAGAGGGGAAAAAAAAAAAAAAGAACACCTAAAATGATTTTCATGTAAAGCTGAATCTGCTTCAAATCTAATTCAAAACACTGGAATGAGTCACCAAAATCACCTGATCAGCCTCTAAGCAGTCAACTGAATTGATGGGGCTTGCAGTTGCATTCTTTGAGTCCCGTTCCGCAATTACAACCGAATCAATGGATGTAGGTGACAAGCTTTCATCAACTCTAAGAACTTGTGGTTGATTCTCTAGTGTTTCTTTAACAGGGAAGGCTCTCATAGAACCAGCAGAGAGTGGATTTTCAACTGATCTGGCTTCAAATGATCCCTGCATAACATTATTTATGAGTTTGTGAGCTTATAAAGGTATTCCTGCTACTAGAAGAAAAAGAGGTAACCTATTTTAGTACTCTCCCTTGTGGTTTTTTATTCTTCTTAAATCCTTTATTTGTAAAATCCCTTTTACTATCAAAATTCCGTTCAAAATACCAAAATGTGATACCATACTGCATTGATCTCTGCATCAGAACACAGGATTTTGTCTTTGCCCGAGTCCCACTCTTCCAATCCCCATTCCTTACTAAAACCACAGGAAAACTTGAAGCTAATCCCCATAAAACAGTGTTTTGGTTCTCACTCTTACACCTACTTTTCCACTTTCCCTTATTATCAGTTGAGTGACATTTAAACAAACAGCTAAAATTTTAACTCTTTAAATATATTGCAACAATAGCTGAAGTCCCAAGTTCCAAACTTTCAAACCAATCACTAAAATGGACCAAACAAACAAAACAAAACCAATAGAACAATCAGTAGTAAATATTAAGTAAAATTTATAAATTCAAAAAAGAAAAAATCAAAACAAACCATTTGAGAGGGAGGTGGACACTGCCTGTAGGTGGTGCCATCAGCCTCGACGACCCAACCGGCCTCGCGGGCGAGGGCGGCGAGCACATCGTTCATGTCGGCACGGGCCGGGAGGGGGAAATTGCCGTACTGGCGGAGGCCGGCGAGCATGCGGCTGGTGATTGCCCGGCGGTGGCGCTCCCGGAGCTTGGTGCGCTCCTTCTCTTTCTCCCTCTCTTTCTTCACCTTTCCTCCGGTGGAATTGTTGCCCGACGCCGACGCCGTGGCGGCGAAGCCGCGGGGACGGCGTGGGTTTGGCTGAGGTTGGGATTGGAGAGGGTGAGACATGTAGTCGGAGCTGTGGTCGCTTTGAAGGTCCAGATCTTGTGCGGAAGTGCCGTTGTTCATGTTTTCTGATCACTGTGTGTTACGATTTTACTTGCTAGTCAATCACTCAGTCGTTCATCAACTCGGTGTTTTCTTTTAAGTGCTTTTTTGTGCCATTACCATTCTTCCTTCACCATTGGTTAGTAGACACTAACTAGGAACTCCACTGTACCTGCCTCTCTCTACAGTCTTTTCTCATTATTTTCTGCTTTTCTATCAATGATTTTTTCCTAACATGTGTATTCTTAGGCAAAATTAAAATATAGAAACGTTGGAGTTTTGGTTCTCCCAATGGATGCGAATGGCTCTTCCATTCATGAGTGACGCTATTCTCTTGTCACATGTTTAAGGGATTTAATTATTTATGAAGTGTGTCATATCATGTAATTTATATTTATAATATCAATTAATTAAGAATATGATATGAGTAATTTTTAAGGTAATTAAAATAAGAATTGAATATTTATTAAAAATAAATAAAAATAAATTATTTTTATAATGTGACTATTTCTATTTGTTATTATATGTAAAATATAATTTTGGTCGGTGGTGAGGATGGTCTCTATGTGTCATGGTTACCCTAAATTTTTCCCTTTTAATTGTTATCTTACATAATTAAAATTAATGGCCCATTTTATTTTAATATTTTTAGTATTAATATTAATTTATTTATTGAAATGGAGAAAGTTTTTTGGTGATGTCCATTTCTTTTATGCATTTTCATATCTATAACTTTTTTATAAAAATTAACTAAAAAGCCACCATTGTCGTGCGGCAGCATCCCTCCCACACGTGGACCAAGCCTCCGAATGGGTTTGTCAAATTAAACGTGGACGGATCTCACAGCTTCAGAAACCATAGCAGTGCTTGCGGAAGGGTTATCAGAACGCTTTTGTTGTAAAGTCTCTTCCAGTAACATCATGTGGACTAAGATGTGGGGCCTGCTTTCTGGGCTGAAACTTGTTAAAGATTTGGGTTTCCCAAAAATTATAGTGGAAATGGACTCCAAGGCAACTGTGGACTCAATTTATAAAGGGCATATTCCCAATCCAGCCCTTCAATTTCTGTTAAATTAAATCCAAGTGCTCTTAAAGCAAAAAGACTGGCATATTTCTATTAGACACATTTTAAGATCGGCAAACAATTGCGTTGATTTTTTAGCTTCAAAAGGTCATGCTGGACCTTATTCTTTGACCATTGTAGATAGTCCCGATCCTCTCTTAGATTTTCTCCTCCAGGAAGATCTAAAAGGAAGTTGTAACTTGTCAATGGTTTTGAATTAATAAATTCCCTCTTTTATCAAAAAAAAAAAACCCATCTTTTATCAAATCTATCAGTAAATGGCTATTGAATAAAATTTATGTATAGTTTTTTTTAGTGTATATAACTATTTTTTATTTAAAATATAATATTTCTAATATTGCCATCATGAACTCATCCGTCTCTACTATCGTTATAGGAGCTGCCAAAGACAATTATTGGCTCTGCGGTTGTCTCTGTGAGCACTCCTTGCCAAATAAGCAATGAAGCTGGTTTTCAAATTGATATTTCTCCATTAACACTAACACTTCTTTCACACAAAGCATGCACAACATAATGAAAACCATTTTGGCGTCCAAACAAAAAACTCATGTGCTGGCTATTTATATGGTAAACAAATTCCATTTATGTGTTATGTGTTAATAGAAACCCTTTTTATGTTGCAGTAGCACAAATCAAATGTATTATCAAACAGAGGAGAAGTTATGGCTTATAGCAGTATTTTTAACAACAACAATACTCTTTTTGCAGCATTCACATCCACATTATTGTAAACAACTGCCATGTACTTTGCCATGTTATTAGAGATACATTATTGAAACTTTGCAATGAACTAGGAATAGGTCAGCCAGGCTTTAACTAAATAGACGTGGCCTATTTCAAAAATATAAAGCATAAGTCTGGCCTGTTATCTGACATAAACTATTTTTAAGACATGGTCTGTCCTTTTTAAAAGCTTAGGCTGACCTGAAAGCCTAATTAAAAGCTTATTTCACATTAAGGCTTTTAAATATGCAACAAGCCTACTACAAAATATGCCGCTGCCACTAAATATGTCAATAAGCCTACCATTTAATAGTCCAACACCTAATATTAACCTGCAAAAAACTATGCACATATAAAATACAGCACGATATAGTAATATTCATATACAAAATTCATGATATAGTAATATTCATATACAAAATTCATGAACCTGCTAATATTTGTAAAGGAAGAATTAAAGTAGGTCTCAAAATTCAAATTTTTTGATGAAAAGACTAATCATAAAAAAACCAAATAGGGCTCGGGCCATAAAATACCAAACACAACCATAGATCAAGTGGCAAAGAATATATTAAATCTTCAAGACAATCTCTTCATGTCCTTCAAAATAAAAAACAATTAGTCATTAGATTACAAAACACTTTTAAAAATAATTATGTTAACAAATACCTCATTACTTGAAATAATCCCAAAAAGTGCAGTTTAATCCCACTGAAACATTTTAAATTATTACTTTTTCAAGTACCTTATCGGTAGAAATAATTTTAAGCCAAATACCCCGACAATAGATATGTAGCAAACATGAGATAGAAGCAAGCCATAGAAATTACTAGACAATGAAGTTGCCACGGGGAAACACAAGAAGGAGGATTGAATTGTGTTTCATAGCTAATTTTTCAAAACTCTTTCAAAAATAGTTTTTCAAGCAAGTTAGGAAATAAATACACACAAGAAAATCCTTTTGCAAAGAGTGTTAATAAACTCAATATCAAATCCCTGAAGTTAGTATGAAGAACAACTTAAATGAGTTAAGGGATAACATATTCACCACACAGGAATTTATCATAGTTCACTCTCTTCCAACTGAGAGCTACGTCCAGTCCCTTCTACTTGAAGGTTTTCTCCACTATAATCCAATAGCTTACAAGTATTCTTTTACTCTTGCCTCTTCAGGCTTACAAACTCTCAAGTATTCAACACCTATTCAGGCACTTAAGTATTCTTTTACAATCAAGCCTCTTCAGGCTCTCCCTAACGTAAGAGATTAAAAGTTTGTTCTAACAGCAACTCACTATATGTGAGGATATTAAGATTCAAGGTCAGAAACGATTACAATGAAAATAATCAAGAGAAGTTTTGACAGAGCTTCAACACTTTTAATATTCAGAGCTTCGTTGTTTTCTTTCCCGGGGTCGTCTAGTATTTATAGAAGTCCAGACTCAGTTCTTGTTCTTCAACGATCTTCAAGATATCCGTTTAGAGATAGCATTTAATGCTAAGATCCGTTGAGTTCTGATAGCTTGATATTGTGCTGCGAAAAATGCTCTTGGTTATCAGAAAAGCTCAAAGTGGTACTATCACTTCTCTGTTGTACCCGAAAGTTGTCTTTTGTCTTTCCTTCTTTGTATCTGAGTCAACTTTGTAGCAGCTTATGTTAGAGTACAAAGGCAGTTTGTGTAATCGAGGGTACTATGTTTCTCTTACCAAGAAATAGTGCTTAAACAATTTAAACATACAAGGTAAACTCATTGAAACATATATATAAACAAGTAAACAATTTAAATTAAAGTACAGAGTAGACGAGTTGTGAAGATATACGTCTTTGGACGTGGAGTTGTAAAACTAAAGCGTAACAACTGGGTAGTCTACTATCGTTTAGTGTTTATCAGGTGGTCTACTTAGCATATCGTCTACCATTTATCAGGTAATCTACAAGTGTTTGGACTTGTTATTCTTAGACTAGCGAGTTTGCAGTGGAGTAGACCAGTGGATCGTCTAACGAACTTAGTGTAGACTAGCGATAAGCCTTTTAGGCTTATTTAAAGCGTTCTAGACTTGTGCCCTCGTCTAGAGAGACAAATATAGTCATGCACACTTAAATAGACGAGTTAGTAAGTAAACCTAACTTTGTCATACAAATTTAATCTTTTTGTTAACATCAAAATTATTAGAGATTATTAACCATAACTACTTTGGTTCCAACAAACAAGATATGTAGTATGAATTACCTGCAAAAGGAGATAGGCATCGCAGAGGAGAGAGATGTTGCCAAGGAACGACGGGCCTACGAATGAAATGCAGACGAGAGACGTAGATGAGGGAGTGGCGACTGGGAGAGACGAAGACGAGATCCTGACGGTCTATGGTGAAGTTAACACAGGCAAACACAAGAAGGGGGGTTGAATTGTGTTTGTAAATAATTTTCGAAAACAACCAGAAAAACAATTTTTGCACTCAAAGGGATATGAAACAGAAGCACACACAAAGACAAAGATCATTTTTAAAAGACTTTAACAAAAGAAATATCAAAACCCCACAGTTAGTATAAGCAGATAAAACTAAGGAGTTTAGGGATAGAAAGATTCACGCAAGAGATTTTATCCTTGTTCACTCTCTTCCAACCAAGAGTTACGTCCAGTCCCTTCGACTTGAAGGATTTATCCACTATTTATCCAAATAGATTACAAGCAAGTATTCAACACCTATCCAGGTTACAAGTATTCATTTCTTACCAAGCCTCTTCAGGCTCTAACTCTAACAAAGAGATTTAATGGTTGATCTTCTTAACTCACTATGGGTGAGAATATGACAGTTTAAGATCAGTTGAATATTACAACAATATTCAAACTAATGAATACAGACCCTTGCTCTTAAAAGAATAATGGAATGAATGATTATCAAATGACAAAAGTTCAGCTAGCAAGATTGTGCGGGCGAGAGTTATTCTTCAGTATCTGAGGTCTTCAATTTATAGTGACCTTCTTCTTCACTTGTATTTCTTCAACACTTACTTTGAATAATCCCGTTTAGAGATAGAATTTAATGCATGATATCCGTTGTGACTGATAGCCTGATTGTAGCAATGCTGAATAGTACTCTTGGTTATCGAGGTAGCAGGAATTTGGAGGTTCACTCCTCTGAGTATTGCAGCTTGAGTACTTGTTGTTCATTCTTTGTGTATAATTCAGCTTTTTCAGTTATAAAGTTGTCATCGTACAGATCGTTTTTTAGAGTATCTTATTGTACGACTCTGATTTTTGTGTTTCTTGATTGTACTATATTTGTTTTACAACAAGGTGAAATATTAAAGCAGATAAAACAAATGTGAAGAACAAATATTCTATTGAAATAAATATCAATCATTTGAAATAAATATATAGAGATTCGGATTGCAATTAATTTATTCCAAGATGGAGCTCGTCTAAAAAGAAACTCCATCTACTCATTCATATGAGAGTTCAAGCATGTTCTATATTTTACTTAGCTCGTCTGATGACGTGGCATATCCTCTTATCTATCAAGTCTTCAGACTTGTTATTCCTTAATGAGTTATAAAGATCTCTGTCTAGTGACGTGGCGTATAGAGCTCGTCTACTAGATTACTTTGTGTTTTAGTTCATTTTCTTCAACTAATTACTTCCGTCTGCTTACATGGCAAGATGGACGTGCTTATTTTCAAGTCTCTGGACTTGCTCTACCTAACTAGTTTTTTAGGTATTCATCTAGCAAATATTTATAGCCTCGTCTACTAAAGAAAGTCGATCTACTTAATTAAATAACTAAGTAACTTTACCAAAATATTTGAGTAGCCCATCTACAGGGGTGAATTGAAACTTATCCCACATTTCTTAAATGTAAATATTCCTGCATAACTGAAAGCACATGTTAGATCTCAACTAACACTTTTCAAGCAAATTTAATCCTTTTGTTAGCATCAAAACTTAGAGATTATTAAATCCAAAACCACTTTGGTTCCAACAATCTCCCCCTTTTTGATGATGACAAAACTAATTAAATTTGAAAAGCAAAGTCTAAGAGAGCTTGCAGGGCTCCCCCTAAGACAAAGAATTCAAATACTTAAGCCGACTTATAAGCTAACAGATAGGTACAATCACCTATCATTCTTAGAATCTATATAAACACAAGTATATCAGAGCAATATATCAAGTAGAAAAGAATATGCAAATGCAAACACATAAGAACTTTAAAAAAAACAGACTTTATATATAATTCTCTTTTCTTTCCTTTCTCCCCCTTTTTGTCATCAGCCAAAAAGGTAAAAGGAGAGAACCATCATTGTCAGTATAAAAAGAAGGGAAAAAAAAAAGGCTAAGCAGATGGAGGTGGTGGAGAAGGAGGGTTCTGAGTTTGACTCTTCTTGAAGTCCATGAGAAATTCAAGCATTTTATTCACAACCTCTAAGGTTGGAGCCATTCAGGTTTGAACCTGCTGATGAACATCCTCCTTGATCTTCTCAGCTATCTTGTCAACCTTTTCATCTACCAACTTGCCAACCCTCTCATCAACCAGTTTTCCAAGAACTTCTGCATATTTGTTGGTAGAGTCTGTTACCTTGAGATTTCTGCAGATTCTTGAAAAGTGCCGAGTTCTTGACTGATCTTCAGGGTGCATTACAACTAGTGCCAAAGGTTGAGAAGATTGTTTTTCTGATGAGCTTTGTTGGTGACAGGATTCAGCAGAATCTTCTAAATTATCAGCATTGACAATTTGACCAATTTCTTCAGTAATAAGTTCATCTGAGATAAGCTTTGGAGTAGGTTTGGGTTTTACTATGATCTCCTTTGCCCATTTAACAGGGTAGATAAATTCCACATTCCTGCTGTTGATTGGAAGTCCCCAGAGGTCTTTATATAACATATATCTAAAGTGTGAGAGACCACACTTTCCTCCGACCTTGGGAATATCTTCCTTTCTTCTTCAGATAAACCAGAGGAAGATACCTCTCTGGTGCAGTGAATTATGTGAGACTTCCAGAATTCAGCAACTCTGTGCTCATTGATCAACTCAATGGATTCGGTATTTAGAAGGAAATCTAACATTGAGTAATCAAAAGTCTGTTGATCAAGATCAAGTAACGCTGACTCAGCTTCAAGCATCACTCCCTTGAATCTTATGTTCTTTAGGTCCTTGTCCTTATTAAGATCCAGCATTGGTAATCTCGGACAGATCCTGTAGGGCTTGATTCCAATCCTGGTTGATTCTTTATGCCTCAGCCAGGATGGAGGGACAAAATTTGTAGCTCTATCAGCTCTGATTTGGCTGAACTCCCATTTCAGCATATCATAGCAGAGTTAATCCAGAAACAAATCAGCAGCCCTCCCATAGATTCTGGGATGCTCAAAGGACATCCATTTAGTGTCCTTTGGCATGATCATGGGGACATGCTTAGATGATCTTGCTCTTTTCTCAGGTATAGTAGGAAGATTTTTTTTCTTGGGATCAGTCTCCCAGACGGGTATAATGTGTCTCTCGACTCCATCAGTGAGTGATATGAATGGAGGAGTTTTAACAAGGTTTGGGTAAATTTTCTTGGGGGGGAATTTGGCTAATGGTAGGTGAGTGACTAAAGGCCCTAAATCATTGTGCATCTGAGAAGGCACATTCTTGATTGATTGACACTTAGGGTGAGGTAGGTAGAGGGGTTCAACTGATTGGATAACTTCTTCCTCATATTCAGGTAGAGGATACCATCTGTCTGGAATGTGTTCTGGTTCAGGTTGATGAGAATGAAACAGAATTTTCCATTCCCTTCTTACTTTGGCCTAATCCTGAGATTTGCCATTGTAAAGGACAGAAGTTGGGGTGAGGGGAGGAAATCGGGTTCTCCGAGGTTTTAGGAAAGGTGCACAGGGGAAATGCCTTCATCTGGTTGATTTAACCAGGGATCATTGACTTGTGAAGTGGTTGTTTGTGTTGGTTGGGGTGAAAGAGGTGTGAGAATATATACATCATTTGAAGAAGGGATAGGTATATCATCTATCCTAGTTTCTAAACTAGTTACTAGATCATCTACTGCTAATTGAACAGGGTCATTAGCAGAGATGGTTACCTTAGGAGCTTTAGTTGACCTAGCTTTTCTTGCTGGTTGCCTCCTTGGTTTAGTTGGTACAATTGATGGATCGAGGCACATGGCCTTAAAAAGCAGCGAAGAGAGGTCTTCTGCTTCTTTAGGATAGAACTGATAGGAAGGCTATCCTCATCAGCTTCCTCATCTTCATTATGAGGAGGATATTTTTTCTTGGCCTCTTTGCGGCGGGGGCATCGAGAGGATCCACGATAGTTGTCCCACTTATTTGACCTCTTGGGGCAGGCTTCCTTATGTTGATGACCTTATACCTGGTTACCCTTTTAACCCCTAGGACTTCGGCATTATTTTGTTCAACCATTTCTTCTTTGGCCATCAATAATTCCTCAGTCTTGGCCATTGCAATAGCAGCATAGGTCTTTGAGGTTCATGTTGGCTATGTTCATCTTTCCAAAGTCTGCGATGAGACATTGGTTTATCAGTCAGTAACCTAGCTTGCTCCTCAGGAGACTTAGCAGCAAGAAACTCATGTACTCCTTGAGCCTTGAAAATCTTTGAGAGAAGATGGCTGAAAGGAAGTGCAGAGAGTCTTTTCTTGTTCATCAATGCGTCTCTGAATCTTCCACACAGGATTCTTGGAAGATTGATTCTTGTCTCTGTGAGAAGATGGCAGAGACAGAATTTATGGAGAGATGAGAGGTTGTCCTTTGATCCAACCTTGTGAAGCACCACTTTATTGAGAAGCCGGTGAAGGATACGAATGATGTCCTTCATTTCAACAGCCTTCCACGAGTGAGTCCTGACCGTGTCCTCTTTCATGAGACAGACTTCTATAGTCTCAGAGTCACCCAAGTCTTTTTCCCATGACTCAGTGAAGACTAGACCTTCCTGAGCACAGAAGAATGCATCAGCAATAGTCTTCTCCAAGACTGTAATCTTCTTTCTTAATACTGTTGGGTAGAAGTCAGTTTCTATCAGTTGGATGTTTCTCCAGAAATCCTTGACAAGATTGGGAAAGACAGAGACTTTCTCCGTGAAGAGCCCTTCCCACCCAGCTGCCTTGACATATTTCCTTATGTCAAGATTGTAGTCTTTCAGCACACTAAGGTTGAAATGATGCTCTATAGCTAAGTTGAGTTTGTCCACGTTGAAGGTTGAAGATGCCATTGTAGATGATCAAAGAGCTTAGGGTTTGGAAAGTAGAGAGAGAGATAACTTTGAGAGGTTATGGAAGCGTAAAGTTTTTCTCAGAGGGAAAAGATTTCTTTTAAAGGAATTTTGAATATCAAAGGTTTAAAAAAAACTTTTGACATGACATGTCATTATGATAAAACGACTTTGGTAACTTGGGACCATAAAAAGGTCTTGATGGGATGTAAGTACTGACTCAACAAAGAGAATAAAGGATAAATTTGTCTTGTGACAAAATAAATGCATTTATTAACACACAAAAAGAATATTTTTAAACATAGGCAGATGTGAACTCGTTTGAAACTATACAATGGAAGCGAGTATCAGTGGACGCGTCATAAGGACGTGTAATACATTATGCAATAGACGCATAACTATAAATATGTATTAGACGAGCATAGGTAATAGACACAATCTGCAAAACAAATTTTCCTCGAGGCTGGACGCCTAAACTAATCCACACATATCATATTAAGATGCTTCCTAATGAAGATATATCTGTCATCTACAAGAAGTTTAGTAAAGTTATCTGCCCATTGATGGTCAGTATCTACAAATTGAATATCAATCACACCTTTTTGCATATAATCCCTAATAAAATGATGTATAATCTATATGTGCTTAGCTCTAGAATGCAAAATTGGATTCTTAGATAGATTTATTGCAGCAGTATTATCACACATAAGCGGAATACTACTTACAAATACATTGTAGTCCTCCAATTGATGTTTGATCCAGAGAAATTGTGAGCAGCAACTTGCAGCTGATATATACTCAGCTTCAGCAATTGATAAATCAATGGTACTTTGTCTTTTACTTGACCATGAGACAAGATTAGCTCCAATGAAGTGACATCCTCCACTAGTGCTTTTTCTTTCAATTCTATCTCCAGCATAGTCAGCATCACAGAAACCAACTAATTTGTAATCCTCATTTTTATTAAAGCACAAACCAAGATTAGTAGTACCTTTTAAATATCTAAAGATTCTCTTAACTGCTGATAAGTGAGATTCTCTAGGATCAGATTGAAATCGAGCACATAAACATACATTGAACATAATATTAGGCCTAGACGCAGTAAGATATAGGAGAGATCCTATCATACCTCCGTATACCTTTTGGTCTACCTTTTTCTCTTTGTCATCTTTGTTCACTATGGAAGTGGGGTGCATAGGAGTATTCATTGGTTTACAGTCATCCATCTTAAACTTCTTTAGAAATTCTTTTGTATATTTAGTTTGATGGATGAGCACCTCGTCCATGGTTTGTTTTACTTGAAGTCCAAGGAATAATTTGAGTTCTCCTATCATGCTCATCTCAAACTCTTTCTACATTAACTTAGAGAATTCTTTTCACAGAGACTCATTAGTGCTACAAAAAATAATATCATCGACATATATCTGCACAATTATGAAATTAGACTTAATGGATTTTCTAAATAAGGTTGTATCAACCTTTCCTCTATTGAATCCATTTTCCATAAGAAAGGAACTTAGTCTATCATACCAAGCTCTAGGAACTTGCTTAAGACCGTACAAAGCTTTCTTAAGCTTATATACATGTTTAGGATGGGTTTCACACTCAAAACCCGGAGGTTGCATAACATAAACTTCTTCATTAATAAAGCCATTCAGAAAAGTACTCTTGATATCCATTTGAAAAAGCATAATACTATGATGTGCAGTGAATGAAAGTAGAATTCTAATAGTTTCTAATCTAGCAACAGGTGCAAAGGTTTCAGTATAATCTATACCTTCTTCTTGAGAGAAACCTTGAGCAACAAGTCTTGCTTTGTTTCTAATTACCTTACCGTTTTCATCAAGTTTGTTTCTGTAAACCCACTTTGTTCCAATCACTAATTTGTCTTTGGGCAGTGGAACCAGAGTCCAAACATCACTTCTTTTAAACTGATTGAGTTCTTCTTGCATAGCTAGAATCCAACCATCGTCCAGCAGAGCCTCGTCTACTGTCTTTAGTTCCAACTCAGAGACTAGTGCAGAAGTGTCTTGTTCTCTGAAGGTTGATCTGGTTCTTAGCTTGTCATTGGGGTTTTCAATGATCTGATCTTGTGGATGATAATTCTTGAAGTACCAAATTTTTGAACTGTATCATGTTGAGAAGTGGAAGTTTCAGGTTGTTAAGTGGGGTCATCTTCTTGATCATCAACTTTTATCTCAGGTGAGTCTCCTAGAGTGCTTAGATCAAGATCTGCAAAAGCTTCATCTAGCTCTGATAATTTCTTATCAGGCTGTTTGTCATCAAACTTGACATGAATACTTTCTTCTACTATCAGAGTCCTAGAATTATAAACTCTAAAGCCTTTAGATGTTTCAGAATATCCTAATAGTATTCAACAATCTGTTTTAGCATCAAATTTACCAAGTTGATCTTTAGTATTTAGTATAAAGCATTTACAACCAAAGGGGTGAAAATAAGATATGTTGGGTTTTCTTCCTTTCCACAGTTCATAAGGAGTCTTATTTAGGATAGGTCCAATGTATATTCTGTTCTGGATGTAACAGGCAGTATTAACAGCTTCATCCCAGAAGTGTTTAGGGATAGAATTGTCATTGAGCATAGTCGTAGCCATATCTTGAAGAGATATGTTCTTTCTCTCTATCACACCATTTTGCTGTGGTGTTCTAGGTATTGAGAAGTTGTGAAGGATACCACTCTCTTCACATAACTTAAGAAATAACTCATTTTCAAATTCTCCCCCATGGTCACTTCTGATTGAAGTGATACACATGCCTTTTTCATTTTGTACACATTTGCAGAATACAGAAAAGACCTTCAAAGACTCATCCTTGTGAGTTAGGAACATAACCCATGTCCATCTAGTGTAATCGTCTACTATGACAAGACCATGTTTCTTACCACTGACAGAGGCAGTCCTTGTTGGACTAAAAAGATCAAGATGTAGCAACTCTAGTTGTCTATTGGTACTAACAACATTCTTAGATTCAAAAGAACCTCTGACTTGTTTTCCCTTTTGACGTGCATCATAGAGAGCATCAGATTTAAACTTAAGGTTCGGTAGTCCTCTCACGAGGTTATGCTTGTTAAGCTTTGAAATTAATTTCAAGCTTGCATGACCTAGAATTTTGTGCCAAATCCATCGCTCATCTTCAATGGACACTAGACATGAGACACTTTGATTTGAGAGGTCCTCCAAGTCAATCTTGTAGAGATTGTTTTACCTTTTTGCAGTGAATAAAAGTGATCCATCATCTTCCATGACAGTACACATATCCTTATCAAAAGACATTTCACATCCACTGTCACATAATTGACTTATGCTCAGTAGATTGTGCTTCAAGCCATTTACTAAAAGAACATTATCAATGGAGGGAAAAAGGATGTTTACCAATTTTACCTATACCAATGATTTTCCCTTTCTGATTTCCTCCAAATGTGACCCAGCCACCATCTTTGGGTTTAAGGTTTTGGAGCATAGACTTTTCTCCCGTCATGTGTCGTGAGCAGCCACTGTCCAAGTACCAAGACATCTGTTTTCTTCCTGTTGTTAAGCAAATCTGCAACAGGTATTATCTTATCTTTAGGTACCCAAACTGACTTGGGTCCTTTCTTGTTAGTTGTAACTGGACGAGTATGCTTAACATATTTATTGTGTATGCATCTAGATGTAATGTGCCCATTTTTCCACATACTTTACCAAACGTGTTAGACGAGTTAGACTATTTATCATAAGGTGACTTCGAGTACCTTAAAATGAGGCTAAGCTTATATGAGCCTCCTACAAGCTTTGACAGAGATTCAGTTAGATATGTTACATCTTGTTTTAGTTTTGAAACTTCACAAGAAACATCAGATTCACACACCATTTTGTTAGCTAGACTGGCATTCATTGATTTTAGTGTGTCGTTTTCATTTTTAAGGTTTTGTTTCTCAGTTCAGACCCTATCATATTCTTTAGATAGTTTAGAGAATTTCTTTTTGAGACACTTATATTCTCGTGATAATATAGATGACTCATGAAACAATTCATCAAAAGCATTTTGAAGAGTGGACGGGTCAGAGTCCATTACCTCAGCATCAATGTATTCACTTTCTGATGCAGTGTCTGCCATGAGACATATATTTGCCTCTTCCTCAGCTTCATTTTCTTCATCTGAAGAAGATAGATCAAGATCCTCCCATGTGGCCATTAATCCTTTCTTCTTTTTGAAGAATTTCTTTTTATCATTTAGCTCAGGAGAGTTTGCTTTGAAATGACCAGGTTTCTTGCATTTAAAGCACAAGGGTGGACCTTTTTCCTTGGAATCTGACTTCTCGTTGGAAAACTTTTTATTGAGTTGCTTCCTTCTGAAACCACATTTCTTTCTCCACATATGTTGAATCTTTCTGGAGATAAGGATAATTCATCCTCACCTGATTCTTCATTATCATCAGAAGATTCAGACTCATCAGATGACTCGGCAGCTTTGAGAACTTTTGATGAACTTGCTTTCTTTGCCTTTAGGGCAATAGATTTTCCTATTCTGGATTTTTCTTCTTCATTGAGTTTAAGTTCATGAACCTTGAGAGATCCAAGAAGCTCTTCTAGAGAGTGTGTATTCAAATTTTTGCTTCCGGAATAGCAGTTACTTTGGGTCTCCACTGCTTGGATAGACTTCTCAGAATTTTTCTGGCATGATCTCTATTTTCATAGATTTTTCCAAGAGATATGAGACTATTGGTGATGGTTTATAATCTTCCAAACATTTGGTCTATTGTTTCATGTTCACCTATCTTGAACAGCTCATACTGCTGAACCAGCATGCTGATCTTGGATTCCTTAACTTGTGAGGAACCCTCATGAGCTAGGGCAAGAGTATCCCAGATTTCTTTAGCAGTATTGCAGCTTTGAACTTTGTCATGCTCAGATCTGGTGATGGCACACATCAAATAATGCTTAGCTTTAAGATTCAGTTGATGCTTTGTCTTTTGATCTGCTGTCCAGTCTGCTCTAGCAACAACAGCTCCATTTTCATTTCTGGGTTCAGTGTAACCAGTTTCTATGAGCTCCCAGATGTCTAGACTTCGTGCATCACAAAAGGCCATCATCCTCTTCTTCCAATAGTCATAATCAGAACCATCAAAGAGAGGAGGTCTGTTGATAGCTTGTCCTTCTGCATCCATGGTTGTTGGATCGTACTCCCTCAGCACTTGTTAGATGCTTAACCCTTTCGAGGCTGAGCTCTGATACCAACTGAAGTTAACACGGGCAAACACAAGAAGGGGGGTTGAATTGTGTTTGTAAATAATTTTCGAAAACAACCAGAAAAACAATTTTTGCACTCAAAGGGATATGAAACAGAAGCATACACAAAGACAAAGATCTTTTTAAAAGACTTTAACAAAAGAAATATCAAAACCCCACAGTTAGTATAAGCAGATAAAACTAAGGAGTTTAGGGATAGAAAGATTCGCGCAAGAGATTTTATCCTTGTTCACTCTCTTCCAACCAAGAGCTACGTCCAGTCCCTTCGACTTGAAGGATTTATCCACTATTTCTCCAAATAGATTACAAGCAAGTATTCAACACCTATCCAGGTTACAAGTATTCATTTCTTACCAAGCCTCTTCAGGCTCTAACTCTAACAAAGAGATTTAATGGTTGATCTTCTTAACTCACTATGGGTGAGAATATGACAGTTTAAGATCAGTTGAATATTACAACAATATTCAAACTAATGAATACAGACCCTTGCTCTTAAAAGAATAATGGAATGAATGATTATCAAATGACAAAAGTTCAGCTAGCAAGATTGTGCGGGCGAGAGTTATTCTTCAGTATCTGAGGTCTTCAATTTATAGTGACCTTCTTCTTCACTTGTATTTCTTCAACACTTACTTTGAATAATCCTGTTTAGAGATAGAATTTAATGCATAATATTCGTTGTGGCTGATAGCTTGATTGTAGCAATGCTGAATAGTACTCTTGGTTATCGAGGTAGCATGAATTTGGAGGTTCACTCCTCTGAGTATTGCAGCTTGAGTACTTGTTGTTCATTCTTAGTGTATAATTCAGCTTTTTCAGTCATAAAGTTGTCATCGTACAAATCGTTTTTTACAATATCTTATTGTACGACTCTGATTTTTGTATTTCTTGATTGTACTATATTTCTTTTACAACAAGGTGAAATATTAAAGCAGATAAAACAAATGTGAAGAACAAATATTCTATTGAAATAAATATCAATCATTTGAAATAAATATATAAGAGATTCGGATTGCATTTAATTTATTCCAAGATGGAGCTCGTCTAAAAAGAAACTCCATCTACTCATTCATATGAGAGTCCAAGCATGTTCTATATTTTACTTAGCTCGTCTGATGACGTGGCATATCCTCTTATCTATCAAGTCTTCGGACTTGCTATTCCTTAATGAGTTATAAAGATCTCCGTCTAGTGACGTGGCGTATAGATCTCGTCTACTAGATTACTTTGTATTTTAGTTCATTTTCTTCAACTAATTACTTCCGTCTGCTTACATGGCAAGATGGACGCTCTTATTTTCAAGTCTTTGGACTTGCTGTACCTAACAGGTTATTTAGATATTCATCTAGCAAATATTTATAGTCTCGTCTACTAAAGAAAGCCAGTCTACTTAATTAAATAACTAAGTAACTTTACCAACATATTTGAGCAGCCCATCTATAGGGGTGGACACGTATTTTTCAATTGAAACTTATCCCACATTTCTTAAATGTAAATATTCTTGCATGATTGAAAGCACATGTTAGATCTCAACTAACACTTTACCAAGTAAATTTAATCCTTTTATTAACATCAAAATTTAGAGATTATTAAATCTAAAACTACTTTGGTTCCAACATATCGAGAGAAAAATTTCAAAGCTCAAGGATCAGGGTGATGACGGCACAGTCGAGAGGGAGAGGATTTTTTAGCGTGAACAAGGGGCCAAATGGACTTGAACCCAAGATCCAGACTTTAGTCCCAGATATGGATAAGGACCAGGTGATATCATTCCTTTAACTTTACAAAGGCACGTTTCTTTTAGCATTAATGTGCATGAGCTTTCGTGCTTTTGGTTACTTTTTCATATGTTTTGCAAATAGTACAGATTCTCCTTTTATTTGGAATTGAAAACAATTGGATTTTAAAGTGTATAACTTGGTATTATTTTTATGGGGTTTAAACTTTTGAGCCACGGCTAGTTGGTACATCAAGGGGGCAGATGTTTATCTTTTTTTCTTGGTGGTTGAGCAGTACAACACGGGGAATTTTTTTTTTCGGTTCTTCTGAACGCGTGGAACTGTGAATTATGATGTTTAGATAGTATAAATGCATGATTATGCTTCTATGTTGTGGTCTGGTCCTGGATATGGTTTAAAAGGATTGATCAAATGTCTTCGATTTTGGTAGAGTTTGGCTTCTTTCTTATTTCAGTTATTACAGTGAAGTACTATTAGCTGTGCCTGTTTTGAGCAACATTGAAATATGAAAATATTTATACAATGTATCGAGCATAAACTATGAGTTACGATGAATAAATTTTATAAAGTATTTATTTTAACATCTGTAAAGATTTTTTTTTTGGTTACATCCGTAAAGATTTATTATATGTTTTGTTGGGTGTTGATTTAAATATATATTTAGTAAAATATTAGAGACTATATTATTTAAGTGGTATGGATGATTATCTGTATACAAGTACATTGTGGTTCATATTAAAGATGACTCAATATTTTGATACGTGGGGGTTATAATTTGTAAGCGTAAAGTCATGTTATTGTGCCTTTTAATGCATATGTGTATGACTATCCTCCTAGGCTTAAGGCAAAATTGGTTTAAAGAGATGATATATGTTGTGGTCATTTCTCAAGCTTGTGACAAATGTGAAATGGTGGATGCTAGACTTTGAGGCTATAAATAATAATAATAATAATAATAATAATAATAATAATAATATTATTATTATTATTATTATTATTATTTGTGCAAATTAAAATGTTTTTCCCTCCTACACTTTGTAGGGGATGTAGTGTGATTTCCTATTATCAATTTCCCATTGTATTGTAAAGATACAATGATGATAATTTGGAACTCAAGTTATGTGTTCACCCTTTGTGGTGGTTTAATTACTTGGAGATCAACCAAATGAAATTTATTGTTAAATATACAATGTGGTTAGAGTTATTACTCTAAAAATGGCTGATAATGAGGCCGAGTGGTTGAAAAACCTTTTAGCAAATATTTATGTGAGTTAAATTAATTTCTTATGTGTTTATATATTGTGATTGTCAAGTGGCAAAATGAATATATTCTATAGACATACGTATGTGTTACAATCCTGGAAAGTAGCTACTGAATGATGAGGCCTAATTATTGGGAGGTCAAAAATTAATTTGACCGATTTTCTCACAAAAAGCAAAACTTTGTGAATGAAACATTGAGGGGAATGAGACTTAAGCCAAATTGAAATTAAAGAGTGATGGGAACCCAACCTTTGTGATTGGAGATCCCATGTTTTGTGTCTCTTTCCTATGGTGTAATTGAGAAAGTGTTGGATACTATATTATTGAGAGGATAAGCTTGTAAAGCTTTTAATGATTTTCATATCCCTTATGGGTGGTGTATGATTTGCAGCACGCACTTGATGAAGTTGCATATATGAGTGTCAAGTGGGGCCGCTTGCATGAGATCGTGGTGAAATTTCTAGAGCACTCATGAATACGGGGTGCGCACATGACCTATTAGTGTAAAACAGCGTAACAACAAGAATTGTGGGGGTGTAGTGTGATTGATAGACCTCTAACACATTAAGTGTCTTGGGTTCCATAGCTTACTACACCAATTCACTGTGTGTTAAGTTTATCAGTCTAGGTTTTGCTCCATAGCTTGCTATACAGATCCGACGCATTATATTAAAGATGTTAAACCGGGAAACTCTTTTTAAGATCTCTCAAGTGTTTTCTTTAAACTTTTGAAATATATATGTGGGGGATTGTTGGATAATTAGAGATATTTCAAAAGTTTAATGTTTTATTTTGGTTGTGATATTATCACATTACAAGTGTTAAATAATTGTGGTTAATTTTTATTATTTTATCCAATTAATTTTTTGTGAAAATAATATAGCTTGCTATACAGATCCGACGCATTACATTAAAGATGTTAACCTGGGAAACTCTTTTTAAGATCTCTCAAGTGTTTTCTTTAAACTTTTGAAATATGTGGAGGATTGTTGGATAATTAGAGATATTTCAAAAGTTTAATGTTTTATTTTGATTGTGATATTATCACATTACAAGTGTAAAATAATTGTGGTTAATTTTTATTATTTTATCCAATTAATTTTTTGTGAAAATAATATAGCTTGCTATACAGATCCGACGCATTACATTAAAGATGTTAACCTGGGAAACTCTTTTTAAGATCTCTCAAGTGTTTTCTTTAAACTTTTGAAATATGTGGAAGATTGTTGGATAATTAGAGATATTTCAAAAGTTTAATGTTTTATTTTGAATTTGATATTATCACATTACAAGTGTAAAATAATTGTGGTTAATTTTTATTATTTTATCCAATTAATTTTTTGTGAAAATAATATTATATTTGAGAAAGCTTATCAATTTTGCAACAATAATTTTGACAACATCATCCAACTTATATACTACTTGTTGTCATACCCTTTTCACCAGTGGCATCCACCCTTAACAACACCTCATAGCCCTTCTTGAGCTTCTCTTTCTCCACCATCTTCTTGCTCTCTCCTGTGATGTAGTAAATGTCTTTCTGATCCTTCTTCATTTTGGTAACTTGTCTTTGGTTCTTGTCAACTCATTTCCTTTCTTTTTAGAATGATAGGTGAGGAAATATGTCAATTTTTCAAGCTAAGTCATCCTCGTGATACCTAACTTCAATTTCTCAAAGAAAGCATCGTAAAACTTGTCGTAATCTTAATTACTTGTTTTTTCCAAAATGTCAACATCTTAGTTCACTTTGCCATTTCTTCTTGAGGGGACATGTCAACTGAGTCAACGACACCTTTCACAAATCCAAGGTACTTGAGTATGAGCTCACTGGAGTTGTCCATGATAAACACCACCTTGATTTCAAGGTTGGTGTTGTTCAGCTTGTGCCTTTATGGGTTCAAAGAGGGGCCTCAAGCTGACCCGCGAAGAAATGTTTCACCCACCAAGTTGCCTTCGCAGTCATTGGTGTGGCTCTTATAGAAGATTGCCAGGTTGATAATCTTTTAGTCTTAGGCAGCCAAATTGTTATATGCTTTGTTGATGAGTTACCACACGTGAGAAACCTCTTTCCAATGGTTGTGACTAAATAGAAGAGTAGAGGAAAATAACCCTAAACAATTTGAACTAGGCATGGCAACGAGATCGGAACTTGTGGGTACCCATCCGAACCCGCCCCAACTTTGATGGGGAAAACCCACTTTGACTGGGGACGGGAGTGGGGTTGGGGATACAGATACCCGCCCAGCCCCGATCCCGAGCCCGCCTTGCTGTTTACGCAATTATAATAATATCATCATATATCTATATTCTGTATTAGATTTGTTTTGATTGAAATATTTCATTCAGTATAAAAGGTACTTTTTTCTTTTTGAAAAGTTACACAACATTTGATTGTGCTTTTAATATAGTGTTTTAATGCTATCAGTGTTATTTGAAGCATAACGAAGTGCTTGTAAAGCGTTATTTTTTTTTAATTTGCATTTAAAAGAAAACTAAGTTCCGGTTTATGGCTGATTGTTTTGACTGTGTGAAGGTTTTATTTGTTTATCTTCTGTAAGTACATTTTTTGAATTGTTGATTTCAATTAAAACAAAATAATTTTTAAATATGGTTATTCATCGATGAGGGCGGGGACAGACGGGGAAACCCAACCCCCGCTGGGGGCGGGGATGGAGATCTGTTTTTCAAACCCGAAAGGGAGCGGGGCGGGGTTGGGGAAGGCAAAAGCCGCCCGCTCCCCGTCCCATTGCCAACCCTAATTTGAACCGTGTGCATAAATAAATTTGAAACTATGTAGAAGGATGGAATTTGAATGGAAGAAATAGTTAAATATTTGTAAGATTAGTTGACTAATGTGAGAAGAATGGCTATGGTAGGAAATTCTTTTCTTTATTGCATCATTTGTTAGGTATGAGTGTTTATAGGTGTACTGGCCGAGGAGTAAAACCCGGCCACCGAGTTTGGATACCCGATCCAACCAAGGCGGGAAGGATAAAATATCGATATTATTAATTCTGATATTATCTTAAATAACCTTATCCGGTTATAAGAGATAATATCCCTTAAATTAAGGATAGGATATTGATATTACCTTTAATAATCCTGATATTATCTCAAATAACCTTATACGGTTAAGAGATCAATTTAAGATATTATCTTAATCAATCCTGATATTATCTCACACAACCCTATCCGGTTAAAAGAGATAATATCCCTTAAATTAAGGAAATCACATCTCAAAGAAGATTTAAGAGATAAAAGGAAATATATCCAGATCTCTTAAAGATGGGGGATCCTATTATAAAAAGAGGAGAACCCAAGAGAGATACTCACTTTTCACTGAATCCCGGTGACTCTCCCTTAAGCGTATTAAAGAAACTAGCTCGACCAAGAGACTATTGAAGAATCCTTGCTCGCTGGTATTCATCGGATACAAGATTAGGGGATCGAGATCACCGTATGGCCAAGGGTTGAACCTAGAACTACGTCTGGCTTTGATTCCCATTGGGATACGTAGGACCGAAATACAATATTCTATCAAGCCATAATCTAAAACAACCCCCATTGTTCACTCTTGGTTTGACGTTCTACGGTGAGATTCCGACAAGTCGGATCTTGGCAAGAACATTTGGCACCCACCGTGGGGCCAGGTAAAACTTTGCCCCGACCACTCAATCAACCACCATCAGCCACCGTACTACCATGGACTTCAGACCCACAACCGAGAAATTGAAAAAAACCCTTCCTCTAGCGCCCAACCACCAGATTGGCTCCAGATTCGAAAAAGGATGAACACCACCGTCATAAGCTCGTCGCCACGTTCCAACTCCGACCAGCCATCACTTCACTCCACGCGGCCGCTCGACTCCGTCCGAGTGCACGATGCCACCACCGGCGAAGATCCATCGCAAACCGACCCCCACTTTATAGAGCAGCATCGTATCCTCAAATCGGATCGTTGGTCTCACCAGGTGCGCTGGATCTGTGAGAGGACGACCGTCATCGCTGCTGTCCCAAAATCGTCCCCCTTCTTGGCCTTATGGTTTGTCCTCAGATCTGCGGAAAAAATACATAGATCATATCTCCTCCGCCTGGGACGATCGGGTCGTCGTTTTAGACCTCGCAATCGGCACCCTCAAGCTCACACCCAATTTCTGGTAGCATGAATTTACAGGTCTCGAATGCAACTCCGATTCGGTAACATCGTCGTCACCGACCGTAGACCCAGCTATCACATACCCACCGCCACCACCTACAACAGAAGTCTCTAGATCTGTAACAAACACAGAAATGAGAGGATTTCTAGCCACCACCGTTGTCCTGCTCGGTAACCACCGCCACTCGAACCATGACTCTGGCCACACGTTCTTTCTCGATTTTGAGAGAGCAGATCTGCATCAATCGAGGTCGCAGCAGAGATTTGTGGAAAGGGATATTTTATGGTGACCGAGATTTCCGCAGAGATTTCCACAGGTCTAAAAAGGTGACCGAGAGGGAAGAAGGTCTTAGAGGGAAGAAGGTCTCTCAGAGTGCTCGGCCACCACAGCTCGGCCTTGGAGAGTCGAAGACTTAGAGAGCTCGGCCACCACAGCTCGTCCTCATAGCTCGGCCACCGCAACTCGGCCTCAGAGCTGAAGAAGATGTCTCGGAGAGATGAAGAAGATATCTTACAGAGCTCGGCCAGCACAGGTCGGTCTAGGAGAGCTCTACCATATGGGCTTGAGGGAATGCCTAAATCAGAGGCCGCGAAATGCTCAGGTGATATTGTTCTTTAAATCTAGTTTAAATCTAATATGATTTGATATGTTTTGCTCCACGCCTTTAATGTTGTGTTATGTAGCATCATATCATATTATTTATATATTTGAGCAAAGTGATGTTCGGATGATACCACTCCCAGAGTCACAAAATTTGTGACTACAAAGTGGTTGAGCTTCGGCCCCCTTGAAAATAACAGGTCGAAGCTCCATGCTTCCCTTTCCACAAGGTCGAGCTTCGGCTTCCTCAAAACTCACAGGTCGAGCTTTGCTCCCTTAAAAACTCACAGTTCAGCTCCGGCTCCCGAAAGGTCGAGCCAAAACTCCCTCTCGAAGTTTGACTAAGAGGAAGACGAGTCGGAGCTCCTCAAATTAAAACCATAGAGGCCAAGTTAGACTCCCTCTATAAAAATCATAGAGATCGAGCTCAAGCTCCATTTAAATGGAAGAGTGTGGGGGAGAGCATCTCCCTTGGAAAATAAAGTTCCATCAGCTCGAGCACTCAAACACTATACTAACTCACAAAAAACAAAAAGCCTAAAAAGGTAACCGAGCTAAAATCGACCAAGCTATTGTCGAAACGCCGAGCCTAAAAAGGCAAAAGTCCTAAAAAGGTGACCGGGCTAAAATCGACCGAGCTGTTGTCGAAACGACGAACCTAAAGAGGCAAGAGCCTAAAAAGGTGACCTAGCTAAAATCGACCTAGCTGTTGTCGAAACGCCGAACCTAAAAAGGCAAAAATCCTAAAAAGGTGACCGAGCTAAAATCGACCGAGCTGTTGTCGAAACGACGAACCTAAAGAGGCAAGAGGCTAAAAAGGTGACCGAGCTAAAATCGACCGAGCTGTTGTCGAAACGCCGAACCTAAAAAGGTAAAAGTCCTAAAAAGGTGACCGGGCTAAAATCGACCTAGTTGTTATCGAAACGCCGAACCTAAAAAGGCAAAAGTCCTAAAAAGGTGACCGAGCTAAAATCGACCGAGCTGTTGTCGAAACACCGAACCTAAAAAGGCAAAAATCCTAAAAAGGTGACCGAGCTAAAATCGACCGAGTTGTTGTCGAAACGTCGAACCTAAAAAGGCAAAAATCCTAAAAAGGTGATCGAGCTAAAATCGATCGAGCTGTTGTCGAAACGCCGAACCTAAAAAGGCAAAAATCCTAAAAAGATGACCGAGCTAAAATCGACCGAGCTGTTGTCGAAACGACGAACCTAAAGAGGCAAGAGCCTAAAGAGGTGACCGAGCTAAAATCGACCGAGCTGTTGTCAAAACACCGAACCTAAGGAGGCAATAGCCTAAAAAGGTGACCGAGCTAAAATCGACCGAGCTAAAGTCGAAATGGCCGGATCGAAGTGGTCAAACAAGCTAAAATTGAAAGGCCGAACCTAAAATGGTAAGCAATAAAAACATGAAATAGTTAACAATGATAGGGCCGAGCTCAAAAAGCTCACGAGGCCAAATTAAAACGCCAAGCACAAAAGGCGAGTAAGAACTTAGGAAAGTTAACCGAGTAAATCCTAATGCTGGGTCAAAAACCATAAGTATGAAGTCTTTATCATTCATAAAGCAAAAGTACATAGGGCATAGCCAAGAGTACAAAATATCTTAAAAATCTGCTGAGTTACTCATGGGCATTCCATAAGCAAAGACCCCATCAAGGTTGGAACCAATAGTGTCTTCAGCTTGCGAAGGAGCAACTGAGGATGGCTCGAGCACGACCACTTCAGTTCCTCTGTTCTCCTCCTCTCCCACAACCTACTCTTCATTATTCTCCTCTTCCTCATCATCGAGCTTGGACAAAGGAACCATTATGCCATCTTTATTAAAATCCTTGTCCACACCGACTCTCGAAAGATCAGAATCAGGAAGAAAGTGCTGGATTTGTTTTATAGCAAGCGAGAACCCAGAAACGCGTTCCCTTATAATCTGGGCTTCAGCTTCCTTCAACTCGAACTGAAGCTTGCAATTAGCCTTATTCTTAGTAGCAAGAAACTCCTGAAGATTGCCAACAGAAAGCTTTAAAGCCTTGGCAGCCCTCTAAAAGTCAATCCTTTCATTTTAGAGAGCTCGGATAGAGGAAAGGAGTTGGTCTTCTCAAGCTCGACTTTTCGAGTTTTCAATTGCCCAATTAGCCGAGCTTGCTCTTCACACTTTGCCACGGCTTTTCAAGCTCATCCCCAGTGCGCAAAGTTCGGGCAGCTTCCGCCTTCATGCTTTTCATTATTAGAAAGCTCGTGGCTCGAAACACGGGTAATGGAGGAGACTCGAAGAGTATAAGCGGCCGCAACTTTCATGCTCATGTCATGGCCCTATTCTAGTAAAAGCCGAGCATATGCTGGCTTAATAACTTGAGAATCCACTAAAGGGACCGAGCTAAAATTGTCTAGCCAAGAACAAAGGGCTGAAGCCCAAAAAGTCGAGGCGAAACATTACTCCCTCACACCAAAAAGCCGAGGTCGAGCTATGCTCTCTCGCACTACGCACTGAAAAAAGTCAAGGTCGAGCAATGCTTCCTCCCTTGCACTAAAAATCCTAGACCAAGCAAAACACCTTCGCACCAAGGTAATGTCCACAACAGATAATGCATATTAGAGACCCAAGATTTGAAGGAAATCCTGGTAGTGTTCGACCCAATAAGCTGGAATCCCAAGTAAGACTTGGCTCCGGACGAAAATCCGAGCAGTGCTCGGCCAAGTAAGTTGACAACCCAAGAAAGACTTGGTTCTACAAAAAAAAAACAAATTTTCGAGCAATGCTCCCGAATCATAATCCAAAGTCCTCGACACCAAAAAGCGTCTTAAGATATGCGGGTTGACATTTAAGCTCTTTCGCTTATTTCAAGCTCGGAGCTTGGGGGGCTTATGGGGATAAAGGAAGGATATTCTCAGAATCACAGAGAAAGGATATCTCTTAGCCTACAGCTCGATTGTTATTATGAATAACTTGTATGAAAACTATTTTCTCATACAAATTGGAAAAGATATTAGGAAAGTTTATTCTGAGATACACCTTCAAGATCGGTAAAAATAATGACATTCAAGGTCAAGTGTCAAGTTAGTGGGTATTTCAAAATCCACCAGATGAAACGGTTAAGAGCTACTCGAAGAAAATGTTAAGAGCTCTCATAAGCTTCAAAGACCGAGCTACATTCGAAAAAAGGTGAGTCAAGTTCAAACTCTCAAGATAAGCATCTTGAAAGCATCAAAAATTTCAGCTGAAATACAAGCCTGAGGTAAATTCCTAGTGCCCGAGTTTGAGATTGACTTTCCAAAAGATCGGTTCGGGCCCAAATCATTGATAAGTTGAATCTCAGCTACCAGCTTCTAAACTTGTCTTAACAAAGGTAAGATTGAAGTATCTTCTGTTTAGGACATGTTACTGGCCGAGATGTGTCTCAACCACTAAACTTGAGTACTGCCCGAGATGTGAAACTCGGTCACCGAGCTTGATTAGTCGAAGTAAGAGGATCTATGCAAATCCAGTACTTTATCGACACTAAGGACAAGCTCAGCTTCTTTCATAAAGCTTTTGTGCTCTTCTGTGCTTAAAGCTTGGGGAGCTTATATATTGGTCGAGATGTTAAACTCGTCCACCGAGCCTACCAAACTAAAATATTGGACGAGAAATAAAGATAGATCACCAAACTCAAACAATCAAAGGGAAATGATTACTAGACTCGCCCACCGAGCCCGCTGAACTTAAGAATTGGCCGAAATGTAAAGATCGGCAACTTGAAACGTGAAGCTCGGGCTCCCTACTCGGTTGAGCTCCGGCTCCCGACTACTCGATTGAGATCTGGCTCCCGACTACTGGTTCGAGCTCCGGCTCCCGACTACTCGGTTGAGCTCCAGCTCCCGACCACTCGGTTGAGCTCCTGCTCCCGACTACTCGGTTGAGCTCCTGCTCCCGACTACTGGTTGGAGCTTCGGCTCCTTACTTGGTTGAGCTCAGGCTCCCTACTGGGTTGAGCTCAGGCTCCCTACTGGGTTGAGCTCCGGCTCCCCACTCGGTTGAGCTCCGGCTCCCAACTACTAGGTGGAGCTCCGGCTCCCTACTCGGTTGAGCTTCGGCTCCCGACTACTGGTTTGAGCTCTGGCTCCCTACTCGGTTGAGCTCAAGCTCCCTACTGGGTTGAGCTCCAGCTCCCTACTCGGTTGAGCTCCGGCTCCCGACTACTCGGTTGAGCTCTGGCTCTTGACTTATCCTTTATGCTCCGGCTACTCGCGGGACTTGTATATGGGCCAAGGTGTAAAGCTCGGCCACTTACCTCGCCGACTTGAAAGGCTAAAGAGACCAAGTTTCTAACCTCGTAAGGCCGAGGTGTCAAGCTCGACCACCAGGGAAATCAAAAGAAAGGATTGTTGGGCCCACTTTCCAAAGCCGCTAAACTCGAATGTTAGCCGATGTATGAAGATTGGCCATCGAACTGCGGCAAAAAGGGGAGAAGTCTTACTCAATAAATCCTGAACTCAGATAATTTTAAAGCCAAGCTCGGCTCCTATCGTGAAAACTTCTACGCTCCGTTTAGCTCGAAGCTTGGGGGGCTTGTGTATTGACCGAGGAGTAAAACCCGACCACCAAGCTTGGATACCCGATCCAACCAAGGCGGGAAGGATAAAATATCGATATTATTAATCCTGATATTATCTTAAATAACCTTATCCGGTTATAAGAGATAATATCCCTTAAATTAAGGGATAAGATATTGATATTATCCTTAAATAATCCTAATATTATCTCAAATAACCTTATCCGGTTAAGAGATCAATTTAAGATATTATCTTAATCAATCCTGATATTATCTCACACAACCCTATTCGGTTAAAAGAGATAATATCCCTTAAATTAAGGAAATCACATCTCAAAGAAGATTTAAGAGATAAAAGGAAATATATCCAAATCTCTTAAAGATGGGGATCCTATTATAAAAAGAGGAGAACCCAAGAGAGAGACTCACTTTTCACTGAATCCCGGTGACTCTCCCTTAAGCGTATTAAAGAAACTAGCTCGACCAAGAGACTATTAAAGAATCCTTGCTCGCTAGTATTCATCGGATACAAGATTAGGGGATCGAGATCACCGTATGGCCAAGGGTTGAACCTAGAACTACGTCTGGCTTTGATTCCCATTGGGATACGTAGGACCAGAATACAATACTCTGCCAAGCCATAATCTAAAACAACCTCCATTGTTCACTCTTGGTTTGACGTTCTACGGCGAGATTCCGGCAAGTCGGATCTCGACAGGAACAATAGGCATTGTCCATCATCCAAATATGAGAGTTCATCATCTCATATATCATTTCTAGATACATTCAACCATGGGTTTGAACTCAAATTCAAATATGAAAATTTGAACGATATAAAAAACTAAAAAAGTGGGTATCATTGAACAAAAAAAAGTTGGAATCATATTTTAATAGGATAAAAAAGGGGAAAGAACTATGCTATTCTTTTATATATATATATATATATATATATATATGATCAATGGCACCTGTTGTCAAACTTAAATTTTAATATCAAATCCTACCCCTTAATTTTGGCTCAATCCAAAGGCTAACACAAGTCACAAGACGTGTTTCGATAGCCAAGCAATCATAATAACTATATTGGACTAATTTATGGTATACACCTTATCCTTAGACTCTGCTTCTAGTTCCATGTGATCAATCTTTTCAGCCATGGCCTAGAGAAAGTAGATTTAGTATTAACAATTCATATTCAGTTGCCGATAAAGAAACCTTCTTCTCCGACGAGAGAGATGATGATGATGATGACACATGATGGGTCAGGGGAACAAATGTGACGGTTTCGGTTAATTAATTTAAACCTTTGGAAAAATCCTCTTCTAGGTTTGGGGTCTTTGCTGTTAAGGGATGTGCTTGGTGCACCATCTCTTGGTAACTTTGGCCCTGAGAAAGAAGAAAAGGAAGATAAGGAACATTAAACGAAAAGGAAAAGAAAAAAATAACAATAAAATAAAAGAGGAAAATAAAAGGTTAAACAAGAAAAAGACGAAAGGATGAGTAAAAAAACAAATAGGAGAAATTTCAATGGGTTTTGTAATTTATTTGAGAAAAAATGTGATAACAAAAAATCACTATGAAAACATTTTTGTATAGCCATAAAGATTAAATGAATCATGAATGCTCTTCTTGAAGATTGAAGACTTGCTTTGTCTAGAAAGTATCTATATAACAAGAAAAACATTCATAATTTCTTTTATCTTTATGGGCTATATGGAAATGTTTTCGCAGGGATTATTCGTAATCATATTTCTTCTTGCATAATTTACAAAACCCATTGACATCTCCCCTATTTGTTTTTTACTCTTCCTTTCTGCGTCTCTTTCTTTTTTTAACCTTTTCTTTTCCTCTTTAATTTTTTTTCTTGTTTTGTTTTTCATATTCCTTAACTCCCTCTTCCTCTCCCTCTTCTTCCCCATCATCGTTATTAATATCATCTACCTCCTTGTCATCTTCCTTATCCTCTTGCTCCTCCACATTATCATTACTAATATTTTCTTCCTCCCCATTCTCTTCTTCCTCATATGTGACTTCCTCCCTCTCCTCATCCTCGTCATTTTCCTCATAATCAATACCATACGTATTTATAGATTAAGGGGAAAAAGAGTGATATATAATTTAATTTGCATGAACCTCATTCAACTAGCCCCCTTATGCTTTTGTTATGGATGATTAAAATGGCAACTAATATTATTATTATTATTCTATCATGAGCTACATTTTCAATCCGGGTACATGTCCATCTGTAATCATTACATTTGTTAAAACAAAATTTGCATGAGATTATCATGTTGTTCTTGCCTTTCTTTCTCATGTGCCATGAATTCTTTTCACATCACACTAATTATGTGAAATAATAATTAGTGGTACATTTGAAAACGTATAAAAAAAAAGGAAAAAAATGAGAATTAACAAATGTATGAAGGCCACACATAATTTACATGAGAATGATTTAAACATTTTTGTTCTTTATAATTTTGTGGCAAGGATAAATTATGATAAAATATAAATTACTTATTTTATTATAGAAATCATTGCCCTGGATTTTATTAACTTTACCCAAACTCAATAGAGCATATCACGAAAAGAAAAAGAAAATAAGAAAAGCATCTCAAACGTAATATAGTGAGAATGATTTAACCATTTTATAAAGATTTAAAGTCTTAGAACCCTAATGTTTAAAGTCTTAGAACCCTAATGTTTAATTTGCAGACATATTTTTATCTCCTAAAAGGTTGTTGAATATACTTGTGTGAAATATAAGGGACTAAACTTGAGTAAAGAAATAAGGTGAAAAAAGTAAGATAGGAAAGAGAATGAGTAGAAATTTGGTAGTTTTTAAAATTGTTTGGATTAAAAAAAGTAGAAGAGAAATAAAAATTAAATTTTCTTGTGAAAACATACTTAACTCTACCAACATTTTTTTACAGTCCAAAAACAAAAGGATGATATGTAAAATCATTTTTTCTCTCAATTCCTCATATTCTCCTGACATGTGAGAGAAGATTTTCTTTTAATATGAGTCCCACCACCACTTTCTCTCTTCTATCACTTCTCCCTTCCCAAACAACCAAAATTCCACTTTTCTCCCACTTCTTTCTTCTTTACTTTTTTTCTCTCCAAAATCTATCAAAACAAACAAAGGCTTAGTGAAAGATTAAAGTGATGAATATTTTTATTCCAGATTATCACACGGGCCGCAATTTTGCACATAAAATCATGGCAGATATGTGTGAGAGATTTTCAAATTAAAGGTAGCACCTTATTTAAGGTTGCATATAACAGTTAAATATAATTAATGGCTTCAACTTGCATCAAGTGTTGCTTTGGTTCAGTGGCATCGTTGCATGCCTTACAGCCAAGAGGTTCGTAGTTTGAATCTCATGTGGAGCGTTTTATACATCATATATGTTTTAATGTTTAATCAAAACGTTAAAACTTGAAAAATGTGATTATGAGGATTCGAACACGGTTATCAAAGGTAATGGGACATGACCGCTGGCCAACTGGGCTAACGGATATATTTTGTCATGTTATGAATATTAATGACACTTGATATTTATTTTGTTGGTTAAACTTTTGAAGAGTTGTTTTCTTTCACCAAGTGACATGAGTTGGTCTATAAATAGAACCATCTGCATGCAGTATTTGACACGAAAAACTCAGAATCTCTAAACCATTCTTCACTCCAAATCACCTTCTTTTCTCCCTTATGCGCAAAGAGAGTTAAGGAGACTATTGTTCTGTAAACTGCCATTGTCGATACGCTTGGTTTAGGGTATGCAAACAACCGAAGGGGATTACGCCGTATTTTACTTTGCATCCAATCTACGAGGAGAGATTGGTGGGGGCGAATCGAACCTAAAGCCTAGTGTCCTCACACGCCTTGGAGATTGCGCGTTACCATTATTTTCTTCTTCTTTGTTGCAGATCCATACCCCATAATATAACAATCTTTAGGTTCGATTTCTGTAATAATGGCTGCAACATTGAAGGAGATGACTTCTGACTTTATAAAACTTGAGAGGTTCGAAGGCGGAAACTTTCATCGTTGGCAAAAGAAGATGCACTTCCTTCTTACAACATTGAAGGTGGCATATGTGTTGAACACACCAAGACCAGAGGAAAGAGAAGATGAGACCATCAATGAGACTCGTGAGAAGAACAAGTGGGTTAATGATGACTACATTTGCATGGGGCATATTTTGAATGGCATGACCGACTCATTGTTCGATGTGTATCAAAATGCGGGATCCTCCAAAGAACTATGGGAGAAACTTGAGGCAAGATACATGATGGAGGACACAACAAGTAAGAAATTTCTTGTTAGTCGTTTTAATAATTATAAAATGGTTGATGGTATGCCTATCATGGAACAAATGCATGAAATTGAACGTATTCTCAATAACTACAAACAACATAATATGCACATGGATGAAACCATCATTGTCTCCTCAATCATTGACAAACTTCCTCCTTCATGGAAAGACTTTAAAAGAAGTCTTAAACATCGAAAAGATGACATTTCTCTTGAACAATTGGGTAATCACCTTCGTTTATAAGAAGAGTATCGTAAACAAGATGATACTAAAGAACATTCTGTTCATGAGAAGGTGCATGTAGTAGAGGAAGGGAAATCTGGTAAGTCCTCTAAAAAGAGGAATCAAGATTTTGGAAAATCTCATGAAAACAACAATGAGAATGACTACAAGAAAAATAAAAATAAAAATGGTTGTTTCTATTGTGGAAAACCGGGACATTTCAAGAGGAATTGTCGTCTCCTGAAAAAGGAAAAAGAGAAGGAATCTAGTGCAACAAAGGACAATCTTGTTGCGGTCATTTCCGAAATCAACATGATAGAAGATGTTGGATCATGGTGGATTGACTCCGGTGCAACTCGCCATGTGTGTAAGAACAAGGATCTCTTCAAGACAATTAATGAAGAAGATGGAACCGTTCTATATATGGGGAATGCATCAACTGTCCAAGTTAAAGGAAAAGGGACGGTGGAACTAGAATTCACTTCGGGAAAAGTAGTCACTCTTACAGATGTTTATTATGTACCAGATGTTAGGAAGAATTTAATTTCTGTACCGTTACTTAATAAGTACGGGTTCAAATGTGTATTTGAGGGAGACAAGTTTATCCTCTCTAAGGGAGGAATGTTTGTAGGAAAGGGATACCTTTGTGAGAATATGTTCAAACTCAATATTATTAATGATAATGGATTTATTTATGCTTATATTGTTGAGTCTTGTAATTTATGGCATTCTCGTTTAGGACATGTTAATTTTAGGGAAATGGATGAAATGATGAATTCATGTTTAATTCCTAAAACAAGTAGGATTTCGGATGCATGTACAACTTGTATGCTAACTAAGATAACTAGATCTCCTTTTCCTAGAGTTGAAAGAAGTTCTAAAGTGTTAGATTTAATTTATTCTGATGTATGTGATTTACATGGTTGGTCCACTATAGGTGGTAAAAAATATTTTGTGACATTCATAGATGATTGTACTAGATATTGCTATGTATATTTAATGCATTCAAAGGATGAAGTGTTAGATAAATTTAAGATATTTAAAAAGCAGTAGAACTTCAACATGAAACATTTATTAAATGTTTTAGGAGTGATAGAGGAGGAGAGTTCTATAACCCTAGTTACTTTGAGTCTACTGGAATAATTCACCAAACAACCGCACCTTATTCCCCACAACAAAACGGTATAGCTGAAAGGAAAAATAGAGTATTAGAAGAAATGGTAAATGCAATGTTATCATATTCTGGTCTAGCAAAGGGTTATTGGGGAGAAGCCTTGTTGACGGCTTGTTATATCTTGAATAGAGTTCCAAACAAAAGGAACAAAATAACCCCATATGAACTTTGGAAAAATAGAAAGCCCAACCTTGACTATTTCAAAGTTTGGGGTTGTAGGGCAATAGTAAAAGTTCCTGAACCAAAAAGAAAGAAATTAGGTGAAAGGGGAATTGAATGTGTGTTCCTGGGCCATGCTAAAAATAGCAAAGCATATAGATTCATGGTTATAGAATCTAATGACTCATATCCTGTAAATACAGTAATTGAGTCTAGGGATGCTATCTTTCAAGAAGATAGGTTTAACTCAATTTCAAGTCACAAAAATGATGTTCATAGTAATGCACATAATCTAGAAACCAATGTATTTAATAATGATACTTTAGAGAGTTCAGAACTTAGAAGAAGTCAGAGAGCTAGGAAAGAGAAAACGTATGGACCAGACTTTTTCATGTTCCTTGTTGAAGGAACAAGAGAGTCCATAGACAGTTATGGACCAATATGTTATAATACAGAAAGTGATCCAGAAACATTCAAAGAGGCAATAAAGTCTCAAGATGCCGCTTTCTGGAAGGAAGCTATACAAGAGGAAATAGACTCAATAATGGGGAATAAAACGTGGAAATTAGTAGACCTCCCACTGGGTTCCAAACCTATAGGTTGTAAATGGATTTTCAAAAGGAAAATGAAGGTAGATGGAACCATAGATAAGTTTAAGGCAAGACTAGTTGCTAAGGGATTTACACAAAAAGAGGGATACATATGCACCTGTGGCAAGAACTGCCTCAATTAGAATGCTATTGGCACTTGCATCCATCTATAAGTTTGTCATTCATCAAATGGATGTGAAAACATCATTTCTTAATGGGGAGTTAGATGAAGAGGTGTATATGTCACAACCCGAAGGGTTTGTGGTTAATGGTCAAGAAAAGAAGGTGTGTAAATTGAATAAGGCATTGTATGGACTAAAACAAGCTCCTAAACAATGGCATCAAAAGTTTGATCAAGTTATGCTAGCTAATGGATATAAAATAAATGAATATGACAAGTGTATTTATAGTAAATTCCATAATGGAAAAGGTGTTATGATTTGTTTATATGTTGATGATATGTTAATATTTGGTACTGATCTAGATGAGGTGGAAAAAACTAAGAGTTTCCTCTCTAGTAATTTTGATATGAACGACTTAGGGGAAGCCGATGTGATACTAGGGATTAGAATGATAAGAGATGGTGAGAACATAGGTTTATCCCAATCTCACTATATAGAAAAGGTGTTAAAGAAATTTAATGAATTTTATTGTCAATCTGTTGTTACTCCCTTTGATCACAACACTAATTTAGTACCAAATAAAGGTTGTCCAGTAGCACAACTTGAATACTCAAAAGTAATTGGATGCTTAATGTATGCCATGACATGTACTAAACCAGACATTGCATATGCTGTAGGGAGACTAAGTAGGTATACAAGTAATCCAAGCAAAGACCATTGGCATGCTGTCCGAAGAGTATTGAAATACTTGAAGGGGACAATGAATTATAGTTTGAACTATAATGGATATCCTTCAGTATTAGAAGGTTATACGGATGCCAGTTGGGTGACTTATACAGAAGATCATGCTTCAACAAGCGGTTGGGTCTTCACACTTGGTGGGGGTGCTATTTCTTGGGGATCCAAGAAACAAACTTGCATTGCTGACTCCACCATGGCTGCAGAATTCATAGCATTGGCAGCAGGAAGCAAAGAAGCTGAATGGTTTAGAAATTTGATGTATGAGATACCAATTTGGCCAAAGCCAATAGCACCAATATCCATACATTGTGATAGTCAATCAACACTATCAAAGGCATATAGCCAGGTTTATAATGGAAGGTCCAGGCACGTTGGGCTAAGACATAGCTATGTAAAAGATTTGATTATAAATGGAGTAATATCCATAGTTTTTATGAAAACGGAGAGGAATCTTGCAGATCCTTTGACGAAAGGATTGACAAGGGATATGGTGTTGAAAACATCATTAGGGATGGGACTCAAGCCCATATCTACATGATCACCAATGGTGGAAACCCGACTCACACTTGAGTAGCATCAAGTCTTGAGTTCAATGGGCCAAAGTACACTATGAGAGTGATTGCAAGTACTTGACAAATAGATACATCCCAAGGTTTAAAAGTACTTGGAAACCATAAGGACAATAAAGAAAAGGGTGAGCTTTTGCTCTTAATGGACCTATAGCACATATGTGCTGAGGTACCCAACTTATGGGGGTGCTTCTGGTAAAGTCCACCTATATGAGAGTGAAGCGTGGCCGCTTCTTAGAGTTGGGCTTGACTCTGTAAGCTCTCATGAAAAGGATACACGACACAAGGCCTTATCAAATGTGTCACACTACCACGTCGTTCAATGGTACCGAGATTTCATGTGTAAGTCATGCACGCTTGTTCTAAGGAATATTTGGTTCAAAGCTTGTCTACCATTTTATTCGGGGATGAGTGAAACCCATGGCTCACTAAGCAAAGGCTCAAATCTCCAAGATACCTTTGTCTGAAAGCATGCGATTTCCGGAATAATGGGATTTGGATTTATTTTGAAAATGGTGGGGGATTGTGAGAGATTTTCAAATTAAAGGTAGCACCTTATTTAAGGTTGCATATAACAGTTAAATATAATTAATGGCTTCAACTTGCATCAAGTGTTGCTTTGGTTCAGTGGCATCGTTGCATGCCTTACAGCCAAGAGGTTCATAGTTCGAATCTCATGTGGAGCGTTTTATACATCATATATGGGACATGACCGCTGGCCAACTGGGCTAACAGATATATTTTGTCATGTTATGAATATTAATGACACTTGACTGTTATATTTGACTGTTGGTTAAACTTTTGAAGAGTTGTTTTCTTTCACCAAGTGACATGAGTTTATCTATAAATAGAACCATCTGCATGCAGTATTTGACACGAAAAACTCAGAATCTCTCAACCATTCTTCACTCCAAATCACCTTTTTTTATCCCTTATGCGCAAAGAGAGTTAAGGAGACTATTGTTCTGTAAACTGCCATTGTCGATACACTTGGTTTAGGGTATACAAACCAAACCAAGGTTCTCCATTATATCCTGAAGGGGATTCGCCAGTTACACCTGTTGCATCCAATCTACGAGAAGAGATTGGTGGGGACGAATTGAACCTAAAGCCTAATGTCCTCACACGCCTTGGAGATTGCGCGTTACCATTATTTTCTTATTCTTTGTTGCAGATCCATACCCCATAATATAACAATATGCTCATTTCTTCATTTACTATGTCCCTATTTTTTTTTTTTAATGGTGAGAAATCAATTCTGTCAACTCTTGTTATTCTAGTCTTTATCAATAAGATAAACCTGGGCCACGTTCTGAGGTCGAGTCACTATTTAAACAAAAGAAAGTGAGGAACCTCATTTGAGGCATTAGAATCCTTGTAAAATCGATGAAGAAATTGTTTTAAATACGTTTTATTGACTTGCCTTGATGTGCAAGATTAATATTCAATGATACATGGTAGAAGGATGGGATCTGGTGCCGCCGCCACAACCACCTCAGCCGTCACCATTGACCCACCTCCACCATCTGTCGCGGCTGGCCTCCATCCACCACCATATATATATATATATATATATATATATATATATATATATATAAAGATGTTTTTTTAAGTTTTTTATCAACAAATTTGTTGACAGTGACACTGAATCGTTTTTGGATCTACTTATTTACAGAGAGTTTCAGTCAAAGATGCCGTGGTGCTAATCTGCAATTTGATCAACCAGCAGAGTCATGTGACTGGCAAAAATATCAGCAAGATGTAAAAAAAAAAAAAAATTAAAAAAAAACTTGAGGATACAACACAAGGACCTTTTATGGAACATAGTCACAATGGTTCATTAAACAACAGAGCCCCCTTTCTACCTTTTTTCTCTCTCCATGTTTTACTTGGTGATGAAGGTAGAGAGAACCAGTAGTTCAGTCTATTTCTACCATGGGTTTGATGTTTATTCAGCAATTGGAGTAAATTAATCACAGACAACAATGATGATAGGACTGAACTTCTGATATTCAAATCAGTGTGTGTGAAATACTATACCACTTGCCCAGTAGCTCTGTGTCTCAAAGGATATCTGAAACAATCAAACAACTTAGCCACTTGAGTTCTCTGTTGGCAGTGAATCAGATAGGCAGATGTCCCCCCGACATAGTGGGCATACCCTGAGTATAATATAGAAAAGTTAGACACCTTTGAAACTTCTCCAGAACACTCTGTGTTACGTGTAAATTAATTGACATGATCATTAATAATCATGAATTAGTGCAAGAATTAAAGACACAAGATAAAACAATGTTTCTCAGAAGGGCATTTAAATCTTTATATCCTGCTCAAATCTTTAAATATATACGTTATAATATAACCAAATATACTATGTTTTGAAAAGAATAGCACAGGTAGGAGTATCAACAGAAAAATATGGTGGCCGACGAAATGTCGAATTCTTATGTAGATATAAATCGTCATAATTGCGTCAGAGACCATAATATGGTACATCATTCACCATGTTTTGTCAATGGCTAATCCATAGCAGATCATGGTTTTGCAAATATCTATGTTTGGTTTAGATTTGTTTCAACGCAAACTGAAAAATCCTCCGTCCCAAGGCACTTTTTCTGAAAGCTCAAAGTTCTTGCTTTTGCTCAACCAGGTTTTGAACGGTACCAGCATTACATTCCATTATTTGAGTGCTTCCTGTACAAAGAATGCAGAACTCACTTGTGTATATACTATACTTTTTCTGTCCCCCTACTAGATAGGTTCTAAGGTCCCAGATATGCATAATAGACACAATAAAGCAGTAAATTGTCATGAATAAATGGAACAATATTAAGTTTGTATAAATTCAATTTTTTTAACCATTTAGTTCACAAGAAGAAAACCACAAATCCATATTTTCTCATACCTATGAATCTCCTTCAGCCACTTGTCCACACACGTTCTATGAAATTCATGATGGCAAGGCAGCACTCGCATACTGTCTCCATCCTCATACTCCAAAAGGCATATATAGCATCTATGAAATTAAGGGATTAGCAAAGTATAAATCCCACTATTAAAATCCAACATTAGTGAAATGCCTAAACTAGATAATTTTAATATCAATTAAAAAAATAAAAGGCAGAAAAGACATATGCATACTAAGTGGGAAAAGGAAAAAAAGAGTAAATTGTAAGCATGAGGGTAAAAGGGCTCAATTTTTAGTAAAATAAAGAAATTGAGAGCCATGAGACTCAACAAGTAACATATACACTAATACTTCGAATCATGAAAAGTTATAGCTAAGTATGCTAAAAGTGTTAACGTGTAACACCAACTAGGTATGAAAGTGGCAGGTACAATTTTACAATACTGGTTAAATTTTGATATCATCATGCAAAACATTTTTCATGCAAAAAGCCATATTGTGATCAAAGCCAGTGGCCTCCAAAGATGTGACTAAATATTATTGTCCATTGTCTGCATTTTTTTTTAAGTTGTGTTAGAAAAGTAACAATTATGTTAGAATACTAGGATTTATATAGGAATATATAGTCAACTCTATTTATGTTGATTAGATTAGAAATTTTGAATAAGCAATAACTAATTATTAGGCTAGATATTAGTCAGGATTTAGGACTTAGGATTTCTTAGATTACTCTCTAACTGATTGTAAATTATAGGAGCTCGATTCTAGCCACTTCCACTCTTCTAAATAAAAGGTTGAATTTCAGCACAATGTAGAGAAGGCCGAGCATTGTCTACGATTCAAGTCCAAAGAGCTCATGCATGATGGAGCATGTTAGAGTCTTAGAGATATATAATAAAGCCATTCATGAGCCTTAACAACATAGGAGAGTTGGTCATTGACAAGTTGCATATTATGTAAATTTTATCTTACATGTCACTCCTAAGAGATGAATGACTGAATAAGACAAGGGCTTACATTAACAATAAAGAAAGGGAAAACAAAGAAAGGAAAATAAAAAAGGGAAATCCAGTAAAGGCATTTGATGAACTGAATACCATGTGAAGGTAAACTCAAGTACTTACTGTGCAATATCTTCTTGATGCTTATGCAACTTTGCATATAATTTGACAGGCAAGGACTCGACAACTTCATTAGGTGCAGGAATAGATCCAATAGAAGATACAGAAGGACGGGAAGATAAAACAACAGATTGCTGGTGAATTTCATCCAGAACCTAATTAAAATGTATGAAAGATTCATATTCTATAAATATATAACTAATGTTTATCAGAATAGTTAACAACGGCACACTAAAATTACCTCAAACAAGGCTTCAGCTAGCATAACAATTCTTGATATGCTTGCTCTTGCACCGGTATCATCATTTGAATTGCTGACATGATTACTGATTCGGCATGTACAACGACCATTTCTATGCTGACCAGACAAGATACATGATCTGTCATGTCCAGAAAGGTTTTCATACCGACTACCCAACCGCTGAAGTGCATGAACCTAAACAATTATGAATGCAAATCAGTAAATTTAGGCAAAGTCCAAGACATGTTGGAAAAGTCTCCAGTCAAGATATTTTATAGAAGAAACCATAAGTCTTGGCAATTTGATTTGCTTGCTTAAAGTCTTATAATCTAATTATGCCAATATCAAAGTACCAATCTCATTACTTTGCTACATGTGGTGTGCCAGACTTATTGGCTTACATGCATGACATCTTGGTCATACCTTTTTTCTAAAAAAGACTATGCATTTTGCTAGGTACTATTACTAATTTACTATACTATCAAATCATCAGTTGTTACTCAAAATTCCGAAAATCCACAAACCTGGGAGCGTATTCTTCTTCGCCGTTCGAGGAAATTGGACCTATGTTCCAGTAGATCTTGATGCCTACCTTCTCTTGACCGTGAAGTCTCAACCTCATAGTCTTGGATGCTAAACACAGAGTTAGATGCAATGGATGGAGGATATCCAGGTGTAGAAGAAGAATTTACAGCACTGTGATCAGATGATGACATTCTTGGATCCCTCTCCCCTTCTTGCCTTCCAGTATCCTGACTAGCATCTCTCACTTCTCTCTCCTGTTGCAGAGGGCAATAGCTGTGATCAGATAATGTCGACCGGCGAAGAACTCTGTCGCGAAGCCTTCCAACACTTAAAGTTCGGCTAAAACGAACATTCCGTTCAACTGGTTCTCGAGCTCCATTTCGTCGATCCGTGTGTCTAGTATTTTCTGTCTCAGTTTGAATTCTTGGAGAAAATAAGTTCACATCCAGCCCTTCTCTTGTAACATCCCCATCTGAACCCACACCCTGGATAGAAGATATTGTGGGATTGCTCTGCAAGTTGCCAGGCAAACCTGATGCTGGGGCATTATACCTTAAATTGTTAGAAGCATCTTCATGACACTGTATAGGTATTTGATTAACAAAAGATGCAGGAAGCAAGTCACTACATTGTTGACTTTCATTTCTGTCAACCAAACTACCAGAAGGTCCCGGTTGTAGATTAAGCTCATCTTCATTGTCAAATATTGAGAGACTTGCCGAAGAAACAGGACAAGGCCTTGATGACCCCAAACTGTTGGTTCTGCTAAGTCTGAAATTTATATTGCCAGGAATGAGGCTAAACCGAGAAAGGAATCGACTTGAAGGGTTCAAGGAATGAGTTGAAGCAGCATGGGCAGAGCTGCTACAGGTTCTGGTTGCAGTGTTGGGAATGCTTGTTTGACCCCACTCATCAAGGTCGATGCTAGAAGGCATACAAGGAATTTCACCAGATTTAACCTTTCTAAAAGATTCTGCTTTCACCTCATCTGACTCTGTTTCATTGCCATTGGTATATGCAACATCACTGCCATTATTTACTTTATCCTGATCATAAACCTAAAAGACGAGTTACAAACTTCAGTTAGCCAGTTATCACCACAAAACTTTGCCAGTTGATATACTGGAAATCAATATTTGAGTAGAAATTTTTGAAAGAAAAACCAGTCCAAATATTTCCTTCCACAACATTTAAAAAAAAAAAAGGTTTTGACTAGATAGAGGTTATCAATAGGACAGAGGCATCGTGTAAAAAAAAATTGATACATCAGAATCTCCAAAACTTTTGACAGGAAATCAACGTAAAAGTTGTTGACTTCTCGACAAAAAAAAATAGGCATGATGTTGCATCTTTCAAAAGATAAGTTTACTAAATTGTCATTTCCTCTATGAAGAATCAATTTATTAAGACATGCCTTTTTAAAGCAAAATAACAAGGCAAGAAAATCCATGAAAGTGGTAAAAGTCAAAGGATAAACTGAAACAAACAAAACCAAGAAATTTCAGTTTTCATGTCCTCATATGCAAGAGCAGTAAACCAAACTTTAATTTTTAGTGTTTTAATGTTATAAAAGACAGCTCTTGACTCATCATTTACCTAAATCAATAAAGGTAACTCTTGTAATTTATTTACAGACCAGATACTCCAAGGAACGAGCTTACTTAATTCCTTTTCTTTTATTTTCGTAATGAGTAAAAAAGGAAGCATGGTTCTCCCAGCATAGATTTTATTATTAAGGTATAGACACAAAGCAGTATTCCCATAACCTCAACAAACATAAGTTAGCAAATTCTTTATATTAAGAGCTGTGTGATTGAAGGTCTGGTTTCAAAAAAAATATTTATGATTGAAGTAATAATTGAAAATTTAATGGAAAATCAATACCAGCACACCACTAGCCCATGCATACAATGGGAAAATGTCTTGCATACTTAATTAAGAAACAAAAAAAAAAAAAATAGAAATAGAAACAGATAAACTGCATGAAAATTTTGAAATGAACTTTAAAAGTTAAAACATAATTCATCTAACAGTGAACAGAACCAGAAAATAAGTGCTGAATCCTTAGCAGTGTGATCCTAGTATCAACCTCCATGTTAAAATCCAAAAATCCTAATCACCCCAAAAACATATCAGTTGGGAGCTAAAAGAGAAAGGAGATAGAAGAAAAAACAGTAAATAAAAACAAATGAAAATGGAAAATAAAAAGAAAAGTGAGAAAGCAAAATTTATGGAAGAACATAGTGAGTTACCTGGTCTTCATCATCACTGTCGTGAGACCCAGAAGTTGTTCCTAGACAATAAGATTGAAAACCTCTATGGTTCTTAGATCGACCCTTCCTGAAACTCCCCGAAGAAGACGATGTATTATATGAACTGCAAGAGGAACTGGCTTTGCTACCATTGGATCCCATCTCCACAAAAAAGCCTCCACAAATTCCCAAAAATGGACACTTCTTCAGTGACCCAAAACACCAAAAACCAAAACCCAGAAATCAAAATGCTTTCTTTTTTGAGATCTCCAAATGGGTCAGATCTACACAGAGGTAAAAATTACACTTGCATTGTTATCTGGCACTTTATTGCATTGTTGTGGGGGTTGAAGTGAAATGCAGTGTTACATTACATGTGAAATGGGACCAAGTAAGATAAGCTTGCAAGGGAAAATGAGAAGGTAAAGGTTGCATTATGATGATGGAAGTAGCTGAGTGAATGAGACAAATTAACTCACAAACTTGTTGCAGTGAGAGACAGGGAAGAGAGAAGAGGAGCCTTTTTTTCTAAGAAAAGTGTGTTTGTGAATACTGAGAAGACAGAAAAATGTCATTTTTCTCTGCCAGGATTTTGGGATTCAAATTAGTTTTGGTCGTACGCTATGGCTTGCAGGGTGTGTTTGCAATCGCATTAAATTTTGTGATGGGTAAGCTGGCCCAAGTCTTAGCTAATGTAAATCTCAAGCCACGTTCGGTCTTTAAGTCTAGGTCCATTATGGGTCATGAGTCTTAAAACTTTAAAGGTGTCATTATGAATGGTCAATTTGGTTGATGGTTTTGAAAATATGGAACCTAGGGAGAAAAATATACTACATTTTTTTTAAATAAAATGTGGCAGAAAATCCACGCCAAGTTTTCAACGTTGTTGTCATGTATTTCTGTAAGCACGGCGATCATTCAAGTAGGTAAGTATTTATTTGGATGAGCGTTTGACAAATTTGATGTTGGATAGATTTGATTTTGTATAATTGATTTCAATATAATAGAGTTTGAAGTAAAATAATTTATATTTGGGTGTTTTTATTCTAAAAGCAAGTTTGATGTAAAACTTTGTAATTTTTCATTCCAAAAGCAGAAGCTACTCCAAGCTGCTTCCGATAGAATCAATTCTGGATGCAAAATTGATTCCACTAACGTGTAACCAAACACCTCTTTTTGTACCAGAATCACATTTGACAGGTCCATAAGAACTTCTTGGATCTCCAGAAGTGGAACCAAACACACACTAAGTAGCAAAATAAAATAGATAGAATCGTCTTATATATATATATATATATATATATATATATTAATTGCTCACATTGTTCTTATAAGTTGTTTTTTCTTCAAATTGATCCTATACGTTATGTTCCATTTTTATGTTAGTCCTTTCCGTCAATTTCGATCTAACATCGTCAGTTTTGACTTTACGTGGATGTCACGTTAGTCTGACATGTGACCTTTGATCTGACTCTGTAAGGTTGAAATTTGATGGGAAGTACTAACGTGAAAACGAAACGTAATGTGTATGACCGATTTGTAAAAAAACCTTATAGAACCGATGTGAAAAATAAAATAGAAAAACGTATAGGACCCAGAGGGAGCTAAATCATAAAGTAAGGTATGCACTAATGTGTGCCTTGAGTCAAGAAGAGTTGAAAAGGTTTATGCATGTGATTCTGTTAAAAAAATATGGGATACTCTAGAAGTAACTCATGAAGGGTCAACCAAGGTGAAATAAACAAAAATAAACATGCTTCTACGAAAATACGAGCTATCACTATGGAAGAATGAGAAAGCATTGCTCAAATGAAAGGAATGTTCTATACTATTACCAACAATATGAAATCTCTGGGAAAAACCTACACCAATGCTAAGAAAGTAGGGAAGATCTTAAGAAGTTTTCCAAAGCAGTGGAGACCTCTTGTTACAACAATCTCACAAGTTGAAGATCTCTCAACTCTTGAGATGAGTGATCTACTTGGAACTCTCCAAGTGCATGAATAAGAGCTGAATGAAGACAACACCAACAAAAAGGGAAAATCCATTACCCTTAAAGCTGACAATGTATCATCAAAAGCACTAAAAGTTGAAGAGTCTGATCAAGAGTCAGACTAGTCAGAAGAAGATTCGGATAGTGATTATGAAATGTGTAACACTCTTCTCAAGCGCTACATTGTCTGTGACATTTTCGCAAAATCGTTTAACAAGGAAAACAAATCTTCTGAAGATACGAGTTTATTTCTCACTATTTGTTTTTGTAAATAGGAAATTAGATAATACTTAACATTTACTAACATTTTCCAACCACTAACAGGCCTAAAACATATACATCCAGAAAATGGAAAATAATTAGTAAATAATCATACATTCCCTGTATGTACATAGTACTTTCATAAATCCTTTCAAAAGATAACAGTCACAAAAAGACATAAACAACAATAGGCGGAAATAACAACGCCGTTAAAAATAACATGACCAAGAAAAACATAAATAACCTTGGAGACGCAGTCCCATAAAAAAAATTCTAAACAACGGGACTCATCATGCTGGCCTGTACAAAACGATGATGAGGTGTCATCATTGTACAATAATAACAACTGAGGACGATACATTGTCACACCAGGTTTGAGCTCCCACATCTTCCATATATTAATCTCTGAAGATGCGTCCTCATGACCGGTGTCATATCCCAAGGCTGGTTATGATGGTGAAGCAGTAACACCGTCTTCGTTACAGAACATAAAATAAACAGAAGACAAGAAAACACAAAATGAAGTGAGATCATCATTCATCATACACATAAAGCAGGTATCCAGTGGTACGACCCACATACATATTACAGCATACATATATCCATATTATCATCTATTCTCAGTCCACAGTTCAAAACTCCGAGAATATACACTACCAAACTAACTGGTAAGCTTATCAAAGCGTACTAGACATTGTCTGTCCACCGAGGTATGAGAATAGAGCGAAACTGATTGAAACTGTATAGTCTCATACCTACACAGCCTCAATGAATTATTGATCCTAACTCCGGATCTAATTGACATTTTGGAAAGGAAATGGTCAGTACAGGTTTCACATCCGCCCACCTCAGGCACCATGTGTGGCTAGCTGACTAGGCACACAAGGCTTAAATCATAACGTACGTATAACCATAATAACATGTGATCTCAAACTCTCTGTAAAACATCGGGCTCTTTATGAAACCTCTACAACCGGAAAGCTCGGTTTCCTAGGCACAACGACCTTACCGGACATAGTATCAACAATGTATTTGGGCAAAATTGTCGGGATACGTCCAATGTGTCTATCTACCGGATAAACTACGTGATTCCACCGGAATCCATTTAATGTCAATCTCTGACAGACGATATCCTCGGGTCCGAATTACCAACCATTCGCCGAACCACAGTTCTCAAGAAGACTTTCCATGTTTGTGTAAAGATGTTGTAAGGCACTTCCTTACAAGTCCTAACACATTATGGAGTTGGATCGACATTCCAATCATTTATTTCTTTACAATTTTCTAATGGAGCCTTTTGCTTGCCTTCCAAGAAATCAAATTATTATGAGTCCATTAAGTCTTATGGATGTATTGATATTGAATTATCCACACTTTAATGGTCTTGCTTCACCATAAGTCATAAATCAGTAAGTTCATATTTTCACTAAGTCATCTATGACTTAGGTTTTGTACTTTACTGTAAATACTAGCCTTTGAAGACCAAAATCCTTTTTGGTTTTAAACCAAAATCTTTAACTAAAACCAAATCATTTCAAAGTAAGATTTGAACCTAGTCATATTAGTACCAAAATTCTTAAAATAGTTTTGTGACACCCTCTACCCCCCATATTATTTATAAAACATTTACTTAAAAGAGGTAATATAAAAAATGCATTGATTTTGTTTAAAAAACTGGATAAAAGGTACTACCACATTGTAACGTCTCAACAGTGCGGAAAGAAACATAGTTTTTAAAGGAATAAAACTTAAACAAAGCATAAACATAACCCAACCTCGATGTCACATACAGAGCTGATATAACCGTACCGGGATAAAATCCACGGGATACAACTGAAACTGAAAAATAAACTAAAACTATTGAAATGACTAAACAAATTAAGCATCCTAACTAGAGTCGCGGCTCCTCAGAGTCACTCCTCCACTGGCTGCTCACCATCCTCTGCATAAAGAGATACATGACAAAACAGAAAAAAGGAAACATGGAGTAAGAAAACATGTAAACACATCGGCATGGAAGTAGTAAGCAAGATGAACATACATCATATACATATAATTTATCATCATACAACATTTAGCTTCAACATATAATTATATCAACGTATTAGATCAACCAACGTATGCTATGCGGTGCATCACTACTCCGCTATTCCATTATGGATGTGGATCCAAACTATCTCAGGAAGGCAACTTCAGAGTTACATATCCACATTGGACAAAAAGAACCAACGCTGGCAGTCCACCAAACCATGGGTGAACCCCTTGTTTAGCCGACGCACCATACCTAGGATGCACCACCACGGGGGCGCACGGTTCACCAAACCTTGGGTAAACCACCCGCGGACGGCCAGATCGCCGTACTCTAGGACGATCTCCCCTATGTTGATCTTCCTTCCCCCACTAACAACTCCAATGCATGATGCATGAGCACAACAGCAGACAAGGGCAACCACCTCCTTCGCTTGGGCCAATAAGCACCCAAGACTTATCACCAACTTTAACATCATCAACACCCTGACCCTTAAGAGTCAAGGTCCCCTGGCCAAAAAGCTCCAAGGTTCAACTCATCAACATCTCGACCAAAAAGCATCGAGGCCACCTTGGCCAAAAAGCACCAAAGCATATCAACATGCGGCAACCCATTGGGCACCCGCTTAACCAACTTGTTATTCTTGTTTATCTTAATTAATCTTTAATTAAGTTATCTATCTCTTCTTTATTCAGTTGGTGTCTTATTTCGTTATTGGGGACAATTGGAGTGCAACACCCTTTAATTTCCTTTAATTCACGTTCTGACCAGTAAGGGGGAGCACGGGCGTGCTCACCCTGAGACACCCCGACGTCCCATTAAAGAAAACCCATAATATTTAGGACCTAATCATTTTATTATCGTTAAGCGTATATATTAAAAACGACGGAAAAATTAAAAACTTAAAATGTAAACAACATAGATACAGGCATACAAAAGCATAACCATAAATACACATACATCATATCCTGATACCGAGCTGTCTAGGGATTCCCATCAGTAGGATCCCAACATAGATACAGACTGAGAACAAAATACATAAAAAGGACAAAAGAAAGATAGTTCACCACCTTTCGGCACTCCATCCCCTCTCAAAATACATCAAAAGCCTCACACATGCACATAAATGAATAGCCCTGGCGTAGGCTATCACAGACTACTACCCCCGCTGTAATCCTGAGGTCTCGACAAGCCTGCCTCGCCTCCACTGCCACTAGAAGATCTCCTATCTGTGGCAGGTCTCTGAAACATCCGTCGGTACTCCCTGGCATCTCGGGATGATAGTTGTCAGGAGGATACTCGGGAGGACTCTAGCCCGGTGGCCCTAATCTCAGGTGGTCCTGGGGCCTTAGGAACGAGCAACGGGTCATAGACTGGATCTGCGGGGTCTCCACCCTCCAGAACTGGGGCAAGTCCAGGCTCTGGTGCAGGTGCAGGTATAGGTCCTGGTACCAAGGCATCAAAAGGTACCTTGAAGGGTACTGGGGCCATCCCGAACATGAGCGGCATCGGTGGTACGTGTCCATCAGGCTGTCCTATCGGAAACGGGAAGGTCGTGCCGAAAGGAAACGTTCCAACAAATCCGACGGGCACTCCCTGTCCAAGTCCCATAGTGATTGACATAGGACCCTATATAACGCGAAATGAGTGACTGAGTCCACAAGCCACCCGTGCGGGTCTAAGCACTCCACCTCATAGGTCCCCGAGAGGGGGGAACCCTGGATCCTGAGTTATCCATGGGTGGTCCCAGTGCGCCATCTGCTCTGTCTAGGTCCGAGGTACAACACACACACACACACACAAAACACACCACAAAAACAAAAGGGGATAAGAAACAATATAACGTTAAACGTGTAAAGGGTTTAGCAACATTTAATTCTATAACAGCACACAAACATCTATCTCCAAAGTATAAGTATATATATATATATATATATATGACACAATCATCCTCAATCCACATCTAGGATCTTTCCTCTACCCTCCATAATGACGCAATGCAAATACTGTATGAATCATCTCATCAGGTATCAGCCATATCCGGATATCACATCAATAGAATCGACACATCCCAGAGTCCCCGACGCACACCCTCGTCCACAGATAGAGGATGCCCATGCAAACAATGGCACTATAGCTACACAATCCGGTGCATACCTCTGAACCATGGCCAAGGTGCTCATGCAACGCATGAACTATAGCTGCAACTAAAATGAAATCATGTCTGGGATGGTCTGCCGTTAGCCTAACCCCGGGAGTTCTCCCTCCGAGGAATAGGCCCCAACGACCATGTTTCAGGTCCACCAGACCATGCTTCAGGTCAACCATATCACAGTCAATGTTTCAGGTCACCCCCTAGTGCCCTAACCGCTCATCATAATCTCATAGATAACCTCAATAATAATCTCATCATCATCATATCACAATAACCATCTCGGTTAGGCACTGCTAGTACACATAGTATGAATTCCCCAATACATCATTATGTCTCAAGATAACTTCTCGCTTACTCAACCTCTAAGCATAATCATAACACTCATCACATCATATCATCATGTTCACATGTCATCATGCCATCATGACAATCATGTTATCATTTTCCAAAATAAAAAATTCATTACTAATAACATAATAATAAATAACATGTTTATAACATAATGATAATTAATCATAATATCATCATCCATAAATCACCAGTATTCATGCAACCAGTCAAATAGTCCAAGCAAACAACACATGCAACATCAAATACGATAGGAAAATATAATAATATATATTTTTACGTAACAGCGATAAACACACAATTTCAATATCGTCCTCGGTACCACGAAGTAGTCCCCGGTATGACATTGACATTGTCCTTTATTCTCTTCCGTGAAGGGTTTAGGTCGCCCTTCATCCTTATCGAAATAAACATCACTTCGCCGTTTCCGACGTTAGATGGCTTATTTTCCCCACCTGAAAAACGTACGACCTCGGAAACGCTACGAGATCACTCCCACTCGAATCCTCTCGATTCTGCCTCACACCGAAAGAGGTCCCCGAAGGTCCGATATTCCTCCTAAACATCATATTTGCAAGGCACAAAGTAAGGAACTCAAAAAGTAAGGGACGAGTCTGGGTCGAGCCTTCCAATGTGACTGGTCAGGAGCTACTCGGGTTGGGTTTTCCTTCTTCTTTTGAGTTGAATAACTCTCACTCTAGGGAAAATACAGAAATTTCAACCGCTGGATATGAAGAACTACAAACCTAGGACCTCTCTATGAAATTTGAACAAGATCCAACAATGGGAGAAGTTGTGGTGATGGCTTTTCTGAAGCTGTTCCAGCTCAAAAATGGTGGTTTAGGCTCTTGATAACCTTCCTCACTCTCAAACTATATCTCTCTCTCTAGTTCTCTCTCCCTCTCTCTCTAGAACTCTCTGGTTTCTGCTCTGGCTTCTCTCTAAGGGCTGCTCTTTGTTTCTATTTCAAATGGTTCAAATGAGGGGTTGGACCTCTTTTATTTTTTTCCATGGCTGAGCTTGGGCGGTCGGCGCCAATAACTAGTGCCCAACGCTGGGCATGCAACTAGGGGCCCTGCATGAGCGACACGTGGCAGGATGGATTAGTGGCTGGGCGCTCAATGCCACTTTTCCAGAGCTCAGCGCTGGCCTTCTCTGGCAGCCACACTGGTTTCGTATGTTTCTTCGCGTTCCGATCTCGTTCGAAGTCCGATTGACCTCAAATTTGAAACGTAGGCTCATTAAGACCTAATGAACAACCTCCAACCATTAAAAAAAAAAAACCTAATTTCAAACCTAACTCCAAATTTCTTATTTCACACTCAGATGTCTCAAAGACGCTATCCGGGAAACCCTAATTCTGTTCCTACGTCGAAACTCACTCGATAACGATACATACTTGCCATGCAAGGGTCTCTATGCCTCAAAAAACCTCTCAACTATATAATTCAAGTCCTAACCCTAATCCTCGTATATAAACCATACATAAAATAATAGATGTTACATTTCTACCCCCCTTAAAAGAAATTCCATCCTCGAAATTTTCGTACCTGAAAACAGATGGGGGTACTGCTGCTGAATGTCTGCCTCACGCTCCCAAGTAGAATCTCCGGTAACACTATCCCATATCACCTTGACCAGGGGAATCTGTTTACCACGGAGTTCTTTAATCCTTGTATCTGTAATCTTAGACGGTAAAGCCTCATATTCAAGATTCACTTGGAGTTGTATTCACTCTGGCTCAATTACATGAGAAAGATTTGGGTAATATTTTCTCAACTGGGAAACATGAAAGACATCGTGAAGTTTGGAAAGAACACGTGATCACCTTCTTGGAATGGTCCAATGAAGCGGGGAGTGAGCTTTCTAGACTTTATAACTCTGCCAATTCCGGTCTTCGGAGTGACTCTCAAGAACACGTGATCACCTTCTTGAAACTCTAAGGGTCTCCTCCTCTTGTTATTGTAGCTCATTTGCCTATCCTGTGCTTCCTTCATTTTCTCCCTTATCTTCCTGACTTGTTCGGTGGTTTGTTGTACCATATCAGGACCCAACACTTGGCTCTCGCCAGTCTCATACCAATACAACGGAGTCCTACACTTTATCCTATACAAATCCTCATACGGTGCCATCCCGATACTGCTGTGGAAATTGTTATTATATGTGAACTTAATCAAAGGTAGGAACTCATCCCAACTACCGACATGTTCCAACACACAAGCTCTCAAAAGATCCTCCAAGGATTGAATTGTTCTCTCTGACTGTCCATCTGTCTGGGGATGATAAACAGAACTCATCCTCAACTTTGTTCATATCTCTAAACTATTCAAGCAACTCCATCTCTTTCACCATCATTCCCGATACGTGCAAAGATTTCCTACTCAGTGCATCTGCCACAACATTAGCCTTCCTTGGATAGTATTAAAGATCAAACTCACAGTCTTTAATGAATTCCATTCATCTATGCTGCCTCATGTTCAGCTCCTTCTGATCAAACAAATACTTAAGACTCTTGTGATCGTTGAACACATTAAACTTAGCTCCATAAAGATAGTGCCGCCATATCTTCAATGCAAACATTGTAGCTTCTAACTCCAGATAATGGGTCGGGTAATTCCTTTCATGTACCCTCAACTGTCAGGAAGCATAAGCCACAACTTTTCCCTCTTGTATCAAAACACAACCCAATCCTTGATATGATGCGTCACAGTACACGTCAAACTGTCCTAGAGGATCTGGTAACGTCAGCACTAGAGATGTAGTCAACTTCTCCTTTAGCTTTTGAAAGCTCTTCTCACACTTTTTTGTCCAAACAAACACCGTACCTTTTCTTGTTAACTGCGTCATTGGCAACACAAACTTTGAGAAACCCTCGATGAACCTCTTGTAGTACCCGGTTAAACCTAGAAAACTCCTCACCTCACTTATTGACTTAGGCCTCTCCCACTTAGTCACAAACTTTACCTTAACTGGATCAACAGCTATCCCTTCCCTGTTGATTATATGACCTAGGAACTGCACTTCCTCTAACTAGAACTCATACTTGGATAGCTTAGCATTTAACTGCCTATCTCTTAGCACCTATAATACAACTCTGAGATGTTCCTCGTGTTCTTCCCTGCTATAGGAATAGATGAGAATATCATCTATAAACACCACAACAAACTTGTCGAGGAACGGTCTAAAGATTCTGTTCATGTAACCCATGAACACCGTTGGAGCATTAGTTACTCCAAAAGGCATAACTAGGTACTCATAGTGTCCATACCTCGTCCTGAAAGCGGTCTTAGGTATATCCTCCTTCTTCACCCAATCTGATGATATCCTGATCTTAAATCTATCTTAGAAAACACCGAAGCTCCCTTCAACTGATCCATCAGATCATCTATCCTAGGCAACGAATACTTGTTCTTGATTATAACCTTGTTCAACTACCTGTAATCCATGCATAGCCTAGAACTTCCATCATTCTTCATCACAAACAAGATTGGTGTTCCCCAAGGTGATACACTCGGCGTGATGAATTCCTTCTTCATCATATCATCCAATTGTTTCTTTAACTTTGCCAACTCCACGGGTGACATCCAATAAAGAGCTACTGATATAGGTCCGGTCCCTGGTATGAGGTCTATGGCGAACTCCACCTCCCTCTCTGGTGGCAAACTTGGAACGTCGGGAGGGAAAACCTCTGGAAACTTTCTTACGATAGGCAAAGAATCTATACGCGAAGTCTCTTTAGCTTCCAAAGAGAAAAGTACCACATACTACTGAGAATCGTCACTCCTCATAACTGCTCCTTCATTGGAAGATAACATGCTAGAAGACTCAAGAAAAGATAGGGTCTTTCGGGCACAGTCTAACACTACATGGTTAGCCGAAAGCCAATCCATGCCAAGGATAACATCTATCTGTTGCATAGGCAAACAGATAAGATCTACAAGAAATGTCCTATTTTCAACAACTATAAGAAACTGTATACAAATAGACATAGTGATCAAAGGATCACTGGTAGTGTAGATACTGTCAAAGTGTATGGTAGTTGAGAAACGGGCAAATGTAATTGATCCACACACTCATGTGAAACAAACGAATGTGTAGCGTCTCAGTCAAACAACACACGTGAGAGTCTGCCAAATAGTAAACACATACCTTGAATAAGATCTGCAGATTGAGAGGACTCAGATCCACTCACCGTAAACCCTATCCCCGTGGCCTGAGGTCTGGCCACCTGTCGTCCTGCAGCTGGAGCTCCTCCTCTAGAACCACTGACTCCCCTGCCGGCAGCTGGCTGCTGTTGTATCGCTCTCTGTCGGCAATCCTTAGCAAAATGACATGGTTTTCCACAGGCGAAGTAACCGGATCTATCTGTACAATCTCTGATATGATACGAACCTCCGCATCTGAAACATACTGGGCCCCTCTGCTGCTGGCCCTCTCTGGTAACTGGTGCTGGTGGTGCAGGTGTTTGAGTGCTCTGCCCAGGTCTAGTATTTGGTCCTTTCCTCCACTGAGAACCTCTGTCCCCTCTCCTCTGCTGACCCGTTCGGGTAGGACCACCACTACGCTGCTGTCTCTGCTCTGCAGCCTGTCTCCGATCCATACTCTCAATAGCACTAGCCCTCTCCACCATCTCCGGAAAGCTCAAAGTATCCAAGGGTGTTATAGCCCTCCTCAACTCGTTCCGTAAACCCTCCTTAAACCTCCGGCACATCCAGTCCTCATCCGAAAACTTCTGATAGAACTCAGAAAACTGAATCAGGGCCTCGAATCTGGCCGCATAATCACCCACAAACCTGTCTCCCTGCTGAAGACTCATAAACTCTCTCTCCTTCTCGCGTCTGACTAACTGCACGAAGTTCTTCTCGAAGAAATACTCTCTGAACAGCTCCTAACTGATCAGTCTGCCCTCAGCCTCAAGCAATCCCCTCTTGCCTCTCCACCATGACTCGGCCCCTCCGGTCAACATGAAGGCGGCGTAAGTCACCTTCCTGTCATCTCTGCATCGCATGGTGTCGAAGATCTTCTCGAGCTCCTGTATCCACCACTCTACTTGCTCGGGATCATACTCTCCTCCAAACTGTGGTGGCTTACCTTTGAGAAAGGTAGCCAGCCCTGCATCCTCAGCCTCCGCGGCTCTTATCCTATCCAGCCTCTCCTGCAACTCCGCCTCTCTCTGTACCCTCTATGCATTCTGTTGCACTTGCTGTAACAGAACGGATGCCAACCCGCGAATAGTCCGAAGAGTCTCGGCGGACTCTCCACCTCCAATCCCTGCCTCTGGATGATGCGGCTCATCCTCGACACCCTCTATAGCTGTACCACCCCGTCTACCACGTCCGCGTCCTCTACCTCGAGCCATGATCCTGTTAAAAGGAATCATTAGCCCACATCAATATGACATTTAATACTACATAAAACTGGAATATAAATACTATATGCCATAGAGATGTCGTGTCGGACTCACTACCCAACTTCTAAGCATAGCTGTTTTCCGATGTGGATTCAACTAAATGGCCAGTTCACCCTAATCACAGTTCTCACAGTCCGTTTCAGAACCGAACTGCTTTGATACTACCAAATGAGACACCCCGACATCCCATTAAAGAAAACCCATAATATTTAGGACCTAATCGTGTTATTATCGTTAAGCGTATATATTAAAAACGATGGAAAAATTAAAAACTTAAAATATAAACAACATAGATACATGCATACAGAATCATGACCATAAATACACATACATCATATCTTGATACTGAGCTATCTAGGGATTCTCATAAGTAGGATCCCAACAAAGATACAGACTGAGAACAAAATACATAAAAAGGACAAAAGAAAGATACCTCACCACCTCTCGGCACCCCATCCCCTCTCACAATACATCAAAAGCCTCACACATGCACCTATATGAATAACCCTAGCCTAGGCTATCACAGACTACTACCCCGGTTGTAATCCTGAGGTCTCGACGGGCCTGCCTCGTCTCCACTGCCACTAAAATATCTCCTATCTGTGGCGGGTCTCTGAAACATCCGTCGGTACTCCCTGGCATCTCGGGTTGATAGTCGTCGAGAGGATAATCGGGAGGACTCTGACCCAGAGACCCTAATCTCAGGTGGTGCTGGGGCCTCAGGAACGGGCAACAGGTCATAGATTGGATCTGCGGGGTCTCCACCCTCCAGAACTGGGGCAAGTCCAGGCTCTAGTGCAGGTGCAGGTGCAGGTGTTAAACTCAATGACTTAGAAATTTTGATATAAGACAAATACAACTTAATGTGTATGCAAGTGTTTTTAATGTCAAATTGTAAAGACAAGTATCAAGCAATATTCAACAAGTTCAGTGATCAATCAATGGAGAATATTCAAGGAAGAACATGGAGGGATCAAAGAGCAAGGACGAAGAACAAGGAATCATTAAGACAAGAGCGTAACGAAGAACTTAGTGTTAAGTCTTAGATGATTTGTAAGAGATGAAATCTCTTATTCACAAATAAGCTCAATTTGAAAAGATGCATGAAAAAAACCATTTTTCATAACCTGTATTAAAAGGAATAAGTTTTCGTAAATGAAAATGATTTTTGAAATAAGATTTCAAAGCGCTCGTCCAACACTGGAATAACATAAGTGCTCGTCCAACACTGGGAATAGTAAAAAATGGCGTCCAAGAAAGTGATACAAGCGCACGTCCACTAAGGTGATACAAGCGCATGTCCACTAAAGTGATACAAGCGCACGTTGACGCGCTGTCGCGCACGCGCCAAAAAGCGAGTGGTTTGTAAAAAGTGTAGTCAGGATGCGACGACTCGGGTATCGTATCACAAGGACTCTCGTAATGTTATTATCACAGAAAATCAGTTTGCCGGGGGGTGGGGGGGGGGGGGGGGTTGGTTTGAAAATCAATTGAGGAAAACAGATCAGAAACAGAGGAATAAAACGATTATCAAATAAGGCGAAGACGATCAATCTGTTGTTCGGTTTCCCACTATCATCGGTTCATGTAATTCCATGCCCTAAGCGGATTCTAATCCCTTTTCAATTGTAGCATCAATTAACAAGTGAAATCGACGCTACGGGACATATGTTCCTAATTCCCGAATTAAGCAAACGGGGTGAAGCGCTCGTGAATTAAGCAAACACGAATGAACACACGCGAATTAAGCAAACACGATTGAGTTTAGGAACATAACATCATCGAAAATAAATCAACACTAATTCGATACAAACTGAATTAAGCAAACAGAGAATAAAGGATAGTATTGAAGGAGAGAAGGAAATTCAATCGGGAATTACAAGACCTCAAGTGTTGACGGAAGCCAATTACAACAGATTAATCTAGGGAGATTCGTTCTCCATTACAAATATGACAAAAACAAAAAGTATATGATGTAAACTGTGAAAATTGGATCCTTTTTCTGTCAGCTGCGCTTCTGTTTTATAGGGTGGTCGCGCGTCACGGCCAAGCCGTGACCGCTTTTGTCAAGGGCGCCAGTTCAAATTCTTATCCTTCACGGCCGTGATGCCTATCACGGCCAAGCCTTGACCCTTTCTGACTTTGGGTGCTGATTTGTCACGGCCGTGACCTCCATCACAGCTAGGCCGTGATCACTTCTGTTCTTCATTGTCTTCCCATCACGCCCGTGATGGGCATCACGGCTACGTCGTGATCCTCTCTGATCTCTCTGGTATTCTCATCATGGCCGTGACCATTGTCACGGCTAGGCCGTGATGCTTTCTGACTTTCATGGATTACTCATCACGGCTGTGACAAGTGTCACGGCTAGGCCGTGATGGCTTCTGCTCCTAAGTGCTCTTCCTTTCTTTCTCTCCTTATTGGCATGAAACATGAAATAGCAATAAGTGCTTTATTTGACTCAAAACTGGCTAAATTATCCTAAAACTACTTAAGGGACTCAAAACCTTGCTTGAGGACAATCAAGTCTAATTTAGGCGAAAATGAGATACAATTAACACAAAACCACGGTCATACTAGTCATAAAACTAGATGAGCCAGAGACTGATCACACGTCCACTAAAGTGACACAAGCGCACGTCCACTGAAGTGATAAAAGTGCTCGTACACACAATTCTTTGGACTTGATAAGATCTTAATGAGAAGCTCCGTCCACTGACATGGCATATGGAGCTCGTCTACTAGTTGGAGCATGTCCAATTACTTTGGGTTAGTTCTCCCTTCTACTGACGTGGCAAATGGACGGACGTGGCAAATGGACGCGACTATTTTCTTCAAACGGACTCGACAATTTTTTAAAGATGGACGCGGTTATTTTTTTAAGATAGACGCGACTATTTTCTTCAAATTGACGCGGCTATTTTTCCAAATGGACTCGGTTATTTTATGGACGCGAATTCTACAAGAACATTCAGAATCTTATTTCAAGAACGAGAATCAAGAAAACAGATTCTGTTAATCATATCCAAATCTGTTATAAAGAGGGATCAAAGGAACACTTAAACAACATATACGAATATCATAACATATCACAGTTTTACGAAATCGTTTTGAGAAATCAATTGTGAAAATCATTCATCATCTTTATTGAGCTTACTGAGAAAAGAGTGTTTCAATACTCAAAGCGCTTCAATTTGTTTATCTGACTACTGAGAATTAGGAATCAACTTTTGTTTTTACTTTTGATTGTAAAGAGAAAGGGAGTCTCTCTGAGTGATTAGGGTGAGGTATCCCTAAGGTTGAACATTGAGGCTCTTCACAAGAGTGCGGTATCTCGAGGTGAAGGAGTGCTCTGTGGTGTGAAGGTTTTTGAAGCTACCTGGTAAAGCTTGTGCGTTAGTGTGTGAAATCTCACAGGTGGAGTGAGGACTGGATGTAGGTCACAGTGGAGGTGACTGAACTAGGATAAATCTGGTTGTGTGGTATCCCTAAACTCAAACTCCTTTACTTTCTGTTTATGTTAAAGAACCTGCAACTTTGATGTTTAAAGTTCAATATAATTTATGTTCTTGATCTGTATAAACTGTATTTTGTTATTACTGAGTTATTAAACCCGAACCTATTCTGAATCTTTCTGAATTAATCTTTCTTATCCTCATCACCTTCTATTCAAGATTTTTTAAAAACCCTTCATCGATTTTGTAAAAAATCCTGAGAACACTAATCCGCAACTCTGATTTATAAAGCTTTGTGAAAAAGTTTTAAGAGGGAAATATTTTTTGAAAACTCAATTCACCCCCCCCCCCCCCCTTCTTGAGTCGTTGAAGCCAAAACAACAATTGGCATAAGAGCTAAACTCTGAAGTTTGGCTTAACAACTATAAGAGTATGGCCTCCAATGACTGTCTGAATGAAGGGGCTTCCCTTGCACGCCCGCCTGCCTTCAATGGATCTGAGTATATCTATTGGAAGGAAAAAATGGTAGTCTTTCTTGAGGCAGCAGGTGTTGACATATGGGATGCAGTAGAGAATGGACCATTTGTCCCCTCTACTGTAGATGCTAAAGGTGCTCCAAGAAATAAGCCTAAAACTGAATGGAATGAGGATGATAAGAAAAGAATTCAAATTGCAAATCAGCCAAGGAGACATGGGATACATTGCAAGTAACACATGAAGGAACCTCATATGTCAAAAGAGCAAGAATGAACACCCTCACACATGAGTATCAGCTGTTCAAAATGAATTGAGGAGAACCTATGACTGAAATGCAAAAGAGATTCACACACATCGTAAATCAATTGGCTGGTATTGGAAAAGCAATATCAAATGAGGATCAAGTTAACAAAGTAATGAGATGCTTGAGCAGAGAATGGCAACCTAAAGTCACTGCATCTTAGAATCCAGATATCTCTCATCAATAACCATTGCCACACTGTTTGGAAAATTGCAAGAACATGAATTAGAGTTGAACAGACTAAATGAGAGTGAAGAAACTGATAAAAGAAAGAAGGGATTGGCTCTGAAATCACAAGTCAGAGAAGCAGAAGACAGTGATGATGATGATTCATCACAAGAAGCACAATCCGAAGAAGAGATGGGATTGTTAGTTAGAAAGTTCAAGAACTTCCTAAAGAAGAAAGGCAACTTCAAAAGAAAGTCATCCACTTTTCCAAAAAGAAACTTCAGCAAAGGTGACAACTCTTCCAACAACATCACATGCTTTGAATGTGGAAAGATTGGCCACATAAAGCTTGACTGTTCAAAGCTGCAAAAGAAGGACAAAACTGAAAAATTTGACTCAAAAGACAAGAAGTGGAGAAAGCCAGGAAAGGCCTACATTGCTTGGGATGATAATGATCTAGATTCCACTGAAGAATCTGAATCCGAGGAGGCAAACTTGTGCTTGATGGCCAGAAATGACAGTGATTCAGAAAGTGAAGTAAGTTCTGATTATCAACCTTCTTATGATGAATTGCAAAATGCTTTTGAAGAACTTCATAAAGAATCCATTAGACTTGCTAGATTGCTAAATAAGTCTAAGAAAACCATCACATGCTTAGAGGAGAAAACTTCTATTTTAAACAAAGAGGTAGATCAATTAAAAACAGAAAATTATGCTTTAAAAGAAAAACTAGCTACTGTTTTAGATGCACTTATATGTGATAAATGTCCTAAGTTGGAGAAACATATAAATCATTCGAATGGTGATCTAATTCTACTCGTGATAAAGAAATCTGGAATGCATCTAGCTGTACATTGACTAAAGAAGTTGAAAAACTGAAAAATGACTTAGCCAAGTTCACAAATGGTAGAGATAATTTGGATGCATTGTTAGGACAACAAAAATGTGTTTGTGATAAGGCTAGAATAAGCTATAAACCTAAGATACATGAGAAATCTTTCAAGAAATTTTTTGCTGCACCTATGACATCAAACACACCATTTGTTAAATGCTATTTCTGTGCTAGAAATGGTTACACAACTTCTACATGCCAATACAGAAAATCAGCATACAATAAATCTAAATATATATGGGTTCCTAAAGGAACTATTGCTGCAACTAACTCAAAAAGACCCAAACAGATTTGGGTACCTAAAGTAAAAACATGATTCTGTTTTGTAGGTGTGTTGGAAAGCCAAGAATGTGAAATGGTATCTTGACAGTGGCTGTTCCAAGCATATGACTGGAGACAAAAGCAAGTTCATTTCCTTTACCCCTAAGTCAAGTGGTAGTGTTACCTATAGAGACAATAATAAAGGGAGAATACTTGGCATTGGCAACATTGGAAGTGACTCAACAACAATCATTGAGGATGTACTATATGTTGAGGGATTGAAACATAACCTGTTAAGTATCAGTCAACTATGTGACAAAGGCTTCAAGGTAAAATTCAATTCCAATAGTTGCTTAATAGAAAATCAGCATGATGAAAATTTGAAATTAATTGGACGTAGGACAGATAACATCTATATGCTTGATTTAGATAATATTTCTTCAAATACTGCATGCTGTCTTATTTCAAAAGAAGAAGAGAATTGGCTTTGGCATAGAAGAATTGCACACATTCACATGAACCACTTGAATAAAATGATTCGTAAAGATCTTGTAGTTGACTTGCCTAAACTAAAATTTGTGAAAGATGGACTCTGTGATGCATGTCAAAAAGGAAAGCAAGTTAAGGTCTCTTTTAAACCAAAGAACATTGTTTCAACAACTAGACCCTTGCAACTTTTACACATGGATTTATTTGGTCCATCTAGAACCAAAAGCTTTGGTGGTAACTCGTATGCATTGGTAATAGTAGATGATTACTCTAGATATACATGGACATATTTTCTATCTCATAAGAGTGATTCATTTGCTACATTTAAGAAAATGGCAAAAATTGTGCAAAATGAAAAGGACGTAAAAATTGTTTCTATAAGAAGTGATCATGGGGGAGAATTTCAAAATGAAGTGTTTGAAAACTTTTGTGATAAGCATGGCATTCAACATAATTTTTCTGCTCCTAGAACTCCACAACAAAATGGAGTAGTGGAAAGAAAGAATAGATCATTAGAGGAGATAGCAAGAACTATGTTGAATGACTCTAGCTTGCCACAACATTTTTGGGCAGATGCTGTCAATACGGCCTGCTATGTGCTAAATAGGGTCTTGATAAGACCAATCTTAAAGAAAACCCCTTATGAGCTTTACAAAGGAAGAAAACCAAATATAGCACATTTACATGTTTTCGGTTGCAAATGCTTTGTTCTTAACAATGGAAAGAATAATCTTGGAAAATTTGATGCAAAGGCTGATGAAGGAATTTTCCTAGGATACTCTCTATCTAGTAAAGCATTTAGAATATATAATAAGAGAACACAAACTATTGAGGAATCTGTGCATGTGACATTTGATGAGTCTAACCCCAAAAGCTTGGGAAAGGATTGTGTTATTGATGATCTTGCAGATTCAATTGAGAAAACTCTCCTAGAAGAGAAACAGGACAATGAAGAATATGAAAGCTTAAAGAACGAATCACTGCAGCAGGAGAAAACAGAACAACAGCCTGACCTACCAAAGGAATAGAGGACTGTCAGAAATCATCCAATTGATAACATCATTGGTGAAATTACAAAGGGGGTAACTACTAGACAATCTCTTAGAAATGTTTGTAATCATATGGCATTTGTGTCTCAAGTAGAACCTAAGAATATAGATGATGCTATAATTGATGAACATTGGATGATGGCTATGCAAGATGAGTTAAACCAGTTTGAAAGAAACCAAGTCTGGAAACTAGTGCCTAAACCCAAGAACTGTCAAGTAATAGGTACAAAATGGGTTTTTAGGAATAAACTAGATGAAAATGGTATAATTGTAAGAAACAAGGCTAGATTGGTAGCCAAAGGGTATAACCAAGAAGAACGCATAGATTATGATGAAACATATGCACCAGTAGCAATATTAGAAGCTATAAGAATGCTACTTGCTTATGCTTGCATAATGGGATTTAAACTGTATCAAATGGATGTTAAGAGTGCTTTCTTAAATGGATTTATACAAGAGGAAGTGTATGTTGGTCAACAACCTAGTTTTGAGAATAATGAATTGTCTAACCATGTTTATAAACTATCTAAAGCACTATATGGCTTAAAGCAAGCTCCCAGCGTTTGGTATGAAAGGTTAAGTAATTTTCTCATTGAAAAAGGATTTAAAAGAGGTAAAGTTGACGCAGCTTTGTTCACTAAGAAAAAGGCACACAACATTTTACTTGTACAAATATATGTGGATGATATAAATTTTGGTGCTACTAATGAGCAGCTGTGCAATGAGTTTGCAAATCTTATGCAGAGTGAGTTTGAAATGTCAATGATGGGTGAGCTGAACTTTTTCCTTGGACTGCAAATAAAGTAAACTGAAAATGGAATCTTTGTTAGACAAACCAAGTACTCCAATGAGTTAATCAAGAAGTTTGGCATGGAAAAAGCTAAGGAGATGGCTACTCCAATGAGTACTTCCTGTTATCTGGACAAGGATGAGAAAGGTAAACCTGTTGATGTTTCTAAATTCAGAGGTATGATAGGCTCGCTACTTTATCTTACTGCTAGTAGGCCAGATATCATGTTTAGTGTATGCATGTGTGCTAGGTATCAAGAAAATCCAAAAGAATCACACTTAACAGAAGTTAAAAGGATAATTAAGTATCTGTTAGGAACAAAAGACATGGGATTATGGTATCCCAAAGGACCTACATGTACTTTAATTAGTTATTCAGACTCTGATTTTGCTGGTTGTAAACTAGACAGAAAGAGTACTAGTGGAACTTGCAATTTACTAGGAAACTCATTAGTATCATGGTTCAGTAAGAAACAATCTAGTGTGGCTTTATCCACTGCAGGGGCTGAATAGGTAGCAGCTGGTAGCTGTTGTGCACAAGTTTTATGGATGAAACAACAATTAGTTGATTATGGTGTGCAACTAAACCAAGTTCCTATTAGATGTGACAATACGAGTGCAATTAACCTAACTAAGAATCCCATAATGCATTCTAGAACTAAACACATAGAAATCAGACATCATTTCATTAGAGACCATATTCAAAGTAGAGAAATGAGATTGAATATGTTGATACAACTAAACAACTTGCCGATATCTTTACCAAGCCCTGGAACAAGGAAAGCTTCTTTTTCATTAGAAGAGAATTGGGCATAATCGATCAATCCTATATCTAATCTCTAAAGAAACTGATTATATGACTGTATCTTTGTGTAAATATGCTCTGATTCTTGTATGATTTGATTTGGAATATCTATGAATGATCAGCAGAGTGCTTTGGAACATCTATGCGAGTTGGAAGCATCTTTTTGATTTGCCCCTGCACCTATCCCTCTATCATGAACAATTTTATATGCTAAGTTTGAATGTTTAAATGCTTACCTTCTCTATCACTTTAAATGTTTCTTTTCTTTACCTTTTTGATGATGCCAAAAGGGGGAGAAAAAGTATGATATAGAGAAAGGGGATATAACAAATTATACATGAAGAAAAAGTATGATATAGAGAAAACGAATTATACATGCATATGTTGAGGGGGAGCTTAAAAGCTTACATGATTAATGGGGAGTAAATCAAATTCTGCTCTGATAATATTTTTTTGCTCTGATATACTTCTGGTCTGACTGCTTTGATACCATGATATAAATCTGTCAAAAACACTTAGCATCTGCTACACTTATACTCTGATCTTATAATTTGTCAAAAGGTTTGTCATAATCAAAAAGGGGGAGATTGTTGAACTCGATGACTTATAAATTTTGATATATGACAAATACAACTTAATGTGTATGCAAGGGTTTTTAGTGTCAAATTGTAAAGACGAGTATCAAGCAATATTCAACTTCAGTGAGCAATCAAAGGAGAATATTCAAGGAAGAACTTGGAGGAATCAAAGAGCAAGGACGAAGAACAAGGAATCATCAAGACAAGAGCTTAACGAAGAAATTAGTGTTAAGTCTTCGATGATTTGTAAGAGATGAAATCTCTTATTCACAAATAAGCTCAATTTGAAAAGATGCATGAAAGAAATCCATTTTTCATAACCTGTATTAAAAGGAATAAGTTTCCGTAAATGAAAATTATTTTTAAAATAAGATTTCAAAGCGCTCGTCCAACACTGGAATAATATAATTGCTCGTCCAACACTGGGAATAGTAAAAAATGGCGTCCAAGAAAGTGATACAAGTGGACGCCCACTAAGGTGATACAAGCACACGTCCACTAAAGTGATACAAGCGCACGTCCACTAAAGTGACACAAGCGCACGTCCACTGAAGTGATAAAAGTGCTCGTCCACATAAGTCTTTGTACTTGATAAGATCTTAATGAGAAGCTCCATCCACTGACATGGCATATGGAGCTCGTCTACTAGTTGGAGCACGTCCAATTACTTTGTGTCAGTACTCCCGTCTGTTGACGTGGCAAATGGACGCGACTTCAAATGGACTCGGCAATTTTTTAAAGATGGACGTGGTTATTTTTTTAAGATAGACGCGACTATTTTCTTCAAATGGACGCGACTATTTTTCCAAATGGACTCGGTTATTTTATGGATGTGAATTATACAAGAACAATCAGAATCTTATTTCAAGAACGAGAATCAAGAAAACAGATTCTGTTAATCAGATCCAAATCTGTTATAAAGAGGGATCAAAGGAACACTTAAACAACATATACGAATATCATAACATATAACAGTTTGAAGAAATTGTTTTGAGAAATCAATTGTGAAAATCATTCATCATCTTTATTGAGCTTACTGAGAAAAGAGTGTTTCAATACTCAAAGTGCTTCAATTTGTTTATCTGACTACTGAGAGTTAGGAATCAACTTTTGTTTTTACTTTTGATTGTAAAGAGAGAGGGAGTCTCTCTGAGTGATTAGGGTGAGGTATCCCTAAGGTTGAACATTGAGGCTCTTCACAAGAGTGTGGTATCTCGAGGTGAAGGAGTGATCTATGGTGTGAAGGTTTTTCAAGCTACCTGGTAAAGCTTGTGCGTTAGTGTGTGAAATTCCACAGGTGGAGTGGGGACTGGATGTAGGTCATAGTGGAGGTGACTGAACCAAGATAAATCTGGTAGTGTGGTATCCCTAAACTCAAACTCCTTTACTTTCTGTTTATGTTCAAGAACCTGCAACTTTGATGTTTAAAGTTCAATATAATTTATGTTCTTGATCTGTATAAACTATATTTTGTTATTACTGAGTTATTAAACCCGAACTTATTCTGAATCTTTTTGAATTAATCTTTCTTATCCTCATCACCTTCTATTCAAGATTTTGTAAAAACCCTTCATCGATTTTGTAAAAGATCCTGAGAACACTAATTTGCAACTCTGATTTAAAAAGCTTTGTGAAAAAGTTTTATGAGGGAAATATTTTTTGAAAACTCAATTCACCTCCCCCCCCCCCGAGTCGTTGAAGCCAAAACAACAGCAGGTGCCGGTATGGGTCCTGGTACCAGGGCATCAAAAGGTACCATGAAGGATACTGGGCCCATCCCGAACAAGGGCGGCATCGGTGGTACGTGTCCATCAAGCTGTCCTATCGAAAACGGGAAGGTCGTACCGAAACGAAACGTGCCAACAAATCCGATGGGTGCTCCCTGCCCAAGTCCCGTAGTGATAGACATAGGACCCGTATATACCGTAAAACGAGTGACCAGGTCCACAAGCCACCCGTGCGGGTCTAAGCACTCCACCTCACAGGTCCCCGAGAGGGGGAACCCTGGATCCTGAGTCGTCCATGGGTGGTCCCAGTATGCCATCTGCTCTGTCTGGGTCTTAGGTACAATATATATATATATATAGACAAAATACTCCACAAAAGAAAAGGGATAATAAACAATATAACGTCAAACGTTGAAAGGTTTAGCAACATTTAATTCTATAACAGCACACAAACATCTGTCTCTAAAAGTATAAGTATATATATATATATATATGACACAATCATCCTCAATCCACATCTAGGATCTTTCCTCTACCCTCCATCATGATGCAATGCAAATGCTGTATGAATCATGTCATCAGGTATCGGCCATATCCGGATATCACATCAATAGAATCGACATGTCCCAGAGTCCCCGGTGCACACCCTCATCCGCGGATGGAGGATGCCCATGCAAAGCAATGGCACTATAGTTGCACAATTCGGTGCACACCTCTGAACCACGACCAGGGTGCTCATGCAATGCATGAACTATAGCTGCAACTAAAATGAAATCATGTCTGGGATGGTCCGTCGTTAGCCTAACCTCGGGAATTCTCCCTCCGAGGAATAGGCCCCAACGACCATGTTTCAGGTCAACCATATCACAGTCCATGTTTCAGGTCACCCCCTAGTGCCCTAACCGCTCATCATGATCTCCTAAATAACCTCAATAATAATCTCATCATCATCATATCACAGTAATCATCTCGGTTAGGCACTTCTAGAACACATAGTATGAAATCCCCAATACATCATTATGTCTCAAGATAACCAAAAAAAACAAAAAACAAATAAAAAAAAAAAAAAAAAAAAAAAAAAAAAAAATAAAAAAAAATATAAAAAAAAAAAAAAAAAACAAAAACAAAAAAAAAAAAAATAAAAAACAAAAAAAAAAAAAAACAAAAAAACAAAAAAAACTTTGCTCATCACTCAACCTCTAAGCATAATCATAACACTCATCACATCATATCATCATGTTCACATGTCATCATGCCATCATTACAATAGGTTATCATTTTCCAAAATAAAAAATTCATTACTAATAACATAATAATAAATAACATGTTCATAACAGAATAATAATTACTCATAATATCATCATCCATCAATCACCAGTATTCATGCAACCTGTCAAGCAGTCCAAGCAAACAACACATGCAACATCAAATACGATAGGAAAATAGAATAATATATATTTTTACGTAACGACGATAACCACACAATTTCAATATCGTCCTCGGTACCACGAAGTAGTCCCCGGTACGACATTGACATTGTCCGTTATTCGCTTCCGTGAAAGGTTTAGGTTGCCCATAGCCGTTATCGAAATAAACGTCACTTCACCGTTTCCGACGTTAGATGGCTTCTTTCCCCCACCTGAAAAACATACGACCTCGAAAACGCTACCAGTTCACTCCAACTCGACTCCTCTCGATTCTGCCTCACACCGAAAGAGGTCCCCGAACCTCTGATATTCCTCCTAAACATCACATTTAAATGGCACAAAGTAAGGAACTCAAAAACTGCAGTAACATTGATAAATCCGCCACTATTCTGGCTCAATATCTCAAAATCTAGACCTCTATGTAAAAATTGATCCAACGGTGAACGAGCCTGGAACGAACCTTCCAATGTGATTGGTCGAGAGCTACTCGGGTTGGGTTTTCCTTCTTCTTATGAGTTGAATAACTCTCACTCTGGGGAAAACGCAGAAATTACAACCGCTGGATATGAAGAATTACCAACTTAGGATCTCTCTATGAAATTTGAACAAGATCCAACGGTGGGAGAAGTTGTGGTGATGATTTTTTTGAAGTTGTTCCAGCTCAAAAATGGTGGTTTAGGCTCTTGATAGCCTTCCTCACTCTTAAACTCTATCTCTCTCTCTCTAGTTTTCTCCCTCTCTCTCTAGAACTCTCTGGTTTCTGCTCTGGCTTCTCTCTAAGGACTGCTCTTTGTTTCTGTTTCAAATGGTTCAAATGAGGGGTTGGACCTATTTTATTATTTTTCCACGGTTGAGCTTGGGTGCTCAGTGCTAATAACCAGTGTCCAGTGCTGGGCATGCAACCAGGGGCCCTGCATGCACGATACGTGGCAGGGCGGAGCAGTGGCTGGGTGCTCAGCGCCACCTCCCAGCGCTCAGCACTGGCCTTCTGGCAGGTACACTGATTTTGCGCGTTTCTTCGGGTTCTGAGCTCGTTCGAAGTCCTATTGACCTCAAATTTGAAACGTAGGCTAATTAAGACCCAATGAACAACCTCCAACCATTAAAAAAATGCCTAATCTCAAACCTAACTCCAAAATTCTTATTTCACACTCAGATGTCTCAAAGACGCTAACCGGGAAACCCTAATTCTGTTCCTACATCCAAGCTCACTCGATAAGGCTACGTACTTGCCATGCAATGGTCTCTATGCCTCAAACAATCTCTCAACTATATAATCCAAGTCCTAACTCTAATCCTCGTACATAAACCATACATAAAATAATGGATGTTACACACCCCAGCACGGTCGTGATGCCACTTAAGTCGAGCACAATCCTGTTTACTATCCTGCACGACCTTGCTCAATGCGCGGCCATCTTCCAGATTTAAACTGGGAGCATGGGCGTGCTCCCTGTTCTGCACGATCGTGCTCCTATGCATGGCCATACTGTTCTGGGCAGATTCGTTATGTTTTCTTGGTGCCAAAACTCCCTAACACTCTCAAATCAGTTCCTAGGGTCATTGACTAATCCAGTTGGCATCAAATCTCACCTCTCACTAACAGATTCATGTTTTATGAAACTTTATGGGGATTAGTCCCTTAACCGTTATGTTAATTAAGAGTCTTGTTAATTCTATTAGGGTCTTATTAACAAACCAACATAACAACAACATAATTCAGCCAATCAACATCATCAACATCATTAGTATCATAACAGCAACATTCATAATATAGGAACTCATACCAATTCAACCAAAACTTATGGTATAAAAAAGATTATTAAGGCATACCGCAACATGAACAGTTTTACAAGTATAACAATTAGACATACCAACTAATCAATTAAATCATGGGCATTGATAACAGTTTAGGCATATTCAAAGATAGCATTTAACGTTTATAACAGGTAATAATATTGGGGCTATGGGAACCCCCAATCTTACGCTAACCCCATGCCTAATGTATACACTATCCTTCTCCCCATACCTGGTATGAAGAATCCAGTAGTGACAACTCAACAATACACCAACGCGTCTATCGAACGGCTTAGTTAGCTTCCAAGCCTTGGTCAAACAGAAAAGGTCAAACAATTAGTTCCCAATTCTTAATAAAAGAGAAGAAACTAAAAGAGGGAGAAACCATTACACCGATTGGCACAGATGAACAAGGACTTCCCAAGGATTTCCAAAACTCCAAGAACGTACTGAGTTTAGGGAAAAAAGGGAAAGAACACTCTTAGCTGCAACAGGGTTTCTATTTGTGCCAAAATAGGGTTTTATAAGAAACCCTCGGTCACTGTTCTACTTTTAAAGGCATAGGCTCGAGCACGGTCTTGCTCACGGGGGTGCTCAACTTAGCGCCTACGAGGTGCGGTCTGCCCTTGAGCATGGGTGTGCCCACTATTGAGCACGGGCGTGCCCAACTTAGCGTCAGTGAGACGCACTTTCCCAACGAGCACGATCATGGTCCCTATTGAGCACGACCGTGCTTGTGACTCAGACAGTCACAAGACACAACCCTAAGAAAGGGATTTTAATTTTTAAGCCTAGAAACCCCACTTAGTCCCCCCCAACAACGACTCTAAGCTAAGACCTAAGGCTTAAACAACCAAACTAACATACATAAAAGCACTTAACAGAAAACGGGGTGTTACAAGTTTCCAGAAATTACTTGAAATACTTAAAAGACGGTTTTGCCCATTTTGACTGTATTTAGAACCGAGACTCCGTATTTTCAAAAGTCTAACTCTTTTTCTCAAATCTTTCACTTTCCTAAGTTACAATACCTATGTTAAGGTATTAAAAATACTGATTTCAACTTCACGTTACGGTTTGCTCAAAAACCCTAAAACTCGACCGAACATCGCTTGTAACACCCTGCTTCTCGTTTAAGTGCTTTTGCTTAAGTTGTATTTGTTGGTTGAGGGCTTAGTGGGATTTTGGTTCAAAAGTCCCTTCTGGTGGTATAGCACGCCCGTTTTCAATAGCCAGCACGTCCGAGCTTAAAGGCTGAAGCGTGTTTTAACTTTTAAGTTGAGCACGATCATGCTCAACAGCGAGCATGTCCGTGCTCAATGGCTGGACGCGCCTCGTAGGCGCTAAGTCAAGAACTCCCGTGCTCAAGGATGAGCACGACCGTGCTTGAGTTTGTGCCTTTATAAACAGAACAATGATAGAGGGTTTACGTCATAAACCCTATTGTGACGACAGCAACCTCCCTAGTGCGGCATCAACCCCTTTCTTCCCTATTTTTCTCTAAGCCCATTGCTTTGTTGGAGTTTTGGAGACTTGTGGGAACGCCTAGTTCGTCAGTGTTGATCACTATAGGTAACGGTTCCTACCCCTTTGAGTTTCCTTTTCTATTGTTTGAAATTGGGAACTAATTGGTTGATGTTCTTGTTTGACCAAGGCTTGGAGAGTTAACTGAGCCGCTTAAGGGAACATGACCAGTTCGTCGTTTAGCATCTTGTTGTGGAATCTTCAATCCAGGTATGGGAGAAGAATATTGTATACACTAGGATAGGGAGTAGCGTAAGATGAGGGGTTCCCATAGCCCCGTTTATTGTTGTTATAATGCCATGCTATGTTAATTATGATTATGTCTAAACTGTTGTTGATGCCATGATCTGCCTGGTTGTATGAGTTATTGCTATATTGTTGGTTGGCTAATTGGTATGACTCTTTGTTATTGTGGTTATGATGTTGAATGCTAAATAGTGTATATTGATGAATATCGCTCTATTGACTGCCATTGGTTATTAATGATGACGTGATGAGAATGCTATTGGTTGTTGTCATGTTGAATGTTGGTTGGCTAATGTTGTTAACATGTTGAATATGTTAATGAGACTCTAATTGGCTTAATTAAGACTCTAAGATAACATAGGAATTAAGGGATTAATTCCCCAATGTTTCATAAGACATGGACCGCGTTAGTGAGAGGTGAGGTTACATGCCGAATGTTTTAGTTAAGACCCTATGATATGATTTGAGAGAATTAGGGAGTATAAACTCCAAGAACACGTTGATTTCTGCCCAGAACAGTATGGTCCTGCCCAGGAGCACGGCCGTGTAGGACAGTGAGCACGACCGTGCTCTACTTGATTGGAAGCACGACCGTGCTGGGGGTTAAGCATGCCCATGCTCCCCCTACTGATCAGAATCTGAAATTAATGAATTAAAGGGGTATTTACCCCCAATTATTCCCAAATGATGTAATAATACACCAATCAAATGATAACAAGCTGGATAACTTAAGTTCAAACTAATTAAGATAAAAAAGAATGATAAGCTGGTTAAGCCGGTACCTGATGGGTTACAACACGTTGTTACGCTTTGGTGCTTTTTGGCCAAAGTGCTCTCGATACTTTTTGGTTGAGATGTTGTTATGTTGGACCTTGGTGCTTTTTGGCCAAGGGGACCTTGACCCCACGGTTTGGGTCTAAGGTGTTGATGTCGATGTTGGTGATAAGTCTTGGGTGCTTTTCGGCCCAAGCAAAGGAGGTGGTTGCCTTGTTTGTTGTTGTTTCATTTGCATAGAGCATTGGAGTTGATGTTGAGGGGAATGTTCAACATAGGGGAGGTCGTCCAAGTTATGATGATCTGGCCCAAGTATCGGGTGGTTCACCCAAGGTTTGAGAACCGTGCGCCCTCGAGGTGGCGTATCTAGTTATGATACGTTGGTTATCCAAGGGGTTCCTCCATGGTTTGGGGAACTGTCGGTGTTGGTGCTTTTTGGCCAATACGGATATGTAACTCTGAAGTTGACTTCCTGAGTTAGTTGGATCCACAGGCATTGATGGAGTAGTGGAGTAGGGTTGTATTGCACCGCATAGCGTATGTGGATGATTAACATGTTGTTATAATATGAAATGATGATGTATGATGTTTGTTGCTATGCCTGATATGACGTATATTCATATTATTCCCTATTCCCATGCCGTTCCGTTTACATGATTTCTTACTCCCTGTTTTCCTGTTTCTGTTGTTGCATGTATCTCTTGTGCAGAGGACGGTGAGCAGTCAGTGGAGGAGTGACTCTGAGGAACCGTGACTCTAGTTAGAATGCCTAGTTATAGTTTTGTAGTTTTGTTTTGTTGTTTCAGTTTGTTTATGTGATGTATCCGGATTTGGTTATACCAGCTCTGCATGTGACATCAGGGTTGGGTTTTTCCTTATCTGTCGAGTTTATGTTTTATTGTTTAGAAACTATGTTATTTCCGAGTTGTTTATGTTGATATATGTGAAACATTTTTATCCAAGTTTTATTTTATTCAAATAAATGCATGTTTTTATATTTCCTCTTTTAAGTAAATGTTTTATATTAACGTGCGCCGTAGAAGGGTGTCACATCACTAAGTTCGAAAATCGCGTAATTCTTTTTTCAACGATTTTAAATCTAAGGGCCCGAAACTCATTTTGGAGTCTTAGGACACTATAATGGACTTCAAAAACAGTTTCAAACTGTCTAAAACAGTTTGTGACGAAATTGGAACCTTGGTTCATTTTATACGTCCGTTGGTTTAGAAATTCCACTTTTAGGTCCGTTAAGATATGATTTTTGTTCTCTTAAGACCTGTACTTAGATTAAAATCATTTCGGGTCATTGGAACCACTAAAGGCAGATTTCAAACACAAAAAATAGTTTTGCAAACTTTCCTTTTCTTCATGGTTTTATTACTCTTTAAACCTTTAAACAAACTTAGAATTTCATAGTTTGCCAACATCAAGTTGTTCATCACATTTTTTTCTCATTCTTAGCCGAAACCAAGACATAACCAAGTGAAGATTTTCACTTCAGTAATCAACTCACAATCACATATACATATTCATTTATCAACATAACCAAGTGCAGTTATATAATTTACTGGATGATCCCGAGTTGCCGACTCCTGTTTGCGGAGTTATAGTGTCATGTCGCGACCTTGGCGAAGCATTTATTTATTTAATTGTTTGATTAAATGTGTTTTCATGTAAGATTTTGGATTTGAGGTTGTAGTGTTTTAGCAAAGGAATCCACATGCAAAAGTATTATTGAGAATCCTATGATAAATTCCATTATTTTCTTCGAATTATGAAAAGACGTATCTGATAAGCTTCCTAAACTCTAAATTTTCACTTTTTTTCTTAACTGAAGAATATTTTAGCGGTAAACCCTTGTTCCTCATTTCTTTTGCGAACGACAACTTTTGGTTCATAAATTTAAGTTTGTATGTTGAGTTAGGAACAAGTTAGTGTAACATTGGCAAGGCTTCAGATTCGAGGTTGCTACCTCTTTCTGGCCGGTCACGAACACTAGGTTTGGGTCGTGACAGCATATCTGCCCGCGACAGCCACCGTGTGGTCACCACCCATCTATAGCAATGAAATATTGACATTATTTTGCATTTTGCTCTTTCGAAGATTTCCTTCATTTTTGGCACATTTATTTTGAATCTTACCAACGCCTTTATTTTCAAAATTTGATGGATGATGAGCCTGGGTCCTATAATTTTTCTTTCCACGACCCTTTTTACCACCACGACCTTGAGAAAATGTAATATCCACAACAAATCCATCATGTTTGACACTTTGCTTAAATTTATAAAAAAGATTTTTTTTCCCAGGAAAAAAGCTGTTTTATGTCATCTAAGAGTGTGTTGGGAAAGTTGGAAAAAATAATTTATGTTGACTGGATTATAAATAAATATTATTAAATTATGCAAATAGCTTCATATCCTTTTTCGTAATTTACTATATAAAAGTGTTTTTTTGCACCACCTAAACAAAAATAGATTATCTTAAAATTGTTTTTCAGCAAACATAGCCAAACAAAAACATATTTTGATTATAATCGATTATATCAATTATAACAATAATCGATTATATCAATTATTAGCCTAATATAAATTTTTTAAAATTTCCTAAACATACTCATCTGTGTTCATTTTCCTCCCCAAAACTAGAAGCTTCTGGATTTTTTTTTTTTTAATTCAGACATTAGCTAAACTTGATGTGGATCAAAAAGAGGTTCATGTTACTGTATAGCTTCACATTCATTCGGTTAATAAGCTTTTCAACTATTTGTTTTCTTAATGTCGAATGCTTTTTTACTTCTTAGTTTAATATTCAGGTTATGTTGTATATTCCAAATATAGTTTTCTTTCGTTATTCATACATGTTATTCATACTTTGACCTCTTTTCTTTTGCCTCTCATATTATCATATCAGAAAACTTACAATTTAGTATATTGCACTAATTAGGCAATCAAGCAGAGTTATTTGAAAAGTCGTTTGGGGAATTGAGCATTATAGGGAGGAACTTTCTACTCTAATTACTATTTTTCGTCAGAGGAAGCATTTTCAAGGTAGCAAGAAAAGGTTGATGAAGATCTACAAGAAGTTGATGTGAGCAATTTCAGTTGTAGATTGTTTATGTTAAAATGGGCTTTTAGTTGTACTATGCAACTTTTTTTTTAATTTTTCTAACACCTGTTGCAAGGAGCAAAAAGAATTGAATAGTTTAAATATACTTTTTTTTTTTTTACTTTTTATGTTGGAAATGAGCTTGATAGGGAGGTATTGTTTTGTGCTTGGTTTTAAATTTTCTTGATTTTAACATTGAAATATTACAATACCAATGACAATAGAGAAAAAAATGCAAAGATGTGCGAGCCTATCCAATAATTTTTTGTTGTTTATGTGTTTATTTTTATTTTATTTTTTCATTTTGTTATTGAATTATTATTTTTGTGTTGATAGGAAATGATGTGATTTTTTTTTTGTTTTATTTGGGAATTAGTGTTGTTGCCTTCGTGCTTCCTATTACAATCCTTACATTTTCTTCTAAGTTGAATGCAAATTTGTTTCGGTAGTAATTATGTTTGTGAAATTATCTTCTTATTACTATATTCTTATTTCATGTGATTTTATGCACGCATACCCGGCCCTTTTTACATCCTCGTCAATCATTGTTGCACCCCGTGCATCACAATGGTAACTTGCTAGTTATAACATAACACATTCCCTTATTATTACTACTAGCGGCAACGTGTCTATCTGACTGTATTTCTAATGTTTTTATTCGTCCTTCTTGTGTAAATTTATGCAATTTTATAATGTAACTTCTTAATGTAAACACACATTTTATACCTAATCACTACTTTAATAGTATTATATTGTGAATAAATGTAAAAATAAATAAGATACATATTTTAAAAAAATACAAGGTAGAAAATATAATTTAGTTTCAATTATCATTTGACCTTGACATCTTCGAATCTGGATTAATTGGAAGATTAAATATGGATTGAATTTCATGAGTTTTTTACATTTCCCTGCATCACAATCAAAATAAGTCTACATTGTCAATTTTTGTTAATTAAAAAGCAATAAAGCATACAAAATATCAACCGAGGTTGGCATGAGTGGTTAAAAACCTCTCGCCCCTTAACTAAGGTCTCGAGTTTGAGCCTTGGGTATGGAAAAAACCTCAGCTGGGAGGGATGTCATCCTTAGAGGTGCCGAACAAACTTCCGCGGAAGGTTAGTCCTCGTCTCAGGTTGGCGGTGTGATACTCCTCGAAGTAGATCGAAAAAAAGCATACAAAAGTTAAAAAATAAATAAATCACTTCTAATAGTTGGTTACCTTGTCACAATTCTCCAAAAATCTTCGTACATTTCATCATCGTTAATGTTTTGACGTTTAAAAAACTACAAATTAAATAAAAATATAAGATTAAAATTTGGAATATTCATTATCGTAATCAACCGTAACAAATATAAAGTATTATTAAAAGAACAAATTACAACCTCAATTAAGACAATTTTTTTGTTTTAAATGTAATGAGCTATCATGACATCCGCGGCTTGATACTGTAATAAGTTCAATTTATATTGTGCACGTCAATTTGAACCCAATAGCAATTCTTAATTTTTTTGACTGTTGCATGATTAGGGGTGGGAATAGGCTAGGCCGAGCTAGGCCTCGGTAAGCCTGGACCTGGCCTGCATTCCAGTCTCGAGGTCTGAGCCTGGCCTATTAGCCTGATATAGGCCAATTTCTAAGGCTTGAGCTTGGCCTGCGATAAAGCCTAGCCTGGCCTGAAAGCCTACTTAAAAGCCTACTTGTCCAGTGTCAACAAGACCTTTAAGTATGCTTATATCTATAAATAAGCCATAGGTCTTCACTTGTAAATAGGCTCGTAGGTCTCTAATGATAAAAAAAAGTTGGTAGACCTATACTAATAAATAGGTCACCAGACATTCACAAATAAATAGGCAAGTAGACGACTATATGGCCAATAAGCCTTTACTTTCAAATATTATGAATAATGGAAATAATATATTATAATTTTATAATATATTATATTATACACATATATTTATGTGTGTATATGTGTTAAATAGACCGGTCTGATAGACATAGTAGGGCCTCCAGCTCTCAGCCTTGCCAATCTCAATACAATATAATAGGAATGCAAGTGGATGATAGTCAGCGGGGGCGTGTGACCCATAAGGTTATTAAGGCACTTGCCTTAGGCCCCATATTTACTTAGCTATTGATCATTTATAATTTTATATATTATATAAAGGCCTAAAAATCTAACATGTAATAATACATCAAAATATGATAAAGGGGCGATATTAATACTTATGAGTGCGGAACTGTTCCTTCCCTCACTCTTCTCTTCTTTCCTTTCTCTATCTCTCCCCCTGTTTTTTTTTTGTTTCCTTCTTTCCGGAACGGCCCACCAGGGAGTTTCTCAAGGGTTTCTAATTGTAGCAACATAAAAAAAAAAAGCTGCTCAAAGGTCCAAGAATGTTTCATATTACCCCTAATTAAACAAATTACCCTAATACATTAACCAAATAACCAAATAATATATCCTAACATGAAATTACAACAATACCCCTTCCCTAACACCTTGTTGCAACAATACACCTTCACCATTTACATACTATGATACTACTTTAAAAATTATATATTATAAAAAAACAGGTATAAAAGGAGGGTAAAAAAAAAGAATATAAGAATATCATTATAATTTACTTTTTAATATGAGAATGCGCGCCAAGAATGAGTCAGAGCTTGTTAACTCTTAAAGGTAAGGTACCTCTCAAAAATCTTTATTCTTTACTACGTTAAGAACTTGAGATATTGTGTGTGCACTTTATACAGCAAAATCATGGAAAAAGAATATCCGTGTTATTTCGCTGTAGCTGTTGAAGACACGGTATGGTCTCTTTCTTGATCCTTTAATCCATTTCACACTCACTCTCAAACAAACATACACACGCCTTCTTTCTGTCTATTACTGAAATTCATGATTATCATTACAATTATCTGTACTTGATGAGGCGCAGGAGCAGAAACGGAATCTTTAAATGAAGATGCAACTGAAGAAGATGAGCGAGCTGAATGAAATTAAAATCATTTTAGAGGACATAGACGTAATAAGTCATTTGTGTAGGAAGTAGGGGAGAGTAATATATCCAATTAATGCACTTATGGAAGTTATGGTGAAATTTTGGGTTTAAAACTCAGACGGAAATCGGTCTGCGTTTTCATTGACAGTATAATTTTGTACCGGTTAGAAAAACCCTAATTTGACCCAAAACTGAAAAATTTTATATGTTATCATTATTTTAGTGATAAAGTCTATTTCTAGAATTTTCGCTCAAAAATAAAATATTATGTTTTACTCGGGTGAATCTTGATGAAAAACGATCAAAAACCCTTATCGGGTAAAACGACGTAGCTGAAAATGGATCTGCAGAGGTGTGCCATAAGATAGGTGAGACACCCCGTTGTGCCCTAGTGTTTTATTATATTAAAGTCTTCTTAATTAAATCCTTAATCACGCGCGTAACGTGAAAATACGTAAAAATTTAAAACTAAGTTAATAAACATATAACTTCAACATCACACCATAGTTATATTGCAAATACACACATAAGTCTTTTACATATATTTCAAAACACTGTTGAGGGTATCCTCTAAGTAGGATCCCTCACAAGCATATACTTAAACAAAAGTCATACTTAGCTGAAACATATAAAAATACTTCTTAGACACACTGGCCATACTATCTATACTCTAATCACAATGGATCACAGCTCGACCTCCTGCCTCTAGTTCATAAGGAGTTCCATCCAACTCCTCCTCATTCAGCTCAGTGATAGGCTCCGGCAAGTGTACTGGATAGAAGCAAGTAATAATTAAAACGGCAAGTAAATTATCGAGCATCGAACTCAGGGATTGGGAAACCAAGTACCACTTCACAAATTAAACAACTATTTTAGACTAAGAAATAAGTGTGAATAGATTTCAAGAAAATAAAAGAAAAAATAAAAGAAATCAAAATCAAATATATATTTTTTGTTTTTAAATATGAGAAGAGATTTCTAGGAATTGGGTTACCAACAAGACTACTCATGCTACTAAATTGACTACCCCTCTTGTTTATTATAAAAATTGCTTTGAAGGTGAATTTATCCTAAATAAGTTGATGTTCCCTCTCGAGATACAAGAACCGTGCCCAGTTAAACCAACCCCTACTCTCGTGGTAATTGTATTTAAATTGAACCCATTAAGATTCGTGACAATTCAATGGTACCCTCGAAGGACCGCTTTTAACTCTCGTGATTTAAGTTGTAAGTTTAATCCCTATAGATCCAATACCTAAGTTCACCACTAGGTTCATCCTTATAGTATCTATGACATGCAAATAAGTGCGCACCAAATTCACAAGTAATTCAAGCAATAGGAATCAAATCGAAAGCAAAATTGAAATTAACAAGAAACAAAACGTCAATTCATCACATAAAATGAGTCTTGGGCATAGCCCCAATTCCTAGAAATAAAAAGACTACTCAAGCATTGCCATGGTAATAGCAACCTTGAATAACAAAAGCATAAAAAAACCTAAGAGAAAAAAAGAAATTGAGAAGAAGAGAAATCCTAATTTTTGCCTAAGGTAGCAGCCAAGAGATCTCTATTTTCGAGCCTAATTGCCCTATTTATAGAGTAGGTTAACTTGGATTTGAAACCATTACAAAATCAAATCAAATCAGCAAATGAAAATTCCAGATTTTGCACGTCACGTTCGTGATGCCTGTCACGGCCAGGCCATAACAGATTATGTCCTGGAGAACTTGACACTGGTTGACCTGTCACGGCCGTGATGGCCATCACGGCCTGGCTGTGACAGGTTCTGACTTTGTGTTCTTCTTTCTTTTTCAGCCCGCTCGATCGTGACAGTGATGCATATCACGGCCAGGCCGTGATGGGCTCTGTTTGGCTCATTTTTCTTGTATTTCAAGCTCCACCTTCATGCAAACTCCAACATAACTGGTCCTGAGCATTTTAATCTTCGTATTTAATTGCCAAATCAATATCTCCAAATTAATTGACAAATCTTATCATATCATTTATTGTTGTGATAGGCAATTATTATCCAAATCCAAATTGATTTGGATCCAATCTTTTATCTCAATGCCAATTGAATTATCTTTTAATCATAATAATTCAAATCCAAATTGATTTGGATTCAAATCCATCACGTGGGCCCGTGAAATTTACTTGGCAATCTTCAATTTAATTACAATCATTCTTCTTTGTCCTTTCCTAAAAATAAAAATAAGAAAATCTTGAGAAAATCAATTAAATTCTAATTAAAATCAATTAAATGCACACATTGACTCTAAAATAATAAAAATAGAAAAACAAAGTCTAATTTGGGTTAAATCAAGTATTCAACTCAACTTAACTGATTAAATACACTCTAAAATAATAGATAAAACATGATAAGCTAGCGGATTATCACTCAGCCACAAAGTCTTCTTGTACGGTCCCATAATAAAATAAAATACCACACACAAAAAATACAGGCGATAAGAAACATTTCTATCATCATAAAACGAAAAAGAGTCATAGTATATCATACAATAAATGTCACAGACAATTAACACCCATAATTAGCAATCATCCTCAAATTATGATGTTATCCTCTACCCTCAACTCATGCCATCTAAATCCTTATGCTAACATAACTGTCTCTATTCCTTTGACATTCGTCAGTAGTCCATGGTGTTAAGTCTCTAAAATGTCTGGTGTGCATATCCCTAAGTTTTGATGAAAACTAAACATTGGATAATGATTTAATTAACCTACATATTGGTTGCTAACCTGTCTACTTAGTGTGCAGATCAAAATAGTAAGACTCATCTGTCTACCCACATAAATGACAACCTGTCTGGATAAGCAAAAAGTCAACTTGTCTGTTGACTAGGATTGTTGACTTTCTTCAAGAGAAGTCTCAACCTATCTTCTGATGAGATTCCTACACTTGTCTGAGGTTCCTCGTAGAAGAACCAAAGACCAAACAAGCTTTTGGAAGCTGCCCCCTCATACAGAAGACTCTGAAGCTCTCACTCTCACTTAGTCTCACGCTTATCAAGAAAAGTCAGAAGTCATTCTCACAAGCAACCTACAAAATCAGAAGTGAAGTCGAGTTACAGAATGTTTCCAACATCCTTTATTCCCTAGTACTCCTGGTTATTACACGAAAAGGGAAATGTACTCAACAAAGTACAAAAAGCACTCTCCACAACTCTGATATGGCTACTGCACGATGCATAAAGCCATGAGCCTTCATGTTAAAGTATAACCAACGTTTCTATTGCATTAATGGCTGCCCAGAACGACTCTATTGCATTTAATGAAGTTCTTCTTGAAGCCCACAACTGAAGGAATGTCTCTAACAGATCTTAAATACTTGAAGGCTTTAAATACAGAAGTCATTGAAGATGAAGATAGATATAACTCACAGCATTTAAAAGAGTCATTACTCTGTGCATTTATTTCTTCATTCTTTCAATTTTTATTCTTCAATCATTTGAAGTTATTACGCAATCTTTCCTAAGCTTACATTTAAACCACTATCCGAGTGTTAGTGAAAGATCTGTCCGTCTGATTGTATTTATTAAAAACAAACTTCTTTGCCAAACTTGAGTGAGCCTAAAGAGGCTAGGTGTGCAAAGAATACTTGTCTTGGAGCCTGAAGAGGCTAGGTGTGCAAACAATACTTGGAGTCTGTAACCTGATCCGTTATAGTGGATAAAACTTGGTGCTGCCAAGGACTGGACGTAGCTCTTTTTGTTGAAGAGTGAACCAGGATAAATATCTGTATTAATCTCTCTTTCCTTAAACTCTTTAGTTGCTTTGATTATTATATATGCTTTCTAACTAAGGGGTTAAAGTGTGATCTTTAAATCAGTTTTCAAGTTGTGTGCTTGCTTGCTTTTCTGTTGAAATCTCATTAGACAGTTCACTTGTCTGTACTGATTTTTTCTCACTCGTCTGAACTTAGATTTTGTGTGCGAAAAGTTTTCAACTTTGTTTTAATTTCTGATAAACACAATTCAACCCCCCTCCTCGTGTTTATAGTTGCCTATTTCAGTTGGTATCAGAGCTCAGCCTCTGGGATGAGCATTAACAGCGTAGAGGTAAAGGTTCTGAAGATTAGACATGACTGCTGGAGCTAGTCCAAGTGGAAGTCACCAGACTGAAGGAGATTCCCTAACCAGACCTCCATTCTTCAATGGAGAAAACTATAACTATTGGAAAGATAGATTTCAATGGTTCAATCTATCTACAAACTTTGATCTCTGGGATGTCATTACTGATGGTCCATTTATTCCTAAAAATGAGGACAACACTGACATGCCAAAAGCTCAATGGACCACTGCAGAAAAGACAAAATGGGAGCTGAACCACAAAGCCAGATACAACATCATCTGTGCTCTCAGTCCTGAAGAATTTGAGAAAGTTTGTGCATGTGATTCTGCTAAAGAAATATGGGATACTTTAGTTGTCACACATGAAGGAACAACCAAAGTTAAAGAATCGAAAATTGCCATACTTTTCAGAAAGTATGAACTGTTTGTCATGGAGGAAGGAGAATCTGTTGCTTAGATGATAGGTAGATTCCAAACATTCATCATTGGTCTAAAATCTCTTGGAAAAATTTAAGCTAATGCTGAGAAGGTTGGAAAAATTCTGAGAAGTCTTCCTAAGCAGTGGAGACCTTTGGTCACTGCTATCTCTCAAGCCAAGGATCTCACTACCTTGATTATGGATGAACTTCTTGGAACACTCACTGTTCATGAGCAAGAACTTGGAGATGAAGTTACAACAAAGAAGGGCAAGTCAATTGCTCTAAAGGCTGATCAAAAGTCAGCAAAAGCCTCCAAGGCTCTGAAGGCAGACGAGTCATCCAATGATGCTGACCTGTCTGAACCCCAAGATTCTGAAAGTGACGAAGAATTGTCTCTCCTAACGAGGAATATAAAGCTTCTCTTACAGAAAAAGAAGTTCATAAAGGATAAACCATTCAGAAGGTTTAACAAGGACAATAACTTCAAAGAATCGACTTCAACAGATAAGAGTTCAATTGTCTGCTATGAGTGCAAGAAGCCTGGTCACATCAAAGCTGAATGTCCTCAACTCAAGAAAGCCCCTTTTAAGAAGTTCTTAAAAAAGAAGAAGAAAGGAATGATGTCTACTTGGGAAGACTTGGAGTCAACATCATCTGATGAAGAAACAGAGGAAGAAGCTAATCTCTGTTTGATGGCCAGAACTGGCTCAGATTCAGATGATGAGGTACATCCTGACTATGAAGAATTACTTGATGCCTATGAGGAGTTGCTGGATGAATCCAACTGCTTATCTAAGGCCTTCAAATCCCTCAAGAGAGAGCATGTAAAGCTCATCAGTGAGCATAAGCAGAAATCTCAAGAGTGTGAGAAGCTGGCCCAAGTGAACAGTAAGCTGAAGACTGAAAAGTCTGATGAAGCTAACATCTCAAGTGAAACATCACAATCAGAAGAGGTTGAAAAACTTCAACAGAAAGTGGAAGAGCTCACTTCTGATCTTGCCAAATTTGTTAATGATAGAGATAATCTGACTAATCTGCTAGGTTGTCAGAGGCACTCCCTTATCAAAGAAGGTATTGGATATGTCCATCGGACACATCATAAAGTATCAACTAAAACTTCAAATGTATCTGTCAAGTCAACAATAATTAAATCCATACCTGTCTGTAACTTCTGTTGAAAAACTGGACATATTATGTCTAAGTGTATCCATAAGAAGATAAGTAAGTCTTCACAAACTCCTAGAACTAACAGAAAAGGACCCAGAAAACGATGGGTACCTAAAGATCAAATAATTTCTATTGCAGATGTCCTTAATAGGACAAAGAAAACACCACTGCTAGTACCTGGACAGTGGTTGCTCGCGACACATGACAGGAGAAAGGTCTATGTTCCTAGACCTCCAGAAAGGGAAGGTTATAAGAATAGGTTACTATTGGTGGTAAACCTCCTCTTCCCTCTATATCCAATGTTCTTATAGTTAAAGGATTAAGACACAATTTGCTTAGCATAAGTCAATTATGTGACAGTGGATTTGGTGTCTCCTTTACCAAGGATTTATGCATAGTTAAATACGTTAATGGCAAAACCCTTTTTTCGGCTGGCAACAAAATCTGTATAAGATCGAACTGACTGATCTCTCAGATTAAAGTGTAACATGTCTGATATCTAAGGAGGATGAAATATGATTATGGCATAAGAAACTAGGACATGCTAGTATGAAACTAATTTCTAAATTGAAAAAGAATAACCTTGTGAGAGGATTTCCTGATATTAGTTTTAAGAAAGATGTCTTGTGTGATTCATGTCAAAGAGGTAAACAAATAAAATCAAGTTTCAAATCTAAAAACCAAATATCTACCTCTAGACCTCTTTAGTTGTTACACATGGATCTGTTTGGACCAGTTAGTGTTGCTAGCCTAGCTGGAAGAAAATATGGATTTGTCACAGTTGATGACTATTTTAGATTTACATGGGTACTCTTCTTGATCCACAAGGATGAGTCTTTTAAGGCTTTCTCAGTATTCTGTAAAAGAGTACAAAATGAACAGGGTTTCTTTATTTCTACCCTTAGAAATGATCATGAGGGAGAATTTGAAAACGAGCAGTTTAGACAGTTCTGTGAGCAGAATGGGATCTCTCACAATTTCTCTGCACCTAGAACTCTTCAGCAAAATGGAGTGGTTGAGAGAAAGAACGGATCTCTGTAAGAGATGGCTAGATCTATGCTCAATGAGAATAATCTCCCTAAGTACTTCTGGGCAGAAGCAGTAAACACTGCATGTTATGTACAAAACAGAATACTTATTAGGCCTTTTCTAAAGAAGACTCCTTATGATTATGGAAAGGTAAAAGCCCTAACATATCTTATTTTCATGCATTTGGATGTGAATGCTTCATTCTGAATACTAAAGATCAACTTGGAAAGTTTGATTCAAAAGTAGATAAAGGTATCTATGTAGGATATTCTGAAATGTCTAAAGGCTTTAGAGTTTATAATTCCATAACTTTGGTTATTGAAGAATCTGTTCATGTTAAATTGAATGATGGATTAAAGACTGATAGGGAACTATCAGATCTAGAATATGATCTTGCATATCTTGATATAAATATGTCAGAAAGTCATCAACCAGATCTGACCAAGACAGAACCTGTGTTTGAGCCTGACAGACAAGTGGAGCAGACAAGTCAGCAGACAAGTCAATAGACCAGTCAGCAGACAAGTCAAGATCTTCATGATGATCTTAAAAGGGATTGGAAGTTCAACACTCATCATCCTAAGGATCTTATTATTGGAAATCCCTCTGAAGGAGTAAGAACCAGATCCGCTCTAAGAGAATCAAGCAATGTGGCCTTTATGTCAGAAATAGAGCCAAAATGCATTGAAGAAGCTCTTGAGGATGAAAGCTGGATTCTTGCTATGCAAAAAGAACTCAACCAGTTTACAAGAAATGATGTCTGGACACTTGTTTCTAAGCCCAAAAACAAATCTGCAATTGGAATACGATGGGTCTTCAGAAACAAATTGGATGACGATGGCAAAGTTGTTAGAAATAAGGCAAGGTTATAGCTCAAGGCTATAACCAACAAGAAGGTATTGATTATATTGAAACCTTTGCACCTGTAGCTAGAATAGAAGCTATACGTATATTAATGTCATATGCTGCACAACACCAAATCACTCTTTCAAATGGATGTGAAAAGTGCTTTCCTAAATGGTATGATTGAAGAAGAAGTGTTTGTTAAACAACCCCCTGGTTTTGTGGATATTGATAAACCAGATCATGTTTTCAAACTTAAAAAGGTACTATATGGTTTGAAACAAGCACCTAGAGTATGGTATGATAGACTTAGTTCTTTTCTCATGCATAATGGTTTTACAAGAGGACAAGTAGATACTACCCTATTTAAGAAAAGCTCTAAAGATAACTTTATTATAGTTCAAATATATGTTGATGATATTATTTTTTGGAGCAACTAATGAAAACATGTGCAAGGAACTTTTCAAGCAATGCAAGCTGAATTTGAGATGAGTATGATGGGAGAATTGAAGTTCTTCCTTGGATTACAAATTAAGCAGACAAGTGATGGAATTTACATTCATCAACAAAAGTATACCAAGGAGATACTAAAGAAGTACAAAATGGAATATGCCAAGCTCATGAAAACTCCGATGCAACCCAATGCAAAACTAAGTAAAGATGATGAAAGTAAAAAGGTAGACCAAATTGTCTCCAGAGGTATGATTAGCTCTCTATTGTACTTAACTTCAAGCAGACTTGACATTCAGTTTAGTATCTGTGTGTGTGCTAGATTCCAATATGACCCAAGAGAATCTCATCTTAAAGCTATTAAAAGAATATTTAGATATTTGTTTGGGACTACTAATCTTGGTTTGATGTATCTAAGATCAAAAGAATATAGATTATTGGATTTTGTGATGCAGATTTTACTGAAGACAGAATAGAAAGAAAAAGCACTAGTGGAGGATGTGACTTCATTGGAGCAAGCTCAGTCTCCTGGTCAAGCAAGAGGCAGACAACAACTGTTCTATCTACTGCCGAAGTCGAATACATTTCAGCTGCTAGCTGTTGCTCTCAACTCTTATGGGTAAAACATCAACTTGAGGATTACTCTATGTTGTTTTGGCTTCAACGACTCAAGGGAGGAGTGAATTCAGTTTTCAAAAAATATTTTCCTCTTAAAACTTTTTCACAAAGCTTTATCAATTAGAGTTGTGGATTAGTGTTCTCAGGATCTTTTACAAAATCGATGAAGGGTTTTTACAAAATCTTGAATAGAAGGTGATGAGGATAAGAACGATTAGTTCAGAAAGCTTCGGAATAGGTTCGGGTTTAATAACTCAGTAATAACAAAATACAGTTTATAAAGATCAAGAACAAAAATTATATTGAACGTTAAACATCAAAGTTGCAGGTTCTTGAACATAAACAAAAAGTAAAGGAGTTTGAGTTTAGTGATACCACACAACCAGATTTATCCTAGTTCAGTCACCTCTACTGTGACCTACATCCAGTCCCCACTCCACCTGTGGGATTTCACACACTAACACACAAGCTTTACCAGGTAGCTTGAAAAACCTTCACACCACAGAGCACTCCTTCACCTTGAGATACCACACTCTTGTGAAGAGCCTCAATGTTCAACCTTAGGGATACCACACCCTAATCACTCAGAGAGACTCCCTCGCTCTTTACAATCAAAAGTAAAAACAAAAGTTGATTCCTAACTCTCATTAGTCAGATAAACAAATTGAAGCACTTATGAGTATTGAAACACTCTTTTCACAATAAGCTCAAGAAAGATGATGAATGATTTTCACAATTGATTTTTCAAAACGATTTCGTAAAACTGTGATATTTTATGATATTCGTATGTTATTTAAGTGTTCCTTTGATCCCTCTTTATATAGAAACCAAGTTATAGTCGTTGGGATAAATCAAAACAGATTTGGATCTGATTAACAGAATCTGTTTTCTTGATTCTCGTTCTTGAAATAAGATTCTGATTGTTCTTGTAGAATTCGTGTCCATAAAATAACCGAGTCCATTTGGAAAAATAGCCGCATCCATTTGAAGAAAATAGCCACGTCCATTTGGAAAAAATAGCTGAGTCCATCTTGAAAAAAATAGTCGCATCCATTTGCCACGTCAGCAGACGAGAGTACTAACACAAAGTAATTGGACGTGCTCCAACTAGTAGACGAGCTCCATATGCCATGTCAATGGACGAAGCTTCTCATTAAGATCTTAGCAAGTCCAAAGACTTGTGTGTACGAGCACTTTTATCACTTCAGTGGACGTGCTCTTGTGTCACTTTAGTGGACGTGCGCTTGTATCACTTTAGTGGATGTGCGCTTGTATCACTTTAGTGGACGCTAGTTTTTACTATTCCCAGTGTTGGACTAGCACTTTATTCCAGTGTTGGACGAGCGCTTCGAAATCTTATTTCAAAAATTATTTTCATTTATGAAAACTTATTCATTTTAATGCAGGTTATGAAAAATGATTTTCTTTCATGCATCTTTTCAAATTGAGCTTATTTGTGAATAAGAAATTTCCTCTCTTACAAATCATCCAAGACTTAACACTAATTTCTTCGTTAAACTCTTGTCTTGATGATTCCTTGATCTTCGTCCTTGCTCTTTGATTCCTCCAAGTTCTTCCTTGAATATTCTCCTTTGATTGCTCATTGAACTTGTTGAATATTGCTTGATACTTGTCTTTACAATTTGACACTAAAAACATTTGCATACACATTAAGTTGTATTTGTCATATATCAAAATCTCTAAGTCATTGAGTTTAACACTCTATTTATGAGAATAACATATCTGTATGGTGTGATAATTACAGTGTATACGCTTAACTAAAAATCCAATTCAGCATTCTAAGGCAAAACATATTGAAATCAAACATCATTTTATAAGGGATTATGTTCAGAAAGGTATCTTTGATATAAAGTTTGTTAAAACTGAAAATCAATGGGCTGATATATTCACTAAATCATTAGTAGAAGAAAGGTTCTTATTTATTAGAGATAATCTAAACATGCATTACATTATTGAATGACATGTCTGAATGTTAACCTGTGTATGCTATCTACACCTGTCTATGTTACCTGTCCGACTCAGCTGAGTCACTATGCTAGAACTCACCCGTTTTTGTTGAAATGGTTATTAATTATTTAATGCCATTTATTAATCTGAAGCTAATCATGTGCATGGTAGTTTTTAATCTCGAAACCATGTTTTCATTATGTCTTAAGTGGGTGTTGCAGTTCCCCACAAAAATCGTGCCGTTTTTGAAATTAATAATGTCTCTTTTCTCTCTCCTGCCTTTATGACTATAAAAGGCATAGAATAAGAAAGGTTTATTCTTTACGACTTCAAACTCTTAAACTCTCTCCATCTTAGTCTTCTCCTCTTTCAAAGCATTTTCTCTTCCAAAACCCTTTCTCTGAGAAATGGCACCATTAAAGCGTCTCTCTTCGAAAAAAAAATTGTTGAGAAATACAAATTGAAGGTTGCAAATGTGGATAAGATCCTACCTGGCAAGACTGTTGATCTTCAACAGATGAAGAAATGGGGTATGGATGTCACTGAGGAGTTGGAATACTCCAAGTGGACTCCTTTCTTTGACATCAAGGAGCTTGTTCATCCCAAGCTTGTCAAAGAATTCTGGTCAAATGTTGTGGTCATCACCAGCAAGTTCGATGGAACCAAGAGTTTTAGGCTTGTAGTGATGGATAAAGTCATTCTCTTACCCACCAGCTCTTTGGAGCTGGTTACAAAATGCCCTAGGATTGGAGCAGCTTTCAAGCCTGAATGGGAAGATGAGGTGGGAACTGAGAATGTCAACATCGCTATCTATGGTGTTACCAATTCTGAGAACCCTAAGCCTGTAAACATGGTGACTAAGTGCAGATTCTTGCACAAGCTGTTGCTGGAGTGTGTGATGACTAGGAAAGGCTCACGAGATAGTGTGACCAAGATGGACATATTTTATTTGTACAACTTGATTCACAAAATCAAGGTGGACATCAACGATCTAATCTACGTGTACCTTGAAACTCTGATCAAGAGGGCCAACATGCAGACCTATCCCTATGGGATGCTGTTAACAAGGGTCTTCAGGAACAAGCTGTTTATTCCTAGTGATGTCCATTTCGTAGACATGTCACTTCCCATTGATAGGAAGATCTTGTCTATGATGAACATTGAAGGTATCCCTCTAAAGGATGAGGATGAAGATAAGAAGAAAAAGAAGAAGAAGCATGCTGCTGGACCAGAGCAGAAGGAGGAATTAGTGGTTTCCACTGATGAATCAGATGTTCCTATCTCTGAAAGAATCCGAAAGCCCTCTGGAATGGTGACCAGACAAGACTAGATACCTGAGTTGGAGAAACCATCGGTCTCTACAGCAACTGCTGAAACAGTTGAGCCTCTAAGGTTCAAGTTGAAGAACTCATCTCCTAAGAGGAAGACAAGTGAAGCTGAGAAATCAGTTACTGTATCTCACAACCCAGCAAGAAAATAAGATTGGTGAAAAACTTTGCCTAGGTCAGACAACTGGAGTCTGAACCTAGCAAAGATGAAGTATCTGCTGAGGGGGAGCAGACAACTCTACCTTTCGAGGAACCCAAGGAGAAAAAGCCTCTTGATTTGGGAATTATTCCCAGAAAAAGAAGGTCAGGCTACCCAGTGCCAATGGTGGCTTATGCTGAAAGGGAAGAAATTCCTGCAGAAGGACCCTCCGTAGAAGTTGAAGTTGCTGCTGCAACTGCTGCTGACTTGTCTGGTGGGACTTAGACAATTGTTCTCCCGAAAGTTGACACTATGTCTCCTTCCAAGAAGAAGCTGAAGCTATATGAGGATCAGATAATTCTTTCCTCTATCCCCTCTGCACCATCTTCTCCCTCTCACCAAGGTATCCACAACTCTTTTGTTTCTTCTCCATCCGCTCTGTTTGTCCAACCTTTGTCAGTTGCCTCTCCCTTTCCCTCATCTGTCTCCTCTCACCAAATTCAAACATCATCATATGATGTTGTGTCAGATATATGTCAGTACACAGTTGTTCGCAAGGACTCAACTCCCAAAGAACAAACTGGCATACCATCAAGTCTGTTTGTGTGTGATCTGCAATCTCTGATGATTGCAAGTGTTTCTCTTCTAACTGTCACCCCTTCTCCTCCACCTCATATTCTTAACCCTTGTAGGGAGATTTTATTTTATCCCCCTATCGTTCTGTTCATTAGAACATTGGCAAGGACTAACTATCCTGCTTCTGTTGTAATGTTACCACGTACGTCTAGGTATTTCTTTCTGTTAGTAACATGATCAAGCTCTTTCTTTTGTCATATTGATTCCTTGTTACCAATACCTCTATTTGTCTTAGCCGAACAACATATTCCCCCACCTTTACAAATAACCATCACCCATCTGTCTCTGTCTGAGAGACTCTCTTGTGTCTTTTCTTCTCCTGATACTGATCTTGTCAGAATCAGTCCCCTGTTTAAGTTAACTTTTCTTCCATTCTTTTACTATCGAACCCTTCATCAACTCATCCTTCCTTGCATTACCTCACCCTTCTCCGCACCCAAGGCACCCCCAGTATTAGCTCTGCCCTGGTGCTCCGACCAGTCTGTTTCCTCAACCAATCTGCTTTAGGCTCAGCTGGCAGAACTCAGAAGACAACTGGATGAAGAAAGGCATGCGAGACTGCTGCTGCAACAAAGAGTTGAAGCTATGTTTTTATTTCTTAGTCAGCCTAGGTAGTTTATGTTGTCAAAATCTGCCTTGAACTTGAAAAAGCTTATGATGAATAAAATCAGTGTTCCTTTATCATGTATCTTTTATGTTTATTCCTTTTTGTTATTGACAAAAGGGGGAGAAAGTAATGAAGATGATTATGTATGTTTTGATTTGATGAAACTGGGAGTTAGTAAGATAATACAAGTAAGATATGATTAAGTTAGAATAAAACTTATCTTTAAAATTAAATCTCTGATCATATATCTTACTCTATCTCTATTAAGTGAACTTAAGTGCACCGGTCTATACATCCCGACTGGTTAAGAAAACTTCAACTTGTTTGATTTGTGTTACTTCTTCTGCTGATATTTTCTAAGGTTCATTAAATCATCTTAATGTTTGTCATCATAAAAAAAGGGGAGATTCTTAAGTCTCTAAAATTTTTGATGTGCATTTCCATAAATTTTGATGAAAACTAAACATTGGATAATGATTTAATTAACCTACATATTGGTTGCTAACCTGTCTACTTAGTGTGCATATGAAAATAGTAAGACTCACCTGTCTGCCCAAATAAATGACAACCTGTTTGGATAAGCAAAAAGTCAACATGTCCGTTGACTAGGATTATTGACTTTCTTCAAGAGAAGTCTCAACCTATCTTCTGATAAGATTCCTACACTTTTCTGAGGTTCCTCAATGAAGAACCAAAGATCAAACAAGCTTTTGGAAGCTGTCCCCTCATATAGAAGACTCTGAAGCTCTCTCTCTCTCACTTAGTCTCACGCTTATCAAGAAAAGTCAGAAGTCATTTTCACAAGCTACCTACGAAATCAGAAGTGAAGTTCAGTTAAAGAATGTTTCCAACATGGTTTATTCCCTAGTACTCTTGGTTATTACACGAAAAGGGAAATGTATTCAACAAAGTACAAAAAGCACTCTACATAATTCTGATATGGCTACTGCACGATGCATAAAGCTATGACTCTTCATGTTAGCGTACAACCAACGTTTCGTTTGCATTAATGGCTGCCCAGAATGACTCTATTGCATTTAATGAAGTTCTGCTTGAAGCCCACAACTGAAGGAATGTCTCTACCGGATCTTAAATGCTTGAAGGCTATAAATACATAAGTCATTGAAGATGAAGATAGACATAACTCACAACATTAAAAGAGCCATTACTCTGTGCATTTATTTCTTCATTCTTTAAATCTGTATTCTTCAATCATTTGAATTTATTACGCAGTCTTTCCTAAGCTTACATTTAAACCACTCTGAGTGTTAGTGAAAGAACTGTCTGTTTGATTGTATTTATTACAAACAAACTTCTTAACCAAACTTGAGTGAGCCTAAAGAGGGTAGGTGTGCAAAGAATACTTGTCTTGGAGCCTGAAGAGGCTAGGTGTACAAACAATACTTGGAGTCTGTAACCTTATCAGTCATAGTGGATAAAACTTGGTGTTGCCAAGGACTGAATGTAGCTCTTTGTGTTGAAGAGTGAACTAGGATAAATAGTTGTGTTAATCTCTTTTTCCTTAAACTCTTTAGTTACTTTGATTATTATATCTGCTTTCTAACTAAGGTGTTAAAGTGTGATCTTTAAATCAATTTTCAAGTTGTGTGCTTGCTTGCTTTTATGTTGAAATCTCATCAGACAGGTCACCTGTCTGTACTGAGTTTTTCTCACTCGTCTGAATTTAGCTTCTGTGTGGGAAAACTTTTCAACTTTGTTTTAATTTCTAATAAACACAATTCAATACCGCATCTCGTGTTTATAGTCGTCTATTTGACATGGTATTCCGATGCAAAGAACTCAGTGTAGTACACTTCTATCTTTTGATAGGATAAGACTCGGCATAGTGCACTTCTATCTTTCGATAAGATTGGATCCAGTATAGTGCTCTTCTATCTTTTGATAAGATATGATTCAGTATAGTGCTCTTCTATCTTTTGATAAGATAGTGTTCGGTTTAGTGCTTTTCTATCTTTTGATAGGTTAGAACTCAAAATAGTGCACTTCAATCTTTTGATAGGGTAAATCAGATCAACGCGTCATGGATTGAAAAAGTATATACATCAAAGCCTCTATATGATTCTCACTATCTCGCATTAATAACAACCTAGTGCCTCAGGCTCCCATCATAGCCTCAACTCGCATTCTAGGTCACACCTAATCCATTAAATAATTTAATTAAGCTAGGCACCTCTAAGACACATTCAATTCATTCTCTCACCCAAACAAATATCTCCCGAAAAACATATATCTTTGCTTAAAGTCCACTGAGCACAATATTAAACCAGGCAGATCATGTATAACACATTAATCAACAGAATATTCAAACATAAAAAATAATACGTCACATGCAGTGCAATACATCAACCAGCGTATCACAATCAATTAAATAAACATAAAGTCAGACTTCATCAAAATACTTAAAATTAACCTACTGTCGATAAACCTACAATCCTCGAATCACCATTGGTTTCACAGAAAATGTTTCCAATGCGATTTTGGTCTTGTCGATTACTCGACTTCTTGTAGGGTTTAGGTCGCCCTACACAATAATTATATAATATACTACTTATCGATTTCGAAGGTAGATTGGTTATTTCCCCCACCTGAGTTATCACCGGATTTTTGACTTCGACGATCCTCGTTATCACACAACAATTTAACAGTTTCTCCTTCAACCACACAACACAATAACAATTAATTCAACAAATCCTCCCTTAACCATTTTTTATGGATTCGGCCAATAGATTCAAATGAGGGTTATGGTTCTTTTCTTAACCTAAGCTTTTGAATACTAGTTACATAGGTCCTAGGTAGCCTAGATAAATTACCATAACTTGGAAACATAAACATAATATTCCAACCTCACATTTTACTAAGTTTCGGCCATGTATAGGAATCTAAGCTAGGGATTTTTGTTGAACCTAAACTCTTGGATTTAAGCTATACAAGTATTATAGAACTTAAATCAAGTACTAACTTTCAAAACAAACAACAAAACACCAAACCCATTTTACTACATAGGTTCGGCCAAATAGGGTTCAATAGGAAAGAAAATGATTTTGATCACATGCTCTTGGATAATGAAAGTAGGGATCATAACTAGATAATAGAAATTGGTTTCACATTTTTATTATTTTTCTACAATTTTATAGAATTATTTAAGGTTCTAGACATAGAAATGGAAAACTATGAAATATGAAGAACAAAAACTTAAACAAGAGAGGAGATGATCATGTTACCTGAAGTTAGGAAAGTAGAAGAAGGAGATTGATGATCTTGGCAAGTTTCTTCAATGGAAACAAAAAGCTTTTGAAGATGATAGTGGAGTTTGTGAAGAAAATGAAGAAGAATGAAAAAGATGAAGAGTGAAATGGGGAGGGGAGGCTACGGTTTTGAGGGGCTTTTTATAGGGAAAATCTTATGCCTTGTTTGGTTTTTAACCTTTAGATTAAGGGGTTTTGTGATTATTTAATTAATATATGATTAACTATGGTTAATAATTAACTTAACTAGGGTTACTTTGCTAACTATGGTTAATAAACATGTGGCTCACATTAAATGAAGGTGTGACTGATTTTGGTCCAGAAAAATTAACCATGGTTTCTTAACCATGGTTAGAATTTAACTAAACGTCGGTTAGTTTAAGCTAAAAGGGCATTTTGGTCATTTCAATTAAAAACTCATAATTTATAACATTAATTGCATCATAAATTCTTGATGAGCCATCCCATAGCTCAGCTCCTCTGGTGTCCCCTTCTATCTCTGCAGTTCCCTTACCGATTCTGTCGGTTTCCCGATTAGGGTTTTACGCTCGAATAAAAGCATAATATTTCATTTTTGGTTGAAAATTTTCAAACTAACCAAACTCGTTGCAAATATGATTTAAATACAAACCATTTCGTTCACCAGTCAAAATTAGGTTTTCTGATCATTAAAATCTTATTGTTAGTGAAAACACCAACCGTTTTCCGTTCGAACTTTAACCAACATTCGTTCGAATAAACATAAGATTTTATTTCTGATCAGAAATTTGGAAAGTAGAATTCCTCACGGAAAAAAAATATACAAATTTCAGTTTCGGGTCAATTTAGGGTTTTCTGCCGGTATAAAATTATATTGTTAGCAAAAACGCAGATCGGTTTCCGTCTGAGTTTTAAACCCAAATTTTAACCGGAGTTTCCTACCATAGAGTAGGTTCTAGATATGATTTTGTTTTCTCCAAAATCATTTCCTAAGTCTCAGATAAAAATATAAATAAATATATATTTACCGTTAATACAACGTATCCGAAAATCGGGCAGTTACAATAGGAGTGATGACTCAACTTGGACAACTCACCCTAGTGAGTCATCTAGCGAGTCACCATAGTCATCATGACCATCCAACAAAATATCTAGATATTTTGAGCAAAATATCTAGAAATCCATGTGAATTGTCCAAATTACCCTTAATTTATCCAACAAATTCCCAATGTGTCTCAAGACATTTTGGACCCCAAAATATCTCTCCAATTTCGTGCAGCCCCCTTTTTTTAGTCACCTAATTACACATTCTTATTAATTTTGTTCACAAAAAGCTCCTAAGTTCTCTTAGAACTCAAAGTGATTCTTGAAAGTTCTTGATCATTTCATCATTTCTTCCTCCATTCTTCATCATCTTTGACCATCTCTAATTCCTCTTAAGTTATTTCCTTTCATTTGTATCTTTCCTACTTAGCATTATTTCATGAAAAACCAAAAATCATTTCCTTGTACTTATTCTCAAATTCGGCCATCACCCTAATCTCCTCACCCTTTTGCTTGTTAGAAATTCTAAGACCATATTCGTGATCACCTACCTCATCTAGACACTTTCTATTTCACACAAAAATCCATTTGAAGGTTGTTTGTGAAATGGGTTTTTCTAGCCTACACTTTGTTCATCACTTTCTCATCAACAAAGGGGTAATTTCTTTTGACCCTAGTTAGTAACTTTATTCTATGCTTCATTAGCTTCATGAATATGTAATTTATTTCAAATTACATGCTTACGAAAAAATCATGCATTAATTCATAGGAATTTACATGATGTAGTTTTTGGACTTTGAAAAAAATTTCTACCATGGAAACACCTTTGTCTTTTTGTCTACCAAAATGTTTTCAAAACAAATCATCCTAGTCTTATAAACCTAAAGAGGCCGTGAGCTATAGCTAAATTTTTAGCTTTGGTTTTTGTTTGTTTTAACTAGTTAAGTTGTTGTTGATGAAGGTTGGTGTTGGAGTTGGCTTTGTGGAGCAAAGAAGAGCAACTTGCTTAAGGGAGCTACAAGAGGTAAGGATGAGTGAACTACCTCACACCATATTGGTGGGTGTGAAGATGACTTAATTTATTTATGGTTGGAAACCCTAAACTTTGGGTTATCCATTTTGTTTGGTTTGGTCCTCTATGAGTTCATTATTGTAATATCGGTTGTGGTGTGATTAGTACTTTGGAATTGATATGATTATATGCACATAAACATGCTATGTTTGATTGATTTATTTCTATGCCTTGACTTGAGTAATTTGTTTGAATTGTCAATATGGATATAGCATGAGAATATGGTTATAGCTTGACTTTTGAGTAATTATATGCTATGATGATGTATGGTTATGACTATGAGTATTTTTGGAGAAGTGGAATATTCTCTTGAATTGTGGTCGAGTTTCAGCCACATATGGAACAAATAGGAGTTTAACTCCAATCCCCAAGTTTTAAGTGAATTTCACAACACTTAAGTGTGGATATGATCAATGACAATGAAGAAAGGAAAAGAACAAGTTCTTGATCTATGAAATTATGCAATTACTACAAGTAAACATTTAATTAAAAACCTACTCTAAGTGAGGCATAGGTAAGATTTCCTGAGAATCCTCACTAAGAATGTTTTGATTTTCAATCAAGGTAACTGTGTCGTTGAAATCTAATTTGGAAATCAATGGACATAAGTTTTCATGAAGCAAAACCATCCAAAAAGGATGTTTATTTTAATTCGGGTTTGAGTTCTAACTTGAATGAGAAACATTTTCTATACTTAGCCTACTAATTAAATGACTTCGTTTAAGTCATGAATCAGTTAAATCAAAATGATTTTGATAAGAGCATTCCTTATAATGAACTTTACGTATTAACTTTATGTGATGGCTCTAAAGGTTTTCAAAATGGATTTCAAAACCCAAATGAATGAAAGACGGAACCATGGTTTAGGCATTGAATGATTTCACTTAAATGAGGGACTTTTGTAAAGTTTCCACGTGACATTCAATTGGTTGAAAGTTGTTGGGCTATAAGAGTTTTATCATTTGGAGTTTTAAGAGTGATGAAAAAGAAAGTTAAGCCTTTATAACTCATCTTTTATTTTGATTTCAAACCCTTAATGCTGAGGAACTTAAGGCCATAAGACCTAGGTATTTAAGGAGATGTGTTTACAAAAGAAAGGATTTAAACATTTGGATTTACCATCAAAAGGATTTTAAAACCAAAGTATACATGTATTCAAAAACCTAAGTCGAGGAGTAGGACTTAGTGATTAAAAGAAATAGAATGTTTAAAGTATGAGATATAGTGGAGCAAGACTATGTCTTCATACCCTATATGATTTTATCATCCAAGGATCCATAATACTTAATAACCAAGAGTATTCTAAGATTACTTGCCAATTAAGTAATCTCGTTTGGGAAGAACCAGAAGAAATATAATGAATTAGGGAATAACCAATCTCCATAATGCACTTAAGCATTGAAACATGGATAGACCAATGAGGGGATCCTAAACTTGTGCAAGGATTCACGGGTTGGTACTATCTTGCTCTAGAATGGCTATTGATTCCGTCAAAAGAATCCCGAAATTTATCCGGCGGATAAATATGAACGCACATGCTATGATCGACTTGATCCAAAGAATATTGTCAGTAAGGCCTTTATGCCTAGGAAGTGGGCCTACATGGTCTGTGCGCATGTGGATTGTAGGGTGACGATTCTTGAATGATCTTGGGAATGTCAGGGTTAGGATGACCACGGATGGCCATTCAGGGTGATGGGTCGTGGAGTCTTGTTCAAAACACCGACAGCTTCTACTTGCAGCTGTACAATCCTGGTTATCGATGGCGTTTCACAATCAATATGGTTATTATTATTGATGCACAAGTATGCCTAATGTTGGAAGTTATGAAACATGTGTTCTAACCACTCCTTCTGAACATTCTCTTAACTCCGGAGTAGAGTCAGATCTTCCTTGAGGCTGTGTATGTATGGGACTATGCAGTTTCAATCAGTCATCTCTCAGTTCTTGTGAGGCTGTGTAGGTATGGGACTATGCAGTTTCACTGGGTCATGTTTGTGTATAAGCCATGCCCTGTAATGCTTTGATGTTGTATGCTTTTGATGATATGTATATACTGTATGTTGTTGGTATGTTGATTGAATTGTTGATCTGCAATTGGATGATAACATGAGATATGTTAGTAAGAGTATGATACGCATATGTGCCATGTTGTGTTGTGTTGTTTTCATATCTGCCATATGTTGTGTGATGTTGGGAATCTCACCTCCTTTGTTTTATATTGCTCTGTTTGGTTTGGCTATGCACCGTTTGTGTTCTTCTTAGAAGGATGGGATGTCGAGATGTCACTCGGCTGACCCACCAGAGATGTTGAGGTTCGAGCATGAGGACGACATGGGGAAGTCTCTAGAGGACATCACTTCCAGCTTTCGGATGGTTTAAGACGAGGGTGTTTGTGTTTCCTGACGTGCATGATCTTCCTTTTCTTCTAATAGGCATGACTATCGATGGTTAGTAGGCTATGACTTTTCCTTTGGAAGGGGAAAGGGCCTAGTACGAGAGTTACATTGTAGTGGCTCTAGTAGTGACTTTTATGGCGATGTCGGTAGTGGGCTCAAATAGAGTTTCCACTAGATTTCATCAGTTAGTTTGTCTTTCTCGTAATGTATGTGAAAAGATTGTCTTTTATGTATAGTTGGGCCAGCGTAGGATGTACGTGTGTGATTTTAGCTTTTATGGAGCTGCGTCTCCAAGTACCTTATGTTTTTAGGAGTTGTGACTCCATATCTTTATGTTGGGTCTGTATGTGTATATGTTTTGTTCGATGAGTCAGGTTGGTTTTTTTTTATGTAAGTCTATTTTTGAACATATGACCTGAAATGCATTAAGAAATGTTTTTTACACATTACCTATTTCCTTATATTTACATTTATGTCTTGCAAAAGCGAAAAATTTCCCTATTATATTACAAAGAATTTTAAATTACCCTGTTTTCGGCCTTAAAACGTTACGGACAATGTAGCGTCCGAGAATGGTGTTACATCATAAATCACGCGAAGCTACCATTTGATGCACCTCAAGACATCATGGCCATCCGTATAGCGATGGTAATTCTCTCATTAACGAGTGTTATTAAAAATAAATAAATAAACTATGATTTCTATTATTGATTTTGATTATTTAATTTTTCAGGTGAATTCACGACTGGATAAACAATTCGATGGACACCATGTGTCCATCCAATATCCAGACTATGCATCATTAACTGAGTACTTTGGCGACCTTTGGGAGGGAAACCATTACAATATAGTCCATACTTTAACAGGGATTATACAATGACTTTTTATGATGCACTACAGGTACTAGGAGTACATGTTATGGAAGATGATCTAGATGATAAAACAAAATGGAGTTTTTGGGAAAATTTGTCAAGGGTGGAGAAGCGGGGCAAACGCAAGAGGAGTAGAGCAGATTGAATCTTGACAAGAGCAAGTTTTAGAGGTTGTGAGCTTTGCTGAGGGTATAGCTAACAAAATGGTCTTTGACTTGTTCTAACTGTTTTTCAAAGCGGATGTTGTTAAGTGAAATTAGCTGATAAAGTAGTGAAATATTGTATGCATAAAACTACTTGATGGCATTGGACAATTCATACTTATTGGCATGTTATACCTATTGGCATGGGCAATTGCATAATGTTTTTAGTACTAGTTCCTCCGTCATTGCCAATGACGAGGTTGTCGTTGATGTTGGCTGAGTTGTTGTGCTCCATTCGCTTCTTCCTATTACTAATACTACTACTACGATGTAAATGTCTTTGTGTCTCGACCACCGGTTTTCTACCATTGTTGAAAACTTGAAAGCAATATATTTCATTTCATTTCCCTGTGGGATGACGTATTTTCAAAAGGGGAGAGAGGTAACTGCCTACTAATCCATTAAATAACTTCCAACTAGTAGACAAGTTTAGCTTTTAATTTATTTAAATATTTTTAAATACACTTATGCCTTTAAGCCTTTTACCCTGGGGGACTCCCGGACGAGTTAATATTTATGAAACAGAAGATTTTATGCAGACATGTAATATATTGATTTAAAATTTAAGCAGATAACATCAGATTAGTTATATTAACTGTACTTTGTCAAGTTCAGATCAGAAACACACTTTGCTTCATAAAATTTGGTTAAGATAGGCTCAAGCAATCAATTTTATTATTGTTCTCCCCTATTTGGCATCAGTAAAAAGAAATAAGGAGTCATAAAAGCAAAATAAAGAACAATATATAAGTGACAGTTTTTATTAATCATCATCAGCATGTTCATGGCAAGTTACAAGACTAGGTTGGCCTATTTAAAACAGAAAACAAGGATTCTACTTTGGTTTCTAAAACAATCCTAGCATTCCTTGATAAATTTGAACAAAGTCCTAACTCTGATAAAATCAACCTTAGGAGAAGAGAAAGTTGAGGAGATTCTTTCAGACAGACATGTGAGAGATTTTTATTTGTATAGGAGAGGGAAGAGGTTTGGAAACAACAGAAGGGGGTAGTGGTAGCAAAGAGTCTATATGGTGGAAGAAAGACTCAACCAATAACTAACATAAAGAAATACCTAGAGGGAGAAGGAAGCATAACTACAAAAGGTGGGTAGTGACTTCCAGAAGGTGTACGAATGAACACAATTATAAGGTTTGAAAAGAAAATTTCCCTAAAAGGGTTAATTACATGAGGTGGAGGTGGAGGGATAACATATATGTTTAAGAAGCTTGTAGCCATATGACTCTGCAAGTCTGACATGAACAAACTTGATGAAATGCCAGTTTGTTTCTTAGGGGTATCATCCCTATGAACAATGCTATACTGACAGACATTAGATACTACAACATAAGAAGAGGTTGGAGATTTGTGGGAAGAAACAGGTTGAAGGGGTGGAGACACATGTGCAAGAGGATTGACAGAAAGGGCACTAGTAGAGGAGACAGGTAGGGTAATGGTACCTTGCTGAACAAAGGCAGTGATGAAGAGGGAAGAACCATATGGTTTTATGCCATTCCTCTGCTTCTTCCTTGGCTATGGTGGATTCAGGGGATCCACCAAAGGATATACAACTGTCTGTGTTGCAACAGACAGGTCTTTAGCAGCTGGAACAACAACTTCTTCCTCTACAACAGGTTCCACAGCAGCAAGTGCAGGATAACCCGACCTTCTTTTCTTGGGAATTAAACCGAAAAATAAAGTTTTCTTCCCCTTGGGCTCCTCCAAGGGTCTTATCATCTGTTCCCCCAGAGCAGGTACTTCCTCTCTACTTGGGGAAAACTCAACTTGTCTGTCCTCAGCAGAGGTCTTCACCAGCCTTCTTCTTTTTTCTGACTTAACAGACTCAGCTTCAGATGCCTCAGCATCTTTTGATTTCCTCTTGGGAGACAGTTTTCTCCTTTCGAACCTTAGAGACTCAACACTGTCTGTAGTTTCTGTAGAAATGGAGGGCTTCTCAAGTCCAGGTCTTCTATCTTGTCTGACCGCTTTCCCAGTAGATTTCCATATGCCTTATGAGATGGGAGCCTCAGAATCATCAGCAGACTCGACTGTCTGCTTGATCTTCTCAGCAGCTTCCACCTTTTTTTTTCTTCTTCTTTTCTTCAACAGATTCAGCCTTCTTGTCTTCCTTATCCTCGAGGGGCTCTTCCAGAGGAATCCCTGGGGTATTCATCATAGACAAGTTCTTATTGTCTATGGGAAAAACCATATCCACATATTCACCATCTCCAGGAATAAAGAGTCTGTTCCTAAAGAGTCTGGTCAGCAGCATATCATAGGGAAAGGTTTGCATGGAGGTCCTCTTGACCATGGACTCTAGATGAAGAAACACAAGATCATTCATCTCAACCTTTATATTGTGAATCAGATGATAAAGTGCAAACATGTCCATCTTGGACACATTGTCTCTGGAACCTTTTCTTGGCATGACACATTCTTGTAGCAATTTAAGCAGAAATATGCATTTGGGTACCATGTTGATAGGTTTGAAATTTGGAGGGTTTGGAATCCCATAAAGAGCAAAGTTGATGTTGGCAGATCCAACTTCATCCTCCCACTTAGATTCGTACCCAGCTCCCAGCCTAGGACAGTATGTGACTTTCTCCAGAGAGTTCATGTGAAGATGAAGGTCTTGTTAAGCACATGCCTGATGAACATAGTTTTAACATTATATTTAACCCTCATACTTACTATTTTTAAACATCATTTTACCTTAATTATTGGGTCTTGGGTGCATTTCATGACTTTGGGCCCAAATTGGGCCCAATTGCATTTTTCAGGATCATTGGCATCCTGACATTGCTTATGTATTTAGAGCATAACTTTGGCTGTATTGGAAAATTATGATTATAATTTTTTAGGAAATTTAAGAGAATTATCTACAACTTTAATGAAGATCTCGAAATCCAATTCGGATGATAAGAAAATCTGAGCTGAAAGTGAGACCGGAGAGTGTCTTTATTACGTGAAACTGAACATGGAGAAGTGTTTGGGCCATAACTTGGGCTTTAGAGGTCGGATACACCTGAGACCAAGATCTTTGTGAAGATGACACATTAGGATACAACTTCCGTGCAGATTACGTAACCAAATTGGAAAGCAAGTCTCGGATCCTGAAGTAATTTGGGCCTAACTCACTCATTTGAGGTCCAATTGGAGCAATTTTGGTGGCCACTTGAAGCTGGGCTTATTGGACATTTTAGGAATTATTTAGTTTTTTAAATTAAGTCAATTTTAAATCAAGGCCCCCTTGGCCATTCGGCTACCAAGGTACAACATTATCTTTAAGTTATCTAGTTTGTCTTTTCTGCATTTGGTGTCTTATTTCATTATTCGAAACGTTTGGGGTGAAACGCCCCTGTTCCTGTTTTAGCATTCTGTTCTGTCCAGGGGAGCACAGGCGTGCTGAACTTTAAGTTGAGTATGGGCGTACTTACTATTAAGCACGGTCGTGCTCGTTAGAGCATAGCTGTACTGATCTGGGTAGAAAGGGTTTAGGAACCCTTGCTATGTTTCCTAGGGCATTCAAAGATCAATCCTATTGGCTTTTAACTATCCATCAGTCCTCAGTTTCATTATTCTTAACTAATCTCCATGTCTTATTATTATGGGGAATTAATCTTTTAATTCCAGCTTCATTATTAATGTCCCTAAAACACTCATGAACTAGTCCTAGGGTCTTTAACTAAACCTTTGAACATAACCTTTCCTCTCATACTATATCCATGTCTTATGAACAATTTGGAAAAACATCCCTTAATTCTTAACATCATTATTATCGTCTTTAACTGTCTTATTAACCTTACTAGTATGTCCTATTATTTAATTAGATTCTTATTAACATTAACGTTAGCATAACAACCTTAAAAACAAAACACTCATTCACAACGAAACAACATCATCGTTCATTGATGGCAAAAACATTATCATAACAGTTTGCAATTTAAGCATGCCAAAAAGTAGGGAACATTGACAATAGTCATATAACAAACAAATATCATTTAAGCAAATAGAAAACAAATAGTGACATGGGTTAACCTTTCACCTTACGCTACCCCCAATACCTACATGTTCATACTATCCCTTCCCCCCATACCTGGTATGAAGATTCCCAACAACGACGATGCAAGCAAACTAAACACGTTCCCTCGAGCGGCTCGATGAGTTTCCCAAGCCTTGGTCAAACAAGAAGAGGACAACCAATTAGTCTCTAGATCCAATAATAGAAAAGGAGACTAAGAGATGAATGACAAAGTTATCTTAATCGACACTAGCATGTGACTTCTCTCCCAAACGGACTTACAAACACCAAGAACTTCATAGGGTTCAAGGGAAGAGATTTCTGTCACACTAGGATTGCCCACAAAGTGCTAATTTGAGGGTTTTCACTCGAAACCCTCGCAGACTGCTCTCTATTTATAACTTTAGGCCCGAGCACGGTCGTGCTCCCTCTAAGCATGGTCGTGCTTAACATGTGCACGAGGTCGTGCTCACTTAGGCATGGGCTGACAACTTTAGCATCAACGAGCACGTTTTCCACTTGAGCACGATCATGCTCCCCTTGAGCACGGCCATGCTTGTGACTCAGACAGCCACAAGGCACGCCCCTTGAGCATGGGCATGTTGATACATGAGCACGACCGTGCTCATGTACCAGAAAGGGATTTCTTACTTGAAAAGTCCCACTTAGCCCCTTATAACACTCCTAAGGTCAAACTTAACATATATAGCACACACATAAGCACTTGAAGGCTTAACACGAAAACGGGGTGTTACATGTGTTATGTTTATGTTCCTGTTCCTTATATTTAAAGTTTTTAATATCTCTGTTTTCTATACGTATACTTAACGCTTATATCACGATTAAGCTTAGTTAAACTAGGTTTTTATTTAATGGGACATCGGGGTGTCTCATTTGATGGTATTAGAGTGGCATCTCTCCTAGTATGATGTGGTTCGGGGACAAACCAAGCGGAAGCTGGTGGGCGCGTGACACCCGGTGCCGATGAGGGTGGGGAGTGATCGCCGGTGCAAGAAGGCACGGACAAGGAGCGACTCTTGTCAGGCTTCTAGGAGGAGGGTACTACCTATACCAACAAGATGTATCTTTTTTTCGGAAGCCCGTCACTTAAGAACTCCACAATTAAGCGTGTTTGACTTGGAGCAATTCTGGGATGGGTGACCTTTGATAAGCCTCTGGCTTATCTAGTTTTATAACTAGTAAGATTGTGGTTTATGTGCTAATTATTCGAGTTCAATCTCGTTTTCGCCCAAATTTGGCCTTGTTTTGTTCCTAAGTTAGACTTTGACTCGTTCTAGGCATTTTTGTAGTTTTTAATTTATTTTGAATAGAATTACGCTTTTCGTTTTCTTTTGTTGTTTCAGGGTAAAAGTGAAGCTCTAGAGTCAAGGAAAATGAAGAAAACAATGGAATTGCCATTCTGGAGATACTCGCCCCGCGAGAGGCTGCTCGCCACGCGAGCCTGAAGACCAGCTGAGCAGTAACAATCACCATTTCTGTCTCGCCCCACGAGAGGCTACTCGCCTCGCGAAGACTAAAGACCCTGGAGGACAGAGACCATCACGGCCTAGCCGTGACGAAGGTCACGACCGTGACAGACTAGGATTTGAAGTCTCGCCTCGCGAAACATCCTCTTGCCTCGCGAGAGTCCAATTTGAAATCGCGCCAATTTTAATATTCGCGTCGCGAGAGACTGCTCGCCTCGCGAGCGCGCGCAGAATCTGAACTCTATATATTGCTGTTTTAGGGCAGAAACGGGAGCTTCTGGTTCTCCACTGGGTTTTGTAGCGTTTTCTGGACGAATTCTTGTACTTCTGGAGCCGCGTCTCCCTCTTTTACTTTCTTATTTTACAATGGTGATTATGTCCGATTGTTTGTGCATTGTCACGGGCATGAGGAACTAATCCCCTCGTCTAAGGGATCAATGAAACCACCCAAGGCGGTGTAGATTCAATGTGATGTATGTTTCTCTCCCTTTTCTTAATTAATGTTTTCCAATTCTGAATTGATTGTGTTGATCATATGCTTGTGTGATTGACTAGTTAAACGTGTTGAGGCTTAGGAGGCAATTCACGTTTTAGAACTTGAATTGGGAACATCGATCTATTATTGCACGAGAGTGAATAGGAGATCGGTGCAATCTTGTAGGAACCGGATTTAATAGAGTTTGATGATTGAGTTATGATACCTAGTAAGTAATTAATTCAATCGTTGAATACGTCCTATTGAGCACGACAGTGGATTTAGGAGAATTTAGGGGTCCTAGTTGACATTGTAATTGAACCTAGGGAAGGAATCATCATCACTTGGGTACTATGCATGATTGGGTAGGTGGATTTGAGACCTTTGATATTTTAATTTCATATTTTAATACCTTAGCTTTATTAGATTTGTTAATTTAGATTGCGATCCTATATTCTCTCTCCCTTCAACCTCTTGATTTTGCTTGATCGAACGTATCGAATTTCCTGCGAATTCGTAGAATTGGTAGCCCAATCCCTGAGTTCGACCTCGGTAGATTCTTACCGTGTTTTTATTACTTACGACGACCCGGTACACTTGCCGGTGAATCAACAAGTTTTTGGCGCCGTTGCCGGGGATTGGCATAACCAATTTTCCTAATTTTAGGGAAGTTTGATTATTTGGTTAAGATGTTTTATTATTTTTTATTTTATTTTTGGTTATTTATTTACTATTATTTCTCTCTACTTCTTTGATTCCACTTGGTCTTGCCTTGTTTTGTATGCGAGGTACCCTTTTCACAGGAGGACTTGCTATTTGATTTGGAGATCACCAAGACCGAGAAGTGTTTAAGGAAAGAAGCCAGAGAGCGAAAGAGGCTTGAAGAAATTGATCTTGAGGAGATGACCCTCAGCTTTCTTTGACCCGATCTCCAAGGTTCAACATTTCTTTAACGGGTTAAGGGGACGCTACCAGATGAATTGTGATGCCGCAGCTGGCGGTTCATTTTCCTACTTATCAGCTGAGGATGGATGGGCATTATTGGAGAAGATGTTGTACAATGATTACAACCGTGGTAAGGAAACCTCAAGTGGATTCAGTTCTGCAGCAATAGAAGCCATTCTGGAGCAAAATAAACTGTTGAAGATGCAGAATGCGGCATTGTCTAGGAACAAGAAGGTTAATGTAATACACGAGGGAATGCCTCCGGGTTGTGATAATTGTAACGGAAATCATGACATTCAGAGCTGTCCGTTCAACTTCTCTCGAGAACATGTGGACTCATGCCACAATTTCTATGACAGCGTGCCCAGAACAACTATCAGAGGAACAGTCAGAATCAGAATAGGGGTTATATGAGGAGAGACCATCCGTGTTTCGCTTTGAGTAATGCTAGTGGTGGTCTAGCCGGGCAACAGCCTCAATAGAATTGGCAACAACAACCTCAACAGGGTTAGAGGCCAAACTATGGGATCCATCAACACAATACTCAGCAGGCTCTTCCGGGGCCTAATCAATTGCAAATAACAGATGGTGGAAGGCAACCTTGGGAGTTGGCTTTTGAGAAGATGAGTGCAGCAGTTGATAAGTTGTCAATCAATACAAGCACAGCCATTGACAAGTTGGCAACTCATACAGGGGCGACAATTCAGAATCTAGAGACGCAGGTTGCTCAGCTCGCAAAGCAACTAAATGAGCGTCTCCCAGGAACTTTCCCAGGTGATACTGAGAACAACCCTAAGAACCAATGCAATGCCATAACAACCAGAAGCGGTAGGGTGTTGGGATCTAATAGGGGTGCAACTAGTTCTTAGGAAATTGAAGACAAGGCCCCGGAACAACCACACGTTGAGGAAGAGCAACCGGAGAAAGAGGTGTTGACAAGTGACAAGGCACCAGAGAAAGTGGGGGAGATTTGCAAACGGCTAGTACAATACCCACATGAAGCATTGTTTGAGCAGAATATGGTTGGGGGGATGGATCAAAGTGCAGATGATGTGGTAGTGGATTTCACCATGCTTGCCAAGCAACCTGAAATTGCAGCCTTAAATAAATATGTTGGCTTGCATGCATGTGTGGACACTGGTAAGTTAGTCCCTCCCACTTGTCTGGCACACTTCCTCGAGAAAACACCATTTGACCCGAGAGGAAGTGAGTTCATAATTGCAGAGGTCAATGGAGTTTTCACACACGTGCTAGGTGGAATTGTGGAAAGAGTCGTATTGCTTCTGCAATTTCCACTTCACAAACCATGGGATCCGGGTGGAGGATCTCACATGATGAGCATCTCTTGGCCCTTATGCCACATGCTACGGGATCCAGGTGGATGCTTCTTAATAAGTCAAGCTAGTGACGTTAAAGAAGCGCTTATTGGGAGGCAACCCAAACTAGGTATTCTTTATTTTTCTGTCATTTTCATTTATATATAAAAAAAGAGAGAGAAGCTTGATTCGCCACGCGAATCCACAGTGTCCACGCGAGACAGAAACCCTGAATCTCAGAGGCTTGCTCACGCTTCTGTCTCGCGTCGCGAGGACTGCTTTCGCCTCGCGATTCTGGGCATCATCATCTGTTGGAATTCCAGATTCTCCTCGCGAGATACTACACGCCTCGCGATTCTGGAAAGCGTGAATAACAATTTTCCAGATTCTCCTCGCGAGTGATCTCTCGCCTCGCGAATCTGCAATTAAGTTTTTGATTTTCAGGATTTCTTCCAGGAGAGACCTTTGGCCCAACAGGGGGTGCCCGAGAGCTTTGCGTGAAAGCGGCCACTACAACTTGATCAGGGAGCACCCTCTCCTTTCCTCACTCTTATTTTATATCTGTGTTCTTTCGTTGAGGACAATGTATGCTTTAAGTGTGGGGGAGGGAACCAATTGCCTTGTTCTTTTACATCGATCGATTATTGCACGAGAGTGAATAGGAGATCGGTGCAATCTTGTAGGAACCGGATTTAATAGAGTTTGATGATTGAGTTATGATACCTAGTAAGTAATTAATTCAATCGTTGAATACGTCCTATTGAGCACGACAGTGGATTTAGGAGAATTTAGGGGTCCTAGTTGACATTGTAATTGAACCTAGAAAAGGAATCATCATCACTTGGGTACTATGCATGATTGGGTAGGTGGATTTGAGACCTTTGATATTTTAATTTCAGATTTTAATACCTTAGCTTTATTAGATTTGTTAATTTAGATTGCGATCCTATATTCTCTCTCCCTTCAACCTCTTGATTTTGCTTGACCGAACGTATCGAATTTCCTGCGAATTGGTAGAATTGGTAGCCCAATCCCTGAGTTCGACCTCGGTAGATTCTTACCGTGTTTTTATTACTTACGACGACCTGGTACACTTGCCGGTGAATCAACAACCTCCTGGGATGTTTTCCCAGGAAGCATCTGAGTGAGGACAAAGCACGTTGAAAAAGTCCCATGTTGGTTTGTGGGGATAGTCGTCAATACATAAAGCAGCCTGGGATGTTATAGTTACCAGAGGAGGTAGCTGAACCAAGATAAAATTGGTTTACATTTTCTCTTTCCCTAAACTCTTTTATATGGTTAATGATAATTGTATGTATTAGAAGCATGATAGGGAAATTTGAATGATTTGATTTGTTCTGATAATTGTTCACATCTGAAAACTAATTTTTGATAATCTTTGTTATTTGAATTCTAAGTCTTTTTAACGTGTAATCTTGCAAGAACAGATTTTGTTTTGTTGGTTGACAAAATCTTTAGAAAGAAAAATATTAAGTTTTTGCAAGAAGGGGTTAAAAGTTTTAAAATTTCATACACTCAATTCAACCACCCCTTCTTGAGTAAGAAGCCACAAGCAACAAGTGACATCAGAGCTTTCACTTTTGTGTAAAGGTTAACAGCTTCAAGAGGATGGCTTCGAATGACATCTTGGGAGAAGGGGCTTCCATGGCAATGAAATAGACAACTATAAATACGAGACGGGGGGTTGAATTGTGTTTATCAGATTTTAAAGTAAAGTTAGAAACTTTTCTCACAAAGAAGCTAGGGACAGACAAATGTTTTTTCAAAGCACAAACAAGTGACTTGTCTGATTAGTTTTCAACAGAAAAAACACAATCATGCAAAATTAAAACTTGTTTGATATTCACACTTAAGCCCCTTTAGTTAGTAAACACATAATATAATCAAAAAGCAACTAAAAAGTTAAGGATAGAGAGATAGACACATCTATTTATCCTAGTTCATCCATTAACGACTAGGACTACGTCCAGTCATTGACAGCACCAAGTTTCTTTCACTATAACTGATCAGGTTACAGACTCCAAGTATTCTTTGTACACCTAGCCTCTCTAGGCTTCAAGACAAATATTGCTTACTCACCTAACTTCTTCAGGCTCACTCAAGTTTGTTTGAGAAAGGATTGTAATTAATACAATTTTCAAGCCTTTTACTAACACTAGGATTAGTGAATTAAATGTGAAGGTTAGAGAGACTGCGTAATAACTTCAAATGATTGAAGAATACATATTGAAAGTGTGAACACCTAATTTTGTCCCTTTTTATTATTTTTATCTTTATTTGTATTTAATTCTAATATTTTTTTTATTTTTTATTTTTCAAAAAAAATAAAAATAAATAAATAAATAAAGCAAAGTAGAAGAGAGGAAAAGAAGAAAAAGAAGAAGAGAAGGACTGGGCTAAAGCCACTAGAGCCCAATCCCTCAGGAACGAACGGGAGAAAAGTAATATGATGATTGAGATGATGCCAAGCAAAAGAAATGGCGAATGTTTATGGCAAAAGCACTAAACCCATCTAGACTGAAGCGGTTCAAATCTTCAACGATTAGGAGATGGGCATTCAAGATCACGCTCAAAAGGCTCGTGTGGGTCACTGCAAAGAGTGTCACTCAAAGACTTGTTATTGCTTATCTTATACCCTCTTCCCATTCCCGCCACTATATTTCATTATAGCAATAAAAGCACCTTTACCATGTTCCACCAATCACTCATCATTATCTGTCCATCCTTCCATTGCTGCATTTCATTGATGTGCTTTGAAAACAAAGCATATGGAAGATATTTTGGAAGCATTTAACAGTTTCTTTGATGGTTTCAAAGGCATTGCAGGAACTCGATAATATCCTCAGAGAAGCATCATAAAAAAGAAGCTTGATCCAACTTTCCCTTTCAAACTTGGGAATCCATAAAAAAAAAACATTCATTTGGCATACCTCAAAATTATCCATGCAAATCACAAATCCCATTAAGGATCAATACACCCTCAAGGAAGCCAAATCAAGTTATCTGATTTTCCAAAGAAGCCTCAAAGGAGTCACTTCCAGGCATCATTCAAACAAACGTGATTGACAAGTTTTGCTCTAGTTCAGCTCCGGATCTATCAGGCAATCAAGATCTTAAGGGAGCGGCGATTGTATAACATCTCAAAGCATCATGCACCATATAGACATCATTCATCTCCAGCATTTTATCACATCAATATGGTCCTCCATTTCCAGTGGAGTCAATTCCCAATGGAAATGTCAGGTTTTGATATCTCATTTCCTCCCCAGTGAACAGAGATGGTTCTCTCTACACATTGCGCATAACTTTCAAAACACCTCAGCGAGTCATCTCGATTTCTTAAACCTATCAATCATATCATTCAGGTAAGGTTCTTACACCAACTACCCGTTTTTTAGTAAGTTATCCCAGGATAGTACAGTTATCGTACACATCATCCAGAGAAGGTTCTTACACCTATTACCCATGCACTTATTGGATTGTGTCGGGTTTTATACCTGTCATTCACACTTCTGCCATGCTTCGGCAGATAATCGACTCCACAAGTTTCAAATATTTTCTCATTAAACTTCGGTGGATAATCGGCTCCACAAGTTTGATGTGATCTCTCCCAAAGCTTCGGTGGATAATCGGCTCCACAAGCTTTGCTTTCAAGCTTCGACGGATAATTAGCTCCGCAAGTTTGAAATCTTTTCAGTGAGCTTTGACGGATAATCGGCTCTGCAAGCATCCTATCTTGTCACATCAAGCTTCGGCGGATAATCGGCTCCACAAGTTTGATGTGATTTCTTCCAAAGCTTCGGTGGGTAATCGGCTCCACAAGCTTTGCCTTCAAGCTTCAGCGGATAATCGGCTCCACAAGTTTGAAATCTTTTCTGTAAGCTTCGGCGGATAATCGACTCCGCAAGCTTACTATCTTGTCACATCAAGCTTCGGAGGATAATCAGCTCCACAAGTTTAATGTGATTCCTCCTAAAGCTTCGGTGGATAATCGGCTCCATAAGCTTTGCCTTCAAGCTTCGACGGATAATCGGCTCCGCAAGCTGGCGCAACTTCAGGAGGTGTTTTTGAAACAAAAATTCTCGAGAAGAATATGTTGGACATACCAGTGTGAGTGGTTAGTCCCACATTGGCTAGGAATTAGCTAAATGAAGGATATATAAGAGAGGTGACCCATATACTCAATGCCTAAAGGTTTTAGGTGGAGATGTGGTGTCTTGGTCTCTTGGGGGTCCTGGTCATTAGCCCATTGTTGCTCTCGGACTCCCCAACAAGTGGTATCAGAGCGGGAGTGGATCCAGATGTATTGGATGCTTGTATCGAAAGTCATCCTGACCGCGGTGGAGATGTGGTGTAACTACTATTCGGTAGTAGTATTTAGTCTTATACTGAAAAGGGCAAATCATTGAATTAACTAAACGAACACATCAGTCTACATAAGGCCAGATCAGAGTAATGAAAGTATGTGTGATTATTTGAGAAATGAAAACTTATGTCATGATTTTACTTTTGACATTGCAGATAATAATGACAGTTACCAAAATTCTAGTTCCCTAATCTGATCAGCAATTACCTCAAGGCCTTCAATAAGACGGTGATGAATGTAACCAAACTTGTATTTGTAGAAAGTGTAGTTTGTAACTGTGCTTTCTGCGCTAGCTTGAAATTTATTCTCTGATGTGCCAAAATGTACTTTGCTGGGCCCTGGTTCATCTGGGGTCACCAATGAGATGATTACTGCTTTTCCATCATAGTCACCTTGGGTGATATGCACCTACAATGGAAATAATTAATGCAGCAAATCATAATTTTACAACATTAATCTTTTGTCCTTGTTTGAACAAAATGATACACCATGAAGTCAACCCATATCCTTTTAGTTCAAGTATAAAATTTCTACCACTGGAATGGTTTTCCTGTAACCACAAGCATTAATACTTCCAGTAGCATCTATGTATTTCTGAATATGAATCTTTGATCTCTTAGAGCGTGTCTAAATGGTGCGCGATTATTTCCATAATCAACTATATGTATAATCAATTATTGTTATAACTGATTATAATATAACTAGTTTTATGTCTGGATTAGTTTGTTAAAAAATGATTTTAAAATTATTTGTTTTCTTTAGGTTGCTTAAAAATTCACTTTTATACTAAATTAAAAAATATATATATAAAGTTGTTCATTTATATTAATAATATTTGTTTGAAATTCAGTTCTACCGTGAAATGATAAAAAATGTGAGTAGTCTTAAAATAATTAAACAACTTTTTCAAATAACCTTCGAACTTCTAGGGGATGAAAGACTTACCTGTTGAGGTGCATTATAACCCTTTAGAACTGCAAATGCTTCATGATTAAGGGGGATGTCCACAGATGGGAACTCTGACCGAATGAAAGAGCTAGTCATCCCTGCACTCCCATCTTTGATAGAGCTCAAGAAGAAAAAGGAAACAAGAACTAAATGAAGCACCACGACCTGCATCCTTGAACGAGATCGTTGCCCCTTGTGAGCCTACAGAGCCCTAACTATCTGCACTCAAGAATCCCAGTGGATGTCATTTTGTACCATACTGTGAGTGTGCTATATATGTTCAGACTTGAAGTAACTCATCACGGAATGACTTCTTTCAGAGTGAAAAAATAAACAACTTGAAATTTCAAATCTGTATTGTTTTCCCCCAATTTCCTCTCATACTCTTGTTTAGCTTTGCTCTTTCCGTGACCGATATTATCAATTGCAAAAGCTAGGATTTCAAATTCAAATGGCAATAAGGAAAAGCTATTTCAATATCTGCGAAGATAAACTACACACTCTTTGTACCCACAACGATCCATCATTATTTACTGTATAAAACAGATAAACAGCTTGTATGTATTGCATTGTGGCAAATTCTAGGGTGAGCAAGTGAACCAAGTCGCTCATCGTGAGAGACTTTATTTTAACTGTCGGATTTAATAAAATTTATTTGAACGGATGAGATGAATCATGTAAAACTGATCCATCCGGTCTCTACCCCACTGTCCTCCTCTCCCTGTTCCTCCTCTGTCTAGCTCTCTGTTGGCAACCAGAGGCCAGAGCTCCCATTTTTTGGTCAGGGCTCCCTCTCCAGCAACCACCGCCATTACTGCTCAGAATATGTTGGAACTAGTTTATCACTCAAACAAGGTTCCTCACTAATCACTCAAGAATTGAGAAAAGCAATAAAAGAGAATAGAGGAGTAGAAGAGAGAAGGCAATAGAATTCTGAAAATTCTTCACACACTCACTGCACTTTTTCATTCACATAACATGTATTTATACACTTGTAGATTAGTCCCACATGGACTAAGTTAGCTCAACAAACTAACCACCTTTACAACTAACATACTAACCGAAATTAACCAACTTCTTAACACACCTCCCTTAATTTCAGTTTGTACTAATTCATGATATGCAAGAGCATCACTATGAAGTCAAGCATCCCAACTATGTTGGCACCCAAGCTTCAACATTCATTTGCAGCATATCACAATACAACAATCAACTAATTACAACTAGTAAAATCTGAATTGTAGCTACCACAGTTACAAACACACAGTTCCTGCCCTTTACACATTCAACTCACCTCCCTTAATTCAGATTTGCTAGAGAACACATTCCTAGCTTGCCCCTTAGAATTTTAAACCTTTCAATCTTCAATTGCTTAGTGAATATGTCAGCAATCTGGTCTTCAGTCTTGCAATATTTCAGCTCCAAGTTTCCTTTGCTAACCTGATCTCTTAGGAAATGGAAACGAGTTTCAATGTGTTTGCTCCTGCCATGAGCAACTGGATTTCTTGCAAGATTGATTGCTGACTTGTTGTCTACCATCAGCTTCATTGGTTTGGATCCCAGCAGGTTCATCTCCTTTAACAAAACTTCAAGCCATAATGCTTGACAGGCTCCTGAGGATGCAACCACATATTCTGCTTCGCAGGAGGACAAGGCCACTATGTTCTGCTTCTTTGAACACCAAGAAACAGAGCTGTTGCAATACATGAAGATATAACCAGAAGTGCTTTTTCTATCCTCTTTGTCACCACACCAATCAGAATCAGTGTATCCCACAATTTCAGCATTTTTACATGTCAGTTTATTAGGAAACAGTATACCAAAGTCAAGTGTTCCCTTGATGTACCTTAATATCCTTTTGGCTGCAGCATAGTGAGAGATTCTAGGCTTCTCCATGAACCTGCTGATGAGGCCTACTCCATAAGCAAGGTCTGGTCTTGAGTTGCACAGATATCTCAATGAACCAACCAACTGCCTATACTTTGTTTCATCTACCTGGTCCTCATTTTCTCCTTTTGGTAACCTCAATCCAGTTTCAACTGGAGTTGCTGTCGGGTTACAATCCATCATGTGGAATTTCTCTAATATGTTTGTTGCATATTTCTTCTGGTGTAGGAAAACTCCACTTGCTGTTGGAGTAAACTCCATTCCCAGGAAATAAGTCAGCTTGCCTAGGTCTGACATCTCAAATTCAGCCATCAATTTTGCTTTGAATTTATGAATCTCATCATCATTGCTCCCAGTGATCAGTAAATCATCTACATATAAACATACAATTACTAGATCACTGTTTTGTGAGACTCTTGTATACATACCATGCTCACTTGTGCATTTCAAGAAGTTCTGATCAATGAGGAAAGAATCAATCCTCTTATTCCATGCCCTCGGTGCTTTCTTTAGCCCATACAGAGCTTTTCTAAGTATGTATACTTTTCCTTCCTTTCCACTGATCTCAAAGCCAGGTGGCCGATCCACATATACCTCTTCCTCTAGAGGTCCATTCAGGAATGCTGACTTGACATCTAACTGATGCATTGACCAGTTTTTGTGACTTGCAATTACTGTCACTAGCCTGATTGTTTCTAGCCGAGTCACTGGTGTAAACACTTCCTGGTAGTCTATTCCTGGTTTCTGTAGGAATCCCTTGGCCACTAACCTGGCCTTGTGCTTTGCAACTGTGCCATCAGGTTTCATCTTGACTCTATACACCCATTTCACTGCTATGGATCTTTTCTGATGAGGTAACTCCACCAGTTCCCAAGTATGATTCCTTTCGATTGAACTCAGCTCCTCTTTCATAGGTTCAACCCATTTTTGATCAGCAATTGCCTCCTCAAAAGTTACTGATTCTGTTTCAGCAAGGAGTGCTAAATGTACCAAGTCCCCCTCTGTGTTAACAGCATTGTCTGGTACAATCTCATAGTCATTTAACCTTAGAGGTGGCTGTCTAGTCCTCTGAGGTTTCTGAGGTTGAGTTACCTGTAATGGTTGTGACTGAGTAATCTGCTCATCATGCAGATTCATCACTATACTGCTGCTGGAATTGCCTTGCTCCCAGTCCCACCATCTGGTCTCATCAATGATCACATCCCTGCTCACCATAACTTTCTTATTCCTTGGATCATAGAGCTTGTAGGCTCCTGTTGGATGATATCCAAGGAAGATCAGTTGCTCACTTCTATCATCCAGCTTCCTTCTCAATTGTTCTGGCACATGCTTAAAGCATAGAGAACCGAATACTCTTAATTGAGACACATTAGGCTTCCTCCCTGTCCAAGCCTCTTCAGGTGTGATTTCTTCAAGGCTCTTTGTAGGACATTTATTAAGAATGAAGGTTGCTGTTGAGACTGCTTCTCACCATAGATTCTTTGGTAGTTTTCTGTTCTTTAACATGCTCCTTGCCATATTCAATATGGTCCTATTTCTCCTCAGCAATTCCATTGTGTTGAGGAGTATAGGGAGCTACCACTTCATGCACCATGCCAGCTTCTTCACAGAATCTTTGGAATTCATTGGAGACATATTCCCCACCACCATCGGTCCTTATCACCTTTAGTTTTTCTCCACTTTGTTTTTCCACCATTAATACAAACTTTTTGAATATAGGCAGCACTTCATTCTTTCTTTTGATAAGATAAACCCATATCATTCTAGTGTATTCATCAATGAATGACACAAAGTAACTATTACCTCCAAGGGAGTGCACCTCAAATGGTCCACATACATCTGAATAGATCACTTCCAGTTTGTTTTCTAATCTATGAGGAGCTTTGTGCTTGAACACTTTTCTCGGCTGCTTGCTAAAACAACAGTCATCACACACATGCTTTGGCTGATTTACTTGTGGAAGGCCTTGAACCATGCCCCTTTTCTGCAACAAGTCCAAACTTCTGAAGTTTAAGTGCCCGAACCTGTAATGCCACAACCAGTTTGCATCATTTACCTCTGCACCAAAGCACTTCTTTTCACATACTTGGATTCCAATCTTGAAAGTCCTATTCTTTGACAAAGGAGCTTTCAAGATTAGTCTCTTCTGAGTATCAAACACCTTCATTTGATTCTGCTGCAGGCTCATGGAATATCATTTTTCAACCAATTGGCCCAAGCTCAACAGATTATTCTTCATCTGAGGCACATAAAGAACATCTGTTATCCAAGCCTGCACACCATCCTTTCTTTGTATCAGCACCTTTCCTGCTCCTTCTTCTGTGATCACTGAGTTATCAGCAAACCTCACCCTGCTCCTTACATTTTCATCCAGGTCAACAAACCATTCTTTTCTGCCAGACATATGGTTTGAACATCCAGTGTCCAAGTACCATTGATCATCTGAGTCATTCTCAATTTTGGTTGTCACCATGAGCAGCACATTATCATCAGAGTCTGAATTCCCATCTTGTGCCAGTTGTGTTTCTTCATCTTTCTCTACCTTCTTGTTTCTGCATTCATCAGTAAAATGGCCATATTTCTGGCAGTTGTAGCACTTGATATTTTTCTTGTTGAACTTCTTCTTGCCACCCTTTTGGTTGCCTTTGGAATTCTTGTTTCTGTTTTCGTTGTTGTTGTGATCAGAGGCATTACTGATACCATCATCTGAGCCCCTCCACTTCTGATTTTTCAATTTCTCTTTCCCCTTCTTGTTCTTGTTCCAAGAACCTCCCTTTTTAGTCTGTGCCTGTAGTGCTTGTAGTGCCTATAGTGCCTGCACGTGGACTTTGTCACTGCACCTCTCATTCAATCTCTGCTCATGAGCCTCAAGTGAGTTATGCAATTCTTCTATCTTCATCTTTTCAAGGTCCTTTGATTCTTCGATTGCCACCACAATGTGGTCAAACCGAGGAGTCAATGACCTCAACACTTTCTCAACAACCTGTTGATCAGAAATCGTCTCCTTACAAGCCTTCATCGAGTTGATTAGGGCCTGCATTCTGTTGAAGAATTCTGCCACAGTTTCTTGCTGAGTCATCAACAGCATCTCATACTGCCTTCTAAGAGATTGCAGCTTCACCTTTTTCACCTTGTCACCATCTCCATAGGCACCACAGAGAATATCCCAAGCCTCTTTGGAAGTCTTGGCCGAGGATATCTTCTCAAAATTAGGAGGATCAACACATTGGTGGATCAAGAAGAGAGCTTTGTTATCCCTTTTCTTGATCTCCTTGATGGCAGATTCATGTGCCTTCGATGCTCCTTCTTCTTGGATTCCGTTCTTCACCAAATCAAGCACTTCTTGGAATCCAAAGATGACTTCCATCTTTCTGCTCCAGTGATCAAAGTTCTTGCCATCAAGCATGGGCAAGTTGGCAGGGAACGAGCCATTCGACCGGGTCATCTTTGTCACTCGAAAAATGGCTCCTTCTTTCTTGTAACAGCTTCTCAGCTTTTCTTGCACAGATCCCTTTACACTGTGCTCTAGATACCAACTGTTGGAACTAGTTTATCACTCAAACAAGTTTCCTCACTAATCACTCAAGAATTGAGAAAAGCAATAAAAGAGAATAGAGGAGTAGAAGAGAGAAGGCAATAGAATTCTGAAAATTCTTCACACACTCACTGCACTTTTTCATTCACATAACATGTATTTATACACTTGTAGATTAGTCCCACATGGACTAAGTTAGATCAACAAACTAACCACCTTTACAACTAACATACTAACTGAAATTAACCAACTTCTTAACAGAATCTTCATCCAAAATGTCCTCCGAACCAGTCACCGAAATAACTTCTTTTGCCGCCGCAACCTCCGTCATCACCGTGACTGCCGAAGTCAAGGTTGATCGCGAAGCCGAGGTCCACCAGATCTACAAGAAGTCGCTCAAGATGGACACCGAGGTCTGCACCAACGCTTCCATGAGTTTCAAACTCGATCTGGTGGGAGCGAACGTACGGGATCTCGATTAGGAGCACAAGGAGCTTGCGATGCACTTGGAGTCCATCGAGACTGAACTACGCAGTTTGTAACGGGGATAAAGGCTGATATAAAGACCATGCGTCATGAGAATTAAAGAGGAAGGCAAAGGTTTTTCAGTTGTTTATTTGTGACTCTGTTTGCGTTAATGGAGTTTGATTGTTACTGGACTCAATCGTATATGCACGCTCTTTTCAATTTCAATGGATGGGCAAATTAAGGTCTGTGTTTCTGAATGTGGTTGTTAGTTAACTGTATCAGTGAACGAACTGTTGAAAATAATTCAAATTAGGAAATTAGTTAGTTTGTTATTGCTAGTTGGATAGTTAGTGTAACAATTAAGAGTGAGTTAGTTGAGTTAGAGTGGTGTATGTGTAAGTCTATAAATAGACTAAGTGTAGTGTATAAAGTGTAGAAGTGTGTGCATTTGAATAAAATTCTGTTTTAAGACTTCTTCTCTAATTCTCTCTTCTTTCTTCAATATTTCTATGTGTGCACCATGACTGAGTATGAGTGCTTGTGTTCCAATATGGTATCTAGAGCTATAACAATCCTGGGAGAAGAGTGTGTTCCCATGGAGGTGGAGATTATGGATGGGGATGTCCCTTTACCAGTTCTTGATGGCAAGAACTTAAATCGTTGGGTGGTGACAACGAGAGTTATCTTTGAGTTCCATGATGTGCTAGAAATTGTGATGGAAGGTGTTGATGGTGTGGAAGGGAGTGCTTCCAAGAAGAGAGATGGTGAAGCTCTCTTTATCATCCACCAATGTGTGGATGAGGCCAATCGTGAGAAGATCTCCCCAGCCAAGAATGCTAAAGAAGCATGTGAAATCTTGCAACAAGCCTATGGAGGTGTTGAAAAGGTGAAGAGAAGTGCTGCACACAAGACCAAAGAGAAGGCTATTAGGAAAGATTCAATTGTTGGACAAGAGGGATCTGAAGCCACTGACTGGACAAGAGGGATCTAAAGCCACTGAAGAGTCATTGAAGGCAAAAGATGAGGCTTTGAAGAAGAAGCAACAGCAGGAATGGGAAACCCCAATGAATGATAACCCAAAGTGTGAAGCAGTCCCTGGTTGTGGTGAGGTGAAGAGGCCAACAAAGAAGGAAAGAAGAGTGGTCAGCCCGCCAGAATCTCATCATCACACGACGGAGGCGACTGGAAAGAGCAGCGCAATCATGGAAGAAGGAACGGGGTGGACGGTCCAACCTTCCACAGAGTCATCGGTCGCATGCCTGAAGTTGTTTGCTGCAAGCCTGGAGGTTGCTGCTGGTGGGGCGATACTAGAGACGCCTGATTCGAAATCAATGGCCGCCTCCACCACTGCGAAGAAGAAACCGAACGTGTTCAAGAATGATGCCACTGCAAAGATGGGAAGAACCAGGTCGAAGCCGACCAACGTAGCGCCACCACTGATGGTGGCAATGACGAGAAATGGTGTGATAGAAGGGTTTGATTTGAGGTCACCAGAAGTGAAACCGGAGCTGAACCCAGTTATGTAAGGAGGAGTGATGCCTTCAGATGAGTTACCTGAGCCGCGGGACGCGAGCCTATATGTGAAAAGAGGGGGTTCGTTTTCATATCTTCTGCCATGGTTGTCCAAGAATGAAGAAAACGCAGATCTATCGAAATAAGAAGATGACGATTTAAGTTTCTGGGGAAAGAATAATTTCGCCCAAATTAAATACATTTTATGTTTGATAATTGTCAGTAATAGATGTTGTAGCTCAGTGGTAAAGTGTTAGATGCGGACGCAATAGGTTGCGGGTTCGATACTGTCCTCATTTGTGTCGATCAAATTATTTTTGCTAAAATTGCTTAAATGTTCAAAGTTCATAAAAGTTGCTGAAGATGGGAGTCAAACACGAGACTCCACTGAGTCAAGGTTTAAAGAAACTGTTGGTGACCACCAGACAAATGAAACTGCTGTGTTAACGAGTTGTTTTTGTAAATACTTAACGGTTTTAAAATTCTGGGATCCTGGTGGATGTGAAATTATTTCTATGGTGATTAGATCTCCGTGCTTCAAAGTAAGGGATCCAAGAAAATTGTGTTTGGATATGTATTAGTCATTGTATTTTGTGCATTGTGCTTCTGGCTAATTTGAATTAAGGGGGTGGTTGAAGATAATTCAAATTAGGTAATTAGTTAGTTTGTTATTGTTAGATGGATAGATAGTGTAACAACTAAGAGTGAGTTAGTTGAGTTAGAGTGGTGTATGTTGATAGGGTGGATTCCGGCAAGTGTACCAGATTCGTCGCCAAGTAATAAAAAGATATCGATCCCACAGAGACCGTGATCTCAAATCACAACTAATTATCAAATCAATTAAACAGGACTGTATAAAAAGGATTTTGAAAAGGTTTTTTTGGTTTTTGAAATAAAAATCAAGTAACTATCAAATTTAATATCGCAATTAACTGAAACAGAGAAGTAATTCAAATTGGGGGTTTTCAAATTCAAAACGGATTCCTAGGAATTAGGTTACCAACAAGATTGTTTATGTTACTAACTTGACTACCCCTTGTTAATTGTCTAAATTGCTTTGAAGGCGAATTTATCCTAAATTAGTTAATGCTCCCTCTCGGGTTACAAAAACCGTGCCCAATTAAACCAACCCTTACTCTCGTGGTAGTTGAATTTAGATTGAACCCTTTACGCTTTGTGACAATTCGTTAACCCTCGAAGGACTGCTTCTAACTATCGTGATTTAAGTCCTAAGTCTGATTCTATAGATCCGATACCTAAGTTCACCGCTAGGTTCCTCCTTAGGGTATCTACAACACGCAAATAAGTGGCCATCGAATTTACGAGTAATTAAAACAATAGAAATCAGATCTAAAGCAAAATCGAAATTAACAAAGGTAAAACATCAATTCACAACATAAAAATAGATCTTGGGCATATCCCCAATCCCTAGAAATAAAGCTACTACTCAAGCATTGCCATGGTGATGACAAGCTTGATTAACAACAACATAAAATAAAGCCTAGGAGAAGAGAAGAAGAAGAAGAAGAGAAATCTAATTTTTCCTAAGTGTGGCAGTCCCCAAAAAGCCTTCTAAGTCTCTGCCTAATTGCCCTAATTATAGATTAGGGTAATTTGGATCCTAATCAAATACAAATTCAGATGAAAATCAGTTTCTTCAGATCCAAATATTGCGCGTCACGACCGTGATGGCCATCACGGCCAGGCCGTGACTGATTCTGCCTTGGGCACTGCTTCACTGATTGGTCTGTCAAGGTCGTGATGCTCGTCATGACTAGGCCGTGATCAGTTCTACCTGTGAGGGACTGGTTCAACTGACATGTCATGGCCGTGATGGACATCATGGGCTGGCCGTGACCAGTTTTTACTTTTCCATTTTTTCTTTTAAGCTCTACTTGATCACGGGCGTGATGGGCCCTATTTGGCTCAGTTTCTTCACTTTTCAAGCCCCATCTTCATGCAAGCTCCACCATGGCTAATCTCGAGCATTTTAATCCTTAATTCCTTCACAACAACACCACAAAACTACCTTACCCGTTCCAAGGTAAAAACTAACAAAAATCAAATTAAATATGCCTAAAATATATGAAAATGCATGCAAAATGACAATGAAATATGAGGTGAAATCACACTCATCAAACCACCCCAAGCTTAAGACTTTGCTTGTCCTCAAGCAATAACTAAGGCCAGAAAAGATAGTAAATCAAAGCATGGACAGTGAATTCTAGAACCCGAGTAACTAATCCAAGCAACAGGCATATTCAATAAATACCCAAGAGACAATCAATTTCAAGTCCAATTAGAAGCTTAGGTTTTCTAGATTCATATTCTCGTTGATTCGGGCACTCTTTTCACCTCACTCAAGTGTTTAAGGGTATATGACAATTCGATCAATTTCCTCAAGGAAGGTACCCTACCATAAGCTTGACTATTAACCAAATCTCTACTTTATTAATGAAAACACATAAGAATCAAGAGGTCTTTTACTTTGGTTGTAATGGGGCCATGGGATTAATCGTTAGGTTGAGAAATCAAGAAAATGAAATTTCATGAAGGCTAAACAAAATATCAAACAATAGAAAGCATGACAACCTTCTAAAATACCTTTTGGGCTTTAGTTCAATTTTCCACCTTTCTTTCTTTCTTTTTATTTTATTTCTCACTTTTTTTTTGTCACCCCCTTCTCCATTTTTTTTGTTTATTTTATTTTATTTATTTGGAGAAGGGGAGATTTTCAATTCAAAAGAAATATTTTTCTAACTTTCTCATCCCACAATTCATTTTTCAAACTACATTTTTACCCTTTTTGCAATACTTTAGAAGGTGCCATACCAACCATCATTCATCAAATTATTTCAAGGTACCAAAAAAAGTATTTTATTCTTTTAGGCTCAAAATTGGGCAACTAAGGGGTAGCATTTAATCAATCAAAGCTCAGAAGGCCAGAAAAATACCTAGTGCCACAATCATTTTCAAAAATGGTTTCAAAAATTTTTAAGTTTCAAAACGGTTTCAAGTCAAGTTCAGGAGAATAAAATCCAAGAGGAATAAAACACTCTATCACAAAGAATGTGGTAGATTTAGTAAGTACCCCTTTTAGGCTCAAAAATCTCACATTTAGTGCTTTAAAATCAATAAGAAACACAAATCTAAGGAACCACATGCTAATTATTAACTATCAAAAGATCATCTCAAGCATTTTTATTTTTAGCCTTATCACAAGAATAAAAAATTGGGTTAAAAAATTCACTATCTCAATTTATTTGGCACCAAGTTCTCACAATTGGATGCATAATCTAAGCAAGGAGGCAATCTAATCATGTGATCATGCAAAACTATGCCTATATGAATGCAACATGAAAAATGCAAAAATACAAAAAATAGCAAAGATACCCCTACCCCAAGCTTAAAAACTTATATTGTCCCCAATGTAAATAATCAAGTCGGAGAGAGGAGAAAAATGGAATAACTTACCAAGGTGGTAGCGGGTGCTGGCTCATATGCCCAGTCAAAGAGATGATGGAAAATGTGTCACGGCCGTGATGCTCATCACGACTAGGCCGTGATCAATTCTGGTCTATAGGAGCTGGTCTTTCACGACCGTGACCACCATCACGGCTAGGCCGTGATGCATTCTGATCTTCAGGGTCCTTCTCATCATGCTCGTGATGCATATCACGACTGGGCTGTGATCCTTTCTGATCTTCTGGGTAAGCTAATCACGGCCGTGACCACCGTCACGACCTGGGCGTGATGACTTCTGACTTATTTTTCTTTGCGTTTTTGCTCTTACTGCTTTCATAACCTGAAAATCCTTGGAAAAACCATCAGTTAGTGATATTTCTTCTCTTGATCTTTTCTAATTATTCAAAAATAAAATTCAAAAACAAATGGAAAAGGGAAATAAAACTTGGGTTGCCTCCGAAGAAGCGCTTATTTACGGTCCTAAGCTTGACCATAGTTCTTTCAATCAACCGGGGTCGGCTGGGCTTAGAAGTGAAAGAATATTTCTCTTCCATGGAAGTCCTTCAAAGAGCCGATTTTATTCATATGGCCAATTGCGCATTCACTTTGCTCTTTTCACTGAGTTTCATGGCCTTACTTCCTCCCGTCGGAAGTTTTATTTCCACATGAGGAGCGACTCCAACTTCATCACCCTTGGGTGCATTATTCGTCATGCAAATATTCGGAGTTGCTTCCATGTTAAACTCTTCCTTCACCTCTGGAGACATTATATCGATCCTGCACACATGACTCTCAAAAGGAGGGTTGTTATATGAGTTAGTCAAATCAAAATCTACCCTACCTTCCTCTACATTCAGAGAGAGTTTACCATTATTTACGTCTATTATCGCTCCAGCTGTGGCCAAAAATGGCCTTCCAAGAATGATAGGGAATTTAGAATTCCCGTTCATATCCAATACCATGAAGTCGGTAGCAATGAAAAATTTTCCTACCTTTACGGGGACATTCTCTAGTATGCCCAGAGGAGTTTTAGTTGAGCCATCCGTAAATTGTAAACATAATTTGGATGGACTCAATTTCTCGGCTCCTAACCTCTCAAAGATGGTAAGCGGCATCAAACTCGCACTAACCCCTAAGTCACATAAGGCTTGATCTATTTTCACTTCTCCGATTGAGCAAGCAATTAACAGAGAAACTACCTGGATCTTTTAGTTTAGGAGGCATATTAGTTTTTATCATGGCATTATGCTCCTCAATTAAGCTCTTAGTTTCTATTTCTACTTGCTTTTTCTTGACCAACCTTTGTGGGAAAGGTATTGGAGGTTGGTAAGGTGGTGGAGGGACATACTTTGGCACTATCTCTTCATCTTCACTCATGTCCTCCTCACATTCCACATCCTTTTCAGCTACCCCAAGCTTATCATCCCTCAAGTATATAGCATTACAATGTTCATTGGGATTAACTTCGGGTTGTCCCGGAAACGTACCCTTAGGTCTAGAGTATGTACTAGCTTATTGGGCAATCTGAGTTTCTAACATCTTATTATGGATGGCTAAGTTATCTACCTTAGATGCTAACTCTTTTATTGCCTCATTGACTGCCCTACCTTGTTGCCTAAACTCTTCATTTTGTTTTGTTTGAGTTTCAACAAAGTTTTCCAAGAGAGACTCAAGTTTAGACTTTTGTACCTGAGGATACCCCGATGCAGGTTTCCTATTACCTTGGCTTTCCTGGAATTCGTGGTTCGGCGTGTTGCTGTAGTTCCCGTACGAGAGGTAAGGGCTATTCTTCCTTCCTTGGTTGTAAGGATTTGGGGGAGCATAATTTTGCAACTTCGGGTTCATGTCATAGAAGTTGTGACAAGAGTTCACTTGCTCCCCCGAAACACCGGATCCATGGGCAATACCTCGTGGGCACTCCATTATGTCATGTCCCTGCATTCCACAAATCTCACAAACAATGTTAGTATCACATATTGAACTCACATTAGCCTTTTCAAGCTGATCAAAACGTTTATTCAATGAGTCAATTTTAGACATAATGAGATCAGTGCTATTCATATAAAACTTACCCCCCGAGATCTTCTTCGGGTTATTACCTCTTTCCGAACCCCATTGGTGGTAGTTGGTGGCTACGTTTTCAATGATGTTGAACACTTCGGTCAGAGGTCTATTCATAAAGGCTCCACCAGCTGCGGAGTCAAGTGACACCTTCGAAGAGTAATCCAGTCCGTTGTAGAAGGTATGCACTAATAACCACCTTTCGAGTCCATGATGTGGGCAAGACTCCAGCAATCCCTTGTAGCGATCCCAAGCTTCGGATAAGCATTCTCCGTCCTTTTGAAAGAAGCCGGTGATCTGGGTTCGTAGGTAAGCCGTCTTGGATGGAGGGAAGAATTTCTCCAAGAATGCCTGCTCCAGTTGGTCCCAAGTCGACAAGGTATTAGCGAGCACTTGCTTCAGCCAAGCTTTTGCCTTTCCAGTAAGAGAGGAGGGGAATAACCTCAAGCATATCGCATCGATCGGGGCACCATGAATCCTAATTGTGTCGGTGAACTCCAAGAATGTCTCGACATGATCAGTCGGGTCCTCCGAGGGCAATCCTCCGAATTGATGTTGCCTAATCATGCTAATTAGCATAGGCGGTTTAGTGTAGTTCTCCGCCTCGATCTCTGGCCTAGCAATCCCAGTTCGCAAACCCCTAGCATTTGGGGCTGCGTAGTCCTTCAGTGGCTGCGTATCCGGTAGATTCGCCATGAGTGGAATGGGAATCAAACTTTCCCCCTCTCTTTGTAGTCTCCTACGTCTATGAAAGGTCCTCTCGATTTCGGGGTCAACCTCAATAAGGCTTCCAAGACTTAGGGATCTTTGCATAAAAGAGAAAAACACAAAGAGAGATAGGAAGAAAATGAGATAAATGAAGGAAAAAGTTTTTTTTAAAGAAAACAATTAAAAAGAAATAGTCTAGAAAAATCAATTTAAAAATTAAATTGAGATTCGAGGAAGCACAGTCCCCGACAACGGCGCCAAAAACTTGATAGGGTGGATTCCGGCAAGTGTACCGGATTCGTCGCCAAGTAATAAAAAGATATCGATCCCACAGAGACCGTGATCTCAAATCACAACTAATCATCAAATCAATTAAACTGGACTGTATAAAAAGGATTTTGAAAAGGTTTTTTTGGTTTTTGAAATAAAAATCAAGTAACAATCAAATTTAATATCGCAATTAACTGAAACAGAGAAGTAATTCAAATTGGGGGTTTTCAAATTCAAAAGGGATTCTGCCTTGGGCGCTGCTTCACTGATTTGTATGTCACGGCCGTGATGCTCATCACGGCTAGGGCGTGATCAGTTCTGCCTGTGAAGGACTGGTTCATCTGACATGTCATGGCCGTGATGGACATCACAGGCTGGCCGTGACCAGTTCTGACTTTTCCATTTTTTCTTTTAAGCTCTACTCGATCACGACCGTGATGGGCTCTGTTTGGCTCAGTTTCTTCACTTTTAAAGCCCTATCTTCATGCAAGCTCCATCATGGATAATCTCGAGCATTTTAATCCTTAATTCCTGCACAACAACACCACAAAACCGCCTTACCCGTTCCAAGGTAAAAACTGACAAAAATCAAATTAAATATGCCTAAACTATATGAAAATGCATGCAAAATGACAATGAAATATGAGGTGAAATCACACTCATCATATGTGTAAGTCTATAAATAGATTAAGTGTAGTGTGTAAAGTGTAGAAGTGTGTGCATTTGAATAAAATTCTGTTGTAAGACTTCTTCTCTAATTCTCTCTTCTTTCTTCAATCTTTCTATGTGTGCACCATGACTTAGTATGAGTGCTTATGTTCCATTACGAACTTGCTCTGCTGTGGCGAAGGGGTGGCAGCACCGTCGCATAAGGAGGGGATGGCAGCGGACTGGATGGCATGGTTGTAATAATGAAGGGGGACGGATTCCACCGCGCCTTGGAGGACTGATTAGGCTGCGCGTGCGAGCGGAGTAAGGGGGTTGGAGATTGGAGGAGTGAGATACTCCCGGTAAAAATTTTCTTTCACCTATTGCACTCGGTAAATTTGCATCTCTCGACGTGAGAGACTTGCTAAGGTTGTACACGCTAGAAGGTGCCAATGTATTGTATTGTATACTAGTATGAATCTGAAGTAGGGAAGAGCATTGGCATTGACAGATTTTATTTTTGTTTAAACTGAAACTAAGCTGGGTGACCTTGAATCTAGATTCAATATTCAAAGTACAATAAAAGTGGTTAACAAACAAATATTGATTTAATTAAAAATAAGAATATTGTATTTATATAGGGCTATTAACGATATTATTGCATAGTGTAGTAATGTTTGGGAAATACGAAGAGAGTGAGAGAGAAGGTTGGTTACCTTGAATTGACGGAAGCATTTGCAATTGCATAGGTGAGGAAAAGAGAAAAGGCAGTGATAGATGGATTGGGTTGGATTATAAGGGAGAATTGATTTATGGAATGGGTTGGGTCATGAGAATTGATTTATGTATTAGTGAGGGTGATACAAAATTTATTTATGTAATGAATGCTTTGGTGCACTGGAGCAGATGTATCTCCTTAACTTGTATTAGAGATAAAGTTAGTTAGATTAGTTATTAGTTTGTTAATAGTTAGTTACTCATTTGTTAGCCTATATAAAGACTTGATATACTCATTTGTAAACATAGTTACTCATTCTATCAATTTCACATTCATAATTTATCTCAATTTCTTCTATGGATGCCATGTTTCCTAATATGGTATCAGAGAGTTATCATCCACCATGAGAGAAGTTTTTCCGCTGCTCTTTCTTTAGAATATTCATTTTTCTTCTTTTTGTTTTTACCCAAAGAAAACCCAAAACACCATTCTTTTTCTTCTTCTTTTTTACAAAACACCAGAATTTTTTTTATGAGATTTTGCTCTCTTTCTTATTCTATTTCTTTCTTCTATGCATTCAAAATCCAGCACTGGCATCAACAATGAAGAAGATTGACACAAGAAGCCAACATGTCTATTTTACCGCTCCAACCAATTTGCTTGTTCTTTAGCAAGAACCTTCACAATCTTTGACAAGAAGGGTGCTCACGTTGTGCACCCAGAATGAAGCATAAATCTCCCTCTCCCAATTGCAGCCATGCTACCACCCTATTTTCCACACACACATGTGACTCACATTCTATGCAAAATCAACATCAAACTCAAAGTCTTTCTACCATAGCAAAAAACTTTTTTTTGGCAATAAAATGTTTGCTAGGAAGATGGTGAATGCGGTCGTGCGTGGAGCATATTCCAGAATTAGTTTCTTTTTTTAGTAAAGAATATTTGAAGATGGTTTCCTATCTATTCATGTCAGTGATGGAAGGCAAGGTTGGCCAGAGTTTACTCCTTATATGATGCCATTCATGTTGGAGTTGTGGCTGCATAAATTCCCAAAGCTTTACATGTGTCCTTTAAGGTGTTCTATGTTTTCAAGATGTCGAGCAACACGGGAGATTCATATTCAAACAACGGTGAGGAAAATCCAACACCAGTATTTCAAAGATCAGTGAGCAAAACCCAACAACCGTGTTTCAAAGAAAATTCAAGAGGCCCCAAGAAGGGTGCAAAAAAATAACAAGAAAAGATTCCTTTCAAAAAAAAAGGTGAAAAAAAAACCAACAACCATTTTCAAACAAAATTCATGAGGCCTATAGAGCCAATTTCAAGCGACTTTTTACTGATGTTAATTCCAGCGAGTCAGCTCATTTCATATACAAATTCCATTCTTTTGCCAATGTTCATTCTGGCAAGATTCATATGCTTTTGGAACGAAAGTCGGGGAGACGCTGAAAGAAGATCGATGAAGCCCAAAAGAAGGTTGAAAACTTCTCGGATCTATGAACTTCGGTCGTTACATATATCACTGTTAGACTTTTCTTGATTAGCCAATGTAATTAGGCTTATACATTTGTAATTTTAATTAATTGTTCTTTCTTTTTCTTTTATTGTGTTGTTCATTCCAAGCTGGACTTGCTAAGGAGCACTTCCAACTTGCGGGGGGCTATTAGAGATAAAGTTAGTTAGATTAGTTATTAGTTTGCTAATAGTTAGTTACTCATTTGTTAGTCTATATAAAGACTTGATATACTCATTTGTAAACATACTTACTCATTCTATCAATTTCATATTCATAGTTTCTCTCAATTTATTCCATGGATGCCATGTTTCCTAATAACTTGTATTTAGGCTTTACAAAATCTTTGTGTTTTTATGTGTTGTTGACCTTTACTACCATTGCAAATAATCAATAATGATGTGATAAACTCCTGTTTTTACTACATTAACATTTGTCTTGTGAAGTTTCCTTTGCAATATGACATAGTGATGAAGATCTTTAGTGATGCATATAGTGAATCATGTGAATCAAATATATGGCAGGTTCTATAAAATGCAATACTCTTTTTAAAAAAAAATTATTGTCTTAAACTTGTTTTTAGAGAAATGTTTTTTGAACACCCATTTGCGACACCTCCAGTGACATCTTTGTTAATCACGTGCAAATATTTGGTTAATTCAGTTCATTATATGATTAATCACGTGCAAATATTTGGTTAACTCATGATGACCTATTAATCATATAAAGAACCGAATTAATCAGATATTTGCATGTGATTAACCAAATATTTACATGGTTAGAAAAAATAAGCTTCAGATGACCCATCAATCATATAATGAACTGAATTAATCAAATATTTGCACGTGATTAACTAAGGTGTCATTTGGAGGTGTCCCAAATGGGGTGTTCAAATAACACTACTGTTGTTTTTATTCCTTTTCTGGGCTTTAAAATTTAATTGTTTAAGACTTATTTTTGGTTTCAGAGGACTTTGTTGTGGATCATTTCGTCAGTTGAGCTCATGATATTCTGGGGGCATGCAAGGCATACTTGGAAGGTGCTCGAGTGGGTTCTTTGGTCAGAGGTGTGGTTCAGGATGTTGATGAGGGTAACAAAAGCACCACACAGGAGATTTTTAAGAATCGTATATGTGGACCTATGGAAGAGCTTGTCGGAGAGTTTACAAGAATGGGAGTTAAAGACGGTGAGAAATTCCTTTGTTGGAAAAGAACATTCTCTTGAAAAATCCAATATTGGGACTTGATTCAAAAGTCTTGTTACATCTTATACAAGAAGTTTTTTTTTTAAGTGTTAAGTAGTTTTCTTTTAATAAAGTATTGACAACTCGCTGGCTTATCATGTTTTATCTATTATTTTAGAGCGGAATTCATCAATTTAATTGAGTTGAATACTTGATTTTACCCAAATTAGATTTTGTTTTCCTATTTTGATTTATTAGAGTCAATATATACATTTAATTAATTTTAATTAGATTTTAGATGATTTTTTCATGATTTTCTTATTTTGGTTTTTAGGAAAGTATCAAGAAGGGAGAGAATGACTATAACTGAATTGTAATTGAAGAAAGGAAATTGAAGTCCGAAAGAGAACATGAATTACAATTGAAAAGGAAACAAATCCTGATGCCATGGCCTATTTGAAGTTCATTAGCATATTTTTGCAATTTGACATCAAAAGCCATGTCCAGAAGTTTTAATTTGAGGAAAGATTGACAATTAAAAAAAAATCCAATTTAAGTATGTGGGGCCCGTGTCCTATAAAGTGGTTATTGGAATTGAATTGTAACATGGTCTTGTGTGAATTGTTATCCAATTTGGAATTGGAATTTGAAACATGTCCAAGAGTAGCAAACGTGAATGAGATGTGCAAGGGCCCACATGGATTCAAGATGAATTAAGATAAAAGATTGAAACAGTAACAAGATATGATTAGATTAGATAATTAGCAATCAGATTTGGCAAAATTTGAGTGAGGTTGGCCCACATAAGAATGGGAATTGAAGTGAAAAAAGGATGCTATGGTACACATATAAAAGGACATAGAAGGCAGGGAAACGAGGGGTCGCCATTTTGAAGGAGCCAGCGGATTGCAAGAGTAAGGAGCCTCTGATCCTAAGTGTCGTTTCAGGAACATTGTTGTGTTTTTGCTATTTCTTTCTTTTCTTCTTGTTCTTTATTTTATAGCTGACTAGTTGTTTTGTTTCTAGGATTGGGCAATGCCCTTTGATATTATTATGATGAATATTTGATTTTTCCCTTTTGTTAATGTTTGATTCATTGATTTGGTTCTTATTGTGCTTTATCCATGTGAATTGATTGATCACCTTTTTTCATGTCTTAGATATTCTAGGGATGAACTTAGCAGTGAACCTAGGTATTGGATCCATGGGAATTGAACTTAGGATTTAAATCACGAGAGTTAGAAGTGGTCCTTCGAGGATACCATTGAATTATCATAAATCGTAATGGGTTCAATTTAAATACAATTACCACGAGAGTAGGAGTTTCTTTAATTGAGCACGATTCTTGTATCTCGATAGGGACATTAACTAAGTTAGGATTATTCATCTTCAATTGAGTTAGATATTAATAAAGGGGTAGTTAATTAGGATTCATAATTGGTCATTGTGGTAGTCTCAATCCTGGAAGCTCTCTTCTCATATTTAAAAACCCAAAAATACTTGATTTCTTTTATTTATTTATTTTATTTTCTTGAATTCTTTTCACACCTATTTCTCAGTCTAAATAGTTGTTTAACTTGTGAAGTGATATTTGGTTTCCCAATCCCTTAGTTCGATACTCGGTAATTTACTTGTCGTTTTAATTATTACTTGTTTCGATCCGGTACACTTGCCAGAGCCTATCAAGTTTTTGACGCCGTTGCCTGGGGTTGACACTATCAATATCATTAGTAACAAAGAAGACAACTACTTTAGACATTATTATTTTTCTATTTTGTATATATTTGACCTTTTCTTTTGAGTTTTGTTTGTGCAAGATTGATGAAACACGTGGACTATCATTACTATCCAACTTGGAAATATCAAGTTGATTGGATCGTGTTTGATGGTATCACCGATAAGCACGTGAAGATCTACTCCAAAGAGGAATGGAAATCCTATTTGTCATCTTTGCAACGGCCACCATACTTCGAGCTGGATCCTGATTTGCTAGAGATTCTTTGGGATATAGATGCTTATCTTTTGAGCTTGAGCATAAAGCGTAGCAAGGAGGAAGTTAGTTCCATGATTCAGAGGGCTGAAATACGAGCAGGGGAAAATGCTAGTAAGATAGCGGCATCGCTAAGTGACAACTTTCAGAAGTTAGAAGAACAAGCTAGTGAATTTTCTAAATTGCTAGCAGAAAAGAAACATGGAATTCAAATTGAAGAGAATCTATTTGCTATCATGGACGTGAATGAAGATGAAGTGGTGGTGGAAGATGATTCAAGAGGAGAGGATCATGAAGAGGAGTGCAAGGAGGAAATAACTCCTATTGTTCCTTTGTAGGGGAAAAATGAGACAAATCATGAGGAAAATACTTCTCTCACCAATCCTGTTGAGGAGCCTCAAAATCCTGAGTTGGATAATATGTTGGTTTACATGCATGTGTGGATGTTACAAAGTTGGTGCCTACAATTTGTCTATCACATTACTTAGTAAAAATATCAACTTTGGAGTTCAAGTCATTGCTTGAGAATTGTGAGTTTTCATCAACAGCGTCAAAGGCTCTAAGGTTGCCTCAAAAAGTTGTAGTTCTAGTGCTTCATGGAGAAACTAATTACATAAAGACCATTCTTGGAGTCGGTGACTTACCATTTGACCCGGGAGGAAGTGGGCTCATAATAGCACTTAGAGAAGTAAATAGAATCTCATCACACTTGCTTCTTCCATCTCCACTCCACAAGCCATGGGATATGGGAGGAAGGTCTTACATCTTGGGCATCTCTTGGTCTTTTTACCACAGGCTATGGGATCCGGGTGGAAGCGTCTTCAATGAGTTTTTCTAAACCCTTCTCTTTTTAATTATTTTACTTTTCTTTACTTGAGTCATATGTGTTCGAGTCTTGTGTTGGTAAGCTTGAAGAGATTTTATTGAATTTAGCATAGATGGATTGCATATAAAAAAAAATATTGATTTTTGATGATTTTCCCTAATGATTTGAAAAATTGAAAATTGATCCCCATAAAAATTGAAAATTGAACTTTGAGAAATTTTGTTGTGGATGCATGAATTATGACAAGTTTGGGATGAAGGGGTGCACACACTATGGATTGTATCTTGGTCAAACAATTTGCGAAAAATATCCAGGTGAGGAATTTGAGCCTCCAACATTGTTTTTAAATTGTGTGAATCACTTTTAAGTTGCACTTTCCCGGATTTGCTTGAATCTCTTCATGGTTTGTATGGTTATATGTTTGCATCAAATGATTTAGGTAATTTTCTTTGAAATAACTACTTGGCCTAAAAAGGACCATCCCTAATGCATATTCCCTAGTTAGCCACATTGAACCTACTAGCCTCTTGTTTCTTGATGACCTTATGTTATAATCCAAAAATCCGGAAAAACCATGTTAACTCAACCTTAGGATTTAGGAGAGCATGGATGCTTAGCAAGACAAGGGTTGAAGGAAACTAAGTTTGGGGTGACTACAAGGGTTTGATATGTTATTTTGGGATGAGAAAAAGAAAAATAAAGGTTAAAGTCAAAGGCAAAAAGAAAAAGAAGAAAAGTACAAAAATGTCAAAAAGGGTATTAAAAGGAAAAGGTTGTAGTCACCCAAAGTAAAAAAATAAAATTAAAAATATATAGATAGAAAAAGGAATGAGTGGAAATTCAATGTGTAAAAATGTTCATGCTCTCTTACTTCCTAGGGACTTAAGCCTAGTACCTTTGAATATCCTACCTTTACCTAGGCCTCATTACAACCTTTAAAAGACCTTTTGATGTTGCATGCATGTTTTCGTGGGAACTATTTTTGAAATGAAAATCAAATTCATGGAAAGTGCTATTAAAATGTGAAATTGAGTGAAAGTTGATAGCCTATACACTTGAGTGAATGAGTGAATTACGAAATGCCCTTGTGAGGAAATTAAATGTTTGAAATTGGTGATCTCCTTTTTGTGCGTAACTTGGATCCTTTGCTTAGATTGATGATTGCACTTATGATGAAATTATCTTTGTTTGAAGTAAATGAATTTGGGGATTACTATAATGAAATAGGGGTAAACATTGAATGGAATTGTATTGATTTTTTTTTTTTGCATGAAGCATATGTAAGGTTTGATTGAATCCATTGAGCTTGCCAAGTTTTGAGTCTTTTTGATTTTTAGTTTGCTTGAGGACAAACAAAGTTTAAGTTTGGGGTATTTTGATAACCCGCTGGCATATCATGTTTTATCTATTATTTTAGAGCGAAATTCATCAATTAAATTGAGTTGAATACTTGATTTTGCCCAAATTAGACTTTGTTTTCCTATTTTGATTTATTAGAGTCAATATATGCATTTAACTAATTTTAATTAGATTTTAGATGATTTTCTCATGATTTTCTTATTTTGTTTTTAGAAAAGTATCAAGAAGGGAGAGAATGACTATAATTGAATTGTAATGAAGAAAGGAAATTGAAGTCCGGAAGAGAACATGAATTACAATTGAAAAGGAAACAAATCCTGATGCCACGGCCTATTTGAAGTTCACTAGCATATTTTTGCAATTTGACATCAAAAGCCACGTCCAGAAGTTTCAATTTGAGGAAAGATTGACAATTAAAAAAAATCCAATTTAAGTACGTGGGGCCCGTGTCCTATAAAGTGGTCATTGGAATTGAATTGTAACAGGGTCTTATGTGAATTGTTACTCCAATTTGGGATTGGAATTTGAAAAATGTCCAAGAGTAGCAAACGTGAATGAGATGTGCAAGGACCCACATGGATTCAAGATGAATTAAGATAAAAGATTGAAACAGTAAAAAGATATGATTAGATTAGATAATTAACAATCAGATGTGGCGAAATTTGAGAGAGGTTGGCCCGCATAAGAATGGGAATTGAAGTGAAAAAAGGATGCTATGATACACATATAAAAGGAGGTAGAAGGCAGGGAAACTTGGGGGCGCCGTTTTGAAGGAGCCAGCGGATTGCAAGAGTGAGGAGCCTCTGATCCTCAGTGCCATCGCAGGAACATTGTTGTGTTTTTGCTATTTCTTTCTTTTCTTCTTGTTCTTTATTTTATGGCTGAGTAGTTGTTTTGTTTCTAGGATTGGACAATGTCCTTTGATATTATTATGATGAATATTTGATTTTTTTCCTTTTGTTAATGTTTGATTCATTGATTTGGTTGTTATTGTGTTTTATCTATGTGAATTGATTGATCACCTTTTTGCATGTCTTAGATATTCTAGGGATGAACTTAGCAGTGAACCTAGGTATTGAATCCATGGGAATTGAACTTAGGACTTAAATCACGAGAATTAGAAGCGGTCTTTCGAAGGTACCATTGAATTACCATAAATCGTAATGAGTTCAATTTAAATACAATTACCACGAGAGTAGGAGTTACTTTAATTGAGCACGGTTCTTGTATCTCGATAGGGAACATTAACTAAGTTAGGATGATTCATCTTCAATTGAGTTAGATATTAATAAAGGGGTAGTGAATTAGGATTCATAATTGATCATTGTGGTAGTCTCAATCCTGAAAGCTCTCTTCTCATATTTAAAAACCTAAAAATACTTGATTTCTTTTATTTATTTATTTTATTTTTTTGAAATCTTTTCAAGTATTAAGTAGTTAAACTGAACAATGTTAGCATATAATACTTTCTTAAGATGACGCAATATCTTATATGTTTGTTTTTAGCGAATGTATCTTGTGGGGGCAATTTTAGATTTCTTGCAACTCGTGATTTTTCCTCTCACATTTTTTAGTTTTTTTTCTTGAAAAGTCAACAATGAATAGTTTCAAGAAAAAAAGAAAAAAGAAAAAACATTCCAATAGTAAGTTGTATTCTTTTGTTTTCTCTAGATTCAAATGCAAGGATCAATACTACAATATCTTGTTATGAATTAAATTGAATAATAGATTATTTCTGTTAATAATTTGTTTTGATGCATATTGTCTGTTAATAATTTAATTATATATTTTTTAAATATGTTTTTATCTAATTTATTGAATTATTTTCTATCTAATTATTAACTTTTGTATTGTAAATTATATAGTTGAAAAATCAAAGTGACTTGCACGAGCTGAGTGACAATGCTTTTTGTTAATTAATTAATATTTTTTTGGTGAAAATTGAAGATAATATTTTTTAAAAAAATATATATATGTGAATGGATAGAAAAAAGGTTCTTTTATAATTATAATAGGTTAAAATATATTTTTGTTCTTTTATCTTTTAATCAAAATTCATTTATCTTTTAAAAGAAGAATCATTTTGATCGTAATCAAGGTTTTGAAAATCGGACCGGACCAGGCAGTCCGACCGGTTTAACCGGGAACCGGGACCATGGTCGGTCCGGTCAGCAGGGAAAAACCGTCCCTGTGGTAAACCGGTGCAAAAACCGGAAAACCGGTTCAAAACCGATAAAACCGGTCATAATCGGTAGTGAACCGGCTTGAACCGGCCAGACCCGATTTTCTAAAAAAAAAATATTAGTATAAAAGGATTTGGGTCATCCTAGCCAAAACCCAATTCTTTTGTTTTCTAACATATGTGGACTGGTTGTAGATTTTAGCTTGGTTTTCCCTATAAAGATGATTTTAAGATATATCTTTATATTTATTTAGTTTAATTTCAAAATAAAAAAAATTGTACTTAATAATTTTAGTTGTTATGTTGTTTTTTTTTTGTTTAATATTGTTACAAATATTATATTAAAAATTAAAATAATATTATTTAATTACAACCGGTTCAACCATGATTTAACCTCAATTGGATTATTGAACCTTGAACCGCTGTCTTCACCGATTTGATAGCCGGTCCGATTTGGTAAACCTTGGGCCCGTTTGGTGGTCAGGATAAGAGAGACAGGATAGGATAAGCTATCATATCCTGTCTGAAACTGTTGTTTGGTGAGCCAGCAGGATAAGATAAGTCAATCCTGTCACTTATCCTATCCTGTCAATATAGTTAAAATTCTATCCAGAGGGGAGGGCTGGGTTAGAACTCAACAGGATAGGATAAGGTGATTTTTTTTCTGGTAACAAATAGGATAGGGTGGTTTAAAGTATAATAAAATATTAAAATATATAATATATAATATATAAAATAATTAAACTATAATAAAATAATAATTTAAAGTATAATAAAATTTAACATGATTACCAAAAAAAGATATAATAAAATATAAAATATTTAAAATAATAAAAATATTAATAATCAATTTTAAAATTTATTTTTATTTTATCACAATGCTAATTTTTTTATTTTATATTATTTTTAAATACTATTAAATATAAAAAATTATTCTAATAATTTAACTATATGTAAAGTAAAAACAAAAAATGAATATTTAAAAATATAAAAAATTAATTTTAGTTAGACAATATTTTAAAAATTTAAAACATCATATTTAATTTTATCATAAGGATAATTTTGTCTTTTTATATAAATTTAAATAATGAAAATTATAAAAAAAAAGTAAATCTAACAAAAGATGAAAACATTTATAATAAAAAAGAAAATTTTTAAAATTCATGCTTAAATTATAATGCTGTCCTGTTGGTTATCTGGTGGACACCAAACGTCGGATAGGATAACAGCTTATCCTGCTCATATCCTATCTTACTCCTATCCTGTTCTCTTATCATGTCCGCTCTTATCCTATCCTGACCATCAAACGAGCCTTTATCGTAATGGACAAGGGTCCTTTTTATCATATGATCATATCTGATTCAAACTTCGTTACTAACATGGTCGTAAGCTCTCGTTAGTGACATGACAAAAAACTATCATGAAAATCAATTTTATTTTAAATCAATATTATAAAACTTAAAAAAAAAAAAATCAATGAAGACGTGAGAATCAGAAGGGGATCGCAATCACCAATCTTAGTAACCCATCAACCACCCGAGACTTCATTGTTGTGTCACAATCCATCCACCGCGCCACCGTCACAAGCTCAATTAACAATAGTCTCATGTCCAAGTCAAAACACTGTTCATACTCAGACCATGAGCGCGACAACTGCACATATCTGTTTCACCGTCATGCTCTGCCATCCACCGCGTCGTAGATTTCACCCTAGATTAGCATCATGTGGTGAACGGAAATCTGTCATTGCGAACCAGTAGCCCGCACTGCTCCGTCCAACTACCATGTCCAAATGTCGCATCGCCTCCTCGCCTTCCTTGCTTCATCCGGCTACCGCGACACAGCTTCGCGTCGCACCTTGATCCAAACCCTCTCGGACCACCACGAACCAGTATCGCCCGTTGTCCCTTCGCCATCACATCATGACCAACTTAGAACCAGACCCGCCCACGACACCACCACCGCTAGGCCACGAGCCACCATTTCCATCCAGAACCCAGATCCGGTCACTCCAAGCTTGTCGTCGCGCAGATCTACCCACGACAGCCACCACCCGCGCAGATGTGAAACTGGTCCCTAATATGTAGGGAAGGAGGAATTTAACCTCCTTAATTCAGGATAAATTAAAACAATAAATGTATAAAGGGGTAAACATTTATTTATAAGTCCAATCATTTATAAGCAATTTTATGTAGAGTAATGAGTAAATACACAATAGTTAAGGGAGAAAGTGGCAATAGGCTATATCAAAAAATGAAATAAAAAGAAAGGAAGGGCTCCTCTCCTTTGTGTTTTATGTTCAGCAACTAGAACTAGAAAGAAAAAGAAGATAAGCGCTCGTTTGGTGGTCACGATAAGAGAGACATGATATGATAAGCTATCATATACTGTCTGAAACTGTTGTTTGGTGAGCCAGTATGATAGGATAAGTCAATCCTGCCACTTATCATATCCTGTCAATCTAGTTAAAATTCTATCTTGAGGGGAGGGCTGGGTTAGAACTCAACAGGATAGGATAAGGCGATTTTTTTTCCGGTAACAAGTAGGATAGGGTGATTTAAAGTATAATAAAATATAAAAATATATAATATATAAAATAATTAAAATATAATAAAATAATAATTTAAAGTATAATAAAATTTAACATGATTACCAAAAAATGTACAATAAAATATAAAATATTTAAAATTATAAAAATATTAATAATCAATTCTCAAATTTATTTTTATTTTATCACAATGCTAAGTTTGTTATTTTATATTATTTTTAAAAATTATAGAATATAAAAAATTATTATAATAATTTAACTATATGTAAAGTAAAAACAAAAAATGAATATTTAAAAAATTTAAAACATTATATGTAATTTTATCACAAGGATAATTTTGTTTTTTTATATAAATTTAAATAATGAAAATTATAAAAAAAGTAAATCTAATAAAATATGAAAACATTTAGAATAAAAAAGGAAAAATTTTAAAATTCATACTTAAATTATAATGCTATCCAGTTGGTTATCTGGTGGACACCAAACGTCTGATAGGATTTATCCTGCTCATTTCCTATCCTGTTCTGTTGTCCTGTCCGCTTATCCTATCCTACCCACCAAACGAGCCCTAAAGGAGATGAGGGATACAACTATTGTGTTAGGGTTTGGATGTGTGAAAGATCCATGGTAGGTTTCCCTTCATTCTCCTCCCTCCTTCTTTTAATTTCTTCAAATCCTCATGATCTTTTCTCCCCATTTTCCATGGTAGCAAAGAGGGAGAGCAACAGAAGATATCTTTTTCCAAAGTTTAAGGTCTTTGAGCATGATAGAGGTAAGAGTTCTAACCCTCTCGTATTTTGGAATCTTGTGTTGTTTGGACGTTTGTTGTTATGAGAGAATGTATTTATTTTGTGTGTATTATGCTGGGTTGTGACATTGGGGTTTTGGCATGGGTATGAAGATGGTTGAAATTGGAAAAACAAATATTGGTCTATGTGCAAATTGGGAATGAATGATTTCTAAAACGAGCTTTGAAATATTATATCAAACAATGAATCTTGAATATTGAAAGATGTCACTTTCTGGTTGCTACTCAATCTGAGTAGATGGAATGCCCTGATTTGTGTGTGGGTGGGTATATATATATTCAAACTATTATAGAACCAGGAGTTTAATGAAATGATTATGAATTTCTTTTACATTTTTCCATGTTCAATATCTTAAATATGTGGAAGTTGGATATCATCTGATCGTATTGGTCCCGGTTCCTCTCCTTCAAAGATAAAAGTTATTTTAAACATGAATCATCCACTTGAGAAATAATATAGTTATGTTAAATGCAATATATTTGTACAAAATAATATTCAAAAACTTGAATCATAGATTAAACCCTGTAAGCTTATGAGTGATGAGCATATATACATGGGTCTTCCTCTCAAGCTCTTCTAGGCAACAAGAAGCAACAAGTTAAGGAATATTTTTTTTGGGATTTTGTTTTTAACTATATTATTGTTTCTATTTGATAAAAATGCAAATCTATGTTGAACCCATTGGGGATTAACAATGGTCTTGTAAAACTCATTTGAATTTGGGACTGGAAAATTGCAGTGCTTTCTTTTTGCCTTTACTTTGTTCGATGAAATGCTCAAACAATTCAGATTTTTGAAAGCACGTTTCCGTTATTGAAGATGTTATTAGCTTAATGTTCTTGTTGTATGTCTACCTTGTTTTTCACCTCCATTCATTTGTTACAATAGCTCTTCATAGTTTTCTTTTGGTACAAATAGCTATTCATAGTTGAATTTGCTTAGGTGGATTCAACATGTTATTTGAAAGGTCTCCCTCACGAGAGTTTGAAGGAACTGGTTACTAAATGACATGTTGCAAGAATTTTATGATTTGATGTAGTTTTGGTAGAGAGAGAGAGAGATTCTGGATCAACTAATAAAGAGAAATTAGTGTAGTACTCCACCTGGTTAAATTGTTAACTTCTTGAATTCATAAAGTTGCATCTTGTTCTTCAAGAATATCATAACCATAGTTCACAAGTGAGACCTATATTGCTTTTTATGGTTTAATTGTACTTCTGTAATCAAATAGAAGTTTATTATTCCACACTTGTTGGAACTTAGTCACTCAGTTTTATATAAGTAGCATATTGGATTCATGTCACTTATAATTGTTTCTTGGTTACTAGAACGAAGATACACACCTATTATTTGCAATGAATATAACAAATTTTAACCACCCACGCCATCATGATTCTACTTCTGTTATAGATTTTTGACTTTTCCTTTATTATAGTGTGTCAATGTGCTTATTCAATGGGAAATATCCTTTTGTGCATAATTGAATGAAACATTGCAATGTACATAAATGAGAGTTTAATTTAATTATTTACATTCATACTTCATAGTTTGAAGTGTAATGATAATGATGATGATCCAAAGATTGGTTCAATGTTACAATGATTTGGATGAACCTTATGGCATGGTTCAAAGTTTGATCTATTGCTAGAAAACAAATTTGTCTTTTAAGGCGAGTTGGACTACGCCGTGTTGGTAGGTTTTCGATTTGGGAGTTCCATGTCGGTAATTACAGGAAGCCTACATGGTGCATTGTTTGATGCAAACCGTTGGGTTCAAATTACTGCGCAGGTGACTGGAAGTGGTTGAATCGAGATTTTCCTTAAAGGGTTCCTTATGTAAGCATGAAATATGCATTTCTTTCTGTCATTATATTATTGTGCTTATACTTTATGCTACAGTCCCTTACTGACTTTATTTAACTTACTCCCTCTTATTGTTGAGATGCAAGTATATAATTTGCTGGATGATCCCGAGTTGCTGACTCCTGTTTGCAGAGTTATAGTGTCATGTCGCGACCTTGGCGAAACATTTATTTATTTAATTGTTTGATTAAATGTGTTTTCATGTAAGATCTTGGATTTGAGGTTGTAGTGTTTTAGCAAAGGAATCCACATGCAAAATTATTATTGAGAATCCTATGATAAATTCCATTATTTTCTTTGAATTATGAAAAAGACGTATATGATAAGCTTCCTTTAAACTCTAAATTTTCACCCTTTTTTTTCTTAATTAAAGAAACGTTTAGCGGTAGACCTTTCTTCCTCAAGGCTTCATATTCGAGGTTGCTACCTCTTTCTGGCCAGTCACGAACACTAGGTTTGGGTCGTGACAACATATATGCCCACGACAGCCACAACATCGTCACCACCCATATATAGCAATTAAATATTGGCACCAATTTGCATTTTTGCTCTTTCGAAGATTTCCTTCATTTTTGGCACATTTATTTTGATTCTTACCAACACCTTTATTTTCAAAATTTTAAGGACGATTAGCATGGGTCCTATAATTTTTCCTTCCACGACCCCTTTTACCACCACGCTTGTCCACGACCTTTAAAATGTAATATCCATAACAAAAATCCATCATGTATGACACTTTGCTTAAATTTATAAAAAAGAAATTTTTAAGGAAAAAAACTGTTTTATGCCATTTAAAAGTGTGTTGGGAAAGCTAGAAAAAATAGATAATGTCAACTAGCTTCTAAATAGATATTATTAAATTATACAAATAGCTTCATATCCTTTTTCGTAATTTACTATACAAAAGTGTTTTTTTGCATCACCTAAACAAAATAGATTATCTTAAAATTGCTTTTCAGCAAACATACCCAAACAAAAATATATTCTGATTATAATCGATTATCACAATAATCGATTATATCAATTATTAGCCTAATATAAATTTTTTCAACTTTCCTAAACGCACTCATCTATGTTATTTTCCTCCCCAAAACTAGAAGCTTCTGGATTTTTTTAATTCACACATTAGCTAAACTTCTTGTGGATCAAAAAGAGGTTCACGTTACTGTATAGCTTCACATTCATTCGATTAATAAGCTTTTCAACTATATGTTTTCTTAATGTTGAATACTTTTTTACTTATTAGATTCATATTCATGTTATGTTGTATATTCCAAATATATTTTTCTTTCGTTATTCATACATATTATTCGTAATTTGACCTCTTTTCTTTTGCCTCTCATATTATCATATCAGAAAACTTACATTTAGTATATTGCACTGATTGGTCAATCAAGCATAGTTATTTGAAAAGTTGATTGAAAAAATTGAGCATTATAGGGAGGAACTTTCTACTATAATTACTATTTTTCGTCAGAGGAAGCATTTTCAAGGTAGCAAGAAAAGGTTGATGAAGATCTACAAGAGAAGTTGATGTGAGCAATTTCAGTTGTAGATGGTATACGTGAAAATCACTAGTATAATAAGTACTTTTTACGTCAGTTAAAATTGATTTTTTACGTCAGAACATTGACTGATGTAAATACAGCTGACGTTAATAGTTAATATTTTAACGTCAGTTTAACTATTTTAACGTCAGTTGAGAACTGACGTTAAATATAAAACTATTAACGTCAGTTCTTTAACACAACTGACGTTAATTTTGTAAAAATTAACGTCAGTTGTTTAAACAACTGACGTTAAACATAAAACTATTAACGTCAGTTCTTTAAGACAACGGACGTTAATTTTGTTAAAACTAACGTCAGATGTTATAAAGAACTGACGTTAAAGGTTTTAATTTTAACGTCAGTTGTTTATTACAACTGACGTTAATATTGTACTGTATATTTTATAAAATACTATTAACGTCAGTTGTTTGATACAACTGACGTTAATAGATTTTTTTTTTAAATTCAGTTTTAAAATATCACTCACCTCAGCTATCCCTACATTCAGTAAATATCCCAAGAATACGTAATATCACACACATTACAGAATTGCAAAGGAAAAATGGAACACTGATCCATATGTATGCCTGTTCAGAAACAATATATATTTATTAACATAAGTTATAACTCAAAATAAATACAGAAATATAAATAAAAATAAATGTATACTAAGTTTAAACTACCTATATCAATATCCCTTCGTGATGATCATCACGAGTGGCATGTACAACGTCCACCTGTGTCTCCTCGATTATAGTAGGCATGTTTGTTGAAAAAGAAGGAGTCTCAGGAATATCAAGATTTGAATCTTCATTTTCATCACTACCATTATACATGCTTTTTCCTTGGAGAACCACGGACAACCTTTTGTTAGAAGATCAGTGATGTAGAATACTTGTTTTGCTTGGTAAGCCATTATGAAAGACTCATTTATATGACCTAACTTGTTGAGGTCTACCAACGTGAACCCCAATTCGTCGGTTTGTACACCACCGTTACTATCAACCCACTTACATTTAAATACCGGCACCGTAAGCTTAGTCTAATCGAGCACCCAAATATCTTCAATATATCCAAAGTAAGGTGTCGGTGCTTTAACGGGTTTTGTGTCCTTTGCACTAGAGAAGTGCATTGCTTCGGCCACGACCATAACCCCACTATTTTGCATGGTACTCTTGTTATCTTGTTTCTTTGTATAAAAAGAAAAGTTATTTATGTTGTATCCGCTCCAACATATGACGTTGAAGCTAGACGCACGTGCTAGCCATCTTACGTCATCAGAAGCGGTACTACCATCCTTAAGCATTTCTTCCTTGAACCAAGGTAAGAAAGTCTTGTTATTCTTGTTCAACAACCACCTTTCACTCATTCGAGGGTTTTCTTGATTGACTTTTCTTTTATGTTCAAATAAGAAAGGCTGAACACATTCGATGTTGTTCAATACATACAAATGTGCTTGAAGCACTTCCTCCCGATCCTTCCTATTAATTCTTAAGCCATGTGTACCCTTACCTTGACATCTGATCTCATCATGCCGAGGCTTAGGAACCCCTATAGGATCCGTGTTATGAAGGTAGTCCGAACAAAACTCAATAGCTTCTTCTGCAACATACCTTTGAACAATAGATGCTTCCGGACGATGAGGATTCTTCACGTACCCTTTCAAGATCTTCATGTAGCGCTCAACTGGGTACATCCATCTCGAAAAAACCGCCCACATAATCTAATCTCCTCACCAAATGAACAATTAAGTGAACCATTATGTCGAAAAAGGAAGGAGGAGAATACATCTCCAATTGGCACAAGATTGTAGCAGCCTCAACTTCCAAGTCATCCAACATACGGGGGTCAATGACTTTGCTACATATAGAATTGAAGAATGAGCACAACCAAGTAATGGCATGTCTCACATTTTTTGGAGCAATACCACGAATAGCAATGGGCAGAAGTTGTTGCATCAAGATGAAACAATCATGAGACTTTAAGCCAACCAATTTAAGATCACTAGAGACAAACCTCTTCATATTTGAAGAGTAACCATGTGGAACTTTGATGCCCTGAAGACACCCGCAGAAACTTTGTCTCTCTTTTTTTGACAAAGTATGACATGCTGGTGGCAAATAAGTCCGCTTACCATCCTCAACAACAGGAGCTAACTGCTCTCGTATACCCATAGCAACGAGGTCGAGATGAGCATTCACACCATCCTTTGTCTTGCCCTGAATGTCGAGAAGCGTCCCGATCACACTATCACACACATTTTTCTCCACATGCATCACATCAATGCAAGAAATCGACAACAAGCTTGCGCCAGTATGGAAGATCAAAGAATATCGACCTCTTCTTCCATATGTTTTTCTCAACAGCTTTACCTTTCTTTTTGGACCTGCTGAATATAACATCGATATCCTTTACCCTCTGATAAACCTGCTCTCCAATTAAGGCCGCCAACGCTTCTTCTGTCTCTTGGCATCCATTAAAAGCTTTTTTCATCTTACGATATGGGTGATCACGTCTAAGAAATCTCCGATGCCCAAGGTAAACCGTCTTCTTTCCATGATGCAACTGAGTGTAGCATGTGCCTTCTTCACATATAGGGCATGCATTATGCCCCTTGACACTGTACCCGGACAAGTTACCGTATGCTGGAAAGTTGTTGATGGTGCAAAATAACATGGCACGAAGCTTGAAAGTCTCATGAGAATACCCATCAACTACATCAACACCTTCCACCCACAGCGTTTTCAAGTCTTTAATCAAGGGACCTAGATAAACATCTAAGTCATTTCTCAGTTGCTTTGGGCCCGAAATCATCATAGACAACATCATGTATTTGCGCTTCATGCACAACCAAGGGGGCATGTTGTAAATTACCAACAGATTAGGCCATGAACTATGAATACTACTCATGTTACCATAAGGATTCATTCCATCCATAGCAAGTCCAAGTCTTAGGTTTCTTGGATCATTGGCGAAATCCGGAAACATAGTATCGATATTCTTCCATTGCATAGAATCAGTAGGATGACGAACCTTTCCATCACGTTTCCTCTCATCATTATACCATCCAAGATTCTTCGCATCTTTCGCATTGGCAAACAATTGCTTGAACCTTGGAATTATTGGAAGATACCACAACACCTTCGCAGGAGGACCATTTTTTCTCACATCATCAAGATCACCATCATCATCACCACCCTTCACTTTGTATCGTGATAACCCACATTTGGGGCAATCGTGATTGTCTTCATGAACACCGGTGTATAATATGCAATCAATGGGGCATGCGTGTATCTTCTTATACTCCATACCCATAGGACACAATACTTTGTTGGCCTCATAGTTATGGCCAGGCAATGTGTTGTCCTCCGGAAGCAAGTCTTTCAACACTTCAAGTAATTCCGTGAAGCTTTAATCGGTCCAACCATTTCTCGACTTCACACAAACCAATTTTAGCACCGCCGACAACCGTGTATGAGTAGTACACCCTGGATATAAAGGCTTATCCGCATCACCGCACAACCTATCATACACATGAGCTCGATGAAAAGATTCTTGTCCAATATCACGGATCATGTCCTCTACTCGATCATCCTCCATATCTACGTCAACGTCCTCACTTTGGGAGACACTTTCCGTACTACTCAACAACACATCACCATGCCATATCCATCTTGTATAACTCAAGCAAATCCCTTCACAAATCAAATGAGTACGTATATCCTTCACCGTACATTTCCTCGTATTCAAACACTTGACACAAGGACAACAAAACATTCCATTACTATTAGGCACATTCTTTTGAGCAAATTCTATAAATTCTCCCACCCCCTTCAAATACTCAGCACTAGTGCGCTTACAAACCATCCAACTACGATCCATAACTAGATAGGTCCTGTAGATATACAAAACATATATCCAATATAAGGACAATACGGGAGATTGAAAACTATAGTTTTTGAAGATTGCCAAGCACTGGTCACGGCCTGATAGTGATGTCCATCACGACCGTAACGTGCCAACTGAACCAGACCATCACAGGCAGAACTGATCACGGTCTAGCCGTGATGAGCATCACGGCCGTGACAGATCAACCAGCAGAGCAACATGCACTCAAAACTAAAAATAGAGACATTCCAAACAACTCAAACTCACGGTTTCAAGTTTCAACTACTGAGACTACAGTTTCAACATACACTCAAAACCATAAATAAAAAAATGTGCCCTAAAGACTCACCAGAAATAGGTGCTCGCGTGGTGGTGGGGAGGGGAGATCGAGTGTTGGCCAACGTTCGATGTGGTTACTGAGATCAGAGGGACAAGGAGAGTTAGTGCGCGGGAAGGGGAAAGAGAGATGGCAAGTTATTGCAAAGAATGAATGGAAAGACAGAGTTAGGGTTAAGAGTGTACCTCACGGTGGTTGCGAAGAAGCCCTCGCGGTGGTTGCAGTGGAGATGAGCTTGCGATTAGGGCAGAGTGAGAGTGAGAGTGAGAGTGAGAGTGAGGGTTGAGAGTGAGGGTTGAGCGTGATGAAAAGAGAAAAGAGACGTACAGAGCGAAGTCGGGAAGGCGCGCGGGTGTAAACCAAAATAAAACAACATTTGACGTCAGTTGTTTGTAAAGAATGACGTTAAAGGTCATATATTTAACGTCAGTTGTCTTAAGAAACTGACGTTAAAAGTGTATACGTTTTTCCAAAAACATTAATTCCTTTGACTATTTATTTAATTGAAGTAAAAATCAAACTTTTAACGTCCGTTGTATTAAACAACCGACGTTAAAAATAAATATTTTTTATTTTAAAAGCACTTTTAACGTCAGTTGTTGAAGACAACTGACGTTAAATGTGTATAAGTTTCTGCAAAAAAATTCATTCCTTTGACTACTGTGCTAACCCATGCACCTTGAAACTTAATCCTCTTAATGAGCATTAAGTTTATAGATAAGTTTTCAAGAAAATCAGAGAGACTCTATTCTCTATATAAAGTGCCATTCTTCTCAGATCGATCACCAGAAATACACCCTCTTCGTTTCCTCTATATTTCGTGCGTTTTCTATTCCTTCACAATATGGTTCTATCACATTTGAGACTTTTGTTATTTCTTCCTATACCTAGACTTAAAGGTCTCTGTCTTAATGGTCAAAAAACTTCTGAGGTTGAGTAAATCACATAATATGACTCCCTCACTTTATTCCATCTCCTCCCCAAGTGACTGTGGATAAAGCACATATAGAGCATCAAGGACTTCAAATGAGCAGGGAGGGGATCGATGCATCCATTGGAGTTTCTGAGGACAGAACTGAGAAGAAATTGATGTTGAAGCAGAAACTTTTTAATATTTTAGTGCTATGTTGCAGAAATTTTTTATCTTTTAATCATGTAATTGTAACTTATGAATCACTTCAATGAGATACGATTTGATTATACATATAACACTTTTATGTTAAGTGTTTATTTATTTTAATTTTCACAAGAATATGTTTACTAATTCAAGCTAATTAATGAAGATTAAAAATAAACTTTTTTAATATTTACACAAGTTCTTTACACAACTGACGCAAATAGTGATTTAATATTTACAAATTGCCACCACCTCATTTTTAACGTCAACTTAATTTATGACTGCCAAGTTCCTGTATATTACATTATTTCCAATATTCATTCTGCACGTTTATAATATATAGGATTATTTACGTCAGCTATTTATTATACTGAAGTAAAAATCACACTTTTAACGTCAGTTGTATAAAAAACTGATGTTAAAAATAAATATTTTTTATTTTAAAAACACTTTTAACGTCAGTTGTATTAAACAACTAATGTTAAAGGTGTATAAGTTTTTGCAAGAACATTCATTCCTTTGACTACTGTGCTACTTACCCATGCACCTTGTAACTTAATCCTCTTAATGAGCATTAAGTTTATAGATAAGTTTTCAAGAAAATCAGAATAGCTTAGTAACTTCATCCCCTGCTCCTATAAATAGCTTCCTTCCATCCTTTTAATTTTCTGCTTCACAATATGGCTCTGCCATGGAGATTAACTTCATCACTCTTTCTTCCTATTCCTAGACTCAAAGATCTTTGTCTTAATGGTCAAACAACTTCTGAGGTTGTGTAAATCACATAACATAGGTGATAAGGTTGTGTAAATCACATAATGTTAGTTGCTCACCTTATCATCTTTCCGGAGAATCGGCAGCTACAGCTCCAGAACCTTAGCTTTGGAAGCAAATGACTGTTCTAAGACCATTGCTGAAACAGATCGGGTGCACCCTTGTTCAGCCGATCTGGAAAACTCAGTCGCTCGACTCTCCTCTCTTGATCACCCATGAAGGGAACGAAGCCTCAACAAATGTTTAGGATTTTAAACCCTTTCAATGTAACTTTTTATAGGATTTTAAACCCTTTCAATCTTCTCGTATCGTCATCAGATTACACTTCATGAATGAGATCCGGTTTGGGTTATTAATTCAACTTATACTTCGCACATATATTTTAGTTTTCAAAACAGAAACACAAAACATCAAAGCAATTGTGAAACTGAAACTTTGAGGAAGGCAATGCGGAAGGGTACGTATACTAGATAAAAAAATTATTAAAATAACCTTTAACGTCTGTTGATGAAAGAACAGAAGTTAAAAGTGAAGTGACTCACTTTTAACGTCAGTTCAATGAAGAACTGGCGTTAAAAGGTTCATTTTTAACGTCAGTTGTTTATTGAACCGACGTTAAAATTGAGTCACTTCACTTTTAACGTCAGTCCTTACAACAATTGACGTTAAAATTGAATTAATGAAGTCTGATATTTACAAAACTGCCACCGCCCCCTTTTTAACGTCTAACTTTTGGTTAACTGACGTAAACCTTTACCGTCTAATGTATATTTTCCACTAGTGAATAGGCTTTCATTTGTACTATCCAACTTTTTTTAAAAAATTTTCTAACACCTGTTGCAAGGTGCAAAAAGAACTGAATAGTTTAAATATTTTTTTTTTTAATTTTTTATGTTGGAAATGAGCCTGATAGGGGGGTATTATTTTATGCCTGGTTTTAAATTTTCTTCAGTTTAACATTGAAATATTACAATACCAATGACAATAGAGAAAAAAAGTAATATGCAAGCCTATCCAATAAAATTTTGTTGTTTATGTGGGAATTAGTGTTGTTGCCTTCGTGCTTCCTATTACAATCCTTACTTTTTCTTCTAAGTTGAATTCCAAATTTGTTTCGGTAGTACTTATGTTTGTGAAATTATCTTCTTAGTACTATATTCTTATTTCATCTGATATTATGCACGCATTACCCTTTTTACATCGTGGTTAATCATTGTTGTATCCCTTGCATCACACGGGTAAATTACTAGTAATAACATAACACATTCCCTTATTATTACTACTGCTGCATTTCTAATGCTTTTACTCGTTCTTATTGTGTAAATTTCTGCAATTTTATAATGCGTCTTCTTAATGTGTAAACACACATTATATACTTAATCAAGATAAATATTTAGAAAAAATAAATCCAAGGTAGAAAATATAATTTAGTTGCAATTATCATTTGACCTTGACATCTTCGAATCTGGATTAATTGGAAGATTAAATATGGATTGAATTTCATGAGCTTTATGCATTTCGTGACATCACAATCAAAATAAATTTATATTGTTATTTTTGTTAGTTAAAAAGCAATAAAGCATATGAAATTTAAAAAATAAATAAATTACTTCTAATAGTTGTTTACCTTGTCACGGTTCTCCAAAAATCTTCGTACATTTCATCATCGTTAATGTTTTGACGTTTGAAAAACTAAAAATTAAATAAAAAATATATGATTAAAATTTGGAATATTCATTATCATAATCAATTGTAACAAATATAAAGTATTATTAGAAGAACATATTACAATCTCAATTAAGACAATTTTTTGTTTTAAATGAAATGAGATATCATGACATCCGTGACTTGATACTGTAATAAGTTCAATTTATATTGTGCACGTCAATTTGAACCCAATAGTAATTCTTAATTTTTTTTTACTGTTGCATGATTAGGGGTGGGAATAGGCTAGGCCCCGATAAGCCTAGACCTAGCCTGCGTTCCGGTCTTAAGGCCTGAGCCTGGCCTATTAGCATGATATAGACCAATTTCTAATGCTTGAGCCTGGCCTACATTAAAGCCTAGCCTGGCCTAAAAACCTACTTAAAAGCCTACTTATCAAGTATCAAAAAGACCTTTAAATATACTTATATATATAAATAAGTCATAGGTCTTCATTTGTAAATAGGCTCCTAGGCCTCTAATGATAAAAAAAAAGTTGGTAGACCTATACTAATAAATAGGTCACTAGACATTCACAAATAAAAGGCAAGTAGATGATTATATGGCTAATAAGCCTTTACTTTCAAATATTATGAATAATGTAAATAATATATTATAGCATTACAATATACTATATTATATTATACATATATATTTATGTGTTTGTATATATTAAATAGGCCGACCTGATAGGCATAATAGGGCCTCCACCTCTCAGCTTTACCAATCTCAATACAATATAATATGGAATGCAAGTGGCTGATAGTCAGCAGGGTCGTGTGACCCATAAGGCTACTAAGGCACTTGCTTTAGGCCCCATATTTACTTAGCTATTGACCATTTATAATTTTATATATTATATAAAGGCCTAAAAATTTAACATGTAATAAATACATCAACACGTGATAAAGGCCCAACAAAAATGTCACACCACGATTTTTACCGTTCTTCAATATCGGTAAATATATAAATGTTTATATTAAAACAAAGTCATATTTAGACTTAGAAAAATGATTTAGATTAAAACAAAGTCATATATAGACTCTACTTGATAGTAGAAGCCTACGGTTAAATTTTGGGTTGAAAATTCAGATGAAGCCTTGTCTGCGTTTTCACTGACAGTAAGATTTTACTGGTCAGAAAACCTAAATTTGACCCGATAACGCAACATTAACGATTCTTATCACTTTTTAAGTGATATGAGCCATTTCAAAATTTTCGCTCTAAAATAAATATTATATTTTATTCGGGCGAAATTTTGAATTAAATCGATGTCGAAAAACCTAAATTTGGAGAATAATGTAACACCTTGATTTTCATATATGTTGTATTAACTGTAAATATATATTTATTTATATTTTTATCTGAGACCTAGGAAATGATTTTGGGGAAAACAAAATCATATCTAAAACCTACTCTATGGTAGGAAGCTCTGGTTAAAATTTGGGTTTAAAACTCAGACGGAAACCGGTCTGCCTTTTTACTGACAATATAATTTTATACCGGCAGAAAAACCTAATTTGACTCGAAACTAAAAAATTGTAGATTTTTATATTATGTCCGTGAGGAGGTCTATTTTCCAAAGTGTTGCCCACAAATAAAATACTAGATTTTATTCGGGCGAATTTTGGCAAAAAACGGTTGGAAACTCTAATCGGGAAAGCGATTGAGTCGAAACGGAACTGCAGAGACGAAACCGGACACCGGAGGGGATGAGTCATGGGGTGAGTCACCACCATGACTCACCAAGCATTTATGGAGCATTTAATGCAAGTAATCATGTCTTTTAAGGTAAAAAGACCAAAATGCCCCCAAGCTTTCATGGTTATAAACAAGACACATCTCCTTACTTTTAACCGCTCATTTTACATGGATGTAAACCTCCCAAATCTCTCCAATTTCATGCAGCCACATCCAATAAACCATACCCATTTCATTTTGCCTTCGTTTCATCATTTTCCTCTCAAAAACCGAAATCGGGTAAATGATGGAGCTGAATATGGGATTTTCGAGAACCACTAATGGATTGGATTGATGAGTCATGGATGACTCATGAGATGTGGTGCAAAATCAACCACACCATCCATTCATTCTCCACCAAACATTTTAACCTAACCATGATTACAATTAATTATTGTTAAGTTATTATATTATTTTTTAATTTAACCTAGGTCAAGTAAACTCAACTATGGTTATTAAGGATACATCTCCTATCCCTTAACCACTCATTTCACAGGACTGAAAACACCTCCACATTCAGTTAATTTCGTACAGCCTCCCTTCTTCATCATTTGAGTCATTCCATTCATTCATTTCATCAAAATTCTCTAAGTCTTTTCTCTAAAAAGCCTAAGACTCCATGATGGCCAAGCTTGCATCTTGGATCATTCTTTTCTTCAGTTCAATGGAGCATCCTCTTCCTCATCTCCTTAACTCTCTTTATCACCCACTACTTCGTATTAGAGGAGAAGAATTGAGAGAGAATCCTCAATAGTTACAAGAAGCCTTTGTTGGAAGCTTTGAATCCTAGTTGGAGAAGTCGCAGTGAGAGAGTCTCCAAACACGCTTCAACCATTGGATCGTTCACAAATTTTATAAGAAGGTTAAAGACTTGTGGTTCTTCATATCCAACTGTCCGAATCTCGAAATAATCTCCATAGAATTAGATATTCAGTTCAGACGGTTGATTGAAAGGATGAGAAACTCAACCCAAATACCATCTAACCTGTCACCATAGAATTGCAATCCGAGATTCGTTAAATGTTGGATCGGGCTGGACCTTTGTACGAAGGTTTAGGAAGGATATTTCTTCAATGTCACCATTCATTTTTGTGGATCGAGCTCTGTGGCCAGAGAAATAGAGTTCGAACAATAGCTTTGTTTTGGTAGCTTTTCCCTAGGATTCATGAGCTTATTTTGAATCCAATTTCCCCTAAGTCCAGCCATTGTTCTCGTAAGCTTTTCCTTTGATTTTGTCTCTTGATTCAAATAGATTTATTTATTTGAAACCCCATTATTGATTCGGTTGGTATTTGGTGTTTCCGGCAAATTGTGATACTCGTATGTGTAATCGGGACGGAAAGCAGAATGGTGGATGTGTAAGGATGGATGGTGGTAGATTTGTGGATGTTGTTGGACAGCGTGCTGAGGTTCGTGGCAGTAGAGTGGATGCATTCGAAGCTTTTACGGGAAAGCGCACACGTCAATCAGGTGGGGGAAAGAAATATCCTGTCGTCGGAACGGATAAGTAACGTATAATTTATAATAATGGTGTAGGGCGACCTAAACCCTTCTAGTGGTCGAGTAATCGACAAGACCAAAATTACATTGGCGACTACCCCGTAGTACCAATGATGATTTGGGGATTGTAGGTTTATCACCGTTAGGATAATTTTAGAATATTTGAGGATGACTGATTTTATTATTATTGAACTATTTGTGATTGACTTGTTGTGGTAAAATGCTTTATGTGATGTTTTGTGTTATCTGAATATTTTATTATTATTTTACTACGTATGATCTTCCTGGTTTGATAACATGCTCAGTTGGCGTTTAGGCAAGGATATATGTTGTTCGGGAGGTATGTATGTAGGTGAGAGAATGAATGTGACTTAGAGGTGCCTAGGTGAATTAAGTTGTTTTATAGATGAGATTATGAGAAATGATTTGAGGATGATGGTGTGACAAGATTTTAGTGGTCATATCTGCATAAAAGTTTAGTTGCATAAGAGTAAGGGTAGAGGTTGATATCGTAATTTGAGGATGATTGTTAGTTTTGTGTGATGCGTGTCTTTGACTACTGTTATATTATATGCTATGTATTCATTTTCCACTCTGTATTTGGTATATATTTTATTATGTGATCGTATGAGAAGATCCTATGGAGGAGAGGCATTCATCGAGGTTCTTGATGGAACTCAGTATGAACCAGATGCAGGAGGACAAGCAATGGATTCGAGTGGTCGAACTTAGATAGTCTATGTCCAGTGTGTCTTAAGACGTTTTATATTTCCACAAATGTTAGTTTGTTTTAATTCTGCACCTGTAAGGGATCCTACTGCTGGGATACCCTAGGCAGTGTTTTGACACTTTGATGCATAAACATATGATGTGTATGTATGTATTATAATTATGGTGGGTTAATTTTCAAGAGTTGTATGTTTGATAATCAAGTTTTAAATTTTAAGTATTTCGGTATATACGTTCAATGTTAAATATACGATTAAGTTTAATAAATAATTAATGGCACAATAGGGCACAACTGGGTGTCTTAAATAACAGAGTCGGAAACAGAACTGCGGAGACTGAACTAGACACCATACAGGGGGACACGTGTCACTGAGGTGTGGGGAGTCAGGGGTGGGTCACCACCATGACTCACCACAAGTCATCATTGCTTTCCTAAAATATCTTAGATATTTTGTTTTGTAAAAGACCATTATGCCCCTAGGAATTAATGAAAAGCCATCCTTGCACTATGACCCACTCTTCCCCTCACTTCTACCCAAACCTCACGGCCACTTCCCCCCAAACACTTAGACACATTTTTCTCTCTCTCAAACTCACCAAGAACACAAAGAAACAAAGAACAAAGCTCTAATCGCTTAAGTTGTCTTGCACAAGTTGGATCAATTTCTTCGTCTTTTCTTCATCCTCAAGAGGTAATCTCTCTTCAACTAGGATCATGAACCCTCTTACCTTATTTCATTTAGATTGAATCATGTCAAGACCCATTTCTTCCATATTCATAGGTTTTCTTCAAAAATTTGTAGAAAATCATAGGATGAAGATTTTTGAATTCTAACAATTTTCTATACCTCTTTACTACTCTAGGATCATGGATCCAACAATATGTAAAATTTTGAAGTCCCTAACCTATTTAACTATTGTTGGCCGAATCCATGCCCTAGAGAATTTGGATGGTTTTACTTCAATTTTCAACTTATGACAATTTTATTTAACTGCTCTAAGATCATGGATCTAAGAGTATGTAAAATTTTGAGATCCCTAGCCTAATTTTCTATCCTTGACCGGATCCACACCCATGTGAGTTAGTAGGTTTTTTTCAAAATTTAACTTGTTCTATGTTTTTTTTGTAAAGGATTTGTTGAGTAGTTGTTGTTTAGAGTTGTGTGGAGGAAGTTGAGATCCAGGAAATCATTTTCGGGGGGGGGGGGTGTAACGCCCTTCGTTACATTAGTAACCCAAAACAAATTGTATAAAAATCATTTAATACATTTAATACATTTAATTAAAATATGTTAATCATAAAATTTTTAACAATTATATAAGTCTGGAAAATGTCTCATATTAAATAAAATAGTAATAATGTATCCAATGTGATAATATATTAGTAAATCCATAAATCCAAATAAAAACCAAAAGCCTAAAAAAAAAACGGGCTTCTACTAATAAACCCAACGATAAATAAAAAAAACGTCTAGCCACATACGGCTCCTTATTTAAGAAAGTACTAACCAAGATAAGGATAATAACTAAGAAAATTGGCTAAGTCTTCAATCCTCTTCAGTTTCAGTGACGTCGTACTCGTGCTCTGAAAACAACACTTTTAATGAGACATAATCCCAGTGAATAAAAATCATTTAATGAAAAGGTTCGCAAATAGTGTTGTTCTCAGCCGGCGCGGTAATCCGGAAAAACATTCATGGTACCCGCTAATTTTTAAAATATTGAATGTAATAAACCTCCAAAATAATAAATATATATACGTAAAATTAATGTCAAGCATTTAAAGCACAAACTCATAAACTCAACAACGGTCACATCTCATTGCAATTAATCACATTCACCATGCAAACTCTACACAATGCAACTCCACGAACATGACTCGGTGATTCCCAGAATCACTTAACTTGACTCTTTGGTTCCCAGAACCGGTGTGAATCCCAGATCCACTAAGGTCTATGAGCTCATATCCATGCAATGGCGTCCCACTGCCTTCCCCATCCCAGATGGAGGTATCTAATATTCCATCCCAGATGTGAATATTTTCAATAAATTGATATCCCATCCCAGATGGTGATATCTCTCATCCTATTCAGGAATAGAATGTACAACCGTCACCCCTTAGGAAGGTGATGACCAACTCATATGTACCATGCAACATGTCATCCCAGATGACTATCAAATGTCATCCCAGATGACTACCAAATATTTTCTCAAACTCCATGCAGCAATTACATAGACATTATAACAGGATTTAAAATACAAACACAACCATAACATATAAGTCGTTAATATAATTATGTTTGTTATAGTACATGTATTCACTGACAGGGGCGTGGCATAAGTGTATCAATAGAAATCATATAATATCAAACATAAATATAATGTTATGCCCACTGCGGTAAAAGGTCACATACGGTACAAAGTTTGGACCTTTATTTAGCTATTTATTTTCTTCATCATTATTATTTTATTGCATCAAACATTAGTAGAATAACAAGAAAATTACACTCACTAAATCAATTCATCAAGTAACGTGAAAATATTTCAAAATTCCAAATAAAAATCATGCACTCTAAAATCTTAATTTTCGTCATTAAACAGATCTATATGACAGCTTCAAATCAATTGTACCATGAAAGTGTGAGAAAAAGTATTTTTTACTCACCTCTTGCAAACCTCTAATGTGCTCTAAAAATTACGTATGATAAGGATTTGCGCTTCCCTAAAAACTCCCCTCCTGTTTGATGGTATTTTTGGATCTGTGTACTGCTATAGTTGTACTGAGAACAAAGAAACGCCTTCCCTCACCCACTGTGCGGCGCGCTGACCCTACGTCTCACTCCTTCGCCAGTCTTTTAAAACAACCCAGGTTTAGTGTTTTCAAATCTATTTATGGGCCCTTTGTTTATTTTATTTTTATTTTTTTTTGTTACACAAGCTTCTAGCATTTTACCATTGTGTGTGCCTTTTACCATTGTGTGTACGTGACTATCTAGTATCTAGCCTACATGTTTTTATTATTATTATTATTATTTTATTCTTTCCAACTAAATAAATTTATTTATTTATTTATTTCTTTTAATTTAGTATGCCCATTATTCTTTTAAAAGAATTCAAATTATATCTCTACCAAAAAGAATTCAAATTATACATTTAGCCTTAACAAAACTATAATTGAACCGAATATCAATTGGGACCTAATATCAACTTTTAATAGTTAAATGGGTTCCTTTGTTTTTATCATTAATTCTCCAATTTTAAATTTTAATTTTGCATTATTTTAATTATTAAGTAATTCCTTTTAATTGTTATACTACCAACTTTCTACACTAAACATCTTAATAACTTAATCTTTTATTAAAAGGATTATATTGAAATTTTAGGATGTTACAGGGGGGGACTGCCGTGGGTTTAATGGGTAGAAATAAGGGAGATATCTTAGCTTAAGCCCATGCTTGGATCAACTAGAAACAATTAATGGGTTTTGGTTTAATATAAAATCATATGATCACTTAACTATAGTTAATAATTAACTTAACTAGGATTAATTGATAACTATGGTTAAGATTATGTGGTCCATAATTTATGAAGGGTGTGGCTGATTTTGGGTCACACAAAAAAACTAACCTTAGTTCCTTAACCATGGTTAACATTTAACTAACATCGGTTAAATTAAGCTTAGGGGTATTTTAGTCATTTCACCTAAAAACTCATAATTTCTAACATCAATTGCTTCATAAATTCTTGATGAGTCCTCCCATAGCTCAGCTCCTCAAATGTCTGGTTCCATTTTGTTCACGAGTCAAAATTAGGTTTTTTCATCATTAAAATCTTACTGTCAGTGAAAACACTAACTGTTTTCCGTTCGAACTTTTACCAAAATTCGTCCGAATAAACATAATATTTTATTTCTAATCAGAAATTTAGAAAGTAAAATTCCTCAAGGACATAATATAAAAAAAATCTACAAATTTTCAGTTTCGGGTCAAACTAGGGTTTTACTTAGGTATAAAATTATCTTGTCGGTAAAAACACAGATCGGTTTCCGTCTGAGTTTTAAACCCAAAATTTCACCGTAACACTCTACCATATGATAAAGTATGAATATGATATTGTTTTATCCAAAATCATTTTCTCGATCTCAGATAAAAATATAATTAAATATATTTTTACTGTTAAAACAACGTAATTAAAAATAAGCCGTTACAAGTGTTCTGTGGTGAAAACACGTAGATCATTGATCCATGTTAGTTGTTGGGGATTTTGTGTCTTGTAAAAGATGTTGTGGACTTTATGTCCTGTAAATGATGTGGAGGACTGTGTGTCCCATCCATATCTACGAACCTAGGATTGAGGAATCGGTTTAGGGTTTCGTGATTGAGCACTCGGACTTCGTGTCCTGTGTGTCATGGGTTAGAGTCCTAGTGGCACATTTGACTTCGTGTCCCGTGTTAAGTGTGATTTGGCTTTATGCCTAAGTATGAATAGTCGTGAGCTTTGAGCCTCGACAAAAAAAAAAGAATGAACGGAAAAAAAAGTGACGAGAACAAATGTTTTACATGCATTGTGGGTAGACGTACCTTATTGGCCAGTGTGCTATGTGTTATTGACCATTGTGTCCTGTGTGCTGTCCAATGTGTGTTATGTTGTTTAGCCAAATGTGCCATCGAGCTACAATCCATAATGGGTGGATTGACAAGTTGAGGAAGTCAAGACCAAAGTGGGTCTATCAGGGACATCCGGGTTTGTGAGCCACAAAGGTTGAGGCCTTGCAACCTCTAGTCGTGGACGTAACGATGCAAAACATGGATGTACTCAATCAGGGACTACTAAATATTATTTTAGCTGCTTGAGTGTGATACCCTTGAACAATTAGAGTCGGACCTAAATTAAGAGGTCGTGACCTCATGAGACAATTGTGGTAAGGGTTATTGCAGCCTAATCATACTTAATGAAAGGAAGTTAGGATCTCCAGAGTATAAATATCAAAGTTAGATGATGATATTGAAGTGTCATGCATTTTTATAAATGTCGATGACTATCAGGTATGAATCCCAATGTTTTAAAGCATTATGATTTTTTCTGATAATTTATGTATTGTACATATATGTGTATATGTTGTTGTTTTTGTGTCGCGCATGTGGTTATCATGATAAAAATCAGTTGTCAGTATCTCACCCTTGCAAATGTATCTATTTTTCTTGGTTCGTGCTGTTGTACCGTGGGATGTAAATACAGACGTTGCAGAGGAATGCCCTGTTTCACTCGAGGAAATTATTCCTGACAACTGAAGAGATCGTTGATTTTAAGAATGACCTCTAGGGTCTTCTTAGTAGATATCAGTTAGAGTGACTAGCTCAACTAGGACATTAGGTTGTTTTTGTACCTTTTTGAGGATAGTCGGTATATTTGGCTTTGGAGAGCCATTCTTTTGAAGTAAGAATTTTCTGTTTTAATGATGTATAATTATATCCTTTGTTTACGTATGGATTTCTAAAGGAAATCAACTCGTATGTTGTGATGAGTATTTCGTATATGAAGTTGTTATATGTTAATGTTTGTATGTTGAAAATTTTATTTACCGTGCAAGAAAAGGAAAAAAATTATGACCCTTTTTTTTATTTCCCGAAGTAATGCCCAAGGGGGTGTTGCAAAAAACATGTATGTGAGAGCAATTTTATTTAACCATCAAGTAGCAATATAACTTTCTAGCCCATGCTGGCAGCAAGTGTTATAATTATATGACACAATAGTTTTAATACTTTTTTTAAGGGGACGATCTTAATACTTATGAGTGTGCATGAGTGAAATTTCAGGAAAGTAAAATTTGATTACAATTGAAACTGTTTGATCTTTTCGTCTAAATTAGATAACAATGAATTACAATTAATAAAGTAACGGTTTTTTTCTATATATACAATAAAATTTGAAAAAAATTACTTCACAATGGTAACAATAATAAATGACTTTGCAGCTTAAAAGGTTAGGAGAATAATATGACGATTAATAATTTATATTATATTAGGCTTCTTTAATAGATATGCCTTAGGCTCCAAAATGTCTGGACACGACCTTGATAGTTAGTCATATCTTCCTTCCCTGTTGTGATGAGTATTTCGTATATGAAGTTGTTATATGTTAATGTTTGTATGTTGAAAATTTTATTTACCGTGCAAGAAAAGAAAAAAATTATGACCCTTTTTTTTATTTCCCGAAGTAATGCCCAAGGGGGTGTTGCAAAAAACATGTATGTGAGAGCAATTTTATTTAACCATCAAGTAGCAATATAACTTTCTAGCCCATGCTGGCAGCAAGTGTTATAATTATATGACACAATAGTTTTAATACTTTTTTTAAGGGGACGATCTTAATACTTATGAGTGTGCATGAGTGAAATTTCAGGAAAGTAAAATTTGATTACAATTGAAACTGTTTGTTCTTTTCGTCTAAATTAGATAACAATGAATTACAATTAATAAAGTAACGGTTTTTTTCTATATATATAATAAAATTTGAAAAAAATTACTTCACAATGGTAACAATAATAAATGACTTTGCAGCTTAAAAGGTTAGGAGAATAATATGACGATTAATAATTTATATTATATTAGGCTTCTTTAATAGATATGCCTTAGGCTCCAAAATGTATGGACACGGCCCTGATAGTTAGTCATATCTTCCTTCCCTCACTCTTCTCTTTCTCCCTTTCTCTATTCCCCCACGATTATCATTGCACTTATCTGTACTTGATGAGGCACAGGAGCATAAACATGAGCTTTATATGAAGATGCTACTGAAAAAGATGAGCGAGCTGAATGAAATTAAAATCATTTTAGAGGACATAGATGTAATAAGTCATTTGTGTAGGAAGTAAGGGAGAGTAATATATCCAATTAATGCACTGATGGAAGTTATTGTATATACAGAAGCAGATGCATAAAATTGAGGAGGACAAAGCTAATGACAATAAATCAATCCTAATAGCAGGAATTTCCGCGGATGAGTATTTCACCTCCTGCAAGCTATGCCTCATAAATCACGCGAAGCTGATGCACCTCAAGACATCATGGCCATCCATATAGCGATGGTAATTATTCTCTCATTAATGAGTGTTATTATAAATAAATTCATAAAAAAAATTTCTATTATTGATTTTGAGTATTTACTTTTTTAGGTGCATTCACGGCTGGATAAAAAATTCCATCCAATATACAAACTATGCATCATTAACCGAGTACTTTAGCGACCTTTGGGAGGGGAAACCATTATAATACAGTCTGTTCCGGCCAAATATCTCGGGTACGAAATACTCGGCTGAACGAGGATTAGTGGGGTGTTTTTGGATTGTGCTTGACAGAATGTGGATTCTGCTCCTACGTATCCAAAAGGGAATCAAAGCAAACGTAGTTCTAGAATGAGGGGTAAGCCCCCTATTTATAGTTGTTCTCTCAGGATCAGGCTCCGAAATAAGCGGATGAATATTTGGATCAGATCGCGATCATGGGGAGAGATATCCGGAGCCTGATTGTCCGGAGTGACATTATGGCTAGCGAGATATTCGGCCCAGTTAGCTGCGGATGGATAGCTTGGGGCCGAGTAGTTATTCTCGGGTGTCAGGTGTGCTGACATGTCCTCGGCTTCGGAGGAGTTTGGGTCAAGGCCCATTCGTGGGGGTAAGCTCGGTTGGTCCAGTGTATAGACGAGTTCTCGGTCTTACATTCTCGGCCAGTACACAAACCCCCCGAGCTCCGAGCTTGAATAAGCGAAGGAGCTGATACGTATGAAAACCGAGCTTATTCTTCGGCTATGCAGTTATCCACATTCTCAGCTATCGTTTCAATCAAGTCTTCTCTCTCTGTCAGAGAAAGCAATTATTCCCCTATTACTTCTTCGGCACGCCATAGACAAGAAACCCTAGAGTTCCGCGCCCATTTAATGGGGGGAAAATCAAAAGTCGCGTCGAGACAATCAAAAGTCGCGCCCTTTTTGGGCCCAATGGACAAATGGGCTACCAATCGCAGGCTATAAATACCTCCTCCGGCGCCAACTCCCTCCTACTTTGCTTACCCTTCTTTGCCATTCACCCTCGTCTTCCAAGTTTCCGCCATTATCTCTCTGCTTGTCATCCTCCAGGTACGCTCCGTCTCTTCTCTTCCTTCGTGCTTCTAAGCTCTATTTCTGGCCTTCATATATGAGTTCTTCTGTGTCTTCTGAGTCAAATACTTCGCCTCTGGTTGAGCGAAGTTTCCCCAGTGGGGGATCCTTCTACATTTCTTGTTCCTTCACGGGAGGCGGCGTTGGGGAGGCGGAACCGTCCTCCTCCGGGTCATCTTCGCCCGACTCGAGATTCTTCGAGTCCGATTCGCCTAGGTCCGGTTCTCCCCCCTCCTAGGGTGTCCAAACCCGCCGCTCGCAAACAGCGCCTTAGGGTTCCTAAAGACCCTATTCCCGATATTACCCTCCCCGGATATACCTGGGTTAAAGGGGAGGTTGGAACCTTTTTTTTCTGACTACCAAACTCATGATTCTATTGTTGAACTTCGGTCCCATATCAATATCTCGGCCTCAGGGGACGAGTCCGAGTTTATCTGCTCTCCGTGCTCGAGCACCGAGTGTGTCTTTCTAAGGGCTCGTCCTTCCGAGTCCCCCTTTACATACATGTATAAAACACTTTTTGACAAACTGCATGTGTCTCTTCCCTTTACTGAGTTTGAGTGCGACGTTCTGAGAACCATGAACGTCGCACCTACTCAGCTTCACCCTAACAGCTGGGCTTTTATGAAAGCCTTTCAGATTCTATGTAAATACATAAGGATAGAGCCTACCACTCCAAAAATTTTGTATTTTTATCAAACCAGATTTGGCGAGAAAAAGGGATGGGTATCCCTTAATGGGTTGAACCGAAGAGGTCTTCTTAGTTTATTCGCTTCGTCTTATAAAGACTTCAAGGTTGGCTTCTTCCGTGTTCGCCCTTCGAGTTCTCATACCTCCCACTTTTTTTACAAGAATAAACATGCCAAGTTTCCTTTATACTGGCAATCCTCTCCCACAAAATTCATCGGTTTCGAGTATCATTCCCTGCCGGCCGAGGATAGGCGGGATATAGATGTACTAGAGGGTCTTCCTCGGCCCCTCCATTGTGCACGCCTTATGAAACTCCCCTTCTCCTCCACCCCAAGGTCCGATCTTAAAAGTAAGTGCTCGGCTTTTTAGTTTCTTAAGTATTTTTCTGCACTGTGTTGTTATACTAACAACTCTTTCTTTTTGTGATCATCATGGGAAAGTTCGACTTTTCAAAGCTTGTCAAGGCTGGTGTTGGTAAAGAGGGTCGGGGTCCTCTTGGTAGAGAAGAAGCAGAAAAGACCTCCTCCCACCAAGGTTTCTGCGAAGGGGGCTTCGTCATCTGCCCCTCAAAAAAGGAAGAGGGCAGAGGTTGAAGTGGTGGCCGAAGATTTTCCCCTTCCTGGCCCAAGCTCCCCTCGCTCCACTACTCAGGGGACGCAAATCGTGGGGCGAGAACAGCCACTTTCTACCCCCCTCGAGCCAAAATGGTACAACACCACCCTGAAGGCGGGGACTTCATCTCTCGGGGTGAAGATTTCAACCCCTCCTCCTCTTTCGACTCGACCCTCTTAAAAGCCGCCGATCTTCGGCTTATCAAGCGGCAGGGGCCCGATCCAGCATGGAGGCCCTCTCGGTCCTCTGCCTTGTGGCTGCGGCTTTTGGCTCGTTTACGTGAGCCAGAGAGGTGACGGAGACCGAGAGGAAGTCTCAACAATTGGAGTCCGAGTTTCTTTGCTATAGAGAGGTTGAAGGGGGATCTTTCCGGATTTCCTCCGAGAATGAACGCCCGACTACCACCATTGCTGATATTAATACTCGGAACTCCGAGCTGGATTCTCGGGCAAAATCAGCCGAGGAAGGCAGAGCTCGAGTTGAAGAAGACAAGGCTCGTGCCGAAGAAAAGATCAAAGAGGCTCAGGTTGAGATTGATCGGCTCAAGGCTGCCTTGGAGGCTGAGATCCAGGCTAAGATACTGCTTGAGGAGGACGTAAAGGAGGCCACCCGCTGCATTGTCATCGAGCAGGAAAGGTTTTGACAAAGGCATCGCCCAAGCCGAGGTTACGGCTCCCGGCATCGACCTTTAGGGGTCGATGTGAACATGGAGGTGGTGAATGGGGAACTTGTTCCCATTATTCCCGAGGGGGAGGAAGAGGTGGACGTAGTGGGGGGCTCTCCCGACGGTCATGTAGAGGCCGAGGAAAGCCATAGGGGGGAGTAACTGTTATAGTTTTTTGTTCATCCTTTATACTGGGCTCATGCCCTTGTAACCTGATTACTTGAATGAATATCATTATCGTTTTGCTGATTCTTTGTTGTATTTGGCTTGTCCATCAAATCTTCGGCTAAGGCCGAGATACTCTACCGTCCAAAATGGACGATGGTCGTTATACGAAAAGCACGTGTTTTTCATTTTGCGTTGTCATGCATTAAATGCTTTTGGAAACCGTAATGGGTTCACGCAATCGCTGCCTTTTGCTTGGTTTCGAGGTTTGTTTTCCCAACAAATTCTCACACATACTACTTCCTTTCTTGCCTATAAATAGGGCCCTTCTCACTTGTTCATTCCTCATCCTTTTCTATCAGCCAAGTTCGTTTCTTACTTCTCTTCCACCCGAGTAATTCTATGCTAACATCAGGGGTTTACGTTCCCCTCTCCCAGTTAACATCCTTTTTTGGGTTTCACATCCGCCAAAAAGGATGTAAGTGGGAGATGGGATCCAGAATTCCTTTTATGGTTTAATCCTTCAAAAAGGATGTTAACTGGGAGAATAGCAGTCTTCGGGCGTGGCGAAAGGGGTAGAGGTCGTCTACTCCCGGAGTTGGCCGAGCACCTCACCGTCCAGCTTTCTCAGGGGGGAGTGAGAACTACAGCCTCCCTTGAGAGAGCGTGGTGGCGTTCAATCGGGGGGACTGGGGGCCGAGTGGCCCTTATTTTCAATTTCAGCTTTCAACTTCAGCGCTGCGCTCGGCCCCGTGAATGTACTTTTCAAGAGTCAAACTCAGCTTTATTTTTGTGCATTGTACTCGGTTTCCTTGAATGTATCGAACTCGGCTTTATTTTTGCCTTGTGCATTGTACTCGGTTTACTTAATAAAATAATGGCTCATACTTGGCCTTTACGAATTTCGTTTTTTGCGCGTATTCAGCTTTACTACTTTCGTGGCTTGAATTCCTCGTCAATAACTTAATAATAGCTCGGATTCGGCTAGTAAGATCGTGCTTGACCTTTATACTTACCTTTATGGCTCGTATTCGGCCACCGGGCTCAAACTTGGCCTTGAGAATTTAATGCTTCGGATTCGGCCACTAGGCTCAAACTTGGCCTTCGGGATTGAACGGCTCGGACTCGGCCGCCGGGCTCAAACTTGGCCCCTCTGACTGGCTCGAACTCGGCCAACGGCTCGTACTCGGCCGCTGGGCTCAAACTTGGCCCCTCTGACTGGCTCGGACTCGGCCACTAGGCTCAAACTAGGCCTTTAGAATTGAACGGCTCGTACTCGGCCGCCGGGCTCAAACTTGGCCCCTATGACAACGGCTTGTACTCGGCCGCCGGGCTCAAACTTGGCCCCTCTGACAACGGCTCGTACTCCGCCGCCGGGCTCAAACTTGGCCCCTCTGACAACGGCTCGTACTCGGCCGCCGGGCTCATACTTGGCCCCTCTGACAACGGCTCGTACTCGGCCGCCGGGCTCATACTTGGCCCCTCTGACAACGGCTCGTACTCGGCCGCCGGGCTCAAACTTGGCCCCTCTGACAACGGCTCGTACTCGGCCGCCGGGCTCATAGTTGGCCCCTCTGACAACGGCTCGTACTCGGTTGCCGGGCTCAAACTTGGCCCCTCTGACTGGCTCGTACTTGGCCATTAAAATAGGATATCTGCAAAATAAATACTTTGGCAAAGCAAGAAAAAATAAAACCATATTCATAATAAATTTTGCTTTTTATTGAATCGAGTCCGCGGTGTGCCTCGTTAAAACCTCCCCGGTCAAAACCCATTTTGGGAAAAAATACCGAGGTAGGAAAAAGAGTACAGCACCCGACTATATACATCAGCTGTAATAAAACTTCAAATGAGAGGCATTCCAAGTCCTCGGGATAGGATCTCCCGACAATTCTTCTAACCTATAGGCCCCGTTCCCCAGGTTTTCAACTACTCGGAACGGTCCTCCCCAATTTGCCGCTAACTTGCCTTCCGTGCGGTCCTTCCTCGCTTCCCCTTTTATTCTCAGCACTAAGTCTCCGCGCAGAAAACTCCTTGGCCTTACTCTTGAATTATACCTTCTAGTGGCTCTCTGTTTGCAGGCTTCTTCTATGATTCTGGCTTCCTCCCTAACCTCTTCTACCAAGTCAAGTTCGATCCTCATATTGCTCTCATTGTCGTTCGGCTCGTGTTGCACACGTCGGAAAGACGGTTCCCCAACCTCTACTGGGATCATTGCGTCGGTTCCGTCACGTCGGCTGAAGGGTGTTTCTTGAGTGGTAGATTGAGGCGTACAGTGGTAGGCCCAGAGAATACTCGGTAACTCCTCTGCCCAGGCTCCTTTAGATCTTCCTACTCTTTTCTTCAGTTCCCCGAGGATGATCTTGTTAGCTGCTTCGGCCTGCCCATTGGTTTGGGGGTGCTCAACGGATGTAACTTGGTTCCTGATACCGAGGTTGTCATAGAATTCCCGTAGCTTTTTATCCACAAATTGTCTTCCGTTGTCGGTGACGATTGCACAGGGAATTCCGTGCCTACAAATGAGGTTCTTCCACACAAATTTCTGCACCTTCTCAGCGGTAATCTTGGCCAAAGGCTCTGCTTCGATCCATTTGGTGAAGTAGTCCACTGCTACCAGTAAGAATTTGACTTGGCCTTTGGCTACTGGGAAAGGCCCCAGTATGTCCATTCCCCACATTGCAAACGGCCAAGGCGAGTTTAATGTGTGAAGTCCTTCAGGGGGGGTATGATTTACATTGGAAATCTCCGGCACTCATCACACGCTTCGTCCACTCCATGCAATCGGCTCTAAGGGTAGGCCAATAATACCTGCTCGGACTATCTTGGAGGCCATTGATCTGCCTCCACCGTGAAAACCACAGATTCCTCGGTGAACCTCTTCCATGACATACTTAGATTGTGCCTTGGTCGGACATTTTAGCAAAGGCGCGAGAATCCTCGCTTATACATCTCCCCGACGATTATGGTGAAATGACTCGCCCTTAGCTCTGACCTTCCCGGCCGCCACGATCCGAGGGTAGAGCTTACGAGGATAAGTACTCCCATATAGGTGCCATCCACTCTCGGTCAACCAACTCGTTGGCCATCACCTCTTCTCGTCCCAATGCTTGGTTCATTGAGGGTTTCTTGAATAACCGATTACTGTGGTGTCCCGGTTTCTTTGTCTTTGGCAAGCTTAGGCAAGAAATCAGCCCGAGTGTTTTCCTCTCGGGAATGTGCTCAATGGTGAACTTTTCAAAGCCGGAGATTAACTGGTTGACTTTACACAAATATCTAGTGAGTGAGGTTCCTTCGTCGATAGCCTCCGGATATTTGTCCAGGTGACTAGTTGTGAATCACTCGCGACTTGATGACCTTCGCCCCCATTTCATTCGCTTGACCTTAGTCCCACTATCAGAGCTTCGTACTCGGCTTGATTGTTTGAGGTTTTGAACTCGAATTTCAACGATTGCTCCAAGATCAAATCTCCTGGTCCTTCCAGAATCACCCCCGCTCCACTGCCCCTGATATTTGAGGATCCATCCACGTATAGATTCCACCATATATCCTCAGCCTCTGGTTGTGGATGGAGCTCGGCTATGAAGTCAGACAGGCATTGTGATTTCAGGGGTCCTCTCATTTCATATTTCAAGCCAAACTCGGACAACTCTACTGACCAAGCAATCATACGCCCCGCCAATTCGGGCTTTTTGAGTATCTGTTTGATTGGGTGATCCGTCTTAACAACCACTTGGTGACTCTGAAAGTACGGGCGCAACCGCCTAGCTGCGGTCACCAAGGCTAAGACCAGCCTCTCAATAACTTGATACCGAGTTTCGGCATCATGGAGTACCCTACTGATGAAGTATACTGGCATTTGGGCTTTCTCTACCTCCTGCACGATGACTGCGCTGATAGCATTCTCGGAGGTCGACAGATACAGATACAATTCTTTCCCCGGGATGGGTCTTGTTAATATCGGCGGCGAGGACAGAAAATTCTTGAAGTCGACAAAAGCCTTTTCGCAGTCTTCGGTCCATTTGAAGGTTTGGGGTTTCTTCAACAGTTTGAAGAAAGGCCGGGCTTTGGCTGCGGATTTGGGTAGGAACCGAGATAATGATGCGAGCCGTCCTGCCACTCTTTGTACTTCTTTAACGTTCTGCGGGCTTCTCATCTCAATTACGGCCCGGCACTTATCGGGATTGGCTTCAATTCCCCGGTGGGTAAGCATAAAGCCGAGGAATTTACCCCCCTGGACACCAAAAAACACACTTCTCCGGGTTGAGCCTCATGTTGTACCTTCTCAACTGCTGAAATATTTCTTCCAGATCTATAGGGTGGTGGCTGGGGTTATCAGATTTCACTACCATGTCATCCATATATACTTCCATGGTTCTGCCAATTTGCTTCTCAAATACCCGGTCCATAAGTCTCTGGTACGTGGCTCCCGCATTCTTCAGCCCAAACGGCATTACTTTGTAGCAGTAATTTGACCCCTCAGTAATGAAGGTTGTTTTCTCCTCATCCGGGGGGTACATTCTAATTTGGTTATACCCAGAGTACGCATCCAAGAAGCTTAAAATTCTGTATCCGGAAGCCCCGTCAACCAGCCTGTCAATACTCGGCAAGGGATAAGAGTCTTTTGGGCATGCTCTGTTCAGATCCGTATAATCAGTGCACATGCGCCACTTGCCGTTTGCTTTCTTGACGAGAACGACGTTGGCCAACCATGTGGTGTATTCTATTTCTCGGATAAAGTTGGCCTTGACCAACTTCGCTGTCTCCTCTTCGACTACTTTTCTCCTCTCTTCACCTAATCTCCTTTTTATCTGGGCCACTGGCTTTGCCTCGGGACAGATTGCCAATTTATGGCATAAAAAGTTGGGATCAATTCCCGGCATGTTAGATGTGGTCCAGGCAAATAGATCGGCATTTCTGCGCAGCACTTGCTTTATTTCTTCTTTCAGAGTAGGCTCAAGGTGACCACCGAGCTTAGTACACTGTTCAGGCTGCGCGCCGAGTTGGAACTTCTCTAGCTCCTCAATAGGTTGTGGACGTTGTTCCTGCACGTCCATCCTGGGATCCAGCTCAACGGAGTTTACTGAATTCACCGCCTTGTCCTTCCCCCTGTCTAGGGTTTCTACCGGTGCGGGTTTAAGTTTGCTCACCCGCAAACTATCAGCGTAGCACTGTCTCGCCATCCTCTGATCTGCTCGGACAACCACTATATCTCCCGAGCTGGAGGGGAACTTCATCGTGAGGTGGGGAGTAGAGACCACAGCCCCTAACTCGTTCAAGGACGGCCTTCCGATCAGGATATTATACGATGTAATCTGCGTTAACTAGCACATACCGACCATGATGGTTTTAGAAGCTCGCCATCGCCAAAAGTGGTCAAGAGGTCAATATATCCCCGAGTATCAACTCTGCTCCCCTGCTGAAGCCAACGAGTTTCTTGTCAAATGCGGCTGAATTGATTTCTCCGGGATCCCGAGCTTCTGAAACGTTGAGTAGTACAATATATCCGCGGAGCTCCCCTGATCGACGAGGGTTCTTTTGACCGAGAAATTGGCCAACTGTACGGTGATCACCATGGGGTCATCCTGGTTGGGATCTACTCCCACAAAATCTTCATCAGAAAAGATAATAGGGGGGGAACTCCGGGGAGGCTTGCCAAATACCGAGTTAACAGCTCGGATGGCCCGCAGATGTCTTCTCCGAGCTGAACTTGTGGTGCCTCCCCCAGCGAACCCTCCTGAGATGGTGTTTATCACCCCCGGATGACATTATCCTCTTCCCGTCTTTCATTCTGCCTTTCTCTGGTCTCTGCTCTCTCCTCATTTCTTCGATCGCCGCCCCTCCTCGGGCTTCGATCACCCTCTCTTCTTCTGTTTCCCCCGCACCTCTCACTGTTGTTGTTTCTTCGGACAAAGTTGCTGAGGTGGCCAGCCTGAACCAGTTCTTCAATTTTATCCCGTAGGACCCAGCACTCCTCGGTGGTATGGCCATAGTTGCGGAGATACCGACAATGCTTCTGGCGATCCGCGTTTCGGGGGTTGTGGCCACCTCTTGGGAGCTGCAGAAGCTCCGCGCTGTATGCTTCCTGGAACACCCGAGCCCGATTTGTGTTGAGGGGAGTATAATGATCATACTTCGGTCCCCTCTGGAAATGCTCTGTCGGGCCTTTCAATCTCGGCTTATCACCCCCTCCCTCCTCTTGTCTCTACCTTCTCCTTTGTCGCCTTCATCGGTCCGATCCCTTTTCTTGGACTCCTCTACCTCCTCCATATTGATGTAACACTGCAGCTTTTCTTCTCGGATTCGTCCATATCGGTGGCGGTTTTCGAGCTAAGTACCTAGCAAAAGGGCCAGGTCTCAACCCGGTCGAGGATGGTGTGTAGTGCGACATCGGACCGAGATTGGGGATGAGTACCGCCTCCTTGCTGAATACGGCCATGAAGTTGCGCAGGGATTCATTCTTCTCTTGCCTGAAGTTTACCAGTGAGGCCGAGGTTTTCTGGTGGGCTCGGCTCGTGGCAAACTGAGCGCTGAACCTAGCCACGAATGTATCGAAAGAGTCCACCGAGGCTGGGGGTAGCTGGGTGTACCAAGTCAACGCTGCCTCCTTCAGTGTGGTTGGGAAAACTTTGCACATGACAGCGTCGTCATTCGTAAAAAGGTACATCTGCGTGGTGAAGGCGTCCAAGTGGCGCTCGGGGTCCGAGGTGCCATCGTATTTGTCAATGTTGATGGGCTTGTAGTTGGCTGGCAAGGGGACCCCCATGATATCATTCGTGAAAGGATGCCTCGGCTTCCGCAGGCTGACCCTGTCATTAAGTCTGTTCATTTGGAGTGAAGATTCTGGGGCCTGCTTAGGGAATCCCTCTTCCTCTGCTCGGTTGTTGTGGTGGGAAGCCCGGAGGCGAGGACCTCCTTCCCGATACAAGTTTCTGGACCCCTCAATCTCAGGAGGTCGGCGCTCTCTTTCATGTGAGGAAGAGACCGACCTCTCCCTGCTCGGCTCTCTCTCACGACGGTCATTCTGCCGGCGGATTTCTTCATTCTCCCTTCTCAGCGCTACCACCTGCTCGAGAAGCTCCTGAACCACGGGGTTGTCAGTCATTCCTGCTGGGCCTACGGACTGTTCTCCATTATCCCCGTTAACTCCGTTGTTGGCATTCCTTGGTTCCTCCCTCCTGCAGTTTCCGCTTCTCGTCCTCACCATTTTTGTGTGGTATGGGAAAATATTTGCTTCGATTCCCACAGACGGCGCCAAATGTTCCGGCCAAATATCTCGGGTACGAAATACTCGGCTGAACGAGGATTAGTGGGGTGTTTTTGGATTGTGCTTGACAGAATGTGGATTCTGCTCCTACGTATCCAAAAGGGAATCAAAGCAAACGTAGTTCTAGAATGAGGGGTAAGCCCCCTATTTATAGTTGTTCTCTCAGGATCAGGCTCCGAAATAAGCGGAGGAATATTTGGATCAGATCGCGATCATGGGGAGAGATATCCGGAGCCTGATTGTCCGGAGTGACATTATGGCTAGCGAGATATTCGGCCCAGTTAGTTGCGGATGGATAGCTTGGGGCCGAGTAGTTATTCTCGGGTGTCAGGTGTGCTGACATGTCCTCGGCTTCGGAGGAGTTTGGGTCAAGGCCCATTCGTGGGGGTAAGCTCGGTTGGTCCAGTGTATAGACGAGTTCTCGGTCTTACATTCTCGGCCAGTACACAGTCCATACTTTAATATGGATTATACAATGACTTTTTCTGATGCACAACAGGTACTAGGAGTACATGTTATAGAAGATGATCTAGATGATAAAACAAAATGGAGTTTTTTGGCAAATTTGTCAAGGGTGGAGAAGCGGGGCAAATGCAAGAGGAGCAGAGCAGATTGAATCTTAACAAGAGAAAGTTTTAGAGGTTGTGGGCTTTGCCGAGGGTATAGCTAACAAAATGGTCTTTGACTTGTTCTAACTGTTTCTCAAAGCGGACGGTGTTGAGTGAAATTAGTTGATAAATTAGTGAATTGTAAGCATAAAACTACTTGATGGCATTGGAAAATTCATACTTATTGGCATGTTATACCTATTGGCATGGACAATTGCATAATGTTGTTAGTACTAGTTCCTCCGCCATTGCCAATAGTGATATAAATGAGCTAAGCTATTCGTGAACTATTTGAGCTTGACTCGTTAAATGCTCGATCAAGCTCGTTTCTTTAACTAAATGAGTCAAGCTCAAGCTTGAGATTGAGCTTGATTATTTAAATGAACCAAGCCCAAGCCTTACAGGTTCCACATCAAACAGCTTGTGAATATCTCGTGAATAGCTCGTTTACACCCCTAATTGCCATTGACGAGGTTGTCGTTGATGTTGGCTCAGTTGTTGTGCTCCATTCGCTTCTTCCTATTACTAATACTACTACTACTACTACGACGTCAACGTCTCCGTGTCTAGGTAACCAGTTTTCTACCATTGTTGAAAACTTGAAAGCAAGATATTTCATTTCATTTCCCTATGGGCTGACGTATTTTCAAAAGGGGAGAGAGGTAACTGGCTACTAATCCATTAAATAACTTCTAAATAGTAGACAAGTTTATTTTTTAATTTATTTAAATCTTTTTAAATGCACTTATGCCTTTTAGTCTTTTACCTTGCGGGACTTCCGGACGAGTTAATATTTATGAAACAGAAGATGTTATGCAGACATGTAATATATTGATTTAAAATTTAAGCAGATAACATCACATTAATTATATTAACTGAACTTTGTCAGGATCAGAGCAGAAAAACACTTTGGTTCATAAAACTTGGTTAAGATAGGTTCAAACAATCAATCTTTATTATTGTTCTCCCCCACTTGGCATCGGCAAAAAGATATAAGGAGGCATAAAAGCAAAATAAAGAACAAGATATAAGAGACAAAGTTTTTATTAATCATCATCAGCATGTACATGGCAATTTACAAGACTTGGTTGGCCTATTTAAAAGAGAAAACAAGGATTCTACTTTGGTTTCTAAAGTAATCCTAGCATTCCTTGATAAATTTGAACAAAGGCCTAACTGATAAACTCAACCTCAGGATAAGAGAAAATTGAGGAGATTCTTTCAGACAGAGACATGTGAGAGATTTTTATTTGTTTAGGAGAGGGAAGAGATTTGGCAACGACAGAAGGGGGTAGGGGTAGCAAAGAGTCTATATGGTGGAAGAAAGACTCAGAACCACTAACTAACATAAATAAATACCAAGAGGGAGAAGGAAGCATAACTACAGAAGGTGGGTAGTGACTTCCAGAAGGTGTATGAATGATGACAATTATAAGGTTTGAAAAGAAAATTTCCCTATAAGGGTTAATAACATGAGGTGGAGGTGGAGGGATAACAGATAGGTTTCAGAAGCTTGCAGCCATAAGACTCTGCAAGTATGACACGAACAAACTTGATGAAATGCCAGTTTGTTTCTTAGGGGTATCATCCCTATGAACAATGCTGTATTGACAAACATTAGACACTACAACATAAGAAGAGGTTGGAGATTTGTGGGAAGAAACAGGTGAAAGGGGTGGAGACACATGTGCAAGAGGATTGACAAAAAGGGCAGCAGAAGATGAGACAGGTAGGGTAATGATACCTTGCTAAACAGGGGATGAAGGTGAGGTAGGTGATGAAGAGGGAAGAACCATATGGTTTTATGACATCCTCTGCTTCTTCGTTGGCTGTGGAGAATTCAGGGGATCCACCAAAGAATATACAACTATCTGTTTTGCAACAGACAGGTCTTCAGTGGCTGCAGCAACAACTTCTTCCTTTGCAACAGGTTCCATAGCAGCAGGTGCAGGATAACCTAAAAATAGAGTTTTCTTCTCCTTGGGCTCCTCCAAGGGTCTTATCATCTGCTCCCCCAAAGCAGGTACTTCCTCTCTACTTGGGGCATACTCAACTTGTTTGTCCTCAGCAGAGGTCTTCACCAGCCTTCTTCTCTTGTCTGTCCTAACAGACTCAGCCTCAGATGCCTTAGCATCTTTTGATTTCCTCTTGGGAGACAGTTTTCTCCTTCTGAACCTTAGAGGCTCAACACTTTCTGCAGTTTCTGCAGAAATGGAGGGCTTCTCAAGTCCAGGTCTTCTGTCTTGTCTGGCCACTTTCCCAGTAGGTTTCCATATGCCTTCTGACATGGGAACCTCAGACTCATCTGTAGACTCATCTATCTGCTTGATCTTCTCAACAGCTTCCACCTTTTTGTCTTCTTCTTCTTTTCTTCAGTAGCTTCAGCCTTCTTGTCTTCCTCATCCTTGAGGGACTCTTCCAGAGGAATCCCTGGGATATTCATCATAGGCAAGTTCTTATTGTTTATGGGAAAAGCCATATCCACATATTCTAAAGGGCAAACATATCCATCTTGTACACATTGTCTCTGGAACCTTTTCTAGGCATGACACATTCTTGTAGTAATTTAAGTAGAAATCTGCATTTGGATACCATGTTGATATGTTTGAGATTTTAAGGGTTTGGAATCCCATACAGAGCAAAATTGATGTTGGCAGATCCAACTTCATCCTCCCACTTAGATCTGTACCTAGCTCCCAGCCTGGGACAGTATGTGACTTTCTCCAGAGAGTTCATGTGAAGATGAAGGTCGCGTTAAGCACATGCCTGATGAACATAGTTTTAACATTATATTTAACCCTCATACTTACTGTTTTTAAAGATCATTTTATCTTAATTATTGGGTCTTGGGTGCATTTCATGACTTTGGACCGAAATTGGCCCCAATTGCATTTTACAGCATAATTGGCATCCTGACATTGCTTCTGTATTTAGAGAATAACTTTGGTTGTAGACATTGGAAAATTATGATTTTAATTTTTCAGGAAAGTTAAGAGAATTATATACAACTTTAACGAAGATCTCGAAATCCAATTTGGATGATAAGAAAATCGAAGCTGAAAGTGAGACCAGAGGTGCTGTTGTGTAAAACTGAACATAGGGAAGTGTTTGGGCCATAACCCGGCTTTAGAGGTCGGATACACCTTAGACCAAGATGATTGTTAAGATGACACAATAGGATACAACTTTCATGCAGATTACTTAACCAAATGATGTCGTTTTGATGGTGTAAATTTCTTTGGAAAGTGAGTCTTGTATCCTGAAGTAATTTGGGCCTAACTCACTCATTTGAGGTCCAATTGGAGCAATTTTGGTGGCTAATTGAAGCTGGTCTTATGGGACATGTTAGGAGTTATTTAGTTTTTAAATTAAGTCACTTTTGGGGAGTTAAAAACTCATAACGGCAGGGATTCGAAAATAGCTCTCTCTTCTCTATCTTCTTCATTTTTTCCTTAGGGTTTTCTAGGTTCTTCTTGATGGATTCTCATTTTCTAAGTTGTTTCTCTACAACAATGGAGAGATAAACTCCTCAAACCAATCCTTGGGTTGATATTCCTAAGGGTTTGATTTTTATATCTTGTTCTATTTGCTGAACCCTATATTAATTTCATTTTTCATGTTCTTCCTCTCTTAATTCTTGATTCTATATTTGTTTGCTTAAATGAGTTGGAATCTTGAATTTTTGTATTAGTGACTTCATTAATTCATATTTAAAGAGGGAAAAACAGAACCTAGATGATTGCATTGAATGTGTTTGATGAAATGTCTAACTTGGTTGAATTTCCATTTTCATGTTTAATTTCGGATTTGATGGATGCTTAATTCGTTTGCCTTAATTAAGCAAACTCTAGATACATTTCTAGCAGGAACTTTATGGGTTCCATATAGTCTTCTAATTGGAATTCAAAATCAAGGGCTTAATTTACATTGGTATGTTCTGTTGTGATTAATGATGAATTAAACCTAGTTGTTGTCATTTCTTGGATTAGCTATTTCTAAATTGTTGTTTTTAGTTTTAATTTGAAATTTTGTGCTTATTAAACTTGTAAACCCCCTCCCAAAATTTTAATTTGCTTGCTTAACCTTGATTCAATTCTGAGTTGGTCCTTGAGAGACAATTCGGGTTGACACCCTTGCTGCGAGTAAGGTGTTGATTCGGTTTTTGTAATTTTGGTGGGTTCGACACCGACCAAAATTTTGGCACCGTGGTCGGGGACCATTCTCAGTTATTTGATCATTTTAGGAGTAGTCTTGTTTAGTTACTAATTTTTTGTTTACTTTTTCAGGTAGTATAGTGTAGAATTGTCTCAATTTGCTATTTTTATGCTTAATTGGTTAATTAGTGTTAATTGGTTCATATTGTGCATGAGTACTAGGTCCAGTATTGATAATCACTTGTTTGAATTAGACCTTGAGATTGAAAGAACATTTCACACCCTTAATAGAGAAAATAGGCTTAGTTAAAGAATTGAATATGAATTTGGAATTATACCTGAGCCTGAGCCTAAGTCTGATTTTTCTAGTTATAGTGATTCTGTATCTGTATCTAACTCTGATTATATATCTTTTTCTATTCCTGTAACTGAATCTGAAATTGAGATGGCTAATAACAATAGGACTCTTAAAGAGCTTGCTGCTCCTGATGTTACTTATCAACCATTGAGCATTCAATATCCTGATCTTGATATGCCTTTTGAGCTTAAATATGGATTGATTCATTTGTTGCCCAAGTTTTAGGGTCTTCCAGGTGAGGATCCACATAAGCACCTTAAGGAGTCTCACATTGTTTGCTCCACCATGCGACCACAGGGCATACCTAAAGAGCATATCAAGATGAGAGCATTTCCTTTTTTACTTGATTATTCAGTAAAGGACGAGTTATACTATTTGCAACCTGGTGCTGTGACTTGTTGGAATGATATGAAGAAGTTGGTTTTTAGAGAAGTTCTTCCTTGCATCCAGAACTGCAGCAATGAGAAAAGAAATATGTGGTATAAGATAGAATTCTGGAGAGTCTTTACATGAGTATTGGGAGAGATTCAAAAGGCTATGTGCAAGCTATCCTCATCATCAAATCAGTGATCAGTTGCTTATCCAGTATTTCCACGAGGGTCTGATACCTATGGCTAGAAACATGGTTGATGCTTCCTCTGATGGTGCTTTAGTATACAAGACTCCTACTTCTGCAAGAAATTTGATTGAAAACATGGCAGCAAATGCACAACAGTTTGGTACTAGGATGGATGTTCAAACAGCGGAGTTCATGAGGTGCAAACTTATCATGCTGACCAACAGAGAATGGAAAATAGATTGGAAGAGCTCACTTCATTGGTAAGGCAGTTGGCTATTGGACAACAACAAAACCAGAATGTGGCTACAGTGTGTGGCATTTGTACCAAGATGGTGCCTCTATTAATCCAGAACAAGATGCAGTCAATGGTATTTTTTCTGGTAATTAGCAGAAGTATGATCCATATTCCAACCCATAAAATCTTGGATGGAAAGATCATCCGAATTTCAGATATGGCAATGCTACACAGCCACTACAGGACCCCTCTAGACCCCCATTTCAACAACAATGGAGATCACCATCTTGACCACCAAGACCACCATTTCAGCAGCAACCACACATCCAACAACTAGCTTCCACCTCTTCTTAATCCAGTGTAGAGGATTTGTTGAAGCAAATGGCCCAGCAGAACATGCTGTTCCAACAAACTACCCAAGCAACAATTCAGAATATGCAAACTCGGATTGGGTAGTTAGCTACCTCTCTTAGCCAGTTGCAGTCACAAGGATCAGGACAAATACCTTCCCAAACAATAACCAATCCTAAAGGCAATGTGAGTTCTATACTTTTGAGGAGTGGGAAGCAAGTCATTGTGCCAAATGAGTAGAAAAGTGCAGATTCTGCAGAAAATTCAGAAAAATCGAATTGTGAGAATGAGTTGCAGAAAAATTTAGGACAACCTGATAAGAGTTTGAAGAAGCAACCTGGACCAGAATTAATGTTGAATTAGTGTTGAAACAACCATGACCCTTTTATGTGTGATATGTTGAATTTATGTTTGACAATTATTGATAATTAAATGAATATATATGCCTACATGACTAGCATGATTGTGGTATGATGATGTATATGCGTTATATTATGGATAATGATGGCTTCGTGAAATGATTAAATTCGTTATGCTGCCATGCCTTGATGTGATGAACTGATATGATGAAATGTTACAATGGATTGTTGTTGTTGTTAAGAGAGAAGAACGCTATAATTTAAGACATAGGGATACCAGTGTTGAATCTAAGATTAAGAATAAGTGATTAATATTCATAAGACATGAAGATAGCAAAGAGGGGTGAGGATATTGCCCAGTGGAATAGTAAAGGACATTTAGGGATGATCTTGAGTGCTTAGGAGAACTGGTGAGGGTCCCTAGAATAAATAGATGAGATAGTCATAGAGATAAAAACAAGAGAATTAATCCACTATTCAATTAATGTTATAAACCTTAATGAAGACATCTAATGATGAAAATGCTAATGTTGGTTAAGATGATAACGATGACGTTATCGCACGTTAAAGTTGTTTGACTTTGGTGCTTATTGGCCAAAGTTGTTAATTCTAGATTAAAGATTATGTTAAACTTTGATGCTTATCGGTCAAAGTTGACTTTGGTGCTTATTGACCAAAGTTGTTAAATCAAGATTAAAGACACTGTTAAACTTATATGCTTATTGACCAAAGTTGTTTAATTAAGATTAAAGATGCTGTTAAACTTTGATGCATATTGGTCAAAGTTGTTAAACCATAAATAAATTGTGTTGATGGAGGTGGTGGACAACGTTTGACTATCTGCTGGTATGCATTCATTCATGCATGCAGATATTAGGGGAAGTTACGATGACAGGGGAGTTCGATTGAGAGTAAGGCGAACTGACTGTCTGCGGTGTTCCATCCGAGAGTTAGGTGGGTCGTGGCCCCCTGTTATGATGCATCCGAGAGTAAGGTGCATCGGCTATCCAAGTGGTTCACCCATGGATTAGTGGACTTCCGGCATTAGTGCTTATTGGTCAATGTGGATATGTAACTCCAAAGTCGTCTTCCAGGTTTAGTTGGATCTACATACATTCGGAGTAGTGAAGTTACACTGCATTGCATAGTTGAATTATTTGATAAGTTGTTGTGAATGATTTATGTTATAACTTGTTATATTATGAATTGTTACCTGTTGTATGACCATCTTGCTAACTATTCCATTGCCGTTATGTTCATATGTACAGTTTCTTACTCCCTATCTATTATTGGTTTTCCTTGCATATATTTTGGTTATGCAGAGGACGATGAGCATCATGTTGAGGAGTGATCCCGAGGAGATCGCTACTCGTAGTTTACGAGTTTTATGTTAGTTATTTTCCGATGTAATCTTTGGATTTGGTTACCAGCTCTGATTTATGACATCGGGGTATTGGGTTTTTGTTTATGTTTTCTTTTGATTATGTTTTTCCGCAGTTGTTACATATGTTTATTTATGTTTGGATAATGTGGTACTCACTACCTTATATATATATATATATATATATATATATATATATAAACGAACGTTTTATTTTATATTTAAAGTATGCGGGGTAGACGGTGTTACAACCCCCATTGATCTTAGGTAGGCCATTCTTGAAAATTTCTAAAACTAAGATTGATGTGCATGCTGGTAGACCATTTGGATGTGCTTGATTTTATGGTAGATGATATACATGCTGATATGTTAGCTGAGTTTCTTGAGATTTTAGAGTATGATGATAACATTACATGTGAGGATTTTTCTGTATGTTTTGGACTTCCTGCTGATGAACAAATTGCAATGTGTGATGCGTGCGCTGGAATTTTCACATTCTTATTATGTGCTGATGTTGACATGAAAAATGTTGTTGATGTGGATAGTGCTTCAAAATGTACTAATTTTATGGATTCCATGGGATATGATGATGCTGTTTTGCAACATTGTGCTCAAATTTCAGATGATGTGGCTGCGTATTTAGCAGCCTTGATTTCGGTTCCGAAATTGGTACCGTCTGTCCCGAAGCCACCTAGCATTGAACTGAAGCCCTTGCCTGAGCAACTGAAATATTTGTTCTTAGAAGAGAATGAGAAGTTGCCACTCATAGTATCTAAACATTTGAAGCTTGAACAAGAAGAAAATGTGTTGCAAGTCTTAAAGTAACACAAAAAGGCAATTGGTTGGAAACTTGATGATATTCCTGGTATAAGCTCCTCCACTTGTATGCATCAGATTTTATTGGAGGGTGAGGCCAAACCAGTGAGGCAACCTCAGAGGAGACTTAACCCATTGATCACGGATGTTGTGAAGAAAGAGGTGAGCAAACTACTGCAAGCCGGTATCATTTATCCTATCTTAGACAGTCAGTGGGTGAGTCCTGTTCAAGTTGTTCCAAAGAAGACTGGGATGACTGTGGTGGTGAATGACAAGGCCGAGTTAGTACCGACACGAGTCCAGATTAGCTAGAGAGTTTGTATTGATTATCAGAGACTTAACCATGCCACCAGAAAAGATCGTTTCCTATTACCTTTCATAGATTAGATGTTGGAGAGACTGGCGGGCAAGCCACATTTTTGTTTACTTGATGACTTCTCAGGCTACTTTCATATTTGCATAGCACCAGAAGACCAGGAGAAGACTACCTTTACTTGCCCGTTCGACACATTTGCATATAGGTGGATGCCATTAAGGCTATGTAATGCCCCAGGTACATTTCAATGGTGTATGGTAAGCATTTCCTGAGATTATTTAGAGAACTGCATGGAAGTATTTATGGATGACTTTACTGTATATGGCTATTCCTTTGATTCATGCTTAGATAGCCTTGCTAGGGTGCTTGATAGGTGCATTGAGACTCATCTTCTTTTTTTTTTTTAATTTTGAGAAATGTCATTTCATGGTAGAACATTGTATAGTCTTAGGGCTTGTTATTTCTAGCAAATGCATTGAAGTTGATAAATCCAAGATGGATGTTATTTCCTCTTGACCCTACCCCACAAGTATGCGGGAAGTGTGTTCTTTTCTTGGTCATGCAGGGTTTTACAAAAGTTTCATCCAGGATTTTAGCAAGATCGCTCTCCCATTGTCCAGACTCCTCCAAAAAGAGGTTTATTTAATTTTGATGGCTCTTGCAAGAAAGCCTTTGATCTACTGAAGAAGCATTTGACTTCAGCTCCCATCATTCAACCTCCAAATTGGAGCTATCCATTTGAGTTGATGTGTGATGCATCTAACTATGCTACTGCATCCATCCTTTCACAATGAGTAGAAAAGAAACCACATGTCATATCCTATGCCTCTCGAACCCTGGATTCAGCCCAAGCCAACTACACCACCACATAAAAATAACTCTTAGCCATTGTTTTTGCCTTGGACAAATTTTGATCATATTTGTTGGGCACTAAAGTAATTGTCTTTTCTGATCATGTGGCTTTGAGGTTCTTGTTGAAGAAGGCCGAGGCAAAGCCTAGAATGATTCGATGGGTGTTGCTCTTGCAAGAGTTTGATATTGATATAAGAGACAAAAGTGGAGCTGAGAACTTGGTGGTTGATCATCTGAGCCACATCCCACAAGAAATGGAGACTTTTCCCATCCGAGAGACTTTCTTGATGAGAAGATTTTATTGCTGTGAGGTATGGATCCTTGGTATGTTGATTTAGTGAATTTTTAGCTACATCTGAGTTGCCTGATTTTCCTAAGGATCGCATTGATAAACTTAAGAGTGAAGCTAAATATTATATATGGGATGAACCTCTCTTGTGGAGGTTGTGTGCTAACCAAGTTATTAGACGTTGTGTGCCTGATGATGAATTTCATTCCATTTTGAATTTTTGTCATACTCGTGCATGTGGTGGTCACTTTGGTCCTACGCGCACTGCTAGGAAGGTCTTAGATTGTTGTTTGTATTGGCCCATTTTGTATCATGATGCACATGCTTATTGTAAGAGTTGTGAGCAATGACAAAGAACTAGTAGTATTTCTTGTAGGAATGAGATGCCCCAATAACCTTTGTTGTTTTGTGAGATATTTGATGTTCGGGGCATTGACTTCATGGGTCCATTCCCTAGTTCCTTCGGTTTTGTTTATATTTTGTTGGTTGTTGACTATGTATCCAAATGGGTGGAGGCCATGGCCACCAGCACTGATGATTTACATGTTGTTGTAGATTTTGTTAGATCAAACATTTTTTGCAGGTTTAGCATTCCAAGGACCATAATGGGTGACTCCAAGGTTCGCATTTCTGTAACAAAACCATGGGTGGCTTGTAGAAGAAGTATGGTGTGGTACACAAGGTCTCAACTCCTTATCATCCCCAAACAAAAGGGCAAGCAGAAGTGTCAAATAGGGAGTTGAAGCAAATTAGGGAGAAGATTGTGCAACCGAATAGAAAAGATTGGAGCAAGAGACTTGAGGATGCTTTGTGGGCTTACGTGACCGCCTTCAAGACTTCTTTGGGGATGTCAGGATTGTCTTTGGAAAATCATGCCACCTTCCAGTGAAAATTGAGCACAAGTCATATTGAGCGGTAAAACAACCTAGACTTGAGTCAAGTAGGTTCCCATAGAAAGCTACAACTTCAAGAACTCGAGAAGGTTAGATTGGAGGCATATGATAACTCCTGAATCTACAAAGAAAAGACCAAAATGTTTGATGATAAGTTGTTGTGAAAGAAGGTGTTTCTCATTGGTCAGAAAGTTCTTCTCTACAACTCCCACCTCAAGTTCATGCCTGTTAAGCTGCATTCAAGGTGGATTGGCCCCTTTATTGTTGTCAACGTTTTTCCTTATGGAGTAGTTGAGATAAAGAGTAAGGCAACCAACAAATTTTTCAAGGTTAATGGTCATCACCTCAAGCACTTTCATGAGGGATCTGAAGAAGACACGATGGAGGAGATCCACCTACAAGAGGCCATCTACATGGATTGATAAGGATGTTTCTTTCCACTCTCATTTTTATTTTACTTGTCCCATTCCATTGTTGATTATATTATTGACTTCATTACTTTGTTCTCTACATTGAGGACAATGTAGAATTTAAATTGGGGGGGGGGGGGGGATACACTTTTACTGTTTGCCATTGAATAAAACATTGGTTTACTTGTTGTTTAGGGTGTCGGGTCTGCTGTTTTCTTTTTCTTTTTTGTGTTGCTGTCTTGTTGTTTCATTGTTTGTTGTTTGCGCTATTTATTTTTCTGTTTTCGGTTGTTTTGGAAAAAAAAAACAAGAAGAATAAATTGGTTTTGCTTTCCACTTGAACTTTTTAGAGTTGTGAGTTTGAGTTAATTGAAGTCAAAAGAGTCATGACATAAGTGATTAAATTGTCTTTCTTTTTAATTTTGACAAGTTTGGTGATGAACATTGAATTGATAGATTGAGTTTGATAGAAACATACCTTGTGAGATTTTGAGCCTTACATCTCTTCATTCTTGTGTGATTTTCATTCATGGATTTGGTTTCTCTAGAACTTGCTTTGATTCTTTTTGAAGCTACATTGTACATGCACATGTTAATATGATGAAGGCATTTTTGTTTTCTTTAGCCAAATAGCCAACCTTACATGGTTTTCCTTTGATTAACCCCCTTGGGCCTTTTTGAACATGTTTCTACCTTACCTTAGGGACTGTGAGAACATTGGAGAAGCTTTTGAACAAGTATGGGGGAAATTGATATTTGTTACGCAAGTGTAGGTGAAAATAAAAGAAAGAAAGAAAGTGTATAGTTACAAAAAAAATATAAAACAAAAGAGAAAAGAAAAAAGTAGCATAGGTATGGTTACATTGAAAAGATTAGTAAAAAGTAGCATCCTGACATTGCTTTTGTATTTAGAGCATAACTTTGGCTGGATAGATTGGAAAATTATGATTTTAGTTTTGTAGGAACTTTAAGAGAATTATCTACAACTTTAACGAACTCCAGTTTGGATGATAAGAACGTCAAATCTGAGCTGAAAGTGAGACCGGAGGTGCTGTTGCGTGAAACTGAACATGGAGCAGTGTTTGGGCCATAACTTAGGCTGTAGAGGTTGGATACACCTAAGACAAAGATCATTATGAAGATGACACATTAGGATACAACTTTCATTAAGATTACTTAACCAAATGATGTCGTTTTAATGGTGTAAAATTCTTTGGAAAGTGAGTCTCGGATCCTGAAGTAATTTGGGCATAACTCACTCATTTGAGGTCCAACTGGAGTAATTTTGGTGGCCACTTGAAGCTGGGCTTGTGGGACATGTTAGAAATTTTTAGTTTGTTAAATTAGACCAGCAGGGATATGAAAATAGCTCTCTCTTCTCTATCTTCTTCACTTTTCCTTTGGGTTTTCTAGGTTCTTGATGGAATTTCATTTTCTAAGTTGTTTCTCCACAACAATGGAGAGCTAAACTCCTCAAACCAATCCTTTGGTTGATATTCCTAAGGATTTGATTTTGATATCTTATTCTATTTGCTTAATCTTAATCCTATGTTAATTTCGTTTTTCATGTTCTTCCTCTCTTTGATTCTTGATTATATATTTGTTTGCTTAAATGAGATGGAATCTTGAATTTATGTATTAGTGGCTTCATTAATTCATATTTAAAGAGGAAGAAACAGAACCTAGATGATTGTGTTGAATGTGTTTGATGAAATGTCCAACTTGGTTGAATTTCAGTTTTCATGTTTGATTTCGGATTTGATGGATGCTTAATTCGTTTGCCTTAACGAATCAAACTCTAGATACATTTCTAGTAGGAAATTCATGGGTTCCATTTAGGCTTCTAATTGGAATTCAAAATCAAGGGCTTAAATAACATTGGTATGTTCTGTTGTGATTAATGATGAATTAAACCCAGTAATTGTCATTCCTTGGATTGGTTGTTTCTAAATTGTAGTTTTAGTTTTAATTTGAAATTTTGCGCTTAATAAACTTGCAAACCCCCCTCCCAACCTTTTAATTTGATTTCTTAACTTTGATTGAATTCTGAGTTGGTCCTTTGAGAGACGATTCGGGTTAACACCCTTGCCGCGAGTAAGGTATTGAATCGGTTTTTGTAATTTTGGTGGGTTCGGCACCGACCAACGCCCTCGAATATCCTTGGTTCCATCAAGAGGGTTGTTGAGAATATCCTTTTAGATAAAGTCCTTTTTCTTTAAATGGTTAATCATCAACTTTATGCTCTCCATTAGCCAACTTATTGTCCTTTTAGATCATCCACCCTTCAATCTCTTCCACACTTTCTCTTCTATCTCACACTTTTTCTTCATTGGAGCACTTTTTGTTCATCATGTTCAAAGGAGACTCAAGAACACTCATCATCTCCAAACTTTTCTAACTTGATAGTAAGGTTCCTCTACCCTTCTCTTTTCCATTTTTGTATTTAGAATCATGGACCCAACTCTTTTAGTTCATGGTTTTCAAAAATATAAAGTTTAAATCTTTATGTTCATCCTAGGTTTTTGACTACTCCTTCAAATTCGTCATCTTTTTCACAACATCATCTTCACCACCATCATTTTTAAGGACTCTACAAGAGGTAATGGGGGAGACTAAGCACATCATACCATATCTTGGATGTGTGGGTGGTTCTCATTATTTTTATACCTACTTTAAAGCTTTAAGCTTTATTTTTTTTAGTTATATCCATTTGGTTCTCTAAGAGAACATGTTTGTAATATTATTGTCGGTGCTTGGTTGTGTTTGATGATGTGATTTTATGCTTCAAAATGTTTTGGTTTGAAGAAAAACCAAGTCTTTGACCATTTGGTTAAAGATTGGATTTTTATGCTTGAAAATATGCAAGTATGTTTATTTATTGTTCATGATGATATGATGATGCATATATGTGAATGTGAGTATGTTTGGTGAGGCAAATCTTCACTTTTTGATGGTTTGAATTTCGGTCAAGCTAGGGTTTAGAGGATGAACAACTTCAACTTTAAAATCTAAGTGATTTCATGGTTAATCATGGACTTTAATGCCTAATGAAACCAATAAGAAAATGATTGTTTTCAAAACTATTTTTGTGGTAGCCAAATCTTCCATGTATTTTTCTTAAGGTTCCAAAATGGTTTTGATCCAAGTTTAGGTCATAGAGGAATTAAGTCATGTTCTAGTAGACAAATAAAATGAGTTTTCATAAGTTTAAACTTATAAAAATAACCAATGAGGAAGGATTCGGCCAAGGCAGTAAAATAGTGTTTGAAAATGTTTTAAATACTAAACTAAGTATTCAGTGATATCAGAGCAGTTTGATTCTGTTTAGACTGTGAGGTTAGGGTTTAATGGCCATTTTAGTTGAATCCACATCGGATGACGACTATGCTTAGAAGTTGGGTAGCGAGTCCGTACGCGATAGTTTGCATTGATGTGACATATAGTATTTATATTCCAGTTTTGTGTAGTATTATATGTCATATTAATGTGGGATAATGATTTCTTTTATCAGGATCATGGCTCGAGGCAGAGGCAGATGCAGAGGCAGAGGATGTGGTAGACGAGGGGGTGGTTGGACCCCAAAGAGAGTAGAATGTGAGACTTCTTAGTCTGAGGTAGGAGCTGGGGTGGAGGAGAGTCATCTGAGACTCTCCGGACTATTCGTGAGCTGGCATCCATACTGTTGTAGAAGGCGCAACAGAATACTCAGAGGATGCAGAGAGATGCATAGTAACAAGAGCAGCAAGACAGGAGGAGAGCTGTTGAGGCTGAGGATGCAGGGTTGGCTACCTTCCTGAAAAGGAAGTCACCCCAGTTCCGGGGTGATTATGATCCGGAGCGAGCTGAGTGGTGGATTCAGGAGTTAGAGAAGATCTTTGATACCATGATATGCAGATATGACAGGAAGGTGACTTATGCTGCTTTCATGCTGACGGGAGGAGCAGAGTCATGGTGGAGAGGCAAGAGGAGGTTGCTAGAGGCAAAGGATAGGTTGATCAGTTGGGATTTGTTCAGAGATTGCTTTTCCGAGAAGTACTTCCCGCGGTTGGTCAGATGCGAGAAGGAGAGGGAGTTCACGAGTCTCCGACAGGGGGACATGAGTGTTGGTTACTACGTAGCTAGATTTAAGGCTTTGATACAGTTTTTTGAGTTCTACCAGAGGTTCCTGGACGAGGATTGGTAGTGCCGGTGGTTTGAGGAGAGTTTACGGCATGAGCGGAAGAGGGTTATATTGCCCTTGGACATTCTGAGCTTTCCAGAGTTAGTGGAGAGGTGCAGCGCCATTGAGAGTATGGACCAGAGGCAGGCTGCAGAGCTGAGATAGCAGCGGAGTGGAGGTCCTACTTGTTGGGAATTTGCGTATAAAACAAAATAACGCAGCGGAAAAAAAAATTCCCATCGAAGGATCCTTGCGAATGGTCATGATTCATGGTTAGAAGATTTACCTCTTGAAGCGATGAGAATTGATTGAAACCGTCTATCACGAACACCGCACGAACGGTGTCTCTAAGGTATCCACACGAGCAGATCCCGTGAACGTCCAACGTCACGAACACGAAGCGTCTCTGCCTCACAGTGCTAGCTTCGAAAACCGAGACCTGCTGCTCACTGTCACTCTCTATGCGCGGCTAGGGTAAAAATCGTGTGTGCACAATAGCTTAAGTGGTCTATTTATAGTAGCACCTCCTTAAGTGAGTTAGTGAGCAGCGTTTGACCCAAGCCCCATGTACTATACGCTAGGCCCAATAGAAGAGTCCAACTCTCCTTTTATTGCTTCTTTTGATCCGCTCTTATGTGTGTGACCCTATAGGTTCCCAAAACGTTAGTAATAATATTAAATCCCATTTAATATTACAAACAGTGAGCGGTATCTAGCAATACATCACTGCCACCTAAGTAGTGAGAAAGTCAGTGATTTGACGAAACCTTTCTGTGACAAATATTCTTGTGCATTATTATCCCTTTGTCCATATATCTATATTGAACACAAGACATAGAATGTGTCACCCTTGTATGGTTCAATATCATGTTCCCTGATACCCGAGTAGACTTAACAACAAATGAGGTCAATATCTCATATTGACTCATTTCAGCACGACCATGCATTTTACAGTCTCACTCTATCAGGGGCCCCACGGATATTACTCCTGTTATGTAGGAGGGACAAATTCCATCTAGGTCACTCACATCCCTCTGCATGGCTCGTGGTATGCCCAATGACCGTCTTTATAATCATCCTATTATAGATGACGTTTGACGATATTAAAGCACACGACTCCTCATGTAGGGATCGTAGCGATTTTAGGTCGAAGGATTGCATACACCATTGTCACTATGAGAACTACTTATGACACTCACATAACGCTCCATGTAGTTTTCTCATGGTGGGTCAATCCAGTACATCATTACTCTAATGTGTACCTATGTGGCGACTCGATATCTCATATCCATGACTCGTGAGATATGGTCATCAGTCTGCACACATAATAGTCTCAATTGTATTATTATTGTCCTCATTAATAAAATACTTGACTACGGATATTTAAGAATAGTATTTCATTGTTCAATAGTGTCCCACGATCAAGTCATGTACTTGATATTCTATTAAACTGAAATTTCTATTCTAAGGACTTTATTATGTTTAAACAAGTAACACAATAAACTGGAATGCCTCATATCATATCATATATATATATATATATATATATATATAATGGCAAGATACAAATGTAAGTCTAAGAAATACACTGGCCTCTAGGGCTTACACCAACACTACTAGAGCAGGTTATCAGAGGAGAGGAGATAGATGTTCTCAGTGGATGAGTGGACCAAACACTAGACCAGCGCAGAGTGCTCAGACATCTGCACCGGTACTAGATACAATAGCACCAGTTGTCAGAGAGGGTCAGCAGCAGAGAGGCCCAGTTTGTTTCCGATGCGGAGGTACACATTATATCAGAGAGTGTCAGGAGAGACCTGATTGTTTCATCTATTGTAAACTAGGTCACTTTGATACGGATTGCAGACAGAGAGGAGTACAACAGCAGACAGCTGCAGGCAGAGGAACCGATACTTAAAGAGGTGGTGTGACACCCTCTACCCAGCATACATATATAGCATTAAAAGATAGGGTAATTTAAAATAAAACATCAGTTATTGAAATGATCAAAACTGAGGTAAAAGTTACCACATCATATCAAGTCTCAACACGGAAAAAGAAAACATAACATAAACAATAGAAAACTTAACCCCGATGTCAAATTACAGAGCTGGTATAAACAATCCGGAAAACATCCTCGGATACAAACAGAACAACTAACTAACTACTGAAAAACTGGAAATCCTAAATAAAGAGTCGCAGCTCCTCGGAGTCACTCCTCAACTAGTTGCTCGTCGTCCTTTGCATAAAAGACAGATGTCACAACAAGAAAGATAGAGATAGGGAGTAAGAAACATGAATATGAATATAACGGCAAGGAAGCAGTTAGCAAGACAAGCATACATCAAACAATAATGTTATAGCAGGCAACAATATAACATATCAATATCATTATACAAACATGTATGTTATGCAATGCAGACTCTGCTCCACTACACCATTATGCGCTTGGATCCATCTATCTTAGGAAGTCAACTTCGGAGTTACATTTCCACATTGGTCAATAAGCACCAATGTCGGGGCAATCCACCAAACCTCGGATGGAGCCCTAGGATAGCTGATACACCTTAATCACGGAAGCACCACCACGATTGTACATGATTCACTTGAATCACCGCGTACGGTCAGATCGCCTTACTCACGGATGACCTCCCCTATGTTGAACATCCTCCACTAACATCTCTGATGCGTGAATGCATGCTCAACACAACACACAAACATAACCACCACCTTCGTTTGGGCCCATATGCTACCCAATTTTTAACACCACCAACACCTCGGCTATCGAGGATTATCGTTATCGTTTCGTATTCATTAATTAAACACTCTAGTTGTTCTGTACTAGAGATTACCACCTTGACCATCAAGCATCAAGGCCCCCTTGGCCACTAAGCTACCATGGTACTATATTATCATTAACACTCTAGCCATCAAGCACTAGATATTATCACATCGACCATCATGCATCAAGGCCCCCTTGGCTGCTAGGCAACCAAGGTACAACAATCTTATCACTTGTCTTTGGTATTCATGTTCCGTTGGTATTTTATTAAGTGTTTTAGAGCATTTGGGGTCCAACACCCCTAACTCAGCATTCTGCGTCTGTTCTGTTTTCTATTCTGGATAGGTGAGCAAGGGTGTGCTCACCCCTCAGCACGGTCGTTCTGAGCTCACAGTCAAACACGGTCATGTAGACTGTTGAGCACGGGCGTGCTTAAGCAGCATGCCCAATTCTGGGTTTGAATGGGAGCATGGGAGTGCTCCCTATTGAGCACGACCGTGCTCGTGTGCGCACCCTGCTGGTCTAGACAGAAGGGTCACAAACCCTTTGCCAATCCATTGGGAATAATTCAGATTCAATCCTAAAGGTTCTTACTAATCCAATGATCATCAATTTCATTAGTATTGATTAAATGTTCATATCTTATAATTAAAGGGGAATTAATCCTTTAGTTTCATTCCATTAATTGTCCCTAATTTCTCAAGATCAATCCCTACGGTCCTTGACTAAGCCATTGGCATAATCCTCACTCATTACTATCGTTCAGATTTATGAACAAGGGGAACAACCTCCTTCACGTCATTAACAGATTTAACGCATTCATAACAACAATCATTAGCCAATACATCACAAACTCATAAACATGGAAATTCATTCATTCAAGGCATCCATTTATCATCATACTCATAATAGACAACATTTATCAATAAGATTCATGCCAACATCATCATTATAAACAGTTTAACATCAAATAGCAAATAAGCATATAAACATACAAACATGTTATCAAACATGAATGGTTATGGGAACCCTTCGTCTTACACTACCCCCAAGACTACATACTCATATTATTCATTCTCCCCATACCTGGTATGAAGATTCCTCCTTTAACCAATGAAAGCTCTACCGGTTCCCTCCGTTTGGCTCGATGAATCGTCTCAAGCTTTGTCCAACACAAAAAGGTTAACCAATTAGTTTCCAATTTAACAGAGTGAAAAAGGAACACAAGAGGGAAGAACGTTTACCTTGCGTTAATTAGCACTAGCACATGATTGTCTCTCCCAAAGAGCAAGAACACCAAGAACAGTTTGGGTTCAAAGGGGAAGAGAGGGAGAAGCTGCCGCCACACTTAGGGTTGCCTAAAATGCCAATTTGAGGTTTCACTCGTAACCCTCGCTGCTCACTGTCTATATATAGACTCTGACCCGAGCACGGTCGTACTTACTATTGAGCACGGGCGTGCTCATATCAACATCAGTGAGTTGCATGTAGCCTTAAGCACGGGTGTGCTGATTCATGAGCACGGGCGTGATTATACGTCAGGAAGGGATTTTTAACTCAAAAACCCCACTTAGCCCAGTCCAAACCTTCCTAACAAACAAGGCACACATAAAAGCACTTATACAGAAAACGGGGTGTTACAATTTCACCCCGCTTATAAAAAATTTCGTCCTTGAAATTTCTACGTACCTTGAACGAAAAGGTGCGGGTATAAATCCATCATCTTGCTCTCCAGCTCCCATGTAGCACTCTACTTAGTTGCCCCACTCCAGACGACTTTAACCAAAGGAATCTCCTTGCCTCTCAGCTCTTCACCCTCCGATCCTCAACTTGAAGGGGTTGTTTCTCGAAAGTCAAATTCTCTTTTAACTGAATCGTGTCGGGGACTATCACATGGTTTGGGTCATGAATGTACTTATGAAGTTGTGACACATGAAAGGCATTGTGAAGTTTAGACAAGAAATGTGGCAATACAATTTGGTACGCTTCACCGACTCTTTTAAGAATTTGGTAAGGGCCAATGAATTCGGAAGTAAGTTTCTTCACTTTCATCACTCTACCAACCCCAGTTTTTGGTGTAACTCTCAAGATTACGTGATCGCCTTCCTGGAATTCGAGCGCCTTCCTCCTTTTGTCATGGTAGCTTTTCTGCCTACTTTGTGTCGTTCTCATCTTTTCCTGAATCATCCTCACCTTTTTTGTGGTTTCTTGCACTATCTCAGACCTAACACAACACTATCACCAGGTTCATTCCAACACAGAGGTGTCCTATATCTACTCCCATAAAGAGCTTCATAAGGTGCCATCCCAATACTGGAATGGTAGCTGTTGTTGTAGGTGAACTCTATTAGGGACAAAAACTTGTCCAAACTACCAGACTATTCTAGCACACAAGCTCTAAGAAAGTCTTCTAAGGACTGGATGGTTCTCTCAGACTGACCATCCGTTTGTGAGAGATAAGCTGAACTTAGCCTAAGCTTGGTATCTAAAGCCTCATGCAAACTAGTCCAAAACCTAGAGGTAAACCTCGAGTCTCTATTTGACACTGTACTAGAAGGTACACCATGTAACCTGACTATCTCTTTGATGTACAACATGGTCAACCTTTCCAAAGGGTATTCCATGTTCATAGGGATGAAATGGGAAGACTTAGTCAATATATCCACAATAACCCATATAACTTCATAACCTGCTGGAGTCCTCGAGAGTCCAGACATAAAATCCATGGCAATAATGTCTCATTTCCATTCTGGGATACTTAAAGGTTACAACTTTCCTGATGCCTTCTAGTGTTTTATCTTAGCCTTTTGGCACACTAGACAAGCGTACATAAACTCAGTCACATCTTTCATCATCCTAGGCCACCAAAACATCCTTTTAAATCCTGATACATCTTAGTGGCACCTGGGTGCACACTCAATCCACTCCTATGTCCTTCTTCAAGGATCAACTTCCTAAGCTCTGGGGCGTCTGGTATACAGATTCTATCTTTGAACCTCAAGACTCCATCACTTCCACCCTTAAAACTAAAGTCTCTACCTTGAGCAAGCAACTCCCTCTGGCCTATGAGAAACTTATCTAACTTCTGGCATTCTCTAACTTGATCCATCATAATGTTGGTAACCTTCAAGGTTTCAAGCCTAATGATCTTAGGGGTAACTTCCCAAGATAAACTCATGTCTTTAAACTCCTCGATCAGATCCATCTCCCTAACCATTAAAACAGAGACATGCAAGGTTTTTCTACTTAATGCATCTGCCACTACATTGGCCTTTCCTGGGTGGTAGGTCAGATCAAACTCATAATCCTTTAAAAACCCCATCCACCTATGATGTCTCATATTGAGCTCTTTCTGGTCAAACAGGTATTTCAAACTCTTATGATGGTTAAAAACCTCAAACTTAGCTCCATAAAGGTAATGCCTCCAAATCTTCAAGGCAAACACCACAACTCCTAACTCTAGGTCATGGGTAGGGTAGTTCTTCTCGTGGATTTTCAACTACCTAGAAGCATAAGCAACTACCTTACCATCTTGCATCAACACTCCACCTAAACCTTGCTTCGATGCATCATAATACACTACGAAAGGTTTACTAGGATCGAGCAAAACCAAAACTGGTGCTGATATTAACCTATCCTTCAGGGTTTGGAAACTATCCTCACACATAGAGTCCCACACAAACAACTGTCCCTTCTTGGTGAGACGGGTTAAGGGTAAAGCTAACTTATAAAAGCCTTCTATAAACTTCATTTAGTACCCTGCTAAACCCAAGAAACTTATAGCCTCGATCACTGACTTTAGCACTTCCCACTGGAGCACCGTCTCTACTTTAGCCGGGTCAATGGCTATCCCACCTTTAGAATCATGTGACCTAAGAAACTCACATCCTTTAACCAAAACTCACACTTAGACAACTTAGCATACAACTGCTTCTCCTTAAGGGTCTGCAAGACAACCCTCAAGTACTCCTCATGTTCCTCCTTGGTCTTGGAGTACACTAAGATGTCATCTATGAAAACCACCACAAACTTATCCAAGTAAGGGCGAAAGGTCTTGTTCATGCAATCCATGAACACCGCAGGACCATTAGTCACCCCAAAGGGCATAGCTAAATACTCATAGTGACCATATCGCGTCCTAAACACTGTCTTCGAGATGTCCTCAGACTTAACCCAAATCCGATCCATAAGATCATCAATCCTAGGGAGGGGGTACCTATTCTTAATGGTCACTTTGTTGAGCTGTCGATAGTCAACACGCAACCTCATACTGCCATCCTTATTCTTCACCAACAACACCAGTGCTGCCCATGGGGATACGCTAGACCTGATGAACTGCTTCTGCATCAGATCCTCTAACTGTTTCTTCAACTCAGCTACCTCTAGAAGAGACATCCTATAGGGTGCTATGGATATAGGCCCAGTGTCAGGCGCTAAGTCTATGGAAAACTCCACATCTCTCTCTAGGGGTAGTTCATAAACATCCCCTGGGAACACTTCGGGAAATTCTCGCACAACAGGCACGCTGTCGACATCAGGAGGGCTCTCGCTTCCAGGGAAGATAGCATCATGTACAATTGGGCTCCTTTGTTCATTGAAGCCTTAACTTGTTTGGCAGAGAGAAAGCTAGGATCCCTAGACTCCACTGGAGTTCCAAAAACTATGGTTTTATCGAAGCAATTCAGAAGAACGTGGTTGGTAGATAGCCAGTCCATGCAAAGAATAACATCAAGGTCTTTTAGAGGTAAGAATACAAGATCAACAATAAAGTCTCTACCGTCTATGGTAATAAGAATATTCTTGCATGCATAAGAAGTGATAACATGTTTATTCGTGGGTGTGGTAACAACTAAATCAAACTCAAGAAGTGTCACAAGAAACTTAAGACTCTTAGCACAATCATATGACACAAACGAGTGAGTCGCACCCGAATCAAACAATACAGTTAAACGAATTCCCCTAATGAGGCACATACCTTGGATCAAATCTTCGGATTCGAAGGCCTCGGATCCACTGAGAGTAAAGACTCTCCCCGTGGTCTTCAGTTGGTTGGCTTGAGGTTTCTGACCTTTTCTAGCACTCTGTGGCTCTGACTTTCCTCCCTCGTAGTTCCGGCTGATGTGGCCATGCTTGCCACACTTGAAGCGGATGATGTCTGTCTCCTTGCATTGGATAGTGAAGTAGTTCTGTGCACAGTGGTCGCAACGAAGAGGTCTAGAATCAGAAGAATCCCATATCCTGGACCTGTCTGAAGAAAACTGAGACTTCTTGCCATCCCGCTTGAAGTCCTTGCCAGCTGGGGCGAGATGTGGCTTCCACTTGTTTCCCTGATCACTCTTCTTGAAGTCTTTGCCAGATGACCCTCCAGACTTGTAGGCATCTTCATAGATCCTACACTTGTTCACTAAAACTGGAGAGACTCGGATCTCTTGGCAGCTGATAGCCTGCTTGATCTCTAGACGCAAACCGTCCTCAAACTTCACGCATTTGGAACGATCATCTGCCACATACTGATATAGTGTATAGTAATGGGCGAGCTCCTCAAACTTAGCCACATACTCTCCGAGTGACATGTTGCCCTGCTTCAGCACCATAAATTTCATCTCCTTACTGTCCTTGATGTCTACCGGAAATTACTTCTCAGAAATCTGTCCTTGAACACAGTCCGAGTGATCATAGTACCCTCCGCCTGCAAGAACTGACGACAGTTTTCCCACCAATGCTCAGCCTCCTTTGTCAGCATGAAAGTCCCAAAGATGACCTTCTGCTGATCGTTTCATTCCATGGCCCGGAAGATCATCTCGGTCTCCCTCATCCACAACAGGGCACCCTTAGGATCATAAGCTCCCTTGAAGGACGACGGATCATTCCGCTAGAACTTATCGAGACCCTGGAACTCAGTTGGTCCTCCGCTATTGTTGACATTCTGGTTCTGGCCTATCACATGGGCAAGGAGTGCCAAAGCATCTGCAATAGCTTGGTCGTTTCTGCCTCCTCTTCCTGCCACAAGTTCCTATAAACGCCCAAGACAACTTGTTAAATACAGGGAACTTAAAGCAGGAAAAGCTACTGCTTCTAACATAAAGCATCATTGTCTATAACAAACATAGACAATTCAAACAAGAGCACACAAAAGACTCACAACACACTCATACCACATCCAGGCAGGGCCGAACTGCATTGATACCACTAAATGTGACACCCTCTATCCTGCATACATATAAAGCATTAAAAGATGGGGTAATTTAAAATAAAACATCATTTATTGAAATGATCAAAACTAAGGCAAAAGGAACCACATCATATCAAGTCTCAAAACGCGGAAAAAAAAACATAACATAAACAAAAGAAAACCCAACCTCGATGTCACATTACAGAGCTGGTATAACCAATCCGGAAAATATCCTCAGATACAAACTGAACAACTAACTAACTACCAAAAAACTAGAAATCCTAACTAAAGAGTCGCGGCTCCTCGAAGTCACTTCTCAACTGGCTGCTCGCCGTCCTCTGCATAAAAGATACATGCAACAACAAGAAACATAGAGATAGGGAGTAAGAAACATGAATATGAATATTATAGCAAGGAAGCAGTTATCAAGACGATGAGCATACATCAAAAAATCATGCTATAGCAGGCAACAATATGACATATCAATATCATTATACAAACATGTATGATATGCAATGCAAACTCTGCTCCACTACTCCATTATGCGCTTGGATCCATCTATCTCAGGAATTCAACTTCGAAGTTATATTTCCACATTGGCCAATAAGCACCAACGCTGGGGCAATCCACCAAACCTCGGATGGACCCCTAGGATAGCCGACGCACCTTACTCACGAATGCGCCACCACAGTTGTACATGATTCACTTGAATCGCCGTGGACGACCAGATCGCCTTACTCACGGACGACCTCCCTTATGTTGAACATCCTCCACTAACATCTCCGATACGTGAATGCATGCTCAACACAACACAAAACATAACCGCCACCTCCACTTGGGCCCATAGGCTACACAAGTTTTAACACCATCAACACCTCGGCTATTGAGGATTATCGTTACCGTTTCATATTCATTAATTAAACACTCTAGTTGTTATGTGCTAGAGATTACCACCTTGACCATAGGCTACCATGGTAACATATTATCATTCACACTCTAGCCATTAAGCACTAGAGGTTATCACCTTGATCATCATGCATCAAGACCCCCTTGGCCACTAGGCTACCAAGGTACAACAATCTTATCACTTGTCTTTGGTATTCATGTTCCATTGGTATTTTATGAAGTCATTTAGAGCATTTGGGGTCCAATACCCCTAACTCAGCATTCTGCGTCTGTTCTGTTTTCTATTCTGGACAAGTGAGCATGGGCGGGCTCACCCCTCAGCACGGTCGTGTTGAGCTCAAAGTCAAGCACGATCGTGATGACTGTTGAGCACGGGCATGCTTAAGCAGTGCGCCCAGTTCTGGGTTTGAATGGGAGCACAGGCGTGCTCCCTATTGAGCACGACCGTGCTCGAGTGTGCGCCCTGCTGGTATGGGCAGAAGCGTCACAAACCCTTTGCCAATCCATTGGGAATAATTCAGATTGAATCCTAAAGGTTCTTACTAATCCATTGATCATCAGTTTAATTAGTATTGATTAAAAGTTCATATCTTATAATTAAAGGGGAATTAATCCTTTAGTTTCGTTCCATTAATTGTCCCTAATCACTCAAGATCATTCCATGCGGTCCTTGACTAAGCCATTGGCATAATCCTCACTCAATACTACCGTTCAGATTATTGAACATGGGGAGCAACCTCCATTTTCTTCTTTAACATATTTAACGTGTTCATAATAGTAATCAACAACCAATACATCACAAACTCATAAATATGGAAATTCATTCATTTATGGCATCCATTTATCATCATACTCATAATAGACAACATTTATCAATAAGATTCATGCCAACATCATCATTATAAACAGTTTAACATCGAATAGCAAATAAACATATAGACATACAAACATGTTATCAAACATGAAGCGTTATGGGAACCCTTCGTCTTATGCTACCCCTAAGCCTACATACTCATACTATTCCTTCTCCCCATACCTGGTATGAAGATTCCTCCTTTAACCAATGAAAGCTCTACCAGTTCCCTCCGTTTGGCTCGATGAATCGTCTCAAGCCTTGGTCAACACAAAAAGGTTAACTAATTTGTTCCCAATTCAAAAGAGTGAAAAAGGAACACAAGAGGGAAGAATATTTACCTTGCGTTAATTGGCACTAGCGCGTTATTGTCTGACCCGAGCACAGTCGTGTTTACTGTTGAGCACGGGCGTGCTCAACTTAGCGCCAACGTGACTTGCCTGGCTACTAAGCACGGTCATGCTCCCTAATGAACTCGGGCGTTCTCATATCAGCGTCAACGAGACACATGTAGGCTTAAGCACGAGCCTGCCGATACATGAGCACGGGCGTCCTCATGCGTCAGGAATGGATTTTTAACTCAAAAATCGTACTTAGCCCATTCTAAACCTTCCTAACAAATAAGGCACATGTAAAAGTACTTATACGAAAAACGGGGTGTTACAGGTGGAGCTGGGAGAGGAGTTCCAGCAGTAGGGCGACAGACGACCAGACCTCAGGCCACAGGGAGGGTGTTTACTGTGAGAGGAGCTGAATCCTCTCAATCTGTAGATCTTATTCAGGGTATATGTTTAATATCTGGCAGACACTCGTCTGTGTTGTTTGACTCAGGTGTTACATAATCGTTTGTTTCGTATGAGTGTGTGGATCATTTACATTTACCCATTTCCCAGTTAACTTATACTCTTACAGTATCTACCCCGACCAATGATTCCTTGATTACTATGTCTGTTTGCCTAAAGTGTCCTATAGTTGTTGAAAATATGACATTTCTTTTGGATCTTATCTGTTTGCCTATGCTACAGATAGATGTTATTCTCGGCATGGATTGGCAATTCGGCTAACCATGTAGTGTTAGACTGTTCCGGAAAGACCCTATCTTTTCTTGAGCCTTCTAGCATAGTATCAACCAATGAAGGAGTATCTATGAGGAGTGATGATTCTTGGCAGTATGTGATGCTTTTCTCAGTGGAAGCTAAGGAGACTCCGAGTATAGATTCTATGCCTGTCGTGAAAGAGTTTCCTGAGGTTTTTCCTCCTGATGTTCTAGGTTTGCCACCAGAGAGGGAACTTGAATTCACGATAGATCTCATACCAGGGACAGGACCTATATCAATAGCTCCTTATCGGATGTCACCTGTAGAGTTGACTGAATTAAAGAAACAGTTGGATGATATGATGAAGAAGGAATTCATTAGACCGAGTGTTTCGCCGTGGGGAGCACCGGTGTTGTTTGTTAAGAAGAAAGACGGGAGTGCTAGGCTATGTACGGACTACATACAGTTGAATAAGGTGACAATCAAGAATAAGTATTTGTTGCCTAGGATAGATAATCTGAGGGATCCGTTGTAGGGAGCTTCGGTGTTTTCTAAGATTGATGTAAGATCAGGATATCATCAGATTAGGGTGAAGAAGGACGATATACCTAAGACAGCTTTCAGGATGAGGTACGGACACTACGAGTACTTGGTTATGCCTTTTGGTGTGACTAATACTCCAGCAGTGTTCATGGATTACATGAACAGGATCTTTAGACCGTTCCTCGATAAGTTTGTAATGGTGTTCATAGATGATATCCTTATATATTCCCGTTCACAGGATGAACATGAGGAACATCTGAGAGTTATGCTACAAGTGTTGAAAGATAGGTAGTTATATGCTAAGCTCTCTAAGTGTGAATTTTGGTTAGAGGAGGTTCAGTTCTTAGGTCATATAATCAATGAGGAAGGGAGAGCAGTTGATCCAACTAAAGTGGAGGCTGTGATTGGATGGGAGAGACCTAAGTCAGTAAGTGAAGTGAGAAGTTTTCTAGGTTTAGCTGGATATTATAGGAGGTTCATTGAAGGTTTCTTGAAGATTACGTTGCCAATGACACGGTTAATGAGAAATGGTACAACGGTTGTTTGGACGGAGAAGTGGGAGGAGAGTTTTAAGAAGTTGAAGGAGAAATTGACTACATCTCCAGTGCTGACATTACTAAATCCTTTAGGGCAGTTTGACGTGTACTGTGATGCGTCATATCAAGGATTGGGTTGTGTTTTGATGCAAGAGGGAAGAGTTGCGGCTTATGCTTACCGACAGTTGAGGATTCATGAAAGGAATTATCCAACCCATGATCTAGAATTGGGAGCTATAGTGTTTGCATTGAAGATATGGTGACACTCAACGATTATAAGAGTCTAAAGTATTTGTTTGATAAAAAAGAACTGAACATGAGGCAGCGTGATGGATGGAATATATTAAGGATTATGAATTCAATATTCAATACCATCTGGGGAAGGCGAATGTAGTGGCAGATGCATTGAGTAGGAAGTCTTTACATGTGTCCGAAATGATGGTAAAGGAAATGGAATTGATTGAACAGTTTGGAGATATGAACCTAGGTATGAATTGGACTGAGGATAGAATATGCTTAGGTATGATCACCATCAAAAATGAGTTCCTGAGAGATCTTAAGGTTAAACAGGTTCAGGATGAGTATCTGCAAGAGGTGAGTCGAGGCATAGATGAGGGTAAGATTTCAGAGTTTGATAGAGGATCCGATGGTGTGTTGAGGTTTAGAGATCAGATATGTGTGCCAGAGGATTTATAGGTTAGGAAAATTATATTAGAGGAGGCACATAAGAGTAAGCTGAGTTTTCACCCAGGAGCCACCAAGATGTATTAGGACTTAAAGAAGATGTTTTGGTGGCCAAAGATGAAGAAGGAAGTGGCGGAATATGTTCTATCCTGTTTAGTTTGTCAGAAAGCTAAGATAGAACATCAGAAACCTGCTGGGTTGTTGCAATCTTTGGATATCCCAGAGTGGAAGTGGGATAGTATAGCTATGGACTTTGTGGTTGGATTACCACGAACTCCGAAGAGGTTTGATGAGATTTGGGTTATCTTTGATAGGCTAACAAAGTGTGCTCACTTCTTACCTATTGGTGAGAGTTACGGTCTTGAGAAGTTGACCCAAATCTATATCAAGGTAGTTGTGAGGTTGCACGGTGTGCCGTCGAGTATTGTCTTCTACTGAGATCCTAGATTTACATCTAGATTTTGGAGACAATTACACAATGTTTTGGGAACTAAGTTGAGGATGAGTTTAGCTTAATATCCTCAGACGGATGGGCAGTCAGAGAACAATTCAATCATTGATGGATCTTTTAAGAGTATGTGTGTTGGAACATGTTGGCAGTTAGGATGAATTTCTACCTTTGATTGAGTACACTTATAATAATAGTTTCCGCAGCAGTATAGGGATGGCTTCATATGAGGATTTATATGGCATAAAGTGTAGTACTCCGTTGTGTTGGTATGAGACTGGTGAGAGTCAAGTGCTGGGTCCTGATGTGGTACAACAGACAACAAAGCAAGTTAGGAAGATAAGAGAGAAAATGAAAGAAGCACAGGATAGGCAGAGAAGCTACAATGACAAGAGGAGGAGATCCTTAGAATTCCAGGAAGGTGATCATGTGTTTTTTAGAGTCACTCCGAAGATTGGAATTGACAGAGCTATAAAGTCTAGAAAGCATACTCCACGATTCATTGGACCTTTTCAGATTCTTCGACGAATTGGTCCAATAGCTTACCATATAGCCTTACCACCAAACCTTTCCAAACTTCATGATGTCTTTCATGTCTCTCAATTAAGAAAATATTATCCAGATCCTTCTCATGTAATTGATCCTGAGTCCATACAACTCCAAGAGAATCTAGAATATGAGGCTTTACCGGTTAAGATTACAGATAGAAGGATTAAAGAACTCCGTGGTAAATAGATTCCCTTGGTTAAGTTCATATGGGACATGGTTACTAGAGATGCTACTTGGGAGCGTGAGGCAGACATGCAACAGTAGTATCCCCATTTGTTTATAATTTGTTTTACGTATGAGGATTAATTGTAAGGCATGGATTATATGGTTAATATGTGGTTTAAGGTATATAAACCTTTGCATGGAAAGTACACACTCATCTAGAGTGAAATCGGATGTGAAAGTGATTTAGGGTTTCCGTACGTTGCTTAGAAAGATAGTAAGAGTGTGAAATAAGAAATTTGAATCTAAGAATGAGATTAGGCATTTTTGAGGGTTTGAGATTGTTTATTGGGTCTTGATGAGCCTATATCTCAAATTTGGGATCAATCGGACGTCGAACGGACTCAGAACGCTACAAAAGGTTGCCTGGTCAATGATCAATGCTCGAGCGTGGAAAACCCAATGCTCAAGCATTTACAGAATGATCAAGCATGGACTTCTCAGAACTCAAGCTCTAGGGTCAACCAGACCATCTCTGGCATTGACTCCACGTGTCAAAAGGGGGCTTATGTGGCATCACCTGATTGGTTGCATGGTGTGGTGGTGAACCTACCTCCAACGCTCAAGCGTGGAAGACCCAACGCTCAACCGTTGGAGCGCTCAAGAGCTAGGTTTCCAACGCTCGAGTGTTGGCGTTGAAACATGCAAAAGTAAAAGACTTAAGTGACTTAAGTCACTTCACTTATTACGGGAAGAAACAGAAAGCAGAGAGTTGAGAGAAGGGCAGAGAGCAAAAAGGAGAGTTTAGAGAGAGGAAGAGAGAAAAGTTAGAGAGAGAGGGCTTCCGGTGTGGTGTACAACTCGATCGATCGTCCAGGCGCAATTCCGAGTACGTCGTTATGATCGTGGCAACGATGCCTTCACTCTTATACCTTTCTTTTCTTCTCTAGTGAAGGTAAACTTTGTCCTTTTTATGTCGAAATGTCACCATTGTCGGTATTTATATTATCTTTCGTTTCAGTTATTGGATTTCAATTCCAACTTCATATTAGTGTTCATTGTAACGTACTCTTCACAATATGGTGTTCAGGTGAATTTTCGGAGGCCCAGGGACCCTAGAACTACATGTGGGAGAACTGAGAGGAATCAATAGGAGTTCGTTTTGTGATGTTTGAGTTATCGTACGAAATTTTAGGTGGGGGAAAGAAGCCATCTAACCTCGGAAATGGTGAAGTGGCATTTATTTCAATAACGGCATAGGGTGACCTAAACCATACTTGTAACACCCTGCTTCTCGTTTAAGTGCTTTTGCTTAAGTTGTTTGGTTGGTTGAGGGCTTGGTGGGATTTTGGTTCAAAAGTCCCTTCTGGTGGTTGAGCACGCCCATGCTCAATAGCCAGCACGCCCATGATCAATGCCTAGACGTGCCTCGTAGGTGCTAAGTCAAGCACGCCCGTGCTCGAGTCTGTGCCTTTATAAACAGACCAATGATCGAGGGTTTACATCATAAACCCTATTGTGACAACAGCAGCCTCCCTAGTGTGGCAACAACCCCTTTCTTCCCTATTTTTATCTAAACCCATTGCTTTGTTGGAGTTTTGGAGACTTGTGGGAACGCCTAGTTCGTCAGTGTTGATCATTATAGGTAACGGTTCCTTCCCCTTTGAGTTTCCTTTTCTATTGTTTGAAATTGGAAACTAATTGGTTGATGTTCTTGTTTGACCAAGGCTTGGAGAGTTAACTGAGCCGCTTAAGGGAACGTGACTAGTTCGTTGTTCAGCGTCTTGTTGTGGAACCTTCAATCTAGGTATGGGATAAGAATAGTGTATACACTAGGCTAGGGATTAGGGTAAGATGAGGGGTTCCCATAACCCCGTTTATTGTTGTTATAATGCCATGCTATGTTAATTATGATTATACCTAAACTATTGTTGATGCCATGATCTACCTGGTTGTATGTGTTATTGCTATATTGTTGGTTGGCTAATTGATATACATCTTTGTTATTGTGGTTATGATGTTGAATTCTAAATAGTGTATATTGATGAATATCGCTTTGTTGATTGCCTTTGGTAATTAATGATGACGTGATGAGAATGCTATTGGTTGTTGTCATGTTGAATGTTGGTTGGCTGATGTTGTTAACAAGTTGAATATGTTAATGAGACTCTAATTGACTTAATTAAGACTCTTAGTTAACATAGGAATTAAGGGATTCATTCCCCAATGTTTCATAAGACATGAACCGAGTTAGTGAGAGGTGGGGTTACATGCCGAATGTTTAAGTTAAGACCATAGGATCTGATTTGAGATAATTAGGGATTCTAAACTCCAAGAACACGTTGATTTCTGCCCAGAATAGTATCATCGTGCATTGAGCACGACCGTGCCGAATAGGGAGCACGCCTGTGCTTCCAGTTTGAATTCTGGAAAATGGCCGCGCAGTTAGTACGGTCGTGCAGCAGAGAAGCATGACCGTGCTAAATGAGCATGATCGTGCCTAATAGAGAGCATGCCCGTGCTCCACTTTAGTAGAAGCACGACCGTGCTGGGGACAAGCACGCCCGTGCTTCCCCTCCTGATCAGAAACCAAATTAAAGGATATTAAGGTATTTTGACCCCAATTATCCCCAGTAGTGATGTAACAATGTAATAACTGAATAATGGAACTTAGATAACTTGGTTACTGATTAACTAAAAGGATTATAAAGATGAGTTGGTTAAGTCGGTGCCTAACAGGTTACCGCACGTTGTTACGCTTCGATGCTTTTTGGCCAAAGTGCTCTCGATGCTTTTTGGTCGAGATGTTGTTATGTTTGACCTTGGTGCTTTTTGGCTAAGGGGGCCATGACCCCACAGTTTTGGTCTAACGTGTTGATGTTGATGTTGGTGATAAGTCTTAGGTGCTTTTAGGCCCAAGAAAAGGAGGTTGTTGCCTTGTTTGTTGTTGTGACATTTGCATAGAGCATTGGATTTGATGTCGAGGGGGATGTTCAACATAGAGGAGGTCATCCAAGTTAATGATCTGGCCCAAGTCTCGGGTGGTTCACCCAAGGTTTGGTGAACCGTGCGCCCCCGAGGTGGCGTATCCAGTTATGATACGTCGTCTATCCAAGGTGTTCCTCCATGGTTTGGGGAACTGCCGGTGTTGGTGCTTTTTGGCCAATATGGATATGTAACTTTGAAGTTGACTTCCTGAGTTAGTTGGATCCACATGCATTGATGAAGTAGTGGAGTAGGGTTGCATTGCACCGCATAGCATATGTGGATGATCAACATGCTGTTATAATATGAAATGATGATGTATGATGTTTGTTGCTATGCCTGATATGATGTATGTTCATCTTATCCCTGTTCCCATGCCGTTGTGTTTACATGATTTCTTACTCCCTGTTTTCCTGTTTCTGTTGTTGCATGTATCTCTTGTGCAGAGGACGGTGAGCAGCCAGTGGAGGAGTGACTCTGAGGAGCCGCGTCTCTAGTTAGAATGCCTAGTTATAGTTATTAGTTTTGTTTAGTTGTTTCAGTTTGTTTCCGTGATGTATCCGGATTTGGTTATACCAGCTCTGTATGTGACATCGGGGTTGGGTTTTTACTTATCTTTCTCATTTATGTGTTATTGTTTAGAAACTATGTTATTTCCGCATTGTTTATGTTGATATGTGAAACCTTTTTATCCAAGTTTTATTTTATTCAAATAAATGCATGTTTTTATATTTTCTCTTTTAAGTAAATGTTTTATATTAACGTACGGGGTAGAAGGGTGTCACATTTAATGGTATCAGAGCAGTTCGGCCTTGTCCCGACGTGGTATGAGTCTGTTGTGGGTCTGTTGTGTGCTCTTGTTTGAATTGTCTTTATTTATATAGATAATGTTATGTGGTACTAAGTACGTATAGCTTCGCTTTGGCTTGACTTACTGCATTTGGTGGTTTGTCTTGAACGATCCAAGGAGCCTGCGAGTGCTTCTTGTGTTAGGAAGGTTGTTCTATTATCCTTTGATAATAAGAACTCTGCAACTGATCTTGTATGCTCACCTTTTAAAAATCGCTCGATGTTATTCTTGGAATGAACTGGTTGTCTTCCAACCATGCTCTCTTTATCTGTTTTGATAAGACCTTAGTTTTTGGAACTCCAACAGAGTCTAAGAATCTAGACCTTCTCTCTGCCAGTCAAGTTCAAGCTTCGATGAAAGACCAAGCCCAAGTGTACATGATGATAGCTTCCCTGGAGGTAGAGAGCCCTCCTGATGTTGGAAGTGTGCCTGTTGTCCAGAAGTTCCTGAGGTTTTTCCGGGGGATGTTTATAACTTACCCCCAGAGAGATGTGTCGAGTTCACCATAGATTTAGTGCTTGGCACCCGGTCGATCTCCATAGCACCCTATAGAATGTCTCCTCTAGAGCTTGCTAAGTTGAAGGAACAGTTGGAGGACCTAATGAAGAAGCAGTTCATTAGGTCTAGTGTGTCTCCGTAGGGAGCACCTGTTTTGTTGGTGAAAAATAAATATGGTAGTATGAGGTTGTGTGTCAAGTATCAACAGCTCAACAAGGTGACCATAAATAATCGGTATCTCCTCCCTAGGATTGATGATCTCATGGACCAATTGATAGGCGTTTGCGTCTTTTAGAATATAGATTTGAGGTCAGGGTACCATCATATTCGGGTTAAGTCTGAGGACATCCTGAAGACAGTGTGTAGGACGCGTTATGATAACTATGAGTACTTGGTTATGCCCTTTGGTGTGACCAATGGCCCTGCTGTGTTCATGGACTACATGAACAAGACCTTTCACCCTTACTTGGACAAGTTTGTGGCGGTCTTTACAGGTGACATCTTAGTGTACTCCAAGACTAAGGAGGAACATGAGAAGCACTCGAGGGTTATCTTGCAAACCCTTAAGGAGAATCAGTTATATGCTAAGTTGTCTAAATGCGAGTTTTGGTTAGATGAGGTTAGTTTCTTAGGTCATGTGATCTCGAAAGGCGGGATAGCCGTTGATCCGACTAAGGTTGAGACGGTGCTCCAGTGAGAAGCGCCAAAGTCGGTGACTGAGATTAGGAGTTTCTTGGGTTTATTAGGGTACTATAGGAGGTTTATAGAGGGTTTCTCTAAGTTAGCCTTACCCTTAACCCATCTTACCAAAAAGGGACTGTTGTTTGTGTGGGACTCTAAGTGTGAAGAGAGTTTCCAAAACCTTAAGACTAGGTTGACATCAGCTCCAGTGTTAGTTTAGCCTGATCCTAGTAAGCCTTTCTTAATGTACTGCGATGCATCGAAGCAAGGTATAGGTGGAGTGTTGATGCAAGATAGTAAGGTAATAGCTTATGCTTCTCGGAAGTTGAAAACCCATGAGAAGAAATATCCTACCCATGACCTAGAGTTAGGAGCTGTGGTATTTGCCTTAAAGATCTAGAGGCATTACCTGTATGGAGTGAAGTTTGATGTCTTTAGTGATCATAAGATTTTAAAATATCTGTTTGACCAGAAGGAGTTGAATATGAGGTAGCGTAGGTGGATGGAGTTCCTTAAGGACTATGAGTTTGATCTAACCTACCACCCAGGAAAGGCCAATGTGGTGGCCGATGCCCTAAGTAGGAAAACCTTGCATGTCACCGCTTTGATGGTTAGGGAGATGGATCTGCTTGAAGAGTTTAGAGACCTTAGTCTAGCTTGTGAGTTTACCCCAAAGAGTATTAGACTTGGTACCTTGAAGGTTACCAACAGCTTGATGGATCAGATTAGAGAAGGTCAGAAGTTAGATAAGTTTCTCTTGGACCAACGAGAGTTGCTTGCTCAGGGTAGAAACCTTAGCTTTGAGGAAGGAAGTGATAGGGTTTTGAGGTTCAAAGATAGAGTCTGTATACCAGACGTCCCAAAGCTTAGAAGGTTGATCCTTGAAGAAGGACATAGGAGTGGACCGAGTGTACACCTAGGTGCCACCGAGATGTATCATGATTTAAGTGCATGTTTTGGTGGCCTAGAATGAAAAAGGATGTGGCCGAGTTTGTGTATGCTTGGTTAGTGTGCCAGAAGGCCAAGATAGAGCACCAGAAGCCATCAGGTAAGATGCAACTGTTGAGTATCCCAGAATGGAAGTGGGACAATATTTCCATGGATTTTGTGTTTGGAATCCCTAGGACTCCAGTTGGTTTTGAGGCTATATGGGTTGTTGTGGATAGACTGACTAAATACACCCATTTCATCCCGATGAACATGGAATACTCTTCGGAAAAGTTGGCTAAGCTGTACATCAGGGGAATAGTTAGGCTACATGGTGTACCTTCTAGCATAGTTTCAGATAGAGACCCGAGGTTTACCTCTAGGTTTTGGAACAGTTTACAAGAGGCTTTAGGAACCAAGCTTAGGCAAAGTTCAACTTATCGCCATCAGATTGATGGTCAGTCTGAGAGAACCATCCAATCCTTAGAGGACTTGTTTAGAGCTTGCGTGCTAGAATAGTCTGGTAGTTGGGACAAATTTTTGCCCCTGATAGAGTTTACCTACAACAATAGTTTCCATTCCAGTATTGGGATGGCACCTTATGAAGCTCTTTATGGGAGGAGATGTAGGACACCCTTGTATTAGAGTGAACCTGGTGACAGTATAGTACTAGGACCTGAAGTGGTGCAAGAAACCACTGAGAAAGTGAGGATGATTTAGGAAAAGATGAAAGTGGAACAAAGTAGGCAGAAGAGCTACCATGACAAAAGGAGGAAGGCACTCGAATTCCAGGAAGGTGATCATGTATTCTTGAGAGTTACTCCAACGACTGGGGTTGGGAGAGTAATGAAGGCAAGGAAACTTACTCCTAGATTCATTGGTCCTTACCAAATCCTGAAAAGAGTCGACGAAGTCGCCTACCAAATAGCCTTACCAGCGTTCTTGTCGAATCTTCATAGTGTCTTCCATGTTTCCCAACTCAAAGTAAGTTCACAACCCTAGTCATGTGATAGTCCCCGATGCCATACAGTTGAAAGAGAACCTGACTTTTGAGGTATTACCCCTTCGAGTCGAGGATAGGATGGTGAAGCAGCTAAGAGGCAAGGAAATTCCTTTGGTCAAGGTCGTTTGGAGTGGGGCTACCGAGGAAAGTGCTACCTAGGAGCTGGAGAGTAAGATGATGGAAGCATACCCGCACCTTTTCGCTTGAGGTACATAGAAATTTCGAGGACGAAAATTTTATAAGGGGGTGGAATTGTAACACCCTGCTTCTCGTTTGAGTGCTTTTTCTTAAGTTGTTTGGTTGGTTGAGGGCTTAGTGGGATTTTGGTTTAAAAGTCCATTCTGGTGGTTGAGCACGCCCGTGCTCAATAGCTAGCACGCCCGTGCTCAAGGATGAGCACGATCGTGCCCGAGTCTGTGCCTTTATAAACAGAATAGTGATCGAGGGTTTATGTCATAAACCCAATTGTGATGACAACGGCCTCCCTAGTGCGACAGCAACCCCTTTCTTCCCTATTTTTATCTAAACCCATTGCTTTGTTGGAGTTTTGGAGACTTGTGGGAATGCCTAGTTCGTTAGTGTTGATCACTATAGGTAATGGTTCCTTCCCCTTTGAGTTTCCTTTTCTATTGTTTGAAATTAGGAACTAGTTGGTTGACGTTCTTGTTTGACCACGGCTTGGAGAGTTAACTGAGCAGCTTAAGGGAACGTGACCAGTTCGTCGTTTAGCGTCTTGTTATGGAACCTTCAATCCAGGTATGGGAGAATAATAATGTATACACTAGGCTAGGGAGTAGCGTAAGATGAGGGGTACCCATAGCTCCGTTTATTGTTGTTATAATGCCATGCTATGTTAATTATGATTATGCCTAAACTATTGTTGATGCCATGATCTGCCAGGTTGTATGAGTTATTGCAATATTGTTGGTTGGCTAATTGGTATGCCTCTTTGTTATTGTGGTTATGATGTTGAATGCTAAATAGTGTATATTGATGAATATCGCTTTGTTGACTGCCATTAGTTATTAATGATGACGTGATGAGAATGCTATTGGTTGTTGTCATGTTGAATGTTGGTTGGATGATGTTGTTAACACTTTGAATATGTTAATGAGACCCTAATTGGCTTAATTAAGACTCTTAGTTAACATAGGAATTAAGGAATTAATTCCCCAATGTTTCATAAGACATGAACTACATTAGTGAGAGGTGAGGTTACATGCCGAATGTTTTAGTTAAGACCCCAGGATCTGATTTGAGAGAATTAGGGAGTCTAAACTCCAAGAACACGTTAATTTCTACCCAGAACAGTACTACCGTGCATTGAACACGGCCGTGCCGAACAGGGAGCACGTCCGATTTCCCAGTTTGAATTCTGGAAAATGGCCGCGTAGTTAGCATAGCCGTGCAGCAGAGGAGCATGACTGTGCTGAATGAGCAGCCCGTGCCTAATAGAGAGCATGTCCGTGCTCCACTTAAGTGGAAGCACGACCGTGTTGGGGACAAGCACGCCCGTGCTTCCCCTCCTGATCAGAAACCGAATTAAAGGAAATTAAGGGGTTTTGACCCCATTTATCCCCAGTAGTGATGTAACAATATAATAACCGAATAATGGAACTTAAATAACTTGGTTACTTATTAACCAAGAGGATTATAAAGATGGTTTGGTTAAGTTGGTGCCTAACAGGTTACCGCATGTTGTTACGCTTTGGTGCTTTTTGGCCAAAGTGCTCTCAATGCTTTTTGGTCGAGATGTTGTTATGTTTGACCTTGGTGCTTTTTGGCCAAGGGGGCCTTGACCCCACGGTTTGGGTCTAACGTGTTGATGTTGATGTTGGTGATAAGTCTTGGGTGCTTCTAGGCCCAAGCGAAGGAGGTGGTTGCCTTGTTTGTTGTTATACCATTTACAGAGAGCATTGGATTTGATGTCGAGGGGGATGTTCAACATAGGGGAGGTCGTCCAAGTTATGATGATCTGGCCCAAGTCTTGGGTGGTTCACCCAAGGTTTGGTGAACCGTGCGCCCTCCAGGTGGCTTATCCAGTTATGATACGTCGGCTATCCAAGGGGTTCCTCCATGGTTTGGGGAACTGCCGGTGTTGGTGGTTTTTGGCCAATACGGATATGTAACTCTGAAGTTGACTTCCTAAGTTAGTTGGATCCACATGCATTGATGGAGTAGTGGAGTAGGGTTGCATTGCACCGCATAGCATATCTGGATGATCAACATACTGTTATAATATGAAATGATGATGTATGATGTTTGTTGCTATGCTTGATATGATGTATGTTCATCTTATTCCCTATTCCCATGCCGTTGTGTTTACATGATTTCTTACTCCCTATTTTCCTGTTTCTGTTGTTGCATGTATCTCTTGTACAGAGGACGGTGAGCAGCCAGTGGAGGAGTGACTCTAAGGAGCCGCGACTCTAGTTAGAATGCCTAGTTATAGTTGTTAGTTTTGTTTAGTTGTTTCAGTTTGTTTCCATGATGTATCCGGATTTGGTTATACCAGCTCTGTATGTGACATCGGGGTTGGGTTTTTCCTTGTCTGTCTTGTTTACGTTTTATTGTTTAGAAACTATGTTATTTCCGCATTGTTTATGTTGATATGTGAAACATTTTTATCCAAGTTTTATTTTATTCAAATAAATGCATGTTTTTATATTTCCTCTTTTGAGTAAATGTTTTATATTAACCTGCGGGGTAGAAGGGTGTCACACTACTAGGGAGCGAGTAACGTGTGGGGTAGAAGGGTGTGACACTACTTAGTGGTACCAATGATGATATTGAAATTGTAGGTTTATCGCCGTTAGGTTAAATATATTATATTTGAAGTTGACTAGTTTGACTGCTTGACTGTTTCTGGTATGTTATTGAGATTTGATGAGTTGCTTGGAATTATTTATTATTATTTGATTATTGATTATATTTATATATTATTTTAATATATATTTTGGAAATGATCGTATATGATGATATGATTGTGATGATTATGCTTAGAGATTTTTTTTAAGTGTTGATACATGATGAACTATGGTGATGTATGTGGGGGTTCATGATACTTGTGTTCAGAAGTGCCTAACCTAGATAATTTATTGTGATAATATGATGAGATTGATGAGATATGAGTATGGTTGAGGTTATCTATGAGATGGTGATGAGAGGTTAAGGCACTAGGGGATGACCCGAGAGATGGTCGGCGATATTTTTATATGCATAGGGATTTTTTCCCAATGGGAGTATACCCGTGTTTCATAGGATTTACATGACCGTCCCAGACAATATTATTATTGAGTCTCAGCAATAGTTCATGCATTGCATAAGCACCCTCGCGATGGTACCAGGGTGTGCATTGACGTGTACTGTGCAATTATAGTGCCATTGCTTTGCATGGGCATTCTCACCGCGGATGAGGATGTGCGTCGGGGACTCCGGAGACATGTCGTTTGAATGATTGAGACGTGGATATCCGGATTGATGACCTATCATTATCACACACATTGTATTGTATTACATCATGATGAAGGGTAGAGGAAAACAATAGATATTTTGAGGATGATTGTATATATATATATATATATATATATATATATATATATATATATATATATATATATATATATATATATATATATATATATATATATATATGCAGAGAGATGTGGTGATGTATGTTTGGTGTGCTATTATTGATATAAATGTTGCCAAACCCTTTCCATGTTGATGTTAAATGGGTTCTTATCCCCGTTTTTCTTTCTTGTATTTTGTTTTCTTTATTGTTACACTTAGACCCATATCACGCTAATGGCTCATTGGAACCATCCTTGGATGGCACAGCAGGTGGGGTTCCCCCTCACGGGGACATTTGAGTTTGAGTTTGTGGATGCAAACGGGTGGGTAGTGGACCCAGTCACTCGGTTTGCTGTATATACGGGTCCCGTTTCAGTGATTCTGGTGTAGGGAATGAAGCCCCATTTGGGATGGTGGGGATTTTTTGATTGGGATAGACTTTCCATTCTTGATCGGCTTTCCAGATGCACCTTTGTTGCCGATGCCTGTTATGGTACCATGCAGTTCCCGTTCCAGTGCCAGCTGAGGCACCAGCACCAGCACCGGTGCCTGTTATTGCAGCAGTTCCTGAGGAGGACCTGGTGGTACCAGATATTGATCTTATGCTTTCTCCCGAGGTACCCGTGCTTCCCGATGTTATAGCGACAGGATCTGAATCCTTCAGGATGTCATCCAGAGAGAGCAAAGCTTATCGACGACAGTTCCAGAGGTCTTCTGAGAGGAGTTCTTCTAGCGGTAGCAGAGGAGTAGTGGGACCATCGAGACTCGGGGGTAACATCGAGGGTAGTAGTTTGTGATATTACAGGCCAGTGCTAACCAGATAGGTGTGCATAGGTGTGAGTGAGGATTTTGTTGTATTTTGAGAGGAGACTGGGGTGTCGAGAGGCGGTAAGGCATTTTGTTTCAATCATTGATGTCTTTTGTTATGGTCACGGTTTGTATATATTTGGGATCCTACTGATGGGACCCCCTCTACAATATCTACCTGGCGTATACGTTTATGTATGGATGTATATATGTATATGTATATGTGTGTGTGTGTGTGTGTGTTTGTGTAATGATTATTTTGTTTTAAGTTTTAATTTCTTCCGTCATTTTTAATCAACTGCTTAACGCTAATATCACGATTAGGCTTTAATAGTTTCAGTTTTTTCTTTAATGGGACGTCTCATGGTATTCCATGCAATACACTAACATCTATGACTAGACGCTAGCCGGTCTAGGTTATCGAGAATGTTTCATAATCAGTTCTAATTTCCACATGTGGCTATTATTATTGAACACACAAGATGCCTAATATTGGCAGTTGTGGAACATGTGCTCTAACCACTCATTTCGAATGTTCCATAAGCACCATGGTGTAGGGGTCTTAGTCTTCCTCGAGTACTTTACGACTCTTATCTAAGATGACTTTGTCCTTTGAATGTTTATTAGAGGTTGTGAATATATATTTATTGACATGCCTTATTGATATATTTGTTCTTGGTAAGTATGTGTCTATCTATGTGTGGCGTTCCTCTGCATGTCCGACATATGTTGTATGATAATGGGGATCTCACCTCATTTTGTGTTGTCTGTTATGGTTTCTTTTATGTTCTACGAAGATGATAGCGACACCCGACCTGCATTACTTTAGACTCTATCTCCTTGACGGTCCAGAGGCTTAGGCCAACTAACCCGGCGGTAGACATAGAACTTACGTGGGGAGAGTTACAATGGAGGTACTCCAGTCCCCGGGCGAGGGAGCTTTGCTGTCATTACCCATTAGGACCCATGTTGATTTCTTTCTCAGGGGGATTGGTTTATGGGAACCCATTTGGAGGATGCCCATTATATCCCATGGTGCCCCGGTGACCCTAGGACCTTTTGCTCATGACGACCCTCGCTTTGTCGACTCATTGTCCCCAATACCTGCAGCGGAAATGTCACTAGTAGAAACAGCAGCAGTAGCACTGGTAGCGGTGGCACCAGTGGCAGTACCTCCGGTTGTTTCTCCTATACCGGCAGCGGCTTCTTCAGGAGCTTCTTCAGTTGCCCCTCCAGTTGCACCCTCTACAATTTCCTTTTTGATTTACCCGACTGGTCGCCCTTCTCACTAGAGCTATAGGCAAACTCCTCGGATGAGGAATCCTTGCTCCAATGTGTTAGAGCGGGTGTTGAAGTGTGCTCGGGGTGTCGAGATCTCTTCTGACTCCGAGGTGGAGGAGGAGGAGGAGAAGACGGAGGAGGACCACTCTGAGCACTTCACGGAGGACGAGGATGATGCCTCGTAATAGTTCTGTAGACCAGCTTGGTTAGTCCTAGTGCTGAGTCTAGGAATTATTTTGTGGAGCTGCGTCTCCAATTATTATATTTATTTTCGGTTATATTGTTTTAGTTGGCGATTATATTTCCATCGTTTTATTTTTGCCGTTGTATTTGAATTTGTACCTTTCGAAGGTATAACTTTTTTTATGAAAGAATTATTTTGAAATTGATGATGTAATATTTATAATTTTGTCTTATCATGATGGTTGCGAAAAGAAAAAAAACTCATATTTGATAATATTTATTTTCCATTTTACTCGGTCTTATAAAGTGTCACAGACAATGTAGTGCCCGAGTAGGGTGTTACATATTGTCCAAAAGAAAATATGGAAATTCAAGAAATAAAGAAGATTCCCCAAGCTTTAGCTGTGGGAAGTCTTATGTTTGCTCGGGTTTGTACGCATCCAGACATTGCATACATAGATGCAGTGTACGACAAATACTGGAGCAATCCGGAAAAGGATCATTGGAAAGAAGACAAAATGGTCATAAGGTACTTGAAGAGAACAAGAGGATATATACTCACGAATCGGTGATCTGACAGTTTAGAGATCATAAGGTATTTTGACTCCGATGTTGTTGAGTGCCAAGATAGAAGGCATCCAACCCCAGGATATGGCTAAGGAGTTTTGTCACTAGGTTGGGTATTATTAAAGGAATTGAAAGACCACTAAAGTTAAATTGTGACAATAAGTCAGCTGTATTGTACTCCAATAACAATAGGAGTTCAATGAAGTCGAAGGCTATCGACATCAAGTCTCCAGATATCTATAAAACATATAGGGACATACTTTATGCTATTTGACCCACTAACCAAAGGCTTGGCACCTAAGGTCTCTATGGTCTATGTTTTGTATTTAGTGCAAACTTTATGTTATGATTGATTTTCTGTAAAAATAAAGTTTATGAGGTTATTTTTATTATAAGTTTCTTAAGTTTTGGTTATGTGCAAATATTAAATTTGCACCTAAGGAACTTCGGTATGATCTCACTAAAGACTTAAGTAGGACCAGTTGAAAATAGGCATGATTTAGAGATCACGTTGCATGAAATTTCCATACCACTCATGTAAACCCCACTTTTCGTTAAGTGCTTCTTTGTATGCGTGTTTGGTTGTTTAAGCTTTAAGTGTTAGATAGAGTTTTTGGTTAAGGGCTGAGTGGGATTTTTGAGCTTAAAAGTCTCTTTCTGGAGATTAAGCACGGGCGTGCTTAAGTCCGGCATGCCTGTGCTTGGCCGCATGTCTTGTGATCAGTGGAGTCACAAGCATGGTCGTAATTGTTAGAGAGCACGACTATGCTCAAGTGCGGACCGCGTCTCATAGACGCTAAGTCCAGCACGACCGTGCTTAGTGGGGAGCACGGTCGTGCTTCGTGCCCAGCTTATATATACAACACAGAAACTGAGGGTTTCGTGAAAAGCCCTATTTCTGGTAGCAGCAGTCACCCTATTGCGACTGCCTTTGTCTTCTTCCATATTTCCTCTTTATCCATTGCTGTAGTGGAGTTTTGGAGGCCTTTTGGGAAGCTTGGTTGGCTAGTGTCAATCATAGAAGGTAACGGTTCTTTCCCTAGTTGGTTCTTTTTCCCTTTTTAGTTTTTGGGAACTAACTGGTTGACGTTTTGCTTAACTAAGGCTTGGATTCAGACTGAGCTACTCGGGAGGACGTGACTAGTTTGTTGTTTGGGGCTATCGTCGTTGGAACCTTCAAACCAGGTATGGGGAGAAGGATAGTGTAACCATTAGGCAGTGGGGGTAGTGTAAGATGAGGGGTTCCCATGACCCCGAGGTTGTTGTATTCTACATGTTTAGCCTATATGTTTGTTTTAAATGCCCGCTGTATTTGATAACATGTTCCTGGTGGAAACTATTATGCTTTAGTGATTGTTGATGACTTTTCAAGATTTACATGGACATTATTTTTGGTTCATAAAAGTGATGCATTCCATGCTTTCAAGAAACTTGCTAAAGTGATTCAAATTGAAAAAGATTTGAAAATAACATGCATTAGAAGTGATCATGGTGGGGAATTTGAAAACCATGAATTTGAATGTTTTTGTGATAAACATGGAATTGAACATAATTTTTCGGCTCCAAGGACCCCTCAACAAAATGGAGTTGTTGAGAGGAAAAATAGGTCCTTAGAGGAGTTTCCAAGAACCATGTTAAATGAATCTAGTCTACCTAAGTATTTTTGGGCGGATGCGGTTAACACCGCTTGCTATGTGTCTAATAGAGTGCTTATTAGACCTATCTTGTTAAAAACTCCTTATGAGTTGTATAAAGGTAGAAAACCAAATATATCACATTTACATGTCTTTGGATGCAAATGCTATGTTTTGAATAATGGAAAAGACAATCTTGGTAAGTTTGATGCCAAAGCGGATCAAGCAATCTTTCTTGGTTATTCATCATCAAGTAAAGCATATAGAGTTTTCAATAAAAGAATCAAGACTATAGAAGAATCTATTCATGTATCATTTGATGAGACTAACCCCCAAGAAATTGGTAAAGTGCATAATGATGATATTGTAGATACAAGAATGGATTCTCAAGAAGAACATGCAAAGGACAATGAACAAGAATCAAGATTGGAGCCTCAAGATCAACAACAAAGAGATGAGGAACTTCCTAAGGAGTGGAGAATGACTAAATACCATCCAATTGATAAGGTGGTAGGTGACATCACCAAAAGGGGTAACTACTCGTTCTTCTCTTAGGAATGTATGTCATTTTATGTCTTTTGTGTCTCAAGTAGAACCTAAGACAATTGATGAGGCTATTATAGATGAACATTGGGTAATTTCTATGCAAGATGAGTTAAATCAATTTACAAGAAATGATGCATGGGAACTTGTACCTAAACCTAGTAAAAAACAAGTTATTGGAACTAAATGGGTTTTTAGGAACAAGTTAGATGAGAATGGTATAATTGTTAGAAACAAAGCTAGATTAGTAGCCAAAGGTTATAATCAAGAAGAAGGCATAGACTATGAGGAAACTTATGCACCCGTTGCTAGGTTAGAAGCTATTAGATTACTTCTTGCTTTTGCATGTCTTATGAATTTTAAGCTCTATCAAATGGATGTCAAAAGTGCTTTTCTTAATGGTTTAATTCAAGAAGAAGTTTATGTAGATCAACCACCCTGTTTTGAAAACTTTGAAAAACCAAACTTTGTTTTTAAACTTAAAAAGGCTCTCTATGGTTTGAAACAAGCTCCAAGAGCTTGGTATGAGAGACTTAGCAAATTCCTTTTGCAAAAATATTTTCAAAGAGGGAAGGTTGAAGAAAAAGCATGATATTTTGATTGTACAAGTATATGTTGATGACATTAATTTTGGATCCACTAATGAATCTATGTGCAAGGAATTCTCTAAGAAAATGCAAGGTGAATTTGAGATGTCTATGATGGGTGAACTCACTTTCTTCTTGGGGCTACAAATCAAACAAGTGCCAAGTGGAACTTTCATCAACCAAGCCAAGTATTGTAAAGAACTACTCAAAAGATATGGCATGGACAAGGCAAAAGAAGCTTCCACACCTATGGGCACATCCTCCTATCTTGACAAAGATGAACATGGTAATCCGATAGATGTAACTAAGTATAGAGGTATAATTGGCTCTCTACTTTATCTTACCGCTACTAGACCGGATATTATATTACTGTATGCATGTGTGCCCGTTATCAATCATGTCCTAAAGAATATCACCTAACCGCCGTAAAAAGAATAATGAAATATTTGTTAGGTACAACCAATGTAGGACTTTGGTATCCTAAAGGATCAAGTTGTAGTCTAGTTATATATTCTGGTTCAGATTTTGCCGGATGCAAACTTGATAGGAAGAGTACAAGTGGCACATGTCATATTTTTGGTAATTGCTTAATTTCATGGTTTAGTAAAAAGCAAGTTAGTTTTACTTTATCAACCATCGAAGCGGAATACGTTGCAGCCGGTAGTTGTTGTGCCCAAATTCTTTGGATGAAACAACAATTGTTAGACTATGGAAAAGAATTGGACCAAGTGCCATCAATCTATCTAAGAATCCTATCCAACACTCTAAGACTAAACATATTGAAATAAGGCACCATTTCTTAAGAGATCATGTTCAAAAAGAAGATATTGTTCTAGACTTTGTAGAATCAAATAAACAATTAGCCGATATCTTCACCAAACCCTTGCCTAGAGAAAACTTCTTTTATATAAGAAGAGAACTAGGGATCATAGATGAAACATGTATTGATTGATCTGATATGCTATGATTGTTTGGATGCATGTTTGTTTGATTCATATCTTGTATATATTGATCTTTAATCTTATATGATTGTGATTTGATCTCTGGATGAGCAATGTGCGTGAATATATGTGAAATCTATGTGAATTTTGCTCTCAGTCCAGGTAGTATTCGAATACCACCATAGTGTATTCGAATACCACACAAAATTTCCTTGTTTTTTGTGAAGTATTCGAATACCACTTGTTGTATTCGAATACCCAACTAAAATCTGGTCCTAATGTTGAGATTTCAGTATATGGAGGCTACATTTCCAGTTTAATGATGAAGAGGACAGTGGTAATGATGATATTTGATTTCTTTATTTCCTCTTCTCAATGCTTTAATGTTTTATTATGCTTTATGGTTGTATAACCTTCATATGTCTCTGATTTATCCATGACCTATGAGTAGAACATGTACCTTATATATGAGAGAAATATAAGTATGCAAATTGAAGATGATGATGAGAAATGAGTTTCTAGTTAAAAGGTCATTGATCCAATTTACATGAAATGCAATTGGTATTTTAGTACAGTCATCCAGTCTCTGATATATCCCGGACCCATGTGATGTTATTTTTATGACCCATGTGATGTTATACATTTCAGACTACTATACTAGTATACCTATGTTGGTATACAAACTTGACTCTGATACTCTATGTTTCATGGATGTTAGTATGCATGCTTTGAACTTATTTGATATATTTTGTTTATGCATGTATGACATCTATTACATATATATTTGTGAATATTGTGTCTTTTCTCTCCACATATTATATGCTTTTTGATAATGCCAAAGGGGGAGAAAAGGTGTGCTTTTGTGTTTATTTTGTAGGACTCTCTGAATCTACTCAGAAGGAATGTCATATATTCAGGGGGAGCTCTTAGCAAAAATCATGATACACCTTGTTCACAAGTTATCAAAACCTTGATACAAAAGCAAAGCAAGAAGATCTTTTGTCAAAGGAGTTGTCATCATCAAAAAGGGGGAGACTATAAATGATGATGAGATACAAGTCTCAACTGTGCTTTTGTGAAGAAGATCTCCACCTATGTTGAAGAATGAGGATATAAAATGAGTTTTGACGATGATCGATGTTGTAATCGTTTTAATAGTTTATGTTTGATTTCCTAGGGTTTTGATGTAAGTCACAAGTAACATATATTGTTTAGATGGCTTAACAAAGTTAAGAAGTTAATAATGCTAAACCTAAACATAGAAATCAATTAGAGCTAAATCAAATGCCAAAAGTTGAAAAATGTTTTTAAGGTATAAGTAATCACATACATAGTTGTATTTTGGTATACTTTAAGGGAAACTCGAAATTCCTTCAAGAGTATTCAAATACCAACTCATGTATGCCATTACAAATGCATTTTGGCAGTTTTTGAAAGGAGTATTCGAATACCCCATGATAGTATTCGAATACTCACCTGTCAGTTAAGTTTGTTAGGTTCTACTTTAGGGAGTATTCGAATACCCTGTATGAGTATTCGAATACTCACCTAAAATTTTCAACAAACTTCAGTTTTTCAAGCTCCAATTGAAGTCTATATAAAGGGTATGTGTTTAAGAGTTTTGGTAACGAAATTATAAGCAACAATACACTATTATAATGCCAAAATAGCAAGCCATCTATTCATCCTTTGTTACAAGTGATCTAGAAGCTTACAAGCTTTGATGCACAAGTGTTTGTGCTATAATTTTCTCTTCGACTCAATTTGTTTTCTAAGTTTTGTATTGGGATTGTGATTCCCAAGGTTCTCAAGAGTGTGGTATCTCTTGAGGGGCATAAATCTTTGTTGGTGAGGTATCCTTCAAAGTGGTCATTGGAGAAAAATCTTTGTTGGTGAGGTATCCTTCAAAGTAAGGGTGAGACATCCCTTTTTGGCAAGAGTATGGTATCTCTTGTGGATTTTGGGCAAGAGTGTGGTATCTCTTGTGGTTTGTATACAAGAGTGTGGTATCTCTCGTGGTGATTGTTGGTGAGGTATCCAACAAGGTGTAAGGGTGAGGCATCCCTTAGTGGATTGTTGGTGAGGTATCCAACAAGGTTCAAGAGTGAGGTATCTCTTGAGAGTGTGGTTCTATTGGGTGAGGTATCCTACTAGAGGAGAGTGACTTTTGTAAGGAGTGTGGTATCTCTTGTACAAATTTTGTCAAAATGAATTTCTCCAAGAGGATTCTTGGGGACTGGACGTAGGCCACTCAGGTTGTGGACGGAACCAGTAAAATACTTGTGTCACTTTCTCTATCCTTGCTCTTTTTACTTTCTTGCAATCTTTATTATCATATGCATGATTCTTTATGTTCTATGCTTATGATACTAGTGCGTCATTGTTGTATGATACTATCTCTTAGCTTATACAATTGAATATCTTTCTTTAAGTGCATTCTTGAATTGGTATTGCAATTGTTTCTTGCTAGTGCTTCAAGGAAAGTTTACTATCTTGCTACTCCATTTGAAAAGGGAGCTTAAACATTCGTTTTTCAAAAAAGTTTTAAAAAGTTCAATTCACCCCCCCCCCCTCTTGACTATGAACCGTTTCCACATCTTTCAGTATGCCAGTTGTGCGGGAATATCCTGAAGTGTTTCCGGGGGATGTTTATAACTTGCCCCCTGAGAGAGATGTTGAGTTCACCATAGACTTAGTGCCTGGCACCGGACCAATATCCATAGCGCCCTGTAGAATGTCTCCTCTAGAGCTAGCTGAGTTGAAGAAACAAATAGAGGATCTCATCCAGAAGCAGTTTATTAGGCCTAGCGTATCCCCATGGGAAGCGCCAGTGTTGTTAGTAAAGAAGAAGGATGGCAGTATGAGGTTGTGTGTCGACTATCGACAGCTCAACAAGGTGGCCATTAAGAATCTGTATCCCCTCCCTAGGATTGATGATCTTATGGATCTGTTGATCGGAGCTTGAGTCTTCTCGAAGATAGATTTGACGTCAGGGTACCATCAGACTCGAGTTAAGTCTGAGGACATCCTAAAAACAGTGTTTAGGATGCGTTATGGTCACTATGAGTACTTGGTTATGCCCATTGGTGTGACCAATGCCCCTATTGTGTTCATGGACTACATGAACAAGACCTTTCACCCTTACTTGGATAAGTTTTTTGTGGTGTTCATAGATGACATCTTAGTGTACTCCAGGACCAAGGAGGAACATGAGGAGCACTTGAGGGTTGTATTGCATACCCTTAGAGAAAAGCAGTTGTATGCTAAGTTATCTAAGTGTGAGTTTTGGTTAGAGGAGGTGAGCTTCTTAGGACATGTCATCTCTAAGGGTGGCATAGGATGTGGACCCAGCTAAGGTAGAGACAGTGCTCCAGTGGGAAGCACCAAAGTCAGTGATGAGATCAAGAGTTTCTTGGGTTTAGCGCCGGTATTATAGGCGGTTCATAGAAGGTTTCTCTAAGATAGCTTTACCCTTAACCCGTCTCACCAAGAAGGGACGGTTGTTTGTGTGGGACTCTAAGCAAGGTTTAGGAGGTGTGTTGATGCAGAATGGTATGGTAGTAGCTTATGCTTCTAGGCAGTTGAAAAACCATGAAAAGAACTACCCTACCCATGATCTAGAGTTAGGAGTTATGGTTTTTGCCTTAAAGATTTGGAGGCATTACCTTTATGGGACGAGGTTTGAGGTCTTTAGTGATCATAAGAGTTTGAAATACCTTTTTGATCAGAAGGAGTTGAATATGCGGCAGCGTAGGTGGATGGAGTTTCTTAAGGATTATGATTTTGAGTTGACCTACCACCCAGGAAAGGCCAATGTAGTGGCAGATGCCTTAAGTAGGAAAACCTTACACGTCTTCGCTTTGATGGTTAGGGAGATGGATCTGATTGAGGAGTTTAGAGATCTTAGTCTAGCTTATGAAGTTACCCCTAAGAGTATTAGGCTTGGAACCTTGAAGGTTACCAACAATTTGATGGATCAGATTAGAGAGGGTCAGAAGTTAGATAAGTTTCTCTTGGATCAGAGAGAGTTGCTTGTTCAAGGTAGAGACCTTAGGTTTAAGGAAGGAAGTGATGGGGTCTTGAGGTTTAAACATAGGGTTTGCATACTAGATGTTCTCGAGCTTAGGAAGTTGATCCTTGAGGAAGGACATAGGAGTGGGTTGAGTGTGCACCCAGGTGGCACCAAGATGTACCAGGATCTTAAGCACATGTTTTGGTGACCTATGATGAAAAAGGATGTGGTTGAGTTTGTGTATGCTTGCTTAGTGTGCCAGAAGGCCAAGATAGAACACCAAAAGCCTTCAGGAAAGTTGCAACCTTTGAGAATCCCAGAATGGAAATTGGATAGTATCTCTATGGATTTTGTGTCTGGACTCCTTAGGACTCAACTGGTTTTGAAGCTATATGGGTTGTTGTGGATAGATTGACTAAGTCAGCCCATTTCATCCCTATGAGTGTGGAATATCCTTTAGAGAAGTTGGCTAGGTTGTACATCAAAGAGAAAGTTAGGCTTCATGGTGTACCCTCTAGCATAGTGTCAAATATAGACCCTAGATTTACCTCTAGGTTCTGGGATAGTTTCCATAATGCTTTAGGGACAAAGCTTAGGCTAAGTTTAGCATATCACCCACAGACTGATGGGCAGTCTAAAAGGATCATCCAGTCCTTCGAGGACTTGTTGAGAGCGTGTGTGCTAGAATGAACCTGGTCTTTATGGGAGCAGATGTAGGACACCCTTGTGTTAGAATGAACCTGGTGACAATGTGGTGGTAGGACCTGAGATAGTGCAGGAAACAAGAAAAAAGATAAGGATGATTCGAGAAAAGATGAGAGTGGCACAAATTAAGCAAAAAGCTACCATGACAAAAGGAGGAAGGGGCTCGAATTCCAGGAAGGTGATCGTGTGTTCTTGAGAGTTACCCCGACAACTGGAGTTGGTAGAGTGATGAAAGCAAGGAAACTTACTCCTAGATTCACTAGCCCTTACCAAATTCTCAAAAGAATCAGCGAAGTCGCCTACCAATTAGCCTTACCACCAATCTTGTCCAACCTTCGCAGTGTTTTCAATGTGTCTCAACCCATAAAGTATGTTCATGAGCCTAGCCATCTGATAGTACCCGACACAATACCGTTGAAAGAGAACTTGACTTTTGAGATATTACCCCTTCGAGTCGAGGATAGGAGGATGAAGCAGCTAAGAGGCAAGGAGATTCCTTTAGTCAAAGTCATTTGGAGTGGGGCGACCGAGGGAAGTGCTACATGGGAGCTGGAAAGCAAGATGATGGAAGCGTACCTGCACCTTTTCAATCGAGGTGAGTAGAAATTTCGAGGACAAAATTTTTTAAAGGGGGTGAAATTGTAACACCCCGCTTTTCGTTAAGTGCTTCTTTATATGTGTGTTTGGTTGTTTAAGCTTTAAGTGTTAGCTAGAGCTTTTGGTTAAGGGCTGAGGGGATTTTTGAGCTTAAAAGTCCCTTTATGGAGATTAAGCACGACCGTGCTTAAGTCAAGCACGACCGTGCTTGGCCGCGTGTCTTGTAATCAGTGGAGTCACAAGCACGACTGTGCTTGGTAGAGAGCACGACCGTGCTCAAGTGTGGACTGCGTCTCGTAGACGCTAAATCCAGCACGACAATGCTTAGTCGGGAGCACGGTCATGCTTCGTGCCTAGCTTATATATACAGCACATACACCAAGGGTTTCGTGAAAAATCCTATTTCTGGTAGCAGCAGCCACCCTATTGCGGCTGCCTTTGTCTTATTCCCTATTTCTTCTTTATCCATTGTTGTAGTGGAGTTTTGGAGGCCTTTTGGAAAGCTTGGTTGGCTAGTGTCAATCATAAAAGGTAATGGTTCTTTCCCTAGTTGGTTCTTTTTACCTTTTTATTTTTTGGGAACTAACTGGTTGACGTTTTCCTTAACCAAGGCTTGGATTCAAACTGAGCCGCCCCGGAGGACGTGACCAGTTTACTATTTGGGGCTATCGTCATTGGAACCTTAAAACCAGGTATGGGGAGAAGGATAGTGTAACCATTAGGTAGTGGGGGTAGTGTAAGATGAGGGGTTCCCATGACCCCGAGGTTTTTGTATGCTACATGTTTAACCTATGTGTTTGTTATAAATGTCCGCTGCATTTGATAACATGTTCCTGGTGAAATTGGTATGCCAATGTTATGTGTTCTTATGGATATGTTTATGTCATGTTTATTGCTAGCTGAGATATTGATATACTGTTGGTTGAATGGTTGTTTTGGTGAACCTGTCGTTATAACCTTTAATTGGTTAAATAAGACCTAATTTGACTAAATGATTAAAGGATCGTTTTCCCCAAAAATGTTTATTAGACATGAGCTAGTAAAGGTGATATTTTTTTTTATCCCAATGGTTTAGTCAAGAACCCTAGGAATGATTTAAGATTGGTTAGAGATTTATTTGGTTAAACAAAACTGAGTTGAACTCTTCCTGAGGAAAGATCTTGTCGCGTGATGGGCACGGCCGTGCAGAACAGGGAGCACGCTCATGCTCCTAGTTTGAATTCAGGAGAATGTCCGCATATTAAGCACGACCGAGCAGCAAAGGAGCACGACCGTGCATAAAAGGAAGCACGCCCGTGCTCCACTTAAGTGGCAGCACGACCGTGCTGGGGATTAAGCACTTTCGTGCTCCCCTATAGAACAGAAAACGAGATTAAAGGTTTAAAGGGGGTTTCAACCCCAATTATTCCCAATGACGTTATGTTAATGCACCAATCAAATGTTGAAGGTTAGAAAACTTAATTAAAGAATAATTAAGACATTTAAAGACAATGAGCTGGTTAAGTCGGTGCCCAATGGGTTGCCGCATGTTGATGGACTTTGGTGCTTTTCAGTCAAAGGGGCTCGATGCTTTATGGTCGAGGTGTTGATGAGTTGTACCTTGGTGCCTTTTGGCCAAGGGGACCTTGACCCCAGATGGGTCTAAGGTGTTGATGTTGATGATGATATACTTGGGTGTCTTTAGTTGCCCTTACGGAGGTGGCGGTTAACCGTTGTTTGTTGTTGTGCTCATGCATTGCATTGGAGATGTTAGTTGAGCGAAGTTCAACATAGGGGAGGTAGTCCGAGAGTAAGGCGATCTGGCCATCCACGGTAGGTTCACGCAAGGTTTGGTGGACAGTGGCCCCCCGTGATGATGCATCCAAGGTTTGATGCGTTGGCTATCCAAGGGGTTCACCCAAGGTTTGGTGGACTTCCAGCGTTGGTGCCTTTAGTGGTCAATGTGGATATGTAACTCCGAAGTTGTTCTTCCTGAGATAGTTTGGATCCACATGCATAATGGAGTAGCGGGGTATAATTGTACCGCATAACATACTTGGGTGATGTATCATGTTGATGTGATGATTTATGATGCTTATAAGTAGATGCTGATATGTTTCTATGCCATGATGTATCTTCATCTTGATTCTATCTCCATGCCGTTGTGTTTACATGTTTTCTTACTCCCCGTTCTGTTTTCTTGTTTGGCATGTATGGTTTTATGCAGAGGATGACTAGCAGCCAGGAGAGGAGTGACTCTGAGGAGCCGCCACTCATAGTTAGATTTCCCTGTTTTTAGTTTTTTAGTTTTAGTTGTATTCCGAGGATGTTATCCCGGAACGGTTGTACCAGCTCTGAATGTGACATCAGGGTTGGGTTTGTTTTATGTTCATGTTTTATTTCCTTTAAAAACTGTGTTTTCTTTTGTGTTGTGAACTCGTTCCTGTGGGACCTTTCTACCCATGGACTTATTTGTTTTAATTAAATGAAGTATGCATGTTTTATTTTAAATATATGTATCTTTATGTTTTTATAACATGCGGGGTAGAGGGTGTCACAACTCTTCCATATCAATCTATGTCAATCTATGTCATCAAGTGCATTGATATGGTGGTCGTCGGGGTTTAGTCACAATAGACGTTAGTGGCGACAGCCATGGTGGTCCCGTTATTAATGTGTGAGGTGGACCAGATTGTAAAGGGCGAGTCTAAAGATAAATAGCATTCAGATATGTGCCAAACGAACTCCGATATAATTATTACGATATATTGCCCAAGTGAGAGATTGTTTGAATATTTTATTCAAATATCATAATATTGGCAGATATCAACAATTAATTTTATTAGCTATTTATCAATTAGGGGCCTTAATTGATATGTGATCAATTAGGCGATAAGAATAATTAGATTTTTGATTTCAATAGTTAATTAAATTAATTATTTGATATGGGCAAAATATGAGTGGATATCAATGATGGCCAATTTCGGAATAATGAGAACCCTAATTGACCATCACACAAGGCTATGGTCCCCAATATACCAGACGCATTGCATATCGCCTCTTCTCCCCATCTGAAGAACGATTAAGGCATAAGGAGTCCCAGCTGAGGAAGAACCACAAACCAACAGGTGTTCATTACCCATCTCAGGTATTCCTGTAATCTTTGATCAGCCGCAATATGTTGTAGATCCTAAGATTATCAAATTATGGTTGTTTTCGATAAATGAGATACATGCTTATATGGTTATTATGTTTCTGCAATTAAGATTTCTTGTATATGATTAATGAGTTTAAATCTCACTCTGGAAACATGGCTTGCTCAGTTGCTCTAAAACAAAATCATATAATATTCAATAGGTATTAATTACGGAATCTCATGAAATTGAACCTGACAACCTGTAAACTTAATTGCCATCTATAACTCTATATTGATTGCTTATTGGAAAGGAATTAGTTCTAATTGGATATATGAGGAAGTGGCTGATAGTAAAATGGAGAAGTTAAAGGATATGCAATGTTTTCATGTATGCAAGGAAGATATTAAAACACTTAAAATAATATTATGTAGATTTTATTATTGGATGTTATATATGTGAATTTACTTCTTATTTGCTATATGTACTTTTTTTCATTATTAGATTAGATGTACAATTATGTTTAATTTATTTGTTTCAACTTTGATGCGTTTGAACTCTATGGTCTATTGATTACCTATGATTTTTATTTATACTTTATTTATTTATTTATCAGTCATCTAATTCAACCAGGTTGAACCAATTGAAGCATAACTCGTAGGTCTTGCCGGTTCAATCTCCAGATTCGGTTCTTAAAAACATCGGCCCCAATTCACTATTGTATTGTTTCCATTTGTTTTTGAATTGCTGATTGCATTTATGCAGGTCTTTCCTCATTGTTTAATGAATAAACTCCTGATTCATCTTGCCTCTTCAAATGTTCTTTCTTTTCTTCGTTTCCTCCACATCATCTCTTTTTCTTCTTTCTTATAACAAGTTTTCTCTGCTTATAGCTTCTGAGTTACTTGTCAATCCACATCATCTTGATCAGGCAATCCTTCCCATTCATCTAGAGAATAGGGCTTGTGTACAAGTTATACCAAAGTTATATTAAGATTATTCTTAAATGTCAGTCACAAACAACCTCTTGCTGGTGTGGCACTAGTACACATCAAAATCAGTGTTTAATAGCAGGCTTGGAAAGCTGGTCCTCCTGATGCATCCGACTTACCTTTGGTCACATTATTCTATTTCTATCATTCACGAAACATATCAAGGCTCTTGACATAACCTAATGGCTTTTCAATAAAGTAGACACATCAAGTACTAATAGCATAGAATTTACTATTTTATCAAGGGTACAGCAATTGTAACATTAAACAATGATTGAGGGTGCACAGCACACAACTTAAGTACAATGACCACCTTTCCTCCTTATTTTGTTACCTTTATAAATTATAAATCATATTTTCCCATTCAATAACAAGTTAACCAACAAGTCCTGGGTATTTTTGTGCAGCAAAAACACGGTCACGACAAGTAGGGTTGCAAGGGTAACTGCAGTCGATCTGATGGAAAGGATGTCGTTCATAAAACCAGTCTCCTACTGCCTTTGCAATTGTCTGCAGAATGCCATGCATACAAGTTAGCTTTTCAACTTGATATAAAGGGAAAGACAATAATAATAAACCAAATGTTTTGCAGAAGGGAGAAAATAGTGCAAGCACTTACTGTATTGGCCAGCAGGGGAGAGTTAGTATACAACCATGTCTCCTGTATTTCTGTTTGACAGTGGATATAGCAAGAGTCTATAAACATTCCTTTAGATGGAGAGTTCCCTAGTGCACTCAATGCCCTTAAGAAATCTGTCCTGAAGCCTGAAAATCAATTCATGCATATAAAGTTTAAGTCACAAAACTGTTTAAATCTTGCAGTTCTGCATAGGCCCCTAGAGACTTTCACCCAAATGATAGAAGAGTATGATCAGATATGATTCTAGTACACTCTTTTTCTCATGCCTGTGTTTTCCAGGGATATAAACAAATGTGTACATAGGCAGGACAAAATTTTGACAGCTTTCTAAGGTTTAATTAGAAGCTTAGCAAAATTACTTGAGTTTAGGTATAAGCAAATTTCAAAGAGACACAAAGTCATTAAAATCAGAAAATGTTCACCTTGCACTATACTTAGTTGATCAGGTGAGCAGCTGTTTATGTCAAGCTTGCAGCTTTGCCAATAACCATGTGGATCAGCAACACCAGGTGCCAAAACGTTCTCAATCTGAATCAAAGCAATAACTTGAGGATCACAGAAAAGAATAGAAGGATGTAACCACTTGCTTAGAGCAATAAGTGCTGAAACATCAAATGACAACTTCATCATGGAAATAAGTTATGATGCATCTTATTGGTTTGCAAGTATGATTTGCCATCAGCCATTTACCATTTAGTCATTGACAGAGTTATTTATGCAAAACAAAAAGTTCACAGTGAATCAGGAAATACTAGTATAAAAAGATTACGTAGAATAATCTTGGCTCAATTTCTGATCATTGCTAGTTGATATTGCATGTACAAATTTTATCCATGAGTTAATGAGTTAACTAAGAAACTAAAATTTTTTATACTTGGAATTCCAGGTTATTATCTAAGATCTATTATCTTCAAGTTCTGAATAAATCCTCATAAATGAATTTTGTGAAAAGGTAAGTGTCATCAGAAGCAACACTAGAACTGCTTCCTATGATCATTAATTGACTTTTATATATCCTATCCAATGTTACTTTACCTTTTAAATGAGCTCACAAATTGATCATAGAATATAAACATGTTAAGAAGTTTCTATGGTGACCATTATATTCCTAAGGAACACCAATATGAAAAATAAACTGATGTTTCATGAGTAACAGAATAATCTGACCTGCCATGGGTCGTAGGCTGAATTTACAATGAAGATTGGTGTACTGATTTGTGATGCCACATTTTGCGGGAAGAAGCACTACACAATTGTTCAGAAGTATTAGTAACACCAAGGAAGTTGCGAAGGTAGAAGATAAAATCACTAGTGACAAACTCACCAGCCCTGGACTGAGTTTTGAAGTGCAGGATTGAGGCAAATTCTTTGCTGAGCCCTGAAATAGTAAAGAAAACCAAATCAGTCTAAATTGAACAAAAGATTTAGAAATTATCTTTCAAATGAAAAGTGAGAAACCATTAGTAAGACAGCATATGCAAGTGGTTTTCTAAAGGGGAAAATAATCAAAGAGAAAGGACAAGTACATGTGTTTCAACAACTTGAGTGTAGAACTCTTCAATGCGCGGTGTTCCAGAGACATCATTTCTGTGGCACAAAATAACATATTAAATCATTAATTAATCCAAGGGAATCTTAAAAAACTCAGGAAGAAAGCTAAGTATAAAGCAAATTAAAGGAGCTGACCCATTGATAAAATAACCAGAATCTGAAAGGCATTTCGCTGTAACTCCAGCAGGTAATAGAGCATTAAAGCGATCACAATGTAATATAGCAGTCAATCCTCCAGCTGAACATCCAGAGAGAATAGCCTGTAGTCACAAGTTTTAGTGAGTGAAGGAAAAAATTACTCAGGAGGAAGACAATAGCAGCAAATGATCAAGGGGTCGCATACATTTTTAGCATTTTTCATTCCTTTTGCTAGTAACTCCTCAATTACAGCAACAAAAATCCTTGCTCCTCTATAGTGCAAATTGGTTGTCTGATTTATATAACATATCATAAAAATCTCATCAGAACGAAAATTAGAAAATAAAATTTACGAATGATTAATTTTTCTTCAACAGTTCAACTTCAAATCTCAAACTCCTTTAAATTTTGCAAAACTTACTGGATCAACTTCTTCCACATCACCAGTAAAGGATGCCCCATCACAGTACCTAACCTTGACTCTGTTCCAGTTGTAGAAATCTGGAATTTTTAACATTGGTTAGAAAGCTAAACAAAATGTTGGGTTCATGATGAGACACAATATATATATATTGTGACTAGTAGACAAACCTGGATTGAACTTTTGTATGTCACTTAAAATTCCAGAAAAGGCAAGTTGTTCATCCATTTGCTTAGATGAACCTAAACGGGAGTCCTTACGATAAAGGCAAGATGCGACATCGTTGCACCATCCTCCTCCCTAGAAGAAATTGTATTGAAGATCATTACCAAGAAAACATTATTTCTCATGGTGTGGACTCCAACAAAAGAGAAAAGCCTATTGACAAAATTTGACATTAAGAATTACTCAATATATTCTAAAATTTAAAACTTCATCTCCCCATCCACTTAGCAGTATAACAAAGAATAGTTTTACTCATACACATCAGAGGGACAACAACAACAACAACCAAGCCTTATTTTTTATGCGCGTTTGCAGAAAGGGACATGCCTCAATGTGAACAACCCAGTTGTTTATCCCTTCTCCAAATCCCTTATCAAAGTGGTAAGCTGGTGGACTCCCATCCAAACAAACTGCACAAGTTGTTAAACTTAAATTTCCCAATTATTATGTAAGAAGCGTTACTAAAAATAGTAATGCTGGAGAAGGAAAGCACAATTAATAAAGTATTCTATGATCAAATACAGCAAAAGTTCCTCACCTGCTCCTTTTGATACTGCACTCTCTACATAAGTGATTTGAACAAAAGACCCTTCTGTCTTTAGCAATAGCAGTACAAGTACTAGAATATTTAACCATTGGCTGATTCTTTTGCTCTCCATTCAGCATAATAATCCAACAAGAAAGAAAATGATAAACCTACGCATAGAAACAAGGGGCCTTATGTGAAAGTTTCAAAATGGCATACATAATTAACAAAAAGCACCATTATATTAAGGCATAGAAAAGAAAAACAAAAAGCCATAAATATATAACCTAGTGAGAAAACAATAACAAAGAATACTTTAGTGAACACTTTCATATAGAGATCGAGGAAAGTTTTATGTCATTTGTCAACTCATCTGTTCTACTAATTACCCCTTACAGAACAAAGGATCAATTCATTTTTCTTATAATATCAGAAATCAATGCACCAAGCACTTTAATTTTATATAGAAGAAAAAATCGAGGAGATCCCTGAGTTATGTATGAACTAGCAAAACGGCACCTTTGATATTGTCTTGTATTACCAGTGAGCTTTTATGGCTTTTAGAAATCCCATTTTAACTCAGAAGTCAGAACCTCTAATAGAGAGAAACAAGAAACATCCATTTCGAAATCTTGTATTGACAGATAGCAGATGCACACACTCACATATATGTATGTATGTATGTAAGAAGAAAGGAAAAGGAGAATATGGAAAGAAAATTGTGGACAATAATGTAAGAATATCAACACATCAATACAATAATATAGTTTGATAGCGGATAACAAATTTTTAATTTATGGCAAGGTTAGGACAATTAATATTTAATTTATATGAACATAAATAGATATCGAGATACTGCATATTTCGCTATGTAAACTTGAATTGTAGGTTCAACTGTTGTGTAAATATGTTAACGGAAAACAAATACAAAAAAAAAAACAAAAAGCCAAAAGCCAAAAACATTGTGTAGACGGCTATGAAGCTCACTAGCTGGACGTGAAATGGAAGAAGGGCTAGTGTGGTGTAAGGTGTATATATGGAAGAATGTGAGTGAAAAAACCAATAGAGGGTGGTGGCTTATATAATGCTGCAACAGGGGAAGAATTAATGTGACTTCTTCATTTAAGCAATGTTTAAGGAGAAGTGGGAAGCAACTCTTTGTGGGATAGTTGAGATGGAAATGGAATAAGAGCGCATTCAGGGAGAGTTTGCTCTCCATTTTCTTTTGTCTAGGAGTTGCATGTGATTTGTGATTCACTGACACTTTGTCATTTTCTTGAGCGAGGTACCCAAGAACCAACACCCATTCGGACTGGTGAACAATTCAACAGAAACTAAAAAGTGTAAAAAATGCTTAATATTTTATGTTTATTTTTTTTGGTGAACAATGACTGATATTTTATTTATTGAGAAACATTCGTTGGTCTTTCAATTGTTACGAATCTCACGTCACGTCGGAAGTAGCGACAGAACAAGAATTTAAGACGTATTTGGCTTAATTAAAATGACAAATTTTAACCAACTTAAAGTTTTGCAAGTAGAATTGGGTTAGAATTCTTAACAACGGTTTTGGATTTGTGTTTTTTTTATAGGTAAATGTTAGTAATCGGTCGTTATGTTAATTTTTTTAACTTTTGTTGATGTTTGAATCTTGGACTTCCACTCTTTATACTCTTAGCTCAAATCACTTGAGCTGTCCAACCTCCTGAATTTGAGTCTGTTAAATGGAAAAAAAAAGTGATTGAAATGAGAGATCCCATTATAGATGACAAGCCAGATTTTCCTGTGAAAATTACTTATCGACGAAACCGATGCTTCGCAGCTATAATATAATAAAAAAATGACTAACAAATTCAATGATAAAAAAATTTAATTTAAAAATAAATTTTTGAACTTTTACATTTATTAAATACATTATTTTTTAATACAATTTTTTATTTTAGATTTTTTAATCAATATCCCAACGAAAAACTGAACAGCATTTGTCTTATTTGATGCGGATAACAAATTTTCCATGACAGAATACCTGTCTGGTTCAAACAACTTGGGGGAATCCAAAGCACAAACAATTGACCAATGCTGGAATCGAGGAGTTCATAAGATAAGAGAAGAAAATGTGATTCCATCATCAATCATAAGAGCATGGCTTCAAAGCAACTTGCACACTGTTATTCGGCGCCAAGATAGCACCACTTTAATGTGGATATATATATATATATATATATATATATATATGTGTGTGTGTGTGTGTGTGTGTGTATGTGTGAAGATGCATGAGAATGGATTGGGATGGGAATGAATTCTGTTATTTTATTTTCTTATTTTTTTCTGATGTTATGAAAGAGAAAAATATAAAAATTAAGTTTCAATTGATTTTACACATAAAATTTGATCTTGGCTCTTTTTCTCTTTAACATGAAAGAATAAGAGCATGATTGTGAAAGCTGAATTTTTTTTTTTTCCATTTCAATTGTTTTATCTCTCAAAAAGCTTTGTTTTCAAAATAATCTAACATGTAAGGTACTTTACTTAAATTTATAAGAAAACTTTTTTTTTTTTGAGAAAAAAAAGTTGTTTAACGTCATCTAATTTGTTTTAGCTTAAAATTGTTGTGATTTGATTATTTTTCATTCTCAAAACTCTCTTCCATGTTTACCCATACAAAACCAACTTCTAAACAAATATTATTAAATTAAACAAATAAATTCATAACTTTTTTCGCAATTTACTATATAAAAGTGATTTTTTTTTTTTGCATCATCCAAACAAAATAGATTATTTTAAAATCGTTTTTTAGCAAATAGACCAAAACAAAAACAGATTCCGATTATAATCGATTATTGTGATAATCAATTATACAAAAATATATTATCAACATAATATTTTTTTTCCAGTTGTTAGGTAATTAAATCAAGCAAAATACAAAACCAATTTGAAGACCACTTGAGTAGTAAATTTTGACTTGAATTTTGACTAACCAAGAAGTAGAGTTTGAATTGAATAAGTAAGTAGTGTTTGAATTGAATTCAAAGTGTTTTGCTTAGAGATTAAGAAAAGTATATATTATTTTATTGTATGAAATTTGGCTATAAAAAGGCTACCCCATATTGTACCATGTTGTAATACATTAGGAATGAAATAAATGAGTGAAATTCTCCTCTTCTTCTTATACTGCTTGAGTTTATGAGTGTGTGAGGTAGAAAAATCCCTGGGCATAGTGCTTTTGATAACAATTTGGTATCAGAGCTGGTTAAGTCCAGTGCCAATTTTTGAGTGTTTGTGAGGAACAAGAGAGTTCTCACCGTGTCCAATTGCTTTTTAGTTCATATACTTTGAGAGAGAGAGATGGCAAACAATTACTATATAGTGTGGTCTGGTCCTAAACTGGATGGGAAACTTGATTTCAGTTATTGGGAGATTTTGATGTCAACACACCTAAAGGCTCACAATATTTGGAGCTTTGTTGAGCCGAGATTACAAGAAGGAGCTGATGCAACCGCTCAAAGGAGGGACCAATTGGCGCTATCACAAATTCACCAAGTAGTTGATTATTCAGTTTTTGGCAAATAGCATATGCCAAAATTGCTAAAGAAGTAGGGAACATCTTGAAGCTATCATACAAAGGAGTAGAAAAAGCCCATAAATCCTAGTTACAATCCCTGCATAGAGAATATGAAAGGTATGAGAAGTCCAACTCAGTAAGTGTTGAACAATATTTTTCTTGAGTTACTGATCTTGTCAACAAGATGAGGGTGTATGGAGAAGGTATCCCAGATAGCAAGGTGGTTGAAAAGATTCTTCGCACCATATCGACGAAGTTTGATCATGTGGTGACTACAATACTAGAGTCCCACGACATAGATACCACGACGATTGCAGAATTGCAGGGAAGCATTGAAAGCCACGTTAGCAAAATCTTGGAGAAGATAGAAAAAGTAAACGAAGAAGCTTTGAAAAGCCAGGTGAATTTCAACAATGTTGCAGAATCTAGCCAAAGCGTGGAAGGTAGAGGTCGTGATTTCAATAGCTAGAGGAAGAGGAAACTATAGAGGCGGAGGCAGAGGAAATTTCAGAGAAAGAGGACGTGGAAATTTCAACCAAGGGAGAGACAACAATTTCAGACCACCAAATCAAGGAAGAGGTGTAAATAATTTCGGGCCTATCAATCGTGAAAGAGGATGAGGTAATTACTTCCAGGAAAGAAGCAATTTTAATTGCTTTTGATGTGGGAAGTTTGGACATAAAGCCTCGGATTGCAGATTCAGAACTCAGAACAACTATCAGGCAAATGTTCCAGAAAATCAGTATCAAAATATTGGTGAGAATTTTGATAGTCCACAGTTTATTTTTGGCAAGCAATATTTCTGCTAAAGATGAAAATATGTGATATTTGGATATTGGTTGTAGTAATCATATGTGTGAGAAAAAAGGAGTTATTTTCTTCATTAGATGAAAATGTCTGCTCAACAGTAAAATTTGGGAATAACACAAATATTCCGATTTTTGGGAAAGGTTGAATTGCTATCAGACTGAAAGATGGTTCTCAAAACTTTATCTCTGATGTTTTCTATGCTCTTGGTCTTCATCACAATCTATTGAGTATGAGACAACTATCAGAGAAATGTTACAACATACAGATTCATCATGGCTACTGCATGTTGATTGACAGAAATGGGAGATTCATTGCCAAGGTAAAGATGACTCCGATCCGCCTATTCCCTTTGAAAATTCAACATGAAAAATTTTCTTGTTTGAGTTCTGTAATTCCAAATGATGATTGGTTGTGGCATATGCGTTTTGGGCATTTTCATTTTTTTGGTTTGAATTATCTATCACAAAAAGAATATGTTTCTGGTTTGCCTGTTGTGAATATTCCTAATGGAGTATGTGAGACTTCTCAAATGCGCAAGAAGCACAGAGAATCATTTCCAACCGGAAGATCTTGGAGGGCGAGAAAGCTTATGGAGATTGTTCACTCATATTTATGTATGTTTGAGGTGCCAACACATGGTGGTTTCAGGTATTTCATTACTTTTATTGATGATTTTAGCAGAAAGACTTGGGTGTATTTCTTCAAGCAGAAATCAGAAGCTTGTGAGGTTTTTAAGACACTCAAGGCATTTGTAGAAAAGCAAAGTGGCTGAAGAATTAAAGCACTCGGAACAGATAGAGGCCAAGAGTATCTTGCCTGTGTAGATTTCGTTGAGCAACATGGAATCCAACATCAATTAACGACTAGATACACGCCTCAACAGAATGGAGTTGCCGAAAGGAAGAATAGAACTATCATGGACATGGTAAGATGCATGCTGAGATCTAAACAAATGCCTAAGGAGTTTTGGGCAGAAGCAGTTGCTACGACGGTGTATATTCTAAATAGGTGTCCATCAAAGAGTGTTCGTGACAAAACACTAGAAGAAGCTTGGAGTGGAAGGAGACCATCAATCCGATAGTTTTTGGGTATATAGCATATGCCCATGTGCTAGATCGGCTCAGGAAGAAACTGGAGGACAAAGGTGAAAAGTGTATTTTCATTGGCTACAGCATAAACTCAAAGGCGTACAAACTTTACAATCCAGAGACAAAGAAGGTGATTATCAGCCGAGACGTGATATTTGATGAAAAAGTAGCATGGGATTGGTCTTCAAAAGCCCAAAAGGAGTCAGTGGTGATTTCTGAAAATTATCAAGAAGATGGTCAAGCATATCCAACACCTCAGCCAGAATCATCTAGCAGACCTCAAAGGCATCGCAGATTACCAACCAGATTGAAGGATTATGTTGTGGGTAACGATAATGACCCATCTGTTGAAGAGATTATCAACTTTGCCTTATTTGAAGGTTGTGAGCCAGTGACTTTTGAAGAAGCCTCAAATAGCCAGATTGGAGAAGAGCAATGGATAATGAAATTCATGCCATTGAGAAGAATGAAACACGGTAGTTGACGGATTTGCCTGCAGACAAAAGACCAATAGGAATGAAGTGTACAAAACAAAATACAAGCCCAATGGAGATATTGATTGCTTTAAAGCGAGGTTGGTTGCGAAAGGATATAAACAAAAGCCAGATATTGATTATTTTGAAGTATTTGATCCTGTTGCGAGATTAGATACAATTAATAAGATTATCTCTCTATCAACCCAAAATAATTGGAAAATATATCAAATGGATGTTAAATCTGCTTTTCTGAATGGAACTCTAGAAGAAGAAGTATATGTTGAGCAACCTGCAGGATATGTCGTAAGAGGAAAAGAAGACAAAATTTACAGATTGAAGAAAGCGTTGTATGGGTTGAAGCAGGCACCATCATTCTGTTTGCTTGGCTATGGATTTGGTGAGATAAGAATAAGATTAGTTGAAGAATTCATCCTTGAGACATGGACGTTATGGCTTTGGTTGGTTTTGCGTATGGGAGTAACAAGTAGCCGCGCCATTAAGCTATGTGCTATGTGCTAGTTGTATGCTTTGGCTACATGCTTAATTTTAAATGTTGCGGTTTTTTGAATTATTGTAACCTTTTTTTTTCATTTAATTTATCAAACGTATTTTTTAATATGTTTAATACTCATATATTTGGGCCTGCATGATATTATTTTGGAATTTTTTTATAAAAAAAACTCTTTTTTATAAGGAAAAAAATATATTAATTGAGCAAGAGGTACTCTAACCCATATACAAAAGAAACAAAAAAAAAGGGGAACCTATGTAACATCGATATTGCCCCTAAAGAAGAACCCATGATCAATAATACAAAGATCAGGAGTATTAGCAACACATTCTCTAACACACTCCCTCATATTGGTCAAAATTTATGTGGGTCCCGCTATTTTGGAAATGGATCTAATTAATTCATGTGGCTCCCACTTAAATTTTGTAGGACCCACAATAATTTCAACCAATAAGAGGGAGTGCGTTGAAAAGAGTGTGTTAGATAGTGTGTTGCTAGCATTTATCATAATACAAAAGTTCATCAAATGGTACCAAAAAAAAAAATCATCAAATGAGCCAACCAGGATAAAGTGATTATATATATGATATTCCTACATGTATTAGCTGTTTGATATTTAGTGAAATTCAATGAGTTTCTTTTGTAAAAAATGGATAAAGTAATATGAATTGTTTACCACAAGCTAACACTACAAAAAAAAGGGTATTACCGATAGTCAAAAGTCGTCGGAAAAGACAAAAAGCCGTCGGAAAACTGCATTTCCGATGGACAGTATTCGGTCGGTACTAGACGCGTAGGAAACGGTTTCCGATGGACAGGCAATATCCATCGAAATTTTCGACTGAAAAAGCCGTCGGAAAGTGTTGGCGTCTTACCGACGGAAATTTCCGTCGGAAACGTTTCCGACAGATTTTCTGTCGAAAATCTAGTAAGTGCTTACTGACGGCTACTTCCGTCAGAAACTTTTCCGACGGATTTTCCGTCAGAAATCTGGTGCCGCGCTTACCGACGGCAATTTCCGTCGGAAATTTGGTGATTATTTTTTAATTTTTTCAAAATTATTAAATTTTTTATTATAAATATAAATTATTATTTTTATTTTAAATATTACTTTTTATTTGATTTATTATAATTAATATATTATATTATTACTTTAAAACCAAAATTGAAATTACAAATAAATTTAAAAAGGCATTTAAATTAACATAAAAACATAAATATTTCATACATAAAATATCCGTCTATCTACAAAACACAACTAAATCTAAAACTATCCTAATAATCATCATAATAACTGCCATCGTCATCTTGTCGGGAGGAGTTCATCGGCGTCAACTGGCCATCAAGCTGCGGACTAGAAGACGCACCGGCATCATGCGGCTGTGGTGGTGGCACGGTAGAAGTAGTGGAGGGCTGGCCGGCATGGATGACCTCCTGTATAGCGCTGCACCTCTCTGGTGGAAGTAGATCGAGCAGAGAGGTCATCACCGTAGACCATGTCTCCATCTGTTGCTGCATGAGATCTGCCCGCTGCTCCATGCGCTCTGAAGTCTGCCTCTACTCCTACAGCTCCTGCCTCAGCTGCCGCACCTCCTGTGTCCTGTGAGCCGGAGGTAGACTCCCGAATGGTCAAGCTCGGCGTCGACCCCCGAGTGATGGAACGAGCCAAAGTCGCGGTACCGTAAATCCGCCCCTTCTTCTTCCCGCCCGCCACATCCATCCAAACCCGAGTCTGTAATCGCTCAACCTCGGTGGGGTCCAGCTGGGAAGGATCCGAGGCACCAGAGCAGGAGGCAACCTCAAACGCTACCTGACTGAACCTGGCATTGTAATCCTCCTGCGTCAATACATTACAAAAATTATATTATTAAACTATAATAATAAAAAGATACATTAAATATAAAAAGACACTTTAGCTCACCACTATCTGCCTCGACCTCTCATCAACAAACTCGCCTGTGTCCGAGCGAATATGCGTCTGCTCAAAGACCATGGGGACATCAACAGACCGGGCAAGCTCTCCTGCCTGCAACCGACACAGGAATAAAAGTAATTAATTATAATATAAGTTTTGAATAATAAGATATAGTTTATAAATAAAATTTATAAATGCATACCATGTTCATGACATGCTGCATGTGGCTAATCGAGCCACCAGTGTGCATGCTCCCACCCTTCTCGGAGGCACGATTCCTCTTCGCCTTTTCACACTTCACCTTGTACTCTGGAGTGTCCCAGTACGCACATAGTCGGGCCCAAATCTTGGGGTTGATATAATCCGAACGTTCCCGACTTTCCCTAACCTCTCGGAGCATGTCCCTCGGTTGAGCAGAAGCTCTATCGTAAAAAATGTCACGTATCTGAGCGGTATGCTCCGGCAACCAGTGCACAAGGACCTATTTATTAACAAAGAAGAAATATTAATAACATAATAAAAAAATATATAAAATGTGTGAAAAAAAAAATAAACAACTTACCCCGAATCGTGTGAAGATACAATCTCGGTCCTCTTTCGGGATCGACCCCCATGATGGCCAGAAGCGACGAAATTGTGCCCTGAGGGCATAGGTAACGTGCTTCGATCACACTTTCGATGGGATGAAGCTGAAAAATTTATAATTTTATTAATTCAACAATATTAAAAATAAAAATTATATACTTGATGAATAGTAATTTAAATTGTCAAAATTATAAAACATTAAATTAAAAATGACTTACGATCGAGAAACAAGCGTGACCCATGGTCGATCCTCGGGTGCGGGAATCTTGGCCCACTCAGGCAAGATCTCCTGCGCAGTTGGCTGCTGCACAGACGATGTGGCCGGAATGTCCATGTCGTCATCATGTGCGGGCGTGGATGATGAGGATGGAATGTCCAGCTGTGGCGGCATCCTAGGAGTTGGCATAAATGATATTCCTATTGGCTGTGTGGCGGGCACAACCAATGATGATGGTGGTACTGGGTGTGGTGTGGGTCCAGTAGGGGGTAGCGAGTAGCCGGCTAGTGGACACTGTGGCCCAAAGCGAGTGGGTGCAATATGGGTGGAGGATGGGGTAGTGTGGGTCGGGGTGGTGTATGGGTAGGGGATGGTGTAGTATGGGTCGGTGAGGGTGTAGAACGGGTGGGGGAGGGCGTAGAATGGTCGGGGGAGGCTCTTGTAGGTGTTGTCGGGGTGGGTATGGTGGGTGTGGATGGACCTGTAGCAAAACGGGCGTGCACCTGGGACTTTATGCTGTATCGTCCCCGCTTAGCCTTCCCCTTCCCCTTATCACCGCTAGGCGGTGGGGGCGGGGCGGGGCGGCTCTCCTCCTGATGCTGACATATATATTTTTATTGAACAATTATAAGTCAATGTAAAAACAATAAATCATACGACATGTAAAATACTAATCTAATAAGCAAATATTTAAAATACAACAATAACTGTCAAGTCTTACATTTAATTGCATAAGTATTTAAAATACAATAAAAATAACTTAACAGTCAACTTCCTATTCAGACTCGGTATTATCATCTGATTGTAAGTCCGATTCTTCTTCTTCTTGCATTGAGTCATCACTTTGGATTTCTTCATCTGATGATGTATGCATTGATGAATGATTACCAATGACCACTTCTTCCCCATCATTTGCAGATCCCAACATGCCAGTAATACGCTCGACCTCGATTACTTCATTGACATGTGACGATTCATCCACCTTGAAGGGAATATCATCCTCTGCACCATCTATTTCTATGCGACCCCTAGGCTTGGTAGCAACAGCAACACACCAACCTCGTTTGTCCGTTCGCATTGCTAGATAAGGGACGTAGTAAACTTGTTTTGCATTGTGAGCAATGATAAACGGATCAAAATGTTGATATCTTCTATCCATGCGAATGTCCACAGTTACATACTTGATCCACCTTTGTGCCTGTCTTCGATGGATCAAACCAGTTACAATAAAATAAGAATACTTTTGAGGATAAGTAGTAGTATTATACTATAACTCGAAAATGTGTTTTATGACCCCATAAAAATCATCAGTACCTTCACCCAGTGCGACAACCCTGCTATTAATTGTCTTTTTGCCCACATCCCATTCATCTATGTGGAATTTGTATCCATTAACAAACTATGTATGCCATGATCTAACATTGCTATAGGGCTCGTACGCTTAATCTCTCAAGTGTTGATTTTTCACACTTAATGGTTGCTAATACACCTACAAATAGGTAAGCCATATTAATTAATTACTTTTAAATTACAAATTAAGCTTAATATATTGTTTTCTAAGGTATACGACACTTACTTGTTGCTTGAACCATTCAGGAAAATCTGCATGTGTACGAGCAGAAGCATCTTGTTGACTTAATTGATTTATTTGCAGGAACACACTGACGAATAAAATGTGTAAGAAGTTTTAAAAGAGAAATTGATATAACATGAGTTACATTATTTAAAAAATGGGTTGTTGAAACTTACTCATGGTATGGTTTCACCTCTGTGCAATTGATCAAGACATGAACATGGGGCGATGCATACGCCTCATCGCTTAACCAGTAAGTAATCTCCTTGCCAGCATGACGGCCAGGAAGATTAAATACGGATAGCATATAAGGATACCCTCCACTATCAGCATCTATCTCGTTTCTAATATTACTCGGGGCCAATATGATGTTGTTGAAATAGTGGGAACATAAATGGGTTGTCTCACGGTATAAGTAAGACGCACAGATTGATCCTTCCATCCTAGCCTTGTTTTTAACTGGTCGTTTAGAGTCGCCCATGAATCTAAGTGAGGAGAAACATTAGTGACAAGTCATTATTCAAGGGACCCTAATTATTTAAGTGTGAAAATATAACATTATTACCTTTCGAACGGATACATTCACCTATATTGTACTGGTCCACCAAGCCGAGCTTCGTATGCAAGATGGACAGGGAGATGTTCCATTGAGTCAAAAAATCCTGGGGGAAAAACCCTCTCCATCTTGCACAGAATTATTGGAATGTTTTCTTCCATCTTCTTTAGATCATCCGCTCTTAAACTTGCAGAGCATAGATCTTTGAAGAAATGACTGATTTCTATAAGCGGGTTTGAAACATGCTGGGGCAATGAGATGAAAACGATAGGAAGCAAACACTCCATGAATACATGACAATCATGACTTTTCATCCTATGAAGTCTCCCCGTTCTTACATCAGCACATCGTGCCAAGTTAGAGGAATAACCATCAGGCGTCCTAAGGTCTTTTAACCACCGACAAATTGACTTCGCTTCATCGGTGCTCAGAGTGTAACAAGCTTTTGGTTTGACCATTTTTCCATTAGGCTGCGGCTTCAGCTCCAAATCCTTTCGTCTACAGTATAAAGCTATGTCCATCCTTGCCTTCTCATTGTCCTCTGTCTTGCCAGACACATTCATAACCGTGTTAAAAATGTTGCCAAAGAAATTCTTCTCAATATGCATCACATTAAGGTTATGTCTTAACAGATTATCCTTCCAGTATGGTAGTTCCCAAAAAATACTTTGTTTTGTCCAGTTATGCCATTCTCCACACCCCGGTAATTTTGACACACCTGCTTCAGTGACTTTAGGAAGATCCCTAACCCGACCCCATATTTGTTCAGGAGTCAACAAAGGCGGTGGACCTTCCTCTTTTGTCTGATTCTTTTTGAATGCTCGGGTATTCCTTCGGAATGGATGTTCACGATCTAAGAACCGACGATGAGAATCAAACCAGGAAATTTTGCCACCATATCTCAGGGTAAAAGCCTTTCCATGTTCCATGTAATACGGGCATGCCAATTTACCGTGGGTCCCCCAACCAGAGAGCATGCCATATGCAGGAAAATCATTGATAATCCACATCAGTGATGCCCTCATCATAAAATTTCCCTTCTTTGAAACGTCATAAGTCAATACACCATCCCATAACTTCTTCAGATCATCGATCAGAGGCTGCAAATATACATCTATCCTAGCCTTCGGATTAGATGGTCCCATTATGAGACAAGTCAGAAACATATATGGTTTTGACATGCACATACCGGGAGGAAAATTGTACGGTGTAACAATCACTGACCAACATGAATATGGCGAGGCTGACACCTGAATATACGGGGTAAAACCATCTGAACACAGTCCAAGTCTTACATAGTGAGGATCTGCTGCAAAATTAGGATGTACCCGATCGAAGTGCTTCCAAGATTCACCATCAGAAGGGTGGCGTATAACACCGGGATTTCTTCTATTTTCATAATGCCACCTCATTTGTCCCACTGTTTGCATTGATGCAAACAGTCTCTACAACCTTGGAATTATTGGTAGATAGAACATTGCCTTCGCAGGAACTGGTTTGCTCTTACTACGGTCACTACTTTGAACGCGGTACCTGGGTGTCTGACAAAATTTACATTCTTCCAACGTACTGTCATTTGTGCCAGACTGACTATCATAATATAGCATGCACCCATTCGGACAACAATCAATCCTCTTAGCCCCCAACCCTAGTTTCGACACCAACCGCTTCACATCATAATAACGTTTTGGCAACAACTCTTTGAAGGGTGTCACATCTTGAAGCATTTTACAAAAGAACTCCAAACACTGCTCGGGGACATTCCAATTGGACTTGCAAGCTAGAAGCCTAACACAAATTGATAATTTTGAATCTACGCCCCTTCAAACAATGGCTTATTTGTCTCTAACAATAGATTGTAGAATCTTTGTGCCAATTCATTAGGAGGCTCTTCCATGTCATCAGATTCATTCGCCTCAAGACAATCATCCACCATCATATGCACTGATTGGAGTTGTTCGACATAGTCATCGTGGTAGCCACTGCCTGATGCACCCATGTCAAGATCGTCACCACCGACTTCATTCAGATCAATATCCGGCAAATCCTCACCATAATCAGTCCATATCCAATAATTAGGCTTGAACCCACGTCGGTATAGGTGTAACTTCACGTCATCATCACTCAAAACCGTCAAACCGGTGCACTTTGTGCGCGAACATCTAATCCCACCCTCTTCGGCATAATCACAATGTTGCTTGGCTTTCAATATAAACTCCTCAACTCCATCTGCAAATGATTGTTTCAGAAGTCGTCTCCTAGACTCGTTCATATCATATACCAAACTACGGCTCAGGGGATAATATTCCATTCTTCTGCATTTAATTTTTAGATAAATTGACTATTTTTTAAAATGATACTATAACCCCGAATCACTCCCTTTCCTTATTATCCCATTCGAGGAAAAAATATTTCACCACTGTAGTATACTAGTTGCTCATCACTTCTCATGTCTTATAGCTGACGAAATTTCGACAGTATTTCCCTTTGGTCTCCAAGTACACGACTTGACTGCGGTAAGATACCACAACCAAGTATGGACCAGGAGAACAAAAGAAATGCTTCGACCCGAAATTTCCTCGACTATTTAATAGATGAGAACCAATGAGTAATTAGTATATCAGTGGAGAAAAAGTTTCTTCTCAAACTGTCCCAATTGGACAATTCAAGATTCAATAAAATGAGCGATACCATGACTACGAGTACATATTCTCAATAATATTGAACCTTGAACGGGAGTCTACGGTTTTTCTCAATTACGTATTAATTATATATACTCTAATATAAAATAAATCTTTAAGTAACAGAGATAATTTGCATAAAGTTTGATAATAACAGCAGTATAACACATAATTAAGCAACCACCATAAACATATATTTGTGCATAAAAAATCGAATAATCATTTGTCTAACGTTTTATTAAATCATTTATTTTTTAATTTAATTTATTAATAAAACATTTTATTGAATTAGTTAATTAATTTTGTTTGTATACTTGACTATTTAAATCTCAAATTTTAAAATCTATTATTAGTATATTAGTTAATTTCTTGCTTGAATGTAGTTATTAAGAAATTATTTATTTTAATAATTTTTTATTCTTCCCACTTATTAGGTTACTTGACTATTTAAAGACGTCATATGATATCAAGTCTTCAAAATGATTATTAGTATATTAGCTAATCGTAGCTAGTTAATCGTCTCACATTTGATTAATATTTATTTAATATATAATTAATATTATCATAAAAAATAATTCAAATAATTATGTTTGCTACTCTCCCGCTCACTAACACCTAGACATCGATTCCATTAGCCATTGTAATACGTTGGATTTTGGAAACCCTTCTTTGATCATTTAATTTATTACTTCAAATCAATTAATTTGATGCACAACGGTCATTATTCCTAAGTTATTTAATAAAATCAAAATCAATTAAATATCAAAATCATTATTCCAACAATTATAAATCAAAATCAAAACACCACCAAAATTCCATATAAATATATATCATTATACAAATTGCATAATTATAACAAAAATATAATATCATGACAAATTATACAAATTACATATGATAATTGTACATAGTTAATAAAATAAACAATTTCAAACAATTTTTAAAAAATGAATAAAATAGAAACCCATAAAGTAGCTTAACAGTGGTGGTGGCAGTAACAGTCTCGGTGCCGGTGACAACCTAACAGCAATCAAAACAAACAAATTTACAGTCAGAAATCATAAGTACCAAACCAAATGCACATTAGATAAATCCTAAATCAAAGCTAAAATCTATTCAGATCCTATACCCCATATCAGTGTACAGTTTTTTGTTTTGTAAGCCATGACTAGAAAAAAAAAAACTGCAACTTATATAAATTCCTAAAACCAACAGCAACCAGACATTGATGAACAATCTCAGAAGAACCACACAGCAACCAGAGATATCAGTGTACTGTTATCTAAATTTCAATCGTATATCGAAGCAAATATCGAAATGAGTATTCATAAAAAATAATAAATGTAGAAGATGACAAACCTTGTATGCTTCTCCGGTGGTGGCAGCGGTGGCTCCTCCGGTGGTGGCAGTGGTGGCACGAATAGAGAGTGGAGGAGAGGAGAGACCCAAGCTCACGAAGACAATAGGGGACCAGGGAGAGGTAAGAGCAACTACGTAACAAACAAACATTAAGCATTTAATTAACAACCATTAAACACTTAATTAACAAACATTTAACATTAATTAAAAATTAAACAAATTGCAGTAACAATAAATAAATAAATACCTAGCTAGGTTGCTGCTGGCAGTGGGGGAGGAGGTTGTGGTTGTGGCAACTGGCGGTTCTGGCAGTGGGGGAGTGGTGGTGGGACAATGCGGTGGCAGTGATGGTGGCGCGTGTGGTGGTTGTGGGGTGGCGTGCGGGTGACGAACAGGGTGTGGGGCGGTGGTTGTGGTGTGTGCGCGGAGAAGAAGAGAAGAAGCGAAAAGAAGAGAAGGAGATAAGAGAAGAAGAAGAGGTGGAGGTGTGGTGGTGGCGCGCGGTGGCAGGGAGCAGTGAGGGTGGCCGGTCGCGGTGAGAGAAGAAGAAGAAGAAAGAGTGAGAAGAGAGGGAAAAGAAAGGAAGAAAGGAAAAGTGAGGGAGGGAGAAGAGTTTCTGCCACTAAAAGACCGGGTTTCCGACGGCCATGTCTGTCGGTAACGCATTTTTTTGAATTCCGACAGCCAAGTCCGTCGGTAAAGCAATTTTTGAATTCCGACAGACAGAGCCGTCAGTAATTAGCGACGGTCCAGTCCGTCGGTACATCCACGCACCAATTTTTCCCATTTCGCACCACTTTTTTTCGACAGAATTACCGACGGATCGTACGTAGGTAACATTATCGATTGTCGCTCCGTTGGAAATAACTGTGATTTTTCATATTAAAAACCGTCGGAAATAGCCTAGTTACCAGTGGAAATAATGTCCGTCGGAAATCCTTCATCGGTAATAATCCCTTTTCTTGTAGTGTAATAGTGACAACTATAATTACCCAATAAATCGTATCATAGGCCTTCTGTATCAATCGTTGAAACTTCTACGATATGTCTTTTTTTTTTTATAAATAAAAGTTTAGGTGTGTTGGGTCCCGGGGACTCACCAGGGTCAAGGCATGCCTCATGGCTCAAAGAGAGCTTATAGAGGTACTTACATATTACCTACCAACGAGGTCCTCACATCGGCAGTGAGATCGAACTCATGACCTTATAGGTTATGAGTCATATCCTTACCAACTGGACCAACCTTCGTTAGCTATGGTATCTCTTTTCAATGCCTTTGATATATTCCTCTATTAATCATTGTAGCATCCATGGTCGATCTTCTTGGCATAATAAAATCAAATTGATTTTCAGCAATGCTGATCTCTTGTCTTACTCTCTGATCAATCACCTTCTCGCATAAGAATGGCTAATAAGTTTAATCCCCTACAATAATATAATTTCAGATAATTAATATCTATATAATATTATTGTTAAATAAATTAAAAAGTAGGGAGACCAACAACTTTTAACTTAGGCTAATAAGAATAATGGAAAGAGAAGGAAAATGACAACAATTCTTGGAATTCGTGACAATTACTAGCATAACTTTATAGCACCAAATTGAAAGAAATATGCAATCCAACAAACATTAGATATCTGCTTGTAGTTTTTTGAAATGCAAGGGAAATAAATTCACGTCACATATACAGCTCCCAAAGTTTAGCCCAATGATGTTAGATGGATACATGCATGCATGCGTACTCATGACCTTTTTTTTTTTTTTGTCACTTTTACTTATCAAATTCGATCGTTTGGCATTCAAACGTTTATAAATCCGTGAGGTTGGTAGTGAGTACATTTGAACCCACCATTTGATATTAATATATGCATGCAGAAGCACCAGACTGGTAAACTTTGCTTTTCAATTTATTAGTTCAAGACAATTTCCGAATGGGAATAAAAGCATATGGCGCAAGAGGACAATCGTTCACCATATATATATATATATATAACACAGAAAGCTCAACCATATGCTATATTCTTGAACTCTTCCGGCCGGCACACTCAATGCATTTATGAGATCTACACTAAAGTTTAGGAGTTTTATGCATGATTATGAGTTGTTGTCCAATTATAAACATTTGAGCCCCCATAAACAATTTTCTTGCGAACATACAATTGGTAGTACTTCTTTTTCTTTACTATCCTAAGGCATACATTTAGTTCACACTTGTAGAGAGGCTTTTCTTTCTATATAACAATATTTATAGAATGAACTATCATCACTAGTAAATTAACACAATGGCACAAAATAAGGATAAATCATTGGAACTAACGAGAAATTAATTTATATCCAAGGCCGGCTTAATGAAATTAATTTATTGAAGCCAAACCTTTGTTGACACAAAAACTTTCTTGGATTGAGTTTTAATGAAACAAACTTTGTGAAGTGAATTTTAGTGTTTATGAAAAGATAATTAACTAATGGTTGTATTTCACTAAAAAAAAAAAGTTGTTTAGCAACCGAACATCACAATTTGGTCGCTATCCAGTTTAGTGATCGAATTAGCGACCGAGATATGCATGTAGCAGAAACCTTGGTCGCTAAGTATTTAGCGACCGAATTTATATTTCGGTCACAAAATAGTGACCAATTATTTAAATTGGTCGCAATGTGGGTTGGTCGCCTGCTCTGGTTAACCAAAAATGGTGATTCTTTTTGGTCGCAACTTCGGTCGCTAAAAATAATATTTAATTTAATAAATTATTTATACTGAAATTTGGTTTACACCTAGCGACGAATTTTTTGGTTGCTAATACTGATTTTTTGTTTTTTTAGGTTTTATTTTAAAATGATTATTAATTATTAATACATTTTTTTTTACTTTAAGACAACTTTTCTCAATTTATTAATATAAATTGCTATTAAAAAAAGAAGATATAACATTAATCACATTATCATATAAATGAATATAAATGTCTAATAAATACAAATGAACGTCGGTCATGATGCGGAGTCGGAGGCGACCAACCGTCCTCACTATCCATGCCTCCGGCGTTTGCCATGTCCTCGTCCTCTTGAGTAGCATCATCAGTAGCAGCAGGCGGCGGACTGGAGGAGTAGCATAACTGGAGGAGCAGCAGGTGGCACAACTGGAGGAGCAGCACCCTGAGCAACTGGAGGCTGGATCCTCATCTGCTCTAACACCAACCGCAATGCCTAGCCCTGTTCCATCATCGTCTGCATCAGCTGCTGTTGTGACTGTGTCAAATGTGCAATCTACTCTGCCATCACCCGCTCCCGTACCCTCTCCCTCTTCTCCCTAAGTTGCACGTTTGGCTGGGTGATGTGTCCTGCATCTGGTTGAACTGCTCCTGAGGGACGGTATCCGCATAGTAAGGAGCAGTGATACCGAACGATGAAGCGATAAGCTTGCTGCCTAAGTGTCCGAGACCATACACGTGCCCCTTCTTGTTCCTGCCCCCGACGACCTCCAAATATATGGCATTGTCGCGATGGAGACAGGAGTGTGGGGGCCCTCACTAGTCAAAGCCTCATCCTGTGAGGCACGTGATATGGTGTTGTCCTTCTTGTCGTTAAAGTTGACCTGCAAATTACAGTTGAAGAGATTTAGTTACACTTATAATCAATATTAACAAATTAACAAATATTAATATAAATTATTAGTTTTAACTAAAATGGCTTTTTACTTACCGCACAGTTACGGGTCTTGTCGTTGATCCAGTCCCCCGACTTTAATTTCTTTGTCCTCTCCACCAACTCCATAGCGGCGGGGTGTCGCTGTTTCTGTGCAGTTTGCATATTCAAAAAAAGAGAGTTAAGTTCAGAATAATAGTAAAAAATGAAAACTAATTAAATAACACGCTAAAATAATCAAGTTTAAAGTATTACCAGCTCGTCGAAGTTAGCGGCGGCTGATTTAGAGCCGTCAGTGTAAGCACACGCGCCATCAGCAACTCGATTAAGCCGAGCTGTGGTGGCCTTCTCCAGGAACTTCTCAGTAGCCCAGTACTGTTCCAGGCCCTTCCTGATCTCAGGATCCAACCATTTCCCCTTATCCGTACCTTTTGAGCTTGTTCATTGCGGTCTTCATAGCCAATGAACCTTTATGCTCAAAGCCGGCCCTGATGATGTTCTCCAAACGTGGATCCCACCGATACTCTTTCTGTAACAAACACTTGTTAGGCAATTCATATATATATTAAATTTAAATTAATATGAAATGTAATTTAATTTAAATAATATAATAAATTATTACCTTAAATTCTTTAAACAGCTGGTCCCTATGGCCGTCAGGGATGCCCTTCCAGGTAGGCCATGCACCATCAAACTTCTGCTTTATGATTTCGGTGATCGAATCAGAAGGGCCCTTGCGAGCAGAAAGCTGCAGGATAATTAAAGCATTATTGTTATGAATAATTAAAAAAACTAATATGCAAATTAATGATATATATATATAAGTTAAATTAGCTTACTCTTTATCCCCCATGGGGATAAGAAAAATCCTCCGGTCAGATGAATCACGGCTCTCATGCGCCGCTGATGATGATGGACGTGGCACGAGTGTGGATGATGACGGTCCAGCCTGTGTCCCAACATCTGAGGGCTGCGTAATGGGGGCTGATCCATTACCCTAATGCTCGTCCACAGATGTACTAACAGGGGCGGCCGGATCAGTGGTCAGTGAGTCGGTGATGGGAGGATCTGTGACACCCTCTACTCCGCATGTATTAATGAAGCGTCAAAGATATAAAAGAAAGGAACACATGCATATTATATCATAATAATAAAAACCGGGCAGAGGCTACCGTTTTGTAACATAACTTCAAACACGAAAAAACCAAAACATGTTTATAAAAAGAAAACATAACATAACTGAAGCATAAATGAAACCCAACCCCGTTTGTACATTACCGAATTGGTATAACCAATCAGATAAAACAACTCAGACAACAAATTAAAACTGAAACAAAATAAACTACGAGTAGTGGCTCCTCAGAGTCACTCCTCAATAAGCTGCTCGCCGTCCTCTGCATATCCAAAAGATGCATGCAAACAAACAACAAAAGACGGGGAGTAAGAAACATAAGTATCCACATAACGGCATGGAAGCAGTTAGCAAGGTGAACATACATCATAAAAACATAGCATATCAAGCATAACCATCTCATCACATCAATATCATATATATATATATATATATATATATATATATATATATATATATATATATATATATATATATATATCATTCCAAACAAGGTATGTCATGCGATGCAACGCTACTCCATTACTCCAATGCATGAATGAACAACACAACGCACAACCAACAATCACCACCTCAGCTTGGGCCACTTGGCTACCCAAGTTCATCATCATCATCAATGTTATCTTTCATCTATAATCTTTAATCTTTTATCGCATAATCTTTTCACTTACACTCTGGCCAAAAAGTACCAGAGCTCAACACCTTGACCATTAAGTGTGACACCCTCTACCCCGCATGTATTTTTAAAGTGATGACATAGAAGGAAATAATTTAATTTTTCAAAATAAGATAAAGACATGCTTGTTCTTTATAAAAGAAAACCAACGGGTAAAGGATACCACATTGTAACAAGGTCTCAACGTGGAAAATAAATCATGTTTAAGAAGAAAGACATAACATAAACATAAACATAAACGAAAGATGTAAACTAACCCAACCCCGATGTCACATTACGGAGCTGGTATAACCAATCCGATAAACAACTCGGATAAACAACTAAACTAAACATAAAATAAACTATGAGTAGCGACTACTTGGAGTCACTCCTCAGCAAGTTGCTCATCGTCCTCTACATAACCAAAAGATACATGCAAAGCAAACAACGAAAGATGAGGAGTAAGAACCATATATATAAACATAACGGCAACAGGATAGTTGGCAAGATGAACATACAACACATAGAAACATAGCAACATAGCATTTATAACATAGTCATCATACCAACACAATAACACATCATAGTATAACAATATAATCATCAATCATATAATGCAATGTGAAGCACGACTCTGAATGCATGTGGATCCATCTACACCAGGTGTACGACTTCGGAGTTACATTTCCACATTGGCCATAGAAGCACCAACGCCGGGCCAGACCACCAAACCATGGGTGGACCTTTTGGATAGCTGATGTACCTTACTCTCAGATACGCCACCACGGTGTATACATGATCCCCTTTCGAACGAATCCCGCGGATGGTCATATGGCCTTACTCTCAGACGACCTCCCCTTCAACACTCTGGCCAAAAAGCACCAGAGCCTCAACACTCTGTCCAAAAAGTAACAGAGCCTCAACACATTGAAGAAGGGTCACAGACCCTTTGCCAAATCCTTGGGACAGTTCATAGATTCAACCTATTGGCTTTTACTAATCCATTGAACATTGGCTTCCTTATTCTTAACTGTTCTTCATGTCTTATCATTAAGGGGAATTAATCCTTTAATCACAGCTTCGTTATTAATGTCCCTAGAACACCCACTGATCAATCCTAGGGTCTTTAATTAAACCCTATGAACATAACCTTGTCTCTCATATTATATTCATGTCTTATGAACAACTGGGACAACATCCCTTAAATCACATTTATCCTTGTTAACGTATTTTAACGTCTTTAACATCATTAACAAGACCTATTAATTAATTAGAGACTTATTATAATCATTGTTGGCATTAACATCCTCAACAATCAACACTCATAAGAGCACAACATCATCATAACAGCATCATCATCATCATCATCATCATCATTCATTCATAGCGTCATCAATCCAAAAATAACCATGGGATAAACATCATTATCAATTATAACAACAATAGGCATACCAATCATCAACACAAATCACTAAAAGGGATACCAATCATCAACTAAGCATATATCATTATGAACATGATAGCAAACAAATAGGCAAACAACATATGATTTGGTCATGGGTTAACCCTTCATCTTACGCTACCCCATAGCCTACATGTTTATACTATCCCTTATCCAAACATAATCATGGCATAAACATCATTATCAATTATAACAACAATAGGCATACCAATCATCAACTAAGCATATATCATCATGAACATGATAGCAAACAAATAGGCAAACAACATACGACAGGGTCATGGGTTAACCCTTCATTTTACGCTACCCCATAGCCTACATGTTTATACTAGCCCTTATCCCCATACCTGGTATGGAGATTACCAAATCGATAACGTTGGCAAACTAGACACGTTCCCTCGAGCGGCTCGACGAGTTCCTCAAGCCTTGGCCAAACAAGAAGAGAAGAGAACAACCAATTAATCCCCAATTCAAAAGAAGGGAAAAGAAGATTAAGGAGGGATAACTACGTTACCTTAAACGATGGTAACACGTGTGACTTCTCTCCCAAATGGACTCACAAACTCTAAGAACTTCAAGGGGTTCAAGGGAAGGGAAAAGGAAGAGGTTTCTGTTGCACTAGGATTGCCCAAAGTGCCAAAAAGAGGGTTGTCACAACCCTCATGGAACTGCTTTATTTATAGACTTTGTGACCTGAGCACGGCCTTGCTCCCTGTTGGCATGGCCGTGCTCAATTCCTAAGCACGGGGCGCTCAAATATTACACTACGAGACAACCTAAACGATCGAATTAGCCAAAACACATAAAATAAGATTTGTAGATAATTTTCTTAACTTTCCAACTCCACAAAGATCACCTCGATCGGACATCTAAAACTCAAGATATGGCCAAAACAGTGAAACAGGTTACTAGGACTCTAAAAGGGTTGAACCTTTCTAAGACTAAACTTCCCCAAACATAAACTTAGGCATCTAAAACAAACGTAACAAGCATATACAAACATATATATAACATATGTAAATGTATTAAGCTTATTTACGAAAAACGGGGTGTTACATTAAGTATCAAGGCCCCCTTGGCCACTCGGTTACCAAGGTCCAATATCTTTTAACAACACCTTGACATTATGCATCAAGGTCCCCCTTGGCCACTCGACTACCAAGGTATAGAACAACAACACTCTGGCCAATAAGCACCAGAGCTCAACACCTCGACCACTAGGCTATTGATGCCCCCTTGGCCACTCGGCTACCAAGGTACAAAACAATATCTTTTCACTTTAGTTATTAACACTCTGGCCCATAGGCACAAGAGCTCAACACCTTGAGCATTAAGCATCAAGGCCCCATTGGCCACTCGGCTACCAATGTACATTATTATCTTTAAGTTATCTAACTTGTATTTATTGGGTTTGGTGTCTTCTTCATTATTGTAAGTGTTTGGGGTAAAACACCCCTTGTTACTGTTCTGCGTTCTGCCTCTGCACAGGGAAGCACGGTCGTGCTTCCCAAAGACGCAGCGTGCTGATTGTTAAGTCAAGCATGGTCGTGCTGACTATTGAGCACGACCATGCTCAATGGAGCGTGACCGTACTGTTTCTGGGCAGAAGGGTTGAACAACCCTCACTATGTTTCCTAGGGCATTTAAGGATCAAACCTATTGGTTTAAGCTGCACCATCAATCATCAAATTCATTATATTTGATTGTTCCCATGTCTTTTACTTCCAGCTTCATTACTAATGCCCTTTAAACACTCACTAATCAATCCTAAGGTCTTTGACTAACCCCTATGAACATAACCTTGCCTCTCATACTATATTCATGTATTATGAACAAACTGGGAAAACATCCCTTAAATGCATTCATCTTTATTAACATCTCTTCTAAGGTTTTAACATCATTAATAAGCCATATTAATTTGTTAGTCTTATTAACGTCATTGTTGGCATGATAGCCTCAACAATCAACACTCATTCAAAGCACCACATTATCACTGTTATCATAACAGTCTCATCATTATCATAACAACATCATCATCATAATAGCATCATCATCATCATGGTATCATTAAACATCATACTCAGTTGGGCATACCAATAACATCCAATCATACATCATCAACAATTAACATCAAACAGTACAATAATTAAAGCATGCCATTAACATTAGAATAATATTATACATATATCAATTAACATCAAATAGACAAACAACATAGGACAGGGTCATGGGTTAATCCTTCATCTTACGCTACCCCCAATGCCTACATGTCAATAGTATTCCTTCTCCTCATACCTGGTATGAAGATCAAACCCCTTAGCTAAGCGTAAACGAAACTGGTGTCGTTCCCTCGAGTGGCTCGACGGGTTCCTCAAGCCTTGGCCAAACAAGAAGAGAACAACCAATTAATCCCCAATTCAAAAGAAAGGGAAAATGAGATTAAGGAGGGATAACTACGTTATCTTAAACGATGCTAACACGCGTAACTTCTCTCCCAAATGGACTCACAAACTCCAAGAACTTCAAGGGGTTCAAGGGAAGGGAAAGGGAAGAGGTTTCTGTCGCACTATGATTACCCAGAGTGCCAAAACAGAGTTTGGTTCACAACCCTCACAAAACTTTTATATTTATAGACTCATTGACCTGAGCACGGGAGCACGGCCGTGCTCAATTCCTGAGCTGGGGCGCTCAAAGATCGCACTATGAGACCATCTAAACGACTGAATTGGCCAAAACACATAAAATAATACATGTATATAATTCTCTTAGATTTTCAACGCATCAAAAATCACCTTAATCGAATATCTAGGACTCAAGATATGGCTAAAACGGTGAAACAAGTTACTAGGACTCTAAAAGGATTGAACCTTTCTAAAGCTAAACTTCCCCAAACATATACTTAGACATCAGAAACAAACGTAACAAGCATATACAAACATATATATAACATATATAAACACATTAAGCTTATTTACGAAAAACGGGTGTTACACGATTTCTCCCGGCACGACCTCTACCATGACCACCACACTGCCCTCTGCCTCTAGAGGAATCTGCCATCTGTTTAAAAAATGATAAAATTATTAAATCTTAGTAAAAATATTAACTAATTAATCAAAAATTATAAAAATGAATAAACACAACACAATGAATACTACATAAATTACCTAAGTAGAATCTGTATCACTAAATTCACCCTCACTCTCAGTCTCACTTGATTGGAATGTGTCTTCGCTATATTCGTCCAACTCAAATCGACCAATTAACTCTCTTTCAACTTCTTCCCCATCGCCAGAAACGTCTGCTAGAGAATTGACAATTATGTCGGGCATAATTACCAACGATATGTGGGGCCCTGAAAACTCATCATCTTGGTAAGGAGCTTCTTTTTAAGGCTGGTTGATTATGTTATCGATGAATTGTACTGCAAGTCTTTATCTTAATGACACCCAACTAGCCTTGATGTCCTTCGGAATATGGAGTGTAATAAACTTGTTCTGCTTGTTGTGAAAAAATGAATGGGTCGTATGCCTTATTATACCTATGAGCTTCCCTAACTTCAACAATGCCATACTTTTTATCTATTTTTGTCCCTATGTTAAGAGTATGATCAAACCAATCACACTTGAAGAGAACTAACTTCATCACCGGGAAACCAGTATGCTCAAATTCAAGAATGTCAGTTAGAATCCCATAAAAATATCCTCTAATTGACCATCAGTGGCTCGTATAGAAACACCATAATTACATGATTGCATTCATTCACTCCATCGTTTTGTGTTAAACTTATATCCATTTACAATGTAGTTAGTATTCCATGATGTAACCCATCTTTAAGGCCCTCATGACAAATTAGTCAACAATGGATTTTGAACATTATTTACTGGATCAAGTACCTACAAATTTTAATAATTAAACTTATAAACCATATATATTTAAGGAGAGAAAAATTATTGCAACAAATGAAGACACTGATCCTACATATTTACTGAACCACACAGGAAAGTGAGAAGTAATTTCTCGATCAATCAGAACTTCCGAAATGTCATATTGGATCTCCCTTAGAAAATTAGCATACATCCTACACGTGTGAGGTTAAAAGCAGGGCAATTAATAACCATGACCATAAATGACAATTGAACTTATGAAACACAATGTAGACACTTACTCTAAATATGGCACCACCTCTTCACAATTTTGAAGGATGTATAAATGACTAGCATTAATGTCACGCTGCTCCAAGAAATATCCTTATGATTTGCCACTAAATTTGCCCGGATAGTTAAAAATTGATATAGGAGGACTAGTTGAACAACCTTCACCCGAATCAACATTCTGAGGCATTCTAGTCGTTCTCGTGTCAATTTCATCCGGATAGTAATAAGAGGCAAAGGTGGATGTCTCCTCTACTAAGTAGGCTTCACAAATGAAACCCTATACTCAGGCATTATTCTTGTTGTGTTTCAGGGAGTGAAAAACATAATTAAGAGTGATACATACAAATAATCAAAACATTTAAGGAAAGCTCAACAACGACTTGCGAGTATAATATAACTTAAAATATTTGATGTTTTATACCTCTCAAATGGATACATCCAGCAGTATTGGACTAGACCACCAACTCTTGCTTCGTAAGGTAGATTAATTGAAAGGTGTTCCATTGAATTAAAGAAACTCGGCTGGAAGATTTGTTCCAACTTACATAACAATACGGGTATATTCTCTTCCATATCCCTTAATTGTTTCACATTTAGTGTTGTCGAAGTCAGCTCCCTGAAAAAGTGGCTAAGCTCAACATGTGGGTTCCAAATTGGTTTCACTAAGGATTAGAACGCAATGGGGAAGCAACTGTTTCATGAATACGTGACAATTATGACTCTTCATTCAATGTAACTTTGCTTCCTTAATGTCCACACATCTACCCATATTGGAAGCATACCCATCAGGCAACTTCAGTTCTTTAACCACTTACAAACAACTACTTTCTGTGGTTTGCTTAGTGTATAGCTTGCCTTCGGTTTGATAAGTATGCCACCACCACCGTCTTGAAGCTCAAGCTCCTTCCGATTACAAATTTTCGCCAAATCCAATCGGGCTTTATTGGTATCCTTTATCCTCCCCTTAATGTCCATCACAGTGTCGAACACATTCCTTTCAGTATGCATGACATCGATGTTGTGACGGAGTAGGTACGTTCTCCAATACGGCAACCTCAAAAATATACTTTGTTTAGTCCAATTATACTTAACACCATAATTAGGAATATGTTCTCCTTGGGATTCATGGACAAGCGGAAATTATCTACTCTACGCCATACCTTGGGATCAGACAAACATGGGGGCTGAGGGTATTCTCCACAGAACATTTATTGAATGCATTTTTGTTGCTCCTATAAGGATGATCTTGTGGAAGGAATTGTCGATGACAATCAAAATATGAGATCTTTCAACTATTTTTAAGCGTGAATGCCTTCGATCGCTCCATACATATTGGGAAACCAAGCTTCCCCATGATCATCCAACCCGACATTATCCTATAGGTCGGAAAGTCATTGATCGTCCACATCAAAGCTATAACACCCTACTTTTTATTTTCCGATTTTTATTTTTTTCAGTAAAAATATTTTCGCTGTATTAACCGGTATAAATGTATTTATTTATATTTTTATCCGAGTTCATGGAGATTGATTTTTATGAAATAAAAATCATATGCATACTCTATCTTAGGGTAGAAGCTTAGGATAAAATTTTGGGTTGAAAATTCAGACGGAAATCGGTCTGCATTTTCACTGACAGTATAATTTTACTCAGCAGAAAACCTAATTTTGACTCGTGAACAAAATGATTTATATTTAAATCATATTTCCAACGAGTTTGGTTAGTTTGAAAATTTTCAGTCGAAAACGAAATATTACGCTTTTACGCAGGCGTAAAACCCTAATCGGGGAACCGACGAAGTCAAGAAGGGAGGTGTAGAGACAAAACCGGACAATGGAGGAGCTGAGTCATGGGATTAGTCACCACCATGACTCGCCAAGTATTTATGAGCATTAAATGCAAGTAATCGTGACATTTAGGTAAAAAGACCAAAATACCCCCAAGCTTTCGCGGGTATTAACAAGACGCATCTACACACTCTTAACCACTCATTTTGCGTGGTTGAAAACCTCCCACATCTCTCCAATTTCGTGCATCCACCTCCAATAAATCTTACCTATTTCATTTTGCTTTCGTTTCATTATTTTCCTCTCAAAAACCGAAATCGGGTAAACGACGGAGCTGCGTACGGAATTTCCGGGAACCGCTAACGGATAGGATCGGTGACTCATTAGTGAGTCACTTTGTGTGGCCCAAAATCAGCCTCACTTCCATCAAATGTGAGCCACATATTTATTAACCATAGTTAAGCAAAGTAACCCTAGTTAAGTTAATTATTAACTATGGTTAAGCTTATATTAATTTAATATTCACAAAACCCATTAAACCAATTCCTTATAACAAAACAAGGCATAAGATTACTCCTATATATACCCTACAAACCGTGGCCTCCCTCACCATTTCACTCATCTTCTTCATTCTCTTCATCTTCCTCACCAACTAAGTTACAAAACCCTAAGAACACCGAATCCCCACCAAACATATGACCCTCTTCCTTTATGAAACTCGGAAAACACTCAAAATAAAAGTTGTTCCTCTTTCTCTATTCTTTCCAACAAGCTAAATATCATCAAAAAAGGATAAGTATATTGGGAGATAGGATCAAAATACCGAAACTGCCCAGAATTCTCAGCAACCCACGAAATAGCAGAAAGAAGTCCCTTTTCACCCCTGTTATGATCCGAAAAAAATGAAACATTAAACATAAAAGTTGTTCCTTTTCTTCTTATCTTTCTATAAAGACAAAGTTCGTGATTTTTGGATGAGTATATTGTGAGATACACTCACAATACCATCACACCCTCAAGCTGTCCAGTTTTCAACATAGTGAAGGTTGATCATTTTCTTCATTTCTTCAATCTTCAAGAGGTAAAAGCTCATCTCCTTGATCATATAAGCTTTCATATTCATGTATTTCTCATGTTTATGCCATGAATCATAGTTTTCCATTCCTAGATCTAGAACTTCAAATAATTCTAGAAAATTGTAGAAAAATCCTTTTAATATGAAACCAATTTCTATGATCTTGTGATGTCTTCCACTTTCATTATCCAAGAGCATTTAATCAAAAACATTTTCCTTCCCTATTTTCTTTAAGTGGCATAATCTCACTCAAAGGAGGGTTTGATGATTTTGTTTTCATTTTTGAAATCTAATGTTTGATTTAAGCTCTCTAATACTTATATGATCTAAATCCAAGAGCTTGAATCCAACTAAATTTCCTAGTCTATTTTCCTAATATGGGCCGAAATCCTAACCCTAAAGGTTAGAGGATTTTGTTTCAAATTTTAGTCTTGTAATAAGTAATCTATGTTAGTTAAGACTCTAGTAACTAGGATCCAAAAGATGGCATTAAGAAGATAACCCTAAACCTATTTTCTAAGTTTTGGTCGAACCTAGCCCTAAAGTGTCATAGATGGTTGTCATTTGATTAATTATAGTTATGTTGTTTGGTTCAAGGTGAAACTATTAAGCTGTGGTGTGATAGCAAGGAACGTCGAGTTCGATATTTCGGTGCTAGCTCAGGTGGGGGAAAGAATCAACCTATCGTCGGAATCGATAAGTATTAGATTATATGATAATTGTGTAGGGTGACCTAAACCCTACTAGTAGTTGAGTAATCGACAAGACCAAAATCATATTGGAAACCTTTTCTGTAAAACCAATGGTGATTTGGGGATTGTAGGTTTATCGACATTAGGATGATTTTATCTTATCTGAGGTTGATTGAATTTATTATTATTATTGCATTGCTTATGTGATATTTTGTGGTATTTGAATTATTTTCTGATATTGTGTTATGCATGATCTGCCTGGTTTTAATACTATGCTTAGATGATTTTAAGCAAAGATATACGTTGTTTGGGAGATAATTGTTTGGGTGAAAGAATGAATTGACTTAGAGGTGCTTAGCTAAATTAAATTATCTAACTGTGACATAGAATGCAAGTGGAGGCTATGATGAGAGCTTGAGGTACTAGGTTGTTATTGATGCGAGGTAGCTAGTGAGATTCATATAGATGCATTAATAAATATAATCTTTTAGTTCTGGACGTGTTGTTATGAGTATCCCATCGGAAACAGAGCAAAAATGTCTTTTATGCTTAGGTGCTATTTTAAGGGAAAATAGCGACGCATACCGTGCTTATGCACTATTTCCTATTAGAGATTAGGGAATAGTGGTGCACCGAATTATAAGGTCTTTTATGCTTATTATGTGCTATTTCAAATGGGGGAAATAGTGACGCATATCGTGCTTATGCACTATTTCCTATGAGAGGTAAGGGAATAGGGGCACACTGAGTTATTATTTATCATGTGCTTATGTGCTATTTCCAATGGGGGCAATAGTGACGCATATTGTGCTGATGCACTATTTCCTATGAGAGATTAGGGAATAGTGGCGCACCGAGTTTTGACCCTAAATAGTTCTGGACTACTGACTAGTGTGACAGGAGTATAGATTGCCATATTAGTATAAATGTTGAATTACAGGAGTTGGAAGTAGAGGGTGATTTCGTAATTTGAGGGTGATTGCTAGTTAGGTGTGATGTGTGTGGTTGACGGTTATTATATTTTATGCTATGATTCTTTTCCGCTTTGATGATAGAATTGTTTCTTATCCCCTATATCTTTCTGTGTGTTGTATTTTATTTCTGATGTGATCGTATGAGAAGACCCGATGGAGGAACCAATTGCTGAGGAGTTAGATGGAACTCCGTATGAACCGGATGCTGGAGGTCGAGCTGTGATTCATGGCGATTAGAGTATAGACATTATGGCCAGTGTGTCTAAGGAGTATTTATATTTCCGCTAAGTATGTCTGTAGTGAAGTTTATGCCTGTGAGGGATCTTACTGAAAGGATACCCTAAACAGTGTTGTGTAAAATAAAGGATACTTATGTGTTTATTTATGTAATATAGTTTTGGTGTGTTTTATATTTGTAGAAGTTATATGATTATCAAGTTTTAATTTTTACGTATTTTCAACAGTAAGCGCGCGATTAAGTAAATAAATATTAAGGTTTTAATGTAATAATACGATGGGGCACATCGGGGTGTCTCAAAAGCTGCTTTCATCATGAAATTCTGCCTCAAAGATACATCATAAGTCAACACACCATCATTCCACAATGTTGTCAACTCATCTATCAGCGGCTTCAAGTACACATCAATCTTCCCTTTTGGATTAGACGAACCCGAAATTATGACTGTTAGGAACATAAGTGGATATATGCCTTGACAGGTACACTTGTTTTGATGATTGATAAAAAGGGCTCAAGTCAAAAAGGACTTATTTACAAAAAGCGCGAAAAGGAAGGGCATTCAATACAAGTTGGGTTAAGGGAATTTTTCCTTATTTGTATTGTTTGTTTTTAGATTTTATATAAGTGGTATTTAGGCTCCTAATATTAACTTAATCACACACACATATAATCAATTTTTAAATAAAGGACTTAAAATGCATTTAATTGTTTTTATTGAAAATATTCATTAACTTTTAAAGTCTTTCAAAAATCAAATTCTTTCGAGGAATAATCGATTATGGTAATCGATTATGAAGCTCATAATTACGCTTAAATGAGTCTTTAAATATTAGAGTTGTTGCCTTTTGAAATTAATTTTTTTGAATTAGTATAATCGATTAGGGTAATTGATTATACATATTTTGAACACGTTTTAAACTCAACATAAATGGCTTTAATGTGCATTAAACTGGTTTTAATTATCTTTAAGCCGTTGGGTTTGAATTTTGAAATGATATAATCGATTATGGGTTTTCCAAAATCGATTATTGCTTTTTAACCAAAAGTCAGAGAGTTCATAATCGATTATTATAATCGATTATTACTTGAATGTTTCAAAATGCGCTTTATGTTATCACTTAAAATAATCGATTATGCTTTCTGAATAATCAATTATGGCGTGTGTGACACCCTCTGCCCCACATGTATTTATAAAGAATAAAAGGCAAATAAAAGAAATAAATAAAATAAACACATGCATTCATTTATTGAAATAATAAAGATTCAAAGGTAGAAAAGGTACCACATGAACAAAGGTCTTAACAACCCGGAAAATAAAACAAGTTAAACATAACTGAAAAACATAATATGAAAGAATAAACCCAACCCCGATGTCACATACAGAGCTGGTATAACCAATCCGGAAAAACATCATGGATAAACAAACTAAAACTAAAACTAAAACTGGGAAAATCCTAACTAAGAGTTGCGGCTCCTTAGAGTCACTCCTCAACTGGCTTCTCACCATCCTCTGCATAAAAGATACATGCCAACATATATATGAAATATTACGGCATGGAGATAGGAAGCAAGATGATCAGGCATCATAGAAACATAGCATATAACAACATATAACATACAATTATAACATCTTCATATCATCATGATAATTCAACCAAATTATGCTATGCGGTGCAACACTACTCCACTAATCCATTATGCATGTGGATACAATCTATCTCAGGAAAGAAACTTCGGAGTTACATATCCATATTGGCCAATAAGCACCAACGACGACAGTTCACCAAACCATGGGTGAACCCCTTGGATAATTGATGCACCTTACTCTCGGATGCACCACCACGGAGGCGCACGATCCACCTAGATGAATCACCACGGATGGCTAGGTCGCGTATTGTAGGACGACCTCCCCTATATTGAACTTCCCCTACTAACAACTCCAATGCGTGAATGCATGAGCACAACCGCAACAACGGGTATCCACCACCTTCGTTTGGGTCAATAAGCACCCAAGTTTCATTATCAACATCTTGACATTTAAGAGTTAAGTCCTCCTTGGCCAATAAGCACTAAGGTTCAACTTTGACAACACCTCGACCAATAAGCATCGAGGCTACTTTGGCCAATAAGCACCAAAGCATAACGTACGATAACCAATTGGTTACCGGCTTAACCAACCTTTTATTCATAATTATCTTGTTAAGTCTTTAATTAAATTATCTAACTTGTCTTTATTCATTTGGTGTCTTATTTCATCATTTGGGACAATTTTCACATCTGTTATGTTTGGGGGAGCACGATCGTGCTGATGTAGCGCGACCAATTCAAATTTGAACTGGGAGCATGTGCGTGCTCCCTGTTAAGCACGGCCGTGCTTAATGGAGCATGGTCGTACTGTCTAAGCATATTTGGTTAAGGCTCTTAGCCAAAAACTCCCTAAAACACTCATAATCAATCCTAGGGTCCTTGACTAAACCATTTAGCATATATCTCACCCCTTAAAACTAAATCCATGCTTTATGAAACAGTTTGGGGAAATTAAACCATTAATTTCAAGCATTATTAACAAGTCCTAATTTAACTAATTAGAGTCTAATTAACATAACACGTTCATCATCAAACCAGCATGCATTCAACAACGGCATAAACAATATCAACAAACCCACACTATTTATGGCATAAACATCATGTCAACCAAACAATTAATCATGGTATAACCATCATTAAAGCATTCATGAATAAACATGCCAATAACAAACAAACATAGATTCGAACATGTGACAGACATCAATTTAGCAGTTAACAAACAACAGGGTCATGAGAACCCCTCATCTTATGCTACCCCCTTGCCTACATGTTCATACTATCCTTCTCCCCATACCTGATATGATGATTCCCTTAGCACAACGAAAGCGACTCTAATCAGTTTCCCTCGAGCTACTCGATGAGTTTCCCAAGCCTTGGCCAACACAAAAGGGTAACCAATTAACTCCAAATCACAAAAAAAGAAAAGGAATTAAGATAGGGATAACTAGTTTACCTTTGATGACACTAGCACGCGTGATTTTCTCATCCAAACTAGAGCAAGAACACCAAGGGTTTGGTTGGGATCAAGGAAGGGTAAAGGGAGAGGCTGTCGTCACACTTAGGGTTGCTAAAGTGCCAATTTGAGAGTTAAAACTCGGAACCCTCACACACTGTTATGTTTTTATAGACTCAGATCCGAGCACCCCCGTGCTCCCCCTAAGCACGGTCGTGCTTAATGCGAGCACGAGGTCATGCTCATTTTAAGCACGAGCAAGCAACTTTAGTGTCACTCGCTACGATTTTCGACATGGTCGTGCTCCCCTTGAGCAGGATCGTGCTCGTGGCTCACTTAGCCACTGAGCACGCCAACAAGCATGAGTGTGCAGGTACATGAGTACGATCGTGCTCATGCACTAGAAAGGAATTTTAAGGCTAAAAAACCCACTTAGCTCCAAACACACTTAAGGCAAAACATAAGGCATATATGAACACTTAAAACGAAAAACGGAGTGTTACAATTCTACCCCCTTATAAAAATTTCGTCCTCTAAATTTCTAATCACCTTGATTGAAAAGGTGCGGGTACGCTTCCATCATCTTGCTCTCCAGCTCCCCTATAGCACTTTCCTCAGTAGCCCCACTCCAAATGACTTTAACCAAAGGAATCTCCTTGCCTCTTAGCTGCTTCACCCTCTGATCCTCAACTCGAAGGGGTAGTACCTCAAACATCAAATTCTCTTTCAACTGAATTGTGTCGGGTACTATCACATGGCTAGGATCATGAATGTATTTTCGAAGCTGGGATACATGAAAGACATTGTGAAGGTTGGACAAGAAAGGTGGTAAGGCTATTTGGTAGGTGACATCACCAACTCTTTTCAGAATTTGGTAAGGACCAATGAATATAGGAGTAAGTTTCATTGCTTTCATCACTCTACCAACCCCACTTGTTGGAGTAACTATCAAGAACACATGATCACCCTCCTACAATCGAGGACTTTCCTTCTTTTGCCATGGTAGCTCTTTTGCCTACTCTGTACCACTTTCATCTTTTACTGAATCATCCTCACTTTTTCTGTGGTTTCTTGCACTATTTCTGGTCCTAGCACAACATTCTCACCGGGTTCATTCCAACACAAAGGTGTCCTACATCTCCTCCCATAAATAGCTTCATAAGGTGTCATCCCAATATTGGAATGGAAACTATTGTTGTAGGTGAACTCTATCAAGGGGAAAAAACTTATCCCAACTACCCGACTGTTCTATTCCACAAGCTCTAAGCAAGTCCTCTAAGGATTGGATGGTTCTCTCAGACTGACCATCAGTGTGCGGGTGATAAACTGAACTTAGCCTAAGCTTTATCCCTAAAGCCTCATGTAAGTTATTCCAAAACCTTGAGGTAAATCTAGGGTCTTTATCTGACACTATGCTAGAGGGTACACCATCTAGCCTAACTATCTCTTTGATGTAAAACCCGGTCAACTTCTCTAAGGGATATTCCATATTCATAGTGATGAAATGGGTAGACATAGTCAATCTATCCACAATAACCCATATAACATCATAACCAAATGGATTCCTAGGGAGTCCAGATACAAAATCCATAGAGATGCTATCCCACTTCCATTCTGGGATACTCAAAGGCTGCAAGTTTTTTGAAGGCTTTTGGTGTTCTATCTTAGCCTTTTGGTATACTAAGCAGGCATAGACAAACTCAGCTACATATTTTTCATCCTAGGCCACCAAAACATACACTTTAAATCTTGATACATCTTAGTAGCACCTGGGTGCACACTCAGTCCACTCCTATGTCCTTCTTTAAGGATCAACTTCCTAAGCTCCAGGACATCAGGTATGCAAACTCTATCTTGAAACCACAAGACTCCATCACTTTTGTCCTTAAAACTAAGGTCTCTACCTTGAGCAAGCAACTCCCTCTGGTCTAAGAGGTACTTATCTATCTTTTGTCCTTCTCTAATCTGATCCATCAAAATATTGGCGATCTTCAAGATTCCAAGCCTAATACTCTGAGGGGTAACTTCCCAAGCTAAACTCAGATCTCTAAATTCGTCAATCATATCAATCTCCCTAACCATCAAAGCGGAGATGTGCAAAGTTTTCCTACTCAAAGCATCTACAACCACATTGGCCTTTCCTGGGTGGTAGATCAACTCAAAATCATAGTCCTTAAGAAACTCCATGCACCTATGCTGCCTCATATTCGACTCCTTCTGATCAAAGAGATACTTCAAACTCATATGACCACTAAAGACCTCAAACCTATCTCCATAAAGGTAATGCCTCCAAATCTTTAAAGCAAACACTACAGCTCCTAATTCCAAATCATGGGTAGGGTAGTCTTCTCATGGGTTTTCAACTGCCTAGAAGCATAAGATACTACCTTACCATTCCGCATCAACACCCCTCCTAAACCTTGTCTAGAAGCATTGTAGTATACTATGAAAGGTTCACTAGGATCGGGAAAAACTAACACTGGTGCTGATGTCAACCTATCATTTAAGGTTTGGAAACTTTCCTACACTTAGAGTCCCACACAAATAGTTGTCCTTTCTTGGTGAATCGGGTCAAAGGTAAAGCTATCTTAGAAAAACCTTCTATGAACCTCCTATAGTACCCTGCTAAACCCAAGAAACTCCTAATCTCGATCACTGACTTTGGCGCTTCCCACTGGAACACCGTCTCTACCTTAGTCGGGTCCACGGCTATTCCACCTTTAGAGATGATGTAACAGCCTCTTTTTAATTACGCTGTTTAATCGGTTTAAATATAATTATTTATATTTTAATCTGAGATCAAGAAAATGGTTTTTGAATAAAATAAAATCATATTCATACTCTACTTTATGGTAGAAGGTTACAGTGAAAGTTTGGGTTGAAAATTCAGAAGGAACCCGGTCTGCGTTTTCACTGACACTAAGATTTTACTAAGCAGAAACCCTAATTTTGAGTCGTGAACGAAATGGTTAGGTTTTATATTTCACTCCCAAAATTTTCTTTATTTTGAAAATTTTCGTTAGGAATGAAATAATATTATTTGATTCGGGCGTAATCTCTAAGAAAACGCATAAAACCTAAGTCGGGGGATAAGTCAGGTAAATGACGGAGTAGATTATGGAGATGAGGTAATAGAAGTAATTAATGTAGTCAAGGAGACAAGTGGACAAGCATTAAATGTTTGTAATCATGAATTTTCAAGTGAAATGACCTAAATATCCCTAAGCTTAACTTAACCGATGTTAGTTAAATTTTAACCATGGTTAAGGAACCAAGGTTAGTTTTTGTGGCCCAAAATCAGCCACACCCTTCACTAAATTATTGACCACATAATTTTAGCCATAGTTATTAATTAATCCTAGTTTAGTTAATTATTAACTATAGTTAAATTATTATATGATTTAATAATCACAAAACCCATTAATAGAAGCCTAATTGATCCAAACAAAGCCTAAAGGAGAAAATATCTCCTATTTCCACCCTCAAGGACACAGTCCCCACCCCCCCCCCCCTCCCCCTCCCCCTCCCTCCCTCCCTCCCTCATTCACTTCATTTCTTCATCATTTTACTCTCACACAAAACACAAGTTCATACTTCTTAGAAAACTTGCCAAGATTATCTCTTTTCCTTCACTTCCTTGACTCAAACTTGGTAAGACTATAATCCATGATCATCTCCTCTCTTCTTAATATTATTTTGCTTCCTATTTCATGACTTTTTCAATTTCAAATAATTCTAGAAAATTGTAGAAAAAATCATTTTAATGTGAAACCAATTTCTATGATCTTGTTATGTCATCTACTTTCATCATCTAAGAGTATGTGAGCAAAAAAAATTTCTATCCATATCATCTTGATCTGACCAAACTTACATGAAAAAGGGTTTGAGGGTTTTGTTTTTCTTTTTGAAATCCAATGCTTGATTTAAGCTCTCTAGTACTTGTATTATCTAAATCCAAGAACTTGAATTCAACTAAATTCTCTAACATATTTTACCATAATAGGTCGAAACCTAAGGGAGAAGGGTTGAATGAATTTTTATTCAATCTTGGACTTACGACAATTTATATTGTCTCTATGATGCCTTAGTATCCTTAATCCAAGAGATTGAGAAGTTTAAAAATCTCTAGCCTAATAATCTATTTGTTGACCGAAACCACTCAAAAGGAATTGGAGTATTTTGTTCATATTTTCAAATTATAACAATTTATCTAAGCTATCTAAGACTATAGGAACTAGTATCCAAAAACATGGGATGAGAAAAGAACCCTAACCCTCTTTTGATTTGATTGGCCGAACCTAGCTATTTAGGATTAAGGGTGAGTTTGTTGGTTAATTTGTGGATATGTTGTTTGGTTAAAGGTGAAATTGGTAACTTGTGGTGTGATAACGAGGAGCGTCGAATTCGGGATTCCGGTGCTTAACTCAGGTGGGGGGAAGAACCAATCTACTGTCGGAATGGATAAGTAGTGTATGATATAATAATTGTGTAGGGCGACCTAAATCCTACTAGTGGTCGAGTAATCGACAAGACCAAAATCACATTGAATGCTTTTCTGAAATATCAATGATGATTTGGGGATTGTAGGTCTATCGACGTTAAGATTATTTTATCTTATAAGGTTGTTTGACTTTATCGTTTTTATTATCGAATTGCTTTATGTGATGTTTTGATGTTGGAATATTTTTTTTATTAATGTGTTATGCATGATATGCCTGGTTTTTAATATTGTGCTTAGTTGATTCTTAAGCGAAGATATGTGTAGTTCGGATGTTGTTGGTTTGGGTGAGAGGATAATGGTGACTTAGAGGAGCCTAACCTAGATTGATTATTTCAAAGAGGAAGTGTGACATAGAACATGTGTTGAGGCTATGATGGAAGGTTAAGGCACTTGGTTGTTATTAATGTGAGTCGGTGAGATTCATATGTTTGCATTGTTGTTTACAACCGTGTATTTGGAATACACGAGGTCCGAAGTTCTCGCTACACCGTTCCACCTTAGATATAGGTTGTGCAGCTATAGTGTCATTGATTTTCATGAGCACCCTCGTGAGTGGACAAGGTGTGCACCGGGATAATTGTGCAGCTATAGTGTCATTGCTTTGCATGAGCATTCTCACCATGGAAGAGAATGTGCACCGGGAATTTGAAACATGTCGCTTGAACAACTAACTGACATTCTGAACGAGGGATGTGTGATGGAATTGGTAGTGGCCACGTTAGCATAAAGGTTTAGATTGCATGAGTTGAGGGTAGAGGATGATATATTGAATTAGGGATGATGGTTGATTTGGAGTGATTTTTGTCTGTGACTTTTGTTATATTATATACTATGTTTCTTTTATGATATAATTGTTTCTTATCCCCTATATTTTATGTATGTTGTGTTTTATCTTTTATGGAATCGAACGAGAAGACCCTGTGGATGAGTTGAATGAGGAGGAGTTGGATGGAACTCCTTATAAACCAGAGGTCGGAGGACGAACTGTGAACCACGATGATAGAGTTTAGGATGTATGGCTAGTGCGTCTTGTGAGATGTTTTATATTTTTTCGCTAAGTCTAACAGTTTGTTTAAGTGTATACCTGCAAGGGATCCTACTGAGAGGATAACCTCAACATTGTTTTATATTATGTGTATAAGACATATGTGTGTATTTGCAACATAAATATGATGTGGTGTTTAATTACCCGATGTTGTATGTTAATTAACTCAAGTTTTAATTTATATGAATTTTAACGTTAAGTGCACGATTAAGTAATTAATTAATAAGGTTTTTAATCTAATAGCACAACGGGGCACAACGGGGTGTCTCGGATGACATGTCCTAAGAAACACACCTCTTCTAGCCAAAACTCACACTTAGACAACTTAGCGTACAACTGCTTCTCCTTAAGGGCCTGCAAGACAACCCTCTAGTGTTCCTCATGTTCCTCCTTGGTCTTGGAGTACACTAAGATGTCATCTATGAAAACCACCAAAAACTTATCCAAGTAAGGGTGAAAGGTCTTGTTCATATAATCCATGAACGCAGCAGAATTAGTCACACCAAATGACATAACTAGATACTCATACTGACCATAACCCATTCTAAACACTGTCTTCGGGATGTCCTCAGACTTAACCAGAATCTGATGGTATCCTGACCTCAAATCTATCTTAGAGAAGACACAAGCTCCTATCAACTGATCCATAAGGTCATCAATCCTAGGGAGAGGATACCTATTCTTAATGGTCACTTTGTTGAGCTGCATAGTCGACACACAACCTCATGCTACCATCTTTCTTCTTCACCAACAACACTGGCGCTCCCCATGAGGATACACTAGGCCTAATGAACTATTTTTGGATCAGGTCCTCTATCCGTTTCTTCCACTCAACTAGCTCTAGAGGAGACATCCTATAAGGTGCTATGGAGATAGGCCCAGTTCCAAGAACTAAGTCTATGGTAAACTCCACGTCTCTCTCAGGGGGCAAGTTATAAACATCCCCCGGAAACACTTCAGGAAACTCTCGCACAATAGGCTCACTTCTAACATCATAGGGCTCTCTACTTCCAGGGAAGATATCATCATGTAAACTTGGGCCTCTTATTTCATAGAAGCCTTAACTTGGTTTGCAAAGAGAAGTCTAGGATCCTTAAACTCCATTGGAGTTCCAAAAACTAAGGTTTTATCAAAGCAACTCAGAAGGACGTGGTTGGAAGATAACTAGTCCATGCCAAGAATAATATCAAGTTGTTTTAAAGGTAAGCATACAAGATCAATAGTAAAGTTCCTACTATTAATGGTAATGAGACAGTTCTTGCATGCATGTGAAGTGAGAACAGGCTTATTTGTGGGTGTTGCAACAATCAAATCACAGTCAAGAAGGGTAATAGTCAATTTAAGACTCTTGACACAATCGTGTGATATAAACGAGTGAGTCGCACCCGAATCATACAAAAGAGTTAAAGGAGTTCCATCAATTAAGCAGATACCTTGGATCAAGTCCTCGAACTCGGAGGCCTCTGCTCCACTACGAGTAAAGACTCTCCCAGTGCTCTTCAGTCGATTGGCTTGAAACTGTTGATTCTTGCTAGCACTTGGAGGTTCTGACTTTGCTCCTCCACACTCTCGGATGATGTGGCCAGGCTTGCCACACTTGAAGCAGATGACGTCGGTCTCCTTGCACTGAGTAGTGAAGTGACCCTGTGAGCCGTACTTACCTCATCTTATGGGCCTAGGAGCAAAAGAATTCCAACCCCTGGACCTGTCTGAAGAGAATTGTGGCTTCTTTCCACTCTACTTGAAGTCCTGGCTGGCTGGAGCAAAGCGCTGCTTTCATTTATCCTTCTAATCTGTCTTCCTGCTGCCCTGGGTATCTGAACTTTTGAAACTCGCCACTTTGGATTTGTAGGCATCTTCAAAGATCCTACACTTGTTCACTAGAACCGGGAAGACGCGAATCTCCTGATAGCTAATCGCCTGCTTGATCTCCAGGTGAAGACCATCCTCAAACTTTACACACTTAGAACGATCATAAGTGACAAACTGATATAATTTGTAATACCTAGAAAGTTCCTCGAACTTTGCAGTATACTCTCCTACGGACATGTTTCCCTTCTTCAGAGCCAAGAACTCCATCTCTTTCTTGTCGCGGATGTCTGCTGGAAGATACTTCTCCAAGAACTGGTCTCTAAAGGCATTCCAAGTGACTGACGTACCCTCAGCTTCCAAACATTGGTGACAGTTCTCCCACCAATGCTCAGCCTCCTTTGTCAGCATGAAGGTCCTGAAGATAACCTTCCGAATGTCATTTCACGTCATAGCTCAAAAGATCTTCTCAATCTCCCTCATCCACAACAGAGCACCTTCGGGGTCATAAGCTCCCTTGAAAGATTGCAGGTTGTTCGACTGGAACTTATCGAGACCCTGAAACTCAGCTGGTCCTCCGTTGATGTTGTTCTGATTCTGCCCTATAGCATTGGCAAGGAGTGCCAAAGCGTCAGTGATAGCCTGATCGATTATGCCTCTTCCTGCCATAGGGTCCTGTAAATGTCCAAGACAACTATTAAATACAGAGAACTTAAAACAGGAAAAGCTTCAGGTTCCTAACATTAAGAATAGACAATTCAAACAAGAGCACATAGAGACTCATAACAGACTCATACCACTACCTGATAGGACAGACCAGCTCTAATACCACTAAATGTGACACCCTTTACCCCACATGTATTTATAAACCATAAATATAAAAGAAATAAATAAAATAAACACATGCATTCATTTATTGAAATAATAAAGATTCATGGGTAGAAAAGGTACCACATGAACAAAGGTCTCAACAACTCGAAAAATAAAACAAGTTAAACATAACTGAAAAACATACCATGAAAGCATAAACCCAACCCCGATGTTAGATACAGAGTTGGTATGACCAATCCCGGAAAACATCACGGATAAACAAACTACAACTAAAATTGAAACAGGGAAAATCCTGACTAAGAGTTGCGGCTCCTCAAAGTCACTCCTCAACTGGCTGCTCACCGTCCTCTTCATAAAAGATACATGCCAAAACAACAATAGAGAAACAGGGAGTAAGAACATATATATGAAACATAACGGCATGGAGATAGGAAGCAAGATGATCATGCATCATAGAAACATAGCATATAACAACATGTAACATACAATTATGACATTTTCATATCATCATGATAATTCAACCAAATTATGCTATCCGGTGCAACGCTACTCCACCATCCATTATGCATATGGATCCAATCGATCTCAGGAAGGCAACTTCGGAGTTACATATCCACATTGGCCAATAAGCATCAACGTCGGCAATTCACCAAACCATGGGTGAACCCCTTGGATAGCCGATGCACCTTACTCTCAGATGCACCACCACGAGGGCCCACGATCCACCTAGATGAATCATCGCAGATGGCCAGATAGCCATACTCTAGGACGATCTCCCCTATGTTGAACTTCCCCCAATAACAACTCCTATGTGTGAATGCATGAGCACAACAGCAACAACGGGTATTCACCACCTCCGCTTGGACCAATAAGCACCCAAGTTTTATCCTCATCAACACCTTGACCCTTAAGAGTCAAGGCCCCCTTAGCCAATAAGCACGAAGGTTCAACTTTAACAACTCCTCCACCAACAAGCATCGAGGCTACTTTTGGCAATAACCACCAAAGCATAATGTGCGGTAACCAATTGGGTACCGGCTTAACCAACCTTTTATTCATAATTATCTTGTTAAGTATTTAATTAAATTATCTAACTTGTCTTTATTTTTTTAGTGTCTTATTTCATCATTGGGGACAATTGGGATGATGAAACCCCTTTATTCCTTAAATTCACGTCTGTTCTGTTTGGGGGAGCACGGGCGTGCTTACCCCCAGCACGAGCATGCTGCCATTTAAGTGAAACACGGTCGTGCTTCCTGTTATGCATGGCCATGCTAATGTAGCGCGACCAATTCAACTTTGAATTGGGAGCACAGACGTGCTCCCTGTGAAGCACGGTTGTGGTTACTAGAGCGTGGATGTACTGTCTGGGCAGATTTGGTTAAGGCTCTTAGCCAAAAACTCCCTAAAACACTCATAATCAATCATAGGGTCCTTCACTAAATCATTTAGCATATATCTCACCTTTCAATATTAAATCCATGTTTTATTAAATAGTTTGGGGAAATTAAACCATTAATTTCAAGCATTATTAGCCAGCCCTAATTTAACCAATTAGAGTCTTATTAACATAACGCGTTCGTCATCAAACCAACATGCAGTCAACAATGGCATTAACAATATCATCAAACCAACATTTTTTATGGCATAAACAGCATGTGAACCAAACAATTAATCATGGAATAACCATCATTAAAGCATTCATGAATAAACATGCCAATAACAAACAAACATAGATTCGAACATATGACAGACATCAATTCAGCAGTTAACAAACAACAGGGTCATAGGAACCCTTCAAATTTCGCTACCCCCTTGCCTACATGTTCATACTATCCTTCTCCTCATACCTGGTATGACGATTCCCTTAGCATCACGAAACCGACTCTACTCAGTTTCCCTCGAGCTGCTCGATGAGTTTCCCAAGCCTTGGCCAACATAAAAGGGTAACCAATTACTACAAATCACAAAAAAAGGAAAAGGAATTAAGAGAGGGATAACTAGTTTACCTTTGATGACACTAGCACATGTGACTTTCTCTCCCAAACTAGAGCAAGAACACCAAGTGTTTGGTTGGGTTCAAGAAAGGGTAAAGGGAGAGGTTGCAGTCACACTTAGGGTTGCTAAAGTGCCAATTTGAGGGTTAAAACTCGGAACCCTCGCACACTGTTCTGTTTTTATAGACTCCGATTCGAGCACGGACGTGCTCCCCCTAAGCACGACCGTGCTTAACGCGAGCATGATGTCGTGCTCGTTTTAAGCATGGGCAAGCAACTTTAGCGTCACTCTCTCCCTCTTGTATCATATTCTATAATACTCTCTTAATCTTTCACTTGCTAAGTCAATACTTGGGAGCCTTATACACCATATAGGTGTTGATTGTTATTGAGCTTCAATTTGTATTCATCTATTGCACTTTTGAGTGCTTCTCTCTTGTAATCATTAACTGATTTCTTAGTGAGTGTAATCTCAAGAAAACTTTGGAGGCTCTTGCACAAGGGAGAGTATATCCTGTGATTTGTGTAAGGGTTCTCTGAATTGTAAAGGTTCTAGTTGAACCATGGAAACCCTTGGTGGTATTGCCTTGGGGACTGGACGTAGGCCACTGGGAAGTTTGTGATTGAACCAGGATATTTCTCTTGTGTTCATCTTCTCATCCTTATCTCCTTTATTTCTGCCTTAATCTTTTTGCCTAAACGATTTTACTTGCACGTGACGTTTATCAACTGTTTTTCAAAAGTGTCATAAAAAGAAAAATAATTTTGTTTTGTTAAAGTTTTTGAAAAATGCAATTCACCCCCCTCTTGTGTTTGAGGTCACTTGTCAACAAGGAACATAAACTCCCACTTCATGCACATCGCAGGGGGGAAGATTGTAGGGAGTCAGGATAACCGGCCTACAAGAATAAGCTTTTCCAGTTGCTTGAAAGGATTAAGTCCATCCGTACATAATCCCAATAGGACGTTCCGAGGGTCCTGCGAAAATTCCATATGCACCCTATCAAAATGCTTCCAAGCTTCTCCATCCGATGGATGACACAAGACATATTGCTCCCTCTGATGCTCACTATGCCACCTCATGTGACATGCAGTGGCCATTGAAGAGTACAATCTTATAAGTCTTGGGACGAGCAGAAAGCACCACATCTTTTTTAGAGCGGTCTTCTTCTCAATGCCTTTCCTAGTAATTGTCTTGTACTGATCCACACCACAAAATCGGTAACATGTTATGCTCTCCATTGAATCATCCTTGTAGTACAACAACATACATCTAATCGGGCAACAATCAATTTTCAAACAGCCCAAGCCCAAATTCTCCACATACTTCTTAGCATGATAAAAACTAGTAGGCATCCAGCTGTCTTCCGGCAACGCCTTGGACATAGATATGACGAGGCGATTAAAACATCCCTCTTGCATATTGTAATCAGATTTGATACTCAACCATTCCATACACATCGACAACTCTGTGTACTCCCGACATCCTTCCCACAACGGAGATCTTGCAACACTCAGCATGTCAAAGAATCTTTGAGCTTCAGGATTCTGATGCTCCTCTGTGTATTGGGAACCCAATCCACCATCTTCCCCCCTCCCCCCATCTTTTCTAGTGAAAAACCAACTGAGGGTCCAGCATGATCCATTATCATCTGCTCGTATGGATTCAATTCCTCCCTTCGCTCACAACTTCCACAATACGAACCTTCGAACACCGCAGGGTTAAAATCAGGCAAGGACTCACCATGGTTACTCCACTAATAGTAATCAGGCATGAACCCCTTCTCATAAAGCCACCACTCCATCAACCCATTTGAAAGCTTTACACTTGCATCTTGAGAAAGGACACCTCAAATGATCATCGCCCCACCTTATAAGTCTTTCCTGGCTAACAACAAACTCTATGAACTCACCCACTCCAACTCTTTCCTAAGACATTTATTCCGATCTAACCTACGATACATCCATTTTTCGATTCTCGGGAATCTCCATTACTGCCAATTAAATAGACAAAGCAACCTACAACCACACTTATATATATTATGGTGCATTCCAAGATCTCCATCAATCTCCTACTTATGTCAAGGTATGAACCTATCCCATTCGAGAAGAAACATTTACCACACTCACTTAATAATAGTTATTCCCTTATTTAAATGCCTTATACTTAATGAAATTTCGGCAGCATTTCCTATCGGTCTCTAAGTACAGGACCCGATCACGGTGAGATCCACCGCGATCAAGTATGTACTCGAAGAACAAAGGGAAATGAATCAGACCGAGATTTCATCGAGTATATAAGACATTTGAACATGGAAATGACTATTACACGAGTGTAATAAAAGGTTTCTCCCCAAACTGCCCCACCTGGATAATTCAAGATTCAATACAATAAGCATGCGAGAAGGTACGCATGGTCATTAAAATTGAATCTCAAACAGGAAACTAAGGCTTTCTTAAATAATTGACTCTAACAAAAACAAAATCATGATTATGTTTACCAGCATAACCCCTGAATCACACAAATTGAGCTCTGCTCTCTACTAACAAATAACACATAATTGACAACCAAATGCATCATTTTTAAATTATCATCACATAACCAGCATCCCGCCTTTCGGACAGGATTCGGAGTCGATCACATCCTATTGAGCTCTGCTCTCCACTAACAAACAACACATAATTGGTAAACACATGCGTCATTTATAAATTATCAGCACACAACTAGCATCCTGCCTCTCCACAACTAGCATCCTGCCAAAACAATTAAAATTAAACTATTATATTACTTCTCATGGTAATGTTTTGAGAGTATTTTGAAATTTTTTCAACTGGGATTTCGTTAACATGTGCCCACATGTTAAGAATTGAAAAATAGAAATTATAAGTATTTAATATTTATAAACTTTGAAAAACATTCAATATTTTTTAAGTAATTAAACATATAACCAAGCCCAATTTTCAATCAAAGATGTTTAGATGTCATCAACTAGCCAAATTTTCACTGATTCATTATTATCATTACCATCATGGAAAGGAAGTTTAGAAAAGCCATCATATTTTCACGTTACTTTGTTGTTGCTATACATGGAAAAAATATATATTTCAAAATCTTACAAAAGAAGGTTCAAAAATGGCGGTCATAAGCTTGCACCAATATAAAAGAAAATAGCTTAGTTAAACACAATCTATCACTTATTAAGGTGTGTTTAGAAAAGCTTATTTGAACTTATCTTATATTTATATGAGTGTTTGAAAGAACTTATAAAAATAGCCGAGTCAATCGAGTTGTCCTTACACACCTTATCATCATCTCATTGAAACAACTTGTACTCTCATTACATTCTAATGTAAGTGATGTTGTTCTCACTGCCGGTTATTAAATCAATCGTATGACATCTTCTGTTCTCAATAATCAAGTTCCTTACTTTTTTTATATCCCCAGACCTCAAGCACCTCTATATATTGTTCCCCCTTGTATTTTTGGTTCCACTTATTTTGTCCATAACGTAAATGTTGCTCTTGGTCTAGATAAACTTGCTGCCTGTGCAGTTAAGTGTCTCTTTCTTGGTTTTCTTGGATTCAAAAAGGATACTTACGTAAACTTTAAACTCATAAGCTATTTTATTGTAAAATCAGTTTATACAAAAACTCTTATATAACAAGCACTTATCAAAAAAATAAGTTCTTAATTAAGCCATGTATTCAAATACACCCTAATTTCATAGACATTCAAACTATCATCTCACGTGTAAAAATATTTTTAAGGATTAAGCAACTCTTTAATAAAACCTCGTAACCTGACACACCAAATAATATTTTGGATGCTTATGATAACCTGAACCTAAATAAAAATTACTTAACAGTTGCCAGCTACCACTCGCTTTTCTCTAAGAGCACATTCCCACCAACTCAAATTATGGTTGTCCATAAAAATGGCTCTCTGTGTCAGTTTTAATGAGTTAGACTATTTCACTAGAAATGTCACAAAACCAGAATGTCTAGTAAAAGCAACTTTGAACACCATGTATTCAAATCCGGGTTTTACACTTTCATTCCAACAGTACTGATACATTAGAGAAACATAAAAAGAAGTCATTTTATTTCTCACTATATAACTTTGTACCCCATGTTAACTTGCCAACTCTAATCTCAAAACTAAACTAACCATATTAGCATTTTCAGAAACAAAAATACTCAATGACAAACCACCAAAATGCAAAAAAATTAAGTAAAACTGGAGAGAAAATGCAAAACACCTCCCTAGAGGGAAACTCTGCAGCATCAGAGACATAAATATATGCAGCAGCATAGTACAAGCAAATGTTAACATTAACAACAACCATGTTAGGCTCATGAAACTCTACATATGATTCGATGTTAATTCGTCTCCAAGCTCACAAGAGGACCGTCCTTCGGAGGGCTTCTTGAAAAATCACTTGAATCTAAATAATGCTCTTGTATGATCTACAGTGAAGTATAAACATACAGTCAGTTAAGCCATTGTTATTATAATAAGAAAGTAAAGAACAAAATGATTAATTAATAACCTCAATCATCATATCATACCCTTCAGGAGACAACAAATCTAAAGGGGAAAAAAGCATAATAAAATGCTACTAGTTCCAAATATCAATTTCCTGTTAAGAAAATCACACCAGATACACCAGTTTATATTTTCCAATCGATGCTTGAGACTCCATATAGTAATGATAAGCCTCTGGCTTATCTAGTTTTATAACTAGTAAAACCATGGGTTCTGTGCTAATTATTCGAGTTTAATCTTGTTTTCACCAAATTTGGATTTAATTGTACTCAAGCAACACATTGAGTCTCTTAAATAGTTTTTGGGATATTTTAGTTAATTTTGAGTCAAATAAAGCATCTAATGCTATTTTATATTTTCAGGTTAAAAGTGAAGGAAGAGCAAAAAGGGAAGGACAAAGAAGGCAGAAGTCATCACGCCCTAGCCGTGATAGTAGTCACGGCCGTGATCAGCCTAATGAGAAAGTCAGAAAGGATCACGGACCACCCATGATGTCCATCACGGGAGTGATGAGAGGGACCCTGGAGATCAGAGAGCATCACGGCCCAGCCGTGATGGAGGTCACGACCATGAAAGGCCAGCTCCTATGGACCAGAATTGATCACGGTCTAGCCGTGATGAGCATCACGGCCGTGACAGACCAAAATTTGAATACGCGCCCAGGGCAGAACCCGTCACGGCCGTGACACGCGCCTAATCTATAAATTGGCATCTGGGTAGAACAGGTCATGGGGGGGATTTTTACCCTAGGGAGACTTTTAACCTAGGAGACGGCTTGGAACCCTAAAGAAGACATTTTATCTGCTCTTGGACTGGAAGAAGATTGGAGGATTCTTCATGGAGTTTTCTTCATCTCTTCTCTCCTTCTCTTTTGTATTTTCCTTTATCATGAGTAATTAAAACCCTTCTTGTTGGGGTTAGATGTTTGCTTTTCTGAACTTGGTTGTATCTTGATTTGGTTCTAATACAAGTTCCTACTTCTTTATGAGTATTTGATTCTATGCTTAATGCTTTTCTTGGCTTGATCACCCTTGGAATGATTTGTTGCTTTGATAGACAATTGGAAAATTGATGTTAAGGCATGCTCATGAATCAAATGCCAAGTAGTTCATGAATCTAGGAATAGGTCATGGGGTGCTTGCAATCTTATAAATCTTGGTTCTTTATGCAAAATCTCAGGTTAATCCACCTAAGGAATTAGGGTTTAATTTGGGGTTTTCGGCTCATTCCACCTAAGGAATTAGGGTTTGAGTATTTTAGAAGGTTTGATTGTCATAAATGAATTAGGATTTGTGTTAGTAACCATTTCATTGCAATCAAGGGAAGATTAGTGTAGTCTAACCCTGACAATTTTATCCAATTGTTAACCACATCTCTTTTCGCTTGTTAAGTGTTTGTAAAAATTCCCAAAAGACCAAAAATATTTTATTGCTTTTGTTGCTTTATTTTATGTTTTGATTTCTCTTCATGACATAGTTTAGTCTAGATAGTTGTTTGCCTTTTGAATTGGTAATTGGCAACTGATCCCTGTGGACGATATCCGGTCTCACCACCGTATTACTTGTTTGCGACTAGGTATACTTGCCTAGAAATTAGTCCAACAAGTTTTTGGCGCCGTTGCCGGGGATCTGGTTTTGCCAATATCATTAGTAACAAGGAGACAACTAATTTAGACATTTTTATCCTTTTTTATTTTTTGTATATATTTGATTTTTTTTCTTTTGTTAGTTTTGTTTTAATTAATTTGTTGCAATTTTGAACTTGTGCTTCTTTAATCTCGGGTTTTATTTGTCTTTGAGGTGGATTTTGAATTGACAGGATCATGGATTACAATTATTATTATCCATCTGACGAAGAAATTAAGATGTTTGAGCTACAGCTGCGGGCAGATATGCTCCAATTGTCCACAATCATCCAACAAGTGAGAAATGTGTTGTTAGGGGTAAAAGTCTCTCCTCCACCATTGGTAGGCTATTTTGAATGGGAAAATCAATATCCCAACACCTACACTCCATGGCGGGGGAATCCTCCAAACAATGCGTGGATTGATCAAGAGGAACATTGGGAATCTTTCGCACCTTCATATCAACCACAACCTTCTCAATGGTATGATAAGCCATCACCCATGGAAGTTGCTTTGGAGAACTTCACATCCACAACCATAGTAAATTTTGAGCAACCTATTCCGGATAGTTAGTCTCACTTGGAGGTTGTTTTGGAGAACTTCATGGCAACAACAATGGAAAGTTTAAAAAATCGAGAGTCTGCCATTCGAAGTTTAGGGATACGTATTGAGAAAATCTCAAACCAACTATCCGAAATGTCAAATGGGAACTTGATGGATGATGATGAAGATGATGCAATAATGGATGAAAAGGAAGATGAAGAGGTGGGAGCAACCGAATTAAGAAGTGAAGACTATGTTTTGGAGAACATAGTTGCACCATTTTCCATTGAACCCTTGACTAAAGAGATTGAGAGGAAGAGGCATTTGGAGGACATCTATTTCACCATGCTTGAGGATGATGAAGAACTTTTGGAATTAGATGATTCTATTGGTTCCTATGCATGTGTTGATTGTGATGGGAGAAATACTTGTGTGGTTTGTGCTGAGATTGCTTCATATATGGAAGGTGATGGATTTTGTAATGCAGTGAGTGAAATATGTGCATAAGTCAAAGCAGCACCAGTGATCCTCTCGACTTGTTTGTCACCTCCCATTGTGAAGCAACCAGCGATGGATTTCAAGCCTCTGTCTGAGAAATTGGACTTTGGATCTTTAACTATGAAGACACTATAGCCAGTCCAAGAGGTTTAACCCCATTTGTCTTGGGAAGACTTTGTTGATAAAGAGGTCATCTTTGACCCGAGAGGGATTGAAAAGTTCTTCACACTTGGAGAAGTCACCATGAATTTCGAGCACTCACTTTCATATCAATGCTGCATGTTATGGGACCCTGGAGGAAGCTTCCATTCTCTGTCTATCACTTGGCCCTTATGCTACAAGCAATGGGATCCAGGCGGAAGCTTCTCAATGAGTTTTCTTAACCTTTCTCTTTAGTTATTTTCATTTCCTCTTTTTAATTATTCTTCTTTACTTGAGTCATTTGTGTGTGAGTCTTATGTTGGTGAGCTTGAATGATTTTGTTAAATTTAGCATAGATGTATGGCATGACATATGTTGATTTTTGATGATTTCCCCCTAGGATTTGAAAATTGAAAATTGATCCCCATGTGAAAAATTGAAAATTGAACTTTGAGAAATTTTATTGTGATTGCATAATTTATGATAAGTTTGGGGTGGAAGGATGCACACATTAGGGATAGTATCTCGGTCAAACAATTTGCGAAAAATGTCCAGGTGAGGAATTTGAGCCTCCAACATTGTTTTTAATTGTGTGAATCACTTTTAAGTTGTACTTTCCCGGGTTTGCTTGAATCTCTTCATGGCTTGCATGTTTATATGGTTGCATCAAATGATTTAGGCAATTTTCTTTGAAATAGCTACTTGACCTAAAAAGAACCATCCCTAATGCATGTTCCCTAGTTAGCTACATTGAGCCTAATAAGCCTATTGTTTCTTGATGACCTTAAGTTATAAGCCAAAAAAAAAAAATTCCGGAAAAACCATGTTAACCCAATCTTAGGATTAGGAGAGTATGGATGCTTGGCAAGACAAGGGTTGAAAGAAACTAAGTTTGGGGTGGCTACAAGGGTTTGATATGTTATTTTGGGTTGAGAAAAAGAAAAAAATGAAGGTTGAAGCCAAAGGCAGAAAAAAAAATGCCAAAAGAAAGGGGCAAAATAAAAGGGTGTCAAAGGAAATAGGTTGTAGCCACCCAAAGCATCAAAAAGAAAAATGGAAAAAGGAATTAGAGCGAAAATAAAAGTGTAAAAAAAAAGTTTCATGCTCTCTTAATACCTAGGGATGTAAAGCCTAGTACCTTTGAATATCCTACCTTTAGCCAGGCCCCATTACAACCTTTAAAAGACCTTTTGATGTTGCATGCATGTTTTCGTGGGAACTATTTTTCAGATGAAAATCAAATTCATGGAAAGTGCTCATGAAATGTGAAATTGAGTGAAAGTTGATTGACACGCTGTCGCACACGGGTCAAAAAGAATGAGTGGTTTAAAAACTGCAGCTAGGGCGCGACAACTCGGGTATCGTATCATAAAGACTCTTGGATTGTTATTAACCTTCAAATCAGTTTTTTTTTTTTTTTTTGGGGGGGGGTTGTTGAATGATTCAATTAAGAAAGCAATGCAAATGAGTGATTATCAATAAGCTAAAAACGATTAATCTACTGTTTTCGGTTCCCACTATCATTGATTCATATAAATTCCATGCCCTAAGCGGATTCTAATCCCTTTTCGATTGTAGCAACAATTAGAAAAGTGCAATTGACACTACGAGATATATGTTCCTATTCCGAATTAAGCAAATGGATTAAGACCTTCGTGAATTAACCAAACACGATTGTACACACGTGAATTAAGCAAACGAGATTAGAGTAAGGAACATATGATCATCGAAATTAATCAAGACTTGTCCTATATAACTTGAATTAAGCAAACAAGACATATAAGATAATATTGAAAGAGAATAGCAATAAGATTGGGAATTATAGAACCTCAAGTGCGGCGGAAACCGATTACAGCAGACTAATCTCAGGGAATTAGTTCTCCATTACAAACGAAACACAAAACCTAGAAAACAATTTGCAGCAGTGAATATGAAAAGTTCTTGCTAATCTGCCCTAAAACAGCAATTTATAACCATCAGAATCTGCGCCCGCTCGCGAGGCGAATATTAAAAGTGACGCACGTTCAAAATTGAGTTCTCGCGAGGTGAGATGGTGATTCGCGAGGCGAGACTGAAAGGGTGACATTCTCTGGCACAGTCAGGTCTTCAGGCTCGCGTGGCGATATAGTGATTCGCGAGGCGAGACAGAAAGGGTGACTGTTGCTGTTCAGGCTGGTCTTCAGGCTCGCGAGGCGAGTAGCTTCTCGCAAGGCGAAACTTTCAGACTTGCAATTTCCATTGTTTTCTTCATTCACTTGACTCTAAGTGCTTCCCTTTTTACCTGAAAATATGAAATAGCAGTGAATGCTTTATTTGACTCAAAAATTGACTGAAATGTCCTAAACTACTTAAGAAACTCAAACGGTTGCTTGAGGACAATTAAATCCAAATTTGGGCTAAAACGATATCAAACTCGAGTAGTTGGTGCCAAAAACCATGATCTTACTAGTTATAAAACTAGATAACCAGAGGCTTATCAAAATACCCCAAACTTAAACTTTGCTTGTCCCCAAGCAAACTAAAACTCAAAAAGACTCAAACTTGGCAAGCTTAAAGGAATCAATCAATTTCGCACAAATTTCATGCAATTTGACAAGACAATTTTCCTTCAATGTTTCCCCCCTTTTCAACAATGCAATCCCCACATTCATTTACTTTAAACAATCGAGAATTCCATCATTCATGCAATCAGTAATCTAAGCAAGGGATCCAAGTTACACACAAAAGGGAGATCACCAATTTCAAACAATTGCCTTCCTCACAAGGGCATTTAATATTTCACTCATTCGCTCAATTTGTCTAGGCTATCAACTTTTCACTCAGTTTCACATTTCAAGAGCACTTCCCATGAATTTGATTTTCATCTCAAACAAAGTTCTCACGAAAACACGCATGCAACATCAAAAGGTCTTTTGAAGGTTGTAATGGGGCCTGGCTAAAGGTAGGATATTCAAAGGTACTAGGCTTAAGTCCCTAGGAACTAAGAGAGCATGAGGCTTGTACACCATTATTTTCACTCTAATTCCTTTTTCCATTTTTCTTTTTGATGCTTTGGGTGACTACAGCCTTTTTCTTCCAATACCCTTTTTTGACATTTTTGTGATTTTCCTTCTTTTTTTTTCTTTTTCTTTTTTTCCTTTTTGCCTTTGGCTCCAACCTTCATTTTTTTTCTTTTTCTCAACCCAAAATGACATATCAAACCTTGTAGCCACCCCAAACTTAGTTTCTTTCAACCATTCTCTTGCTAAGCTTCCATGCTCTCCTAATCCTAAGATTGGGTTAACATGGTTTTTCCAGATTTTGGCTTATAATATAGGGTCATCAAGAAACAATGGGCTAATTAGGCTCAATTTGTCTAACTAGGGAACATGCATTAGGGATGGTTCTTTTTAGGCCAAGTAGTTAATTCAAAGAAAATTGCCTAAATCATTTGATGCAAGCACATAAACATGCAAACCATGAAGAGATTCAAGCAAATTCGGGAAAGTGCAGCTTAAAAGTGATTCACACAATTAAAAACATGTTGGAGGCTCAAATCCTCACCTGGACATTTTTGCAAATTGTTTGACCGAGATTCAATCCCTAGTGTGTGCATCCCTTCACCCCAAACTTATCATAAATCATGCAATCACAACAGAATATCTCAAGGTTGAATTTTCAATTTTTCACATGGGGATCAATTTTCAATTTTCAAAACCTAGGGAGAAATCAACAACAGTCAACACATATCATGCAATCCATCTACGCAAAATTTGATTAAAGTCCAACAAGCTCACCGACACAAGACTCACACACAAACGACTCAAAGCAAAGCAAAGCAAAATAACTAAAAAGATAAAGGTTTAGAAAAACTCATGAAGGCGGTTCCACCGGGATCCCACTGCCTATGATACAGCGGTCAAGGAATGCTTAAAGTGCAATATGATCCTCCCGGATCCCATGGCATGCAGCATAAGTATGGAAGTGAGCGCTTGACAATCATGGTGACCTCGCCCAGTGCGGCGGACTTCTCACTCCCTCTTGGGTCACAGATGACCTCCTTGTCAACAAAGTCTTCCCAATAAAAAAATGGGGTTCAACCTCTTGGACTGGCCATAGTGCCTTCAAATTCAAGGGTGCAAAATCCAGTCTCTCAGGCAGAGGCTTGAACTCCATCGTTGGCTGCTTCACAGTGGGTGGTGGCAAACAAGTGGAGAGGATCACTGGTGCTGCTTCAACTTCTGCACGATTTTCACTCACTGCATTACCAAATCCATCACCTTCTATACATGCAGTAATCTCAGCACATACATCACAAAAGTCAGTGTTAGTACAATCAGCACATGAGTAAGCATCATCAAAACCAGAAAAGGATGGAAAATCAGCAGCTGCAACCAAATCACAATAAGTGTCATCAACAATATCAGAAGGCGACTCTAATTGAGAAACAGAATGCTCAGAAGAATCATCGCCAAGAATATCTATTTGCGAATCTGACTGCTCTTCAAGGAGACGTTGTGATTGAAGTACAGTCAAGGCGGAGGCAATGTGACCAATTTGAGTGGCCAAATCCTGAAGACTTGCTTCTATCCTCTTTTGGAATTCCAGAGTGTCTTCTGCCATTTGTTGCACCAATTCTTCCAGACTGGGTTGGACTGGTGTGGGGTCAGGCTGATATTGATGCTGGCTTATTGTCAATTGATGCACTAACGAAGCCAACTCATCCAAGCTGCCATGTTCTCCACCATGTTGGCCAGAATAGTCATTCATTCCAACCATGCCAAAACTACTAAACTCATAACCACCAGTAAAATCAGGATAATATATGCATGATGGCTCATAATGAACATTAGGCATATAATCTTGCATCTAGTTATCCATGGGAAGTATTAAGATTCACCACCACGACAACCACAATGTGCAATACTATTAATATGATATGAACATTTAAGCTCAAGATGTCACAACAAGATAAAAAAATGTTTAATTCCTAATAAACCAAACAAAAACCGAAGAGTCCCCGGCAACGGCGCCAATTTTGACACGCTGTCGCACACGGGTCAAAAAGAACGAGTGGTTTAAAAACTGGAACTAGGGCGCGACAACTCGGGTATCGTACCATAAGGACTCTTGGATTGTTATTAACCTTAAAATCAGTTTTTTTTTTTTTGGGTGGGGGGGAGGGGGGGGGGGGGGGTTGTTGTTGTTGAATGATTCAATTAAGAAAGCAATGCAAATGAGTGATTATCAATAAGCTAAAAACGATTAATCTACTGTTTTCGGTTCCCACTATCATTGATTCATATAAATTCCATGCCCTAAGCGGATTCTAATCCCTTTTCGATTGTAGCAACAATTAGACAAGCGCAATTGACACTACGAGATATATGTTCCTATTCCGAATTAAGCAAACGGATTAAGACCTTCGTGAATTAAGCAAACACGATTGTACACACGTGAATTAAATAAACGCGATTAGAGTAAGGAACATATGATCATCGAAATTAATCAAGACTTATCCTATATAACTTGAATTAAGCAAAACAAGACATATAAGATAATATTGAAAGAGAATAGCAATAAGATTGGGAATTATAGAACCTCAAGTGCGGCAGAAACCGATTACAGCAGACTAATCTCAGGGAATTAGATCTCCATTACAAATGAAACACAAAACCTAGAAAACAATTCGCAGCAGTGAATATGAAAAGTTCTTGCTAATCTGCCTTAAAACATCAATTTATAACCTTCAGAATCTGCGCCCGCTCGCGAGGCGAATATTAAAAGTGGAGCGCGTTCAAAATTGGGTTCTCGCGAGGCAAGATGGTGATTCGCGAGGCGAGACTGAAAGGGTGACATTCTCTGGCACAGTCAGGCCTTCAGGCTCGCATGGCGAGATAGTGATTCGTGAGGCGAGAAGAAAGGGTGACTGTTGCTGTTCAGGCTGGTCTTCAGGCTCGCCAGGTGAGTAGCTTCTCGCGAGGCGAAACTTTCAGACTTGCAATTTCCATTGTTTTCTTCATTCACTTGACTCTAAGTGCTTCCCTTTTTACCTGAAAATATGAAATAGCAGTGAATGCTTTATTTGACTCAAAAATTGACTAAAATGTCCTAAACTACTTAAGAAACTCAAAATGTTGCTTGAGGACAATTAAATCCAAATTTGGGCTAAAACGAGATCAAACTCGAGTAGTTGGTGCCAAAAACCATGATCTTAATAGTTATAAAACTAGATAACCAGAGGCTTATCATTGATAGCCTAGACAAATTGAGCGAATGAGTGAATTATTAAATGCCCTTGTGAGGAAGGCAAATGTTTGAAATTGGTGATCTCCCTTTTGTGTGTAACTTGGATCCTTTGCTTAGATTGATTATTGCATGAATGATTAAATTCTCAATTGTTTAAAGTAAATGAATGTGGGGATTACATTGACGTAAAAGGGGGAAACATTGAAGAAAAATTGTATTGATAAAATTGCATAAAATTTGTGAGAAATTGATTGAATCCTTTAAGCTTGCCAAGTTTTGAGTCTTTTTGAGTTTTAGTTTGCTTGGGGACAAGCAAAGTTTAAGTTTGGGATATTTTGATAAGCCTCTGGCTTATCTAGTTTTATAACTAGTAAAATCATGGGTTATGTGCTAATTATTCGAGTTTAATCTTGTTTTCACCAAATTTGGATTTAATTGTCCTCAAGCAACACTTTGAGTCTCTTAAGTAGTTTTTAGGATATTTTAGTTAATTTTGAGTCAAATAAAGCATCTAATGCTTTTATATTTTCAGGTTAAAAGTGAAGGAAGAGCAAAAAGGGAAGGACAAAGAAGGCAGAAGTCATCACGCCCTAGCCATGATAGTAGTCACGGCCGTGATCAGCCTAATGAGAAAGTCAGAAAGGATCACGGCCCACCCGTGATGTCCATCACGGGCGTGATGAGAGGGACCCTGGAGATCAGAGAGCATCACGGTCCAGTCGTGATGGAGGTCACGGCCGTGACAGGCCAGCTCCTATGGACCAGAATTGATCACAGCCTAACCGTGATGAGCATCACGACCGTGACAGACCAAAATTTGAATACGCGCCCAGGGCAGAACCCGTCACGGCCTGGCCGTGATGGCCATCACGACCGTGACGCGCGCTTAATCTATAAATAGGCATTTGGGCAGAACAGGTCATGGGGGGGATTTTTACCCTAGGGAGATTTTTACCCTAGGAGACGGCTTGGAACCCTAAAGAAGACGTTTTATCTGCTCTTGGACTGGAAGAAGATTGGAGGATTCTTCATGGAGTTTTCTTCATCTCTTATCTCCTTCTCTTTTGTATTTTCCTTTATCATGAGTAGCTAAAACCCTTCTTGTTGGGGTTAGATGTTTGCTTTTCTGAACTTGGTTGTATCTTGATTTGGTTCTAATACAAGTTCCTACTTCTTTATTAGTATTTGATTATATGCTTAATGCTTTTCTTGGCTTGATCACCCTTGGAATGATTTGTTACTTTGATAGACAATTGTAAAATTGATGTTAAGGCATGCTCATGAATCAAATGCCAAGTAGTTCATGAATCTAGGAATAGGTCATGGGGTGCTTGCAATCTTATAAATCTTGGTTCTTTATGCAAAATCTCAAGTTAATCCACCTAAGGAATTAGGGTTTGAGTATTTTAGAAGGTTTGATTGTCATAAATGAATTAGGATTTGTGTTAGTAACCATTTCATTGCAATCAAAGGAAGATTAGTGTAGTCTAACCCTGACAATTGTATCCAATTGTTAACCACATCTCTTTTCACTTGTTAAGTGTTTGTAAAAATTCCCAAAAGACCAAAAATATTTTATTGCTTTTGTTGCTTTATTTTATGTTTTGAGGTTAGTCTACATCAAGGTTTACAAAACCGGACCGGCCATCGAATCGGTGAAGGCGGCGGTTCGAGGTTCAATGGTCCAACCGTGGTTGAACCGGTTATAATTAAATAATACTTTTATTTTTTTAAATAATAAATAAAACAATATTAAACAAAAAAAATTAACATAATATTTATTAATTTGGTAACATTAAAACTCAACATATCAATAACTATTTAAAACTCAATATTTATTCAATAGTCTATATTAAAGGGCCATGGAAAGATAATACTTTTCATGTAATATATCACATTCACATCCTAAACTGGATCACAAAAATAACATGAATAGTGGCCCAATAGCCCACTAATAATTAAAACCCTAAAAGCAAAAAAGGTAGCACACTTCAACAATAAAGACAAAGCAGCCGCGCATGTGCTATATAATACACTTGAGCACTCATACGGTCATACCTCGGCCGTCGTGCCATTTCCCTTCAAAGCATCGAGGATCGAGTTTTTCAGCCTCCATCAAGCACCCCCCACCACTCCCCACCCCACCCATTCATTCTCTTATATACACTCCCCCTCTCGCCTTTTCTTTCTTCAATCATGTGAGAATCCTCTCCTACTCCTACAGATTGCCACCAGTCCTTTCTGTTATATTGCAGCCCCCGTGTGTGAGTATTCAGCAACACAATCTCTGTTGCAGCAGCACCTAGCCATTTTCCACCGCACCATCTTGCTGTTTTGCAGCGCTCGATCTCGCCGTGTGAAGTCAGGAGGGAGGATGGGATCGAACAACAAAATGGGTTGTGTTTTTAAATTTTTTTAAAAAAAAATTCAGCGAACCTGTCCAGATTGGTATACAACCGGGTTTGATCGGTTTTGAACCGGTTCAACGGTTCCTAATCAAGTTCCACACAAGGCCGGTTCTAGAGGTGAACCGAACCGTCTCAGTGACCGGGTCCCGGTCGGACCGGTTGGACCGGCCGGTCCGGTTTGGTTTTGAAAACCTTGGTCTACATAGTTGTTTGACTTGTGAATTGGTAATTGGCAACTGATCCCTGTGGACGATATCCGATCTCACCACCGTATTACTTGTTTGCGACTAGGTATACTTGCCTAGAAATTAGTCCAACAAGTAATATCTAATATTACCTGATTACCAGCAACTTCAGGACCCTCTGAGTGGAAGAGAATAGAGCGGCAGCGCTTATTCATGAAACTTGAATTTTGGAAGTGGCTCACAAGGGCAATCTTCCCTTGGATTTGAGCATATGCTAAAGAAGGGACTTTTTCACCGTAAAACTTCTCCCATTTCTTCCCATTGAATGTCGGTAAAATCAGACATATAAGACCAATGCATACCAATTAAAAACAATTTGGCCCACAAGGTGCATTTTCGGAAGCAGGAGGAATCCACGGAGGTTGCTTCTCAGACTGGTAATGTACGGAGTCAGGAGATATGCCGACAAGTTCATGAGAAATAACCAATAAATAGAACTTCCAGGGAACACAAGATCCTGGGAACATCCATGTAATCTGCAATCAAAAACCTGCAAAGTAAAATCAGGACAACCAATAAGATATCAAGAGCTGCTTCAACATCCTTTTCCAGAAAAGAATTATCAAATTGAGAATTCTCTTCACTATTTCCGTTCTTGGAACCCCCACTAGCATTGTCTTCAGTATCAAGAGTTTCATATCTTGCCTGTATAAGGTGTTTGATATCTGTGTAAAGCCAGCACAAAGAAAATGGGAAATGGCTGGACGAAAGCTTACACTACGACCAGTTTTCATCAGAATAATTGAAAGGAAGATGGCAGCAGTTGAAAATACATAAAGGAACAATATCAATGGATGACAAAAACATACCTTAATTTCACTAGTGCTTCTAGGAAAACACTGAGCCAACGATTCCAGAACAATATCACATAAACCACATTCTCTGATAGTCATGCTGTAAAATCAAACCAGACATTACAAAATCCACAAAACTATTTCTCATGCAACAAAAGAAAAACAATATCCTATGTAATGCAACATAACACGAAATTCATGTAGCAGCATACAAACATGACAGTATGACACATCAAACTGATCAACCAGAGGTGGGATCAAATAAAATGATTTAAAAAAAAATGGGAGCTTTTTTGCATAAATAATTTTTTAATAACATACCAAAAAAATAAAAAATAAAAAACAAATTATAAATTCAATGTCTTCCTACTCTAAAATCGAAATCTAGTGAACAAAATACACAATAAGCTGAGGCATATATTGCAAATCCATATTAGATGCAATCAAAGAAGATCCAACAGATAGAAAGAAACAGAAAAAACAGGCAATAATATTTTACTAAGCTATACCAACCGAAGTATGTAATCTTCTGATTCCAGAAATTGTCTTTTTTCTTCTTCGTCATCAATTATTTCCTCCTCACTGTAACTGCAAATAAGTGCCTCTCCACCATTTTGATCATAATAAATTCGCCTCCGACCCACCACTGACAGATCCTCTCACATTCTTTGATTTCTGCACCAGAATTAACATAGGTAGCAAACATCTTCAAATGGTCAATTTTTTGTTCATCAAAATAGATGAAAATCTGTAAAACGGTAAAGCTTAATTAATAAGTTAAAAAGGTATAACAGCAAAGAGCAATCAGTATCATGTGGAAAGGTCACAGAAATAAGTAAAGAGGAAGAGACTTGAGTGCATATGAAAGAAAACATAGTTGTTGAATGGTATATCATAACACAATGATTTTTCAATTTTCATTTAATGTAACATGAAACGAGTAAGATACGTTTATATAATATTTTTTACCTTAATAATAACAAAAACAAAAAAGAAATAAGATTAGAAAATATAAATATATAAGCATCCTCTCAAATGTATATCATATATCATCATAATCATAATAATTTAAGAAGTCTCATTTACAACATGTGAAAAAAAAACCTCATTTACAACTAGGTTTAGCAAATGTCATAAAAAATTTAATACTGGGTAAAAAAAAATTGAACTTAGGTTGTTATTTTAATTAAGCATTGTTGGAAAAATTTCACTTTATCATGTGGGTTCGAAAGTTGGTCGAACATTTATTATAGTGGGTCATTGAAAAAAAATTAGAGCATGTTTGTGTTTGAAAAAAAACTTCACTTTTGACAAACTTTTGGAAAATACAGAAGTCTCAGAAAACCAGAAACAATTTCTTGTCACTAGTGATGATTGTGAAAGACAAATCATGGCAATTATTGAGGATACAGGTTTAGGAAGTATGAATGAAGGGTGAGTGTTATTGTTGCATTTTAATAGGAATGAGTTCAGTTTTACTTTCCATTCTTTACTTTTTACTGTTGATGACTTGTATATCATATTTATTAATATTCCACGCATACATTTATGTGCATGCATACATACAACCATATGTACAAATTAAACAGACAAACAAACAATGATACTGACCTCTTCATATTTTATGATATTAATAGCAGCAATGTGCAGCTAAACATGGAAGAATTTCTGCTCGGAAATATTTTAGATGCCATTGTCCGCCAAGTTACGATCTTGATAAGAGGAAAAAACTTGCAGTTGTTTCATGAAATTCCTGATGAAATCAAAACACTTGCTCTATATGGTGACCAAATTAAGCTTCAGATGGTGTTGTCTGACTTTTTGCTTAATGTAGTCAATCATACACCATCTCCAAATGGCTGGGTAGAAATCAAGATTTCACCTGGTTTAAAGATAATACAGTATGACAATGAGTTTGTGCATTTGCAATTCAGGTACACAATAAATTTATTTTTGTCTGTACATTATTCGAAGCTGGTCAATTTGGTTGCTAATACTTATCCCCCTAGGGATGTTTTACTGATTACTATAGAGTGTACTTTCTGACCTAAGGATAACTAATTATTCCCTTTTTTATAAATGCAATTTATATGTCTGAATCAGATATTATGGATTCATGTATAACATTTAGACCTTTTTGACAAGTGAAGTCCAACTTCCTCTGACTTGAATGTACCACCTTTTGCATTACATGTGATTTCCAGTTATCAAATTTTCTAGAACAATATCAAATCATGGCCTTTTCTAACTTTAGGTTCCGAAAATTACACAAATTTTGCGCTCATTTGAAGTTAATGGTATAATAAACAACATTACTAATATCAAATGCCTTTCCAAATGCAAGTTTGCCTATACTAGTGCTAACATGACCATTTCATGTGATAATATTATTATTTTTTTGCTTTAGAAATGGTCAATGTTTTTATGTTCAATTGATTTGAAAATTATGTAAACTAGAATCTCATTTACCACATTTTTCATGCAGAATGACCCATTGTGGTGAAGGTCTTCCTTCCACTATTCTTCAGGATATGTTTGAAGGAGGGAATCAATGGACTACACAGGAAGGTCTAGGGCTGTTCATGTCTAGGAAAATCCTCAGTAGGATGAATGGTCGTGTCCAATATGCAAGAGAAGAAAATAAATGCTACTTCCTCATTGATCTTGAACTTAGAACAAGAAAAGAAAGGCAACGGAATTTGAAAGCAGAGACAAGGATATTAGGTTAGCTTTCTTCTCTAGATGCTCCTACTAGTGCAACAGATGTGGAGGGTCATTAGCAGAGAAGTCTCTAATCAAGCTTTGAAAAACCAACCTCAGAGACCCATGATTAAACAACTAGTGAAAATAGAAGTGGAGTGAGTAAAGAGGACAGTAAGTGTGAGCATTTGCAGAGTGGAGAGAATAAAGAAAGCAACAATTAGTATTTACCTAAGGGGGTTAACATACAGTTAGTGGAGAGAATAAATAGGGAAGTAGGGGGATGATTTGGATTATTCTGGAACCTGGAAAGGCTTTGGGATGACTTAGGCCTTAGGCACAGACAGCACTTAACCTCTCTGATTCTTTCTTTCTTTCTCTTCTACCTACATCTTTATGGTCTCTATCATTGTAATTAGAGCTTAGCTCTTGGTTTTCCTGCGGCTTTCTACTATCAATACCAGTTCCGATCCTATCACAAGTTAATTTATCATGTCCAAGTATAGTACAACAGCATGTGTTCGGAGATATAACCATACGATGATAAAATAAATGTCTAAAACAAACTTGTATTTCACCACTAAATAATAGTGACCAAACTCAAATCCATTCAATCTCACTACATCAGCAATAAGGACAAAAATAAAAACTAAGAAAAGAGATAATTCAAAAATGTACTAAATAACAAGTCTAACTTGTCAGATAATGTTAAGTAACTAAGGCATAAATGCTTCCACAATGCTCCTCAACTATCATCTACCCTGTGGTTGAAGAACTTGGCTTGAAGCATATTGTTATAGTCATCTGTCTGAAATTCATCCATTGGTGGTGTTAAGGAATAAGAAGTTGCTCCTTGCTGCAAGTTCTGAGACTCATCAGGTAGAGTAGCCCAATTCATAACCTCGCCTAGTTGACTAGTCCAATCTTCAGTCCCACAAAGTTCATTTAACTGCTCAATAGACTCATCAAGTAGACTAGACCAATTCGGCTCACCAAGTGGATTTGTGTAATCTTTAGCAGCATCACTTTGTTTAGTATAATCCAAAGGCACATTAACTTGATTAGCAGAATTCATGACCCCAGCTTCCTGCTGCTTTTTCAACATGCTAACTCTTTGACTACAAGCTTCAATCTTAGTATTCAACATAGCAATGAAGTTCATTAACTGCTGATTTCCTAAGTTATTAAGACTTGGATCCCACGTTGGATACTTGATCTTGAGGATGTCTTTTCTCACTTTGGAAATATCATGTTCAACTGAATCCTTCTTACTCTCGAAATAATCTTGGATACCAAACATCTGAGGAGGATTCTTATTCTTTTCACGCTCATAATTATCAATGACAGAATGTACTTTTGTGGGGTCTTCGGGCCATGTCACTGGTTGAGGATCACCATCAGCATCATAAACTATCAAGCAAGCTTCAGATACATCACACAACTTGGAAATTTCAGACATTTTGTTCACAAGTACTTTGCTTCTTTGCCTGAATGTTGATTTCCGAAGTCTCTCATTTGATATACGTTTCAAGGATAATCTTGCACGACCCATTTTCTAACACATACATAATAAACAGAAATCAGATTAAAAACATCGGTATCGTAATATCATAATCTATAATAAAATCTATAACACCAAAATTAAAAAAGGAAAATTAATAAGCAATTAAATTACCCTTGTTGCTCAAATTAAAAAAGAAAGAAAGAAAGAATCTTTCTCAATTGCTTTGCATTACAGTATTACTAATGTGTTAAGATCAATATAAAATATATTAAATTGTGAAAAGTAAGAAATTTCTTAATATATATAGAATTGCTTGTACACGTGTCATGCTAGAAGAGTATTGTCTAAGTTGCACCATAAATAAATAAAAAAAGTTGCAACCTTGCACCTTGTTTTTGGAGAAATCTAGACCCTTTATTTCGCCACATGTACATTTTTTTTTGACACATTCAACCAGCTTTTAGTTGGTCAAATGTATACCAATTTCCTATATTTGCACATTAGGTCATTTATTTCTTATATTTGCATTTTAATTAATTTTGTTTTGTGATGTACTTCTGTATTTGAAAAAACTTTTTGTTTTTGAGATTAAAGGCTCCCTTGCTGGAGCGCCGCCATACACATTGCGCCTCCGTCACGACCTCCGTCCAACCTCTCCTCCGCAAAACGCAGCTCCGTGCCGGAAGCATAAGCCGCCGTCGTTCGCCACTACTGCACAAGTTCGTCACCGCCACGCCTGTCTCTCTGCCCTGTCTCCTCCCCTGTGATCTCTGTAACGTTTTCAACCCCAATGAACAAAGCATCCTGAAGGTTCTTCATGTGTGCTTATCAGTGGGTGATGAGATAGAAAGATGAGAGGGGGGTTTAGAGATTTGGGGATGAAGGGGAATGAGGGATTAAGGTTTCACTTCTAATCTCATCTCCTATGGTGTTTAAAGAAGATGGGTTTTGCTGATTTGAGGGGAAAAAATTATGTGTCCCAATGTGCAAATACAAAAGAAACATGTGCCTTTGACCAGGTTAAAAATTCAGAACTAAAGTACATGCCGACATGGCTATTTTATTGGTCCACATTGCATCATAAAACTGGTGCATGATTGCACCATTACGTAGAATGAACCACAACATGTTTACCTGTTAACATGTTTTGGACAAGATGAATGATTTTTGTACATGGGACATCATGGTGTCCCTTTTGTTTTTCAACTATATTTTCGAAAAGCATGTATACAAAGAAAATAAAAAGTAAATGAGAGATTGATATAAACATATATTATGTTATAAAAATTTTGTTCAAATAGTTTGGGCAAGCCATTTATTCAAAGACAGAAGCAAGACTAAGAATTTGTTAACATGTTTTGCACGCGCTGTCGAATCCAACCAAGGCACAGTAACAACACAAAATTGAAAGAAAAAGCAAGAGTATATGTGTAAACTATAAACATACCGAAGTTAATCTTGCAACAAGGTTTCAATGGCTTATCTCAATCTGTGCTGTGAAATTTGATAACCAAGTAATGTTTTAGAGTTAATACAAGAGAGTTGAATTTATAGAAAGTTAGGCGTTAACTTGTAACATTATTAAGAGATAAGTTGAATCTTACAATTTCGGAAACTTAATCAAGTTAATATTTTTTTTTCCCTTAATTTTAGTTTGGGAAACTTATTTCTTACACTAGAATTAAAAGCTCCCATTGTTTAACAATAACAAAGAATCTTTGATTGATTAAATCATATCCTTCCAGATATCTTCAATAAAATTAAACTCTGTCATTTGTGTTTAAAAGATTTATTTGGATTGGGTGAATAATATCTTACAATTAACTTGTGACATCGTGTTACGAAATAAAGTGGCAATACAAGAAAATTTTAAATTAGCTACTAACTTTGCTTAGTAAAAGAATTAGTAAATATTACATACTAACTACTATGTTATCTTTTTAATCTTAAAACCAATCCTTTTCTCAATACTCACTCTTCAGACCACAATCTCGAGTCTTGCTCACTCTCAATTCTCTCTCTCGGTGAGGGTCGATTTCGTCTTCTCGCTCAGAATCGCTTTCACTCTCACGCTTAGAATCGCTTCGCAAACTATTCAATTCTATTACGGTTTGCACTCTCAAATTCCACAATTCTCTTATGGTTCTAATTCTAATTCATGAATTTACATTCTGAATCATTGAGGATTGAAGAACCCCAACCGCGAAGCGAAGACTGAGTCATTGCATATTTTCGAACTCCATATTGTTCTCTCTCTGCATGCTTAAGGGTATTTGAATCATTGATTTGTTGTTTTTCTTTTTCTTCAATTAATTAATTAATTAATTTTCTCTTTCTTTCTTATTTGTTGTAGGTCTCCAATTGAATTCAATTACTAGTTCTTGTTCTTTTCTCGAAGGTATTTTTTAATTTAATTTTACCTTTGATCTAAATTTGAGGTTTGAGATGTAATTATGTTCTCATCTGTATTGATAATTTAATAATGTATAAATCAAGTTTACTGAGGATTAAGCTCAATGTTGTGATGTTGTAATCTTCAAATGCGTTTGAGTTCTTGCATATGACTTGTTTGATGAAATGGCTGAAATGAGTTATCGTCCTGACCATCTTCCTATTCTTTTTTAGCCACATGAGGATTGATGTTTTGTGCTCCACGTAGTTGCTTACGGTCCTTAACTTGTCACTTCATTAATCGGTGTAATAATTTTTTTTACTAACATGCTTGGTTTAAATCTTACAGAGAGGTGGTATGTTTATAATTTTATTGCTCATTAGTCTTAAGAAATCATCGAGGGAAGTAAATCAAGTTGAAAGTGTGGGTCCAAGTATTTCTTTTAATTTGTTTTTTGATTTCTTTTGTATCATATATTTATTTAAATTAGCTCCCCCTCCCTGATGATATATTTTAGTAAGATTAGCTCTCAAACATGTTGTCATATATATTACATCAGTTTATTTGTATATGTATGGGATGCAATGCACACAAGGTGTTAGATGAAATGCTTGAATAGCTTTTATTAAGATTAAGTGGTTTGTGTATTGCAATCTTTTGCTTCCCTGCTTTGATATGGTTTCTATTACAAAAATGACCCACTTTATGGCTATTATGATGTGGTCCAAATTCATATATTTTAGTTATATGAATGAAAATATGAAGCTTAAGAAGCTGCATGTAGTTATTCTCGGCAGGATATCCTGCATGTATTTGTGCTGCTTTTCTTGATCTAGGCTCGTTATCTCAAATAGATGGATGCTTTGGGCATCGGATTTTACAGAAAAAATAAAAGTAAAGGCACGTTGAAAGTCATGTTGTCATCTAACTATTTCATCATGCATGTGCATATAATTTAATTGGTGTTAATCTTAGTGCATATAATTTTCTTCCTTCATGAGGTAAACTTTGTCTTTACTGTCGCTAACATTTAAATTTTTGGACTTTGGATAAATTTGTTTTTGTGTAGTTGGATGAGCTGAGCCAAATATATGAGGAACTGCCAGAATTCTTGGAAAAGGTGGCTTTGGTGCAAATTTTAATAAAGTAAAACAAGTATACTTTTTTTTGTCATCGTGTTACACTTTTTGCAGGTTTCGTCATTGGAACTCACACATTTTCCTGTTCTATGCAAGGACAAGCTTAATCCTTGTATTGTTTATATACAGCAAATAGGTAGTTTTGACTCTCCATTATATTTATATCCATAAAATGTGGTAACGGGTCATTTCATTACCTTCCTTTCTGAAGTATATTTGCTAATTGGTAGCTTTTATTTTTAGAATAATTCATAGAGGTGATTGCTATATGGTCATGCTTTCCTTAAAATGTTATCGATAGCGGATGGCGGAACATAGCGGAAGGCCAAAAATCTGCCATTTTAAGCCGCCATAAAACGTCATGGCCGCCATGGTGTCGTCATCCTCCACAAATTGGCCATAGCGGTTGGGCAAAAATACGCCACCGCAATCTGCCATGGCGCCGCCATGGCCGCTATTTGATAACACTGTTTCCTTGCACTAATATTTGCATCATTTGGGGAATGACATTGTTCCCATCTGCTCTAGAGGTAATTTGTTGCCCTCCATGATTTGATTTCTGATGATTATCAGTTTTTCACTCTTGATGCATCATATTCATCATATTTTAGCTGAATTTGAGGTTCCAACCCATATTGTTTCAGCATATGACAATTTACAAATCTTTTAAATTTAGGCATTGGAAGATTCTTGTTTCAAAATTGAAGACTGGCTTACTTGCATAACTTGATCTAGTTAAATTTCTAATTTTGAGCTTTGAAAGACTACTAGTACTAGGTTGATGTGGTTTTTTTTTAAAAAAACTAGACTTATGTGAGCTACTTTTGTAAATAATGTGCCCAAGTATTTGGGGTCCAATGAACTGCTCAAGTAACTCTGATTGAGATAAGCAGATATGATTCTCTTGGTCTGTAAATAAGTAAATGTATTGCTAGAGTCACTATCTCCATCAATTTTTTTTGGCTAACACCATCATTTAGTGTTTATGCATAAAGTTTGGTCAAAGTGCTTCAATGTTTTGGTGTGTTTGTTTGGAAGAGAAGAGAAGCAAGAGAGACATCAAAGTGTTATTTATACTTTTTAAGATTATAATCTGCATATTCTGTGTGTTTTTGTTATCAGAAAAGAGCTTCATACAGCAGATAGACAGGAACAGTGTGGACATAAGTCAAACCCCTAAAAATCTGCAGTGTGTTTGGAAGATTGCTATTTAACCTTTCATGCTGTTTTTTATTTTTTTTATTTTTTATGTCTTACCTCTCAGGGTTGCTATGTGTGCATTATTATATGTGATTGTGAGGGTACTGGAGATATGCAAGTCTCTTTTCTCGTTTTTTTTCTAGATTATAATTTGTGGTTCTATATTTTTTCAATTGGTTGCTTTCATGAATTGGATCAATGGTAGCTTTATATACCTATTTTCCATTGAAGAAGAATATTCATCTTTAAATAAATCACGTAATATTTAGATTTGCACATTTAAAATTTCAAAGGGTCATTAGTTTTCAAAAACTTTGTAATTGGCTTGTTCAACTTCTGATGGCACTTGACTACTTGCACAAGAACTATATTCTTCATCGTGATGTCAAGGTTTGCATCAAAATCCTCTTTATGCTTAGCAATAGTACTTCTATTTCCATGTATATACTATCAAGCCAAATACTAATGAGAAAATCATATGATTTTGTCAGTGTTCAAATATATTCTTGACAAAAGATCATGACATACATCTTGGTAAGTTATTCTACTATTTCTTTAAATGAAACACGGATGGTTAAAATTTTACTTACAAGTTATTGATGTTGAAACAGGTGATTTTGGACTTGCCAAAAAGTTGAGTTCATATGATCTTACTTCCTCTGTAAGAACTTTTTAATCTACAAATTGAGTTTACCTTCCTGATTGTAACTTTTGTAGGATGTCTTGTAATCATTAAGAATTACCTGGAATCAATATCTTTCCAGCTATAACTCTCTCCCAAGTATTCTATACATTGTTTTAATCAAAGGGAAAATTTGTATGTGAGAGAGTGGTTTGATGTAACATTCTATTTGGACATCTTGGTGGCCGGGGTAAATGTGTGTAAATTATGTGGCATGCATTCACATTATGAATTATTTTATTGTTATTTATAAGTTTTTTTCTTATGTTTTGGTTTGTTGTTCTAGAGCTACGACCGGATAATAAAGTTGACAAATATTGGCCGCTAAATTGGGCCCCAGAATGTGTTTGGAACCAATTTAGCGACCGATTTGTTTGTAAAAAAAAATTGTTTTTGAATTAGCTAGGAAATAAGTATAAAATTGTTACAAATTTTAGCTATTGTTTGACTATAAAATCGTTATGACAATATCGTAGTTATTTAGCCATAAAAAAACAATTATGAACAACATATTACTAGCGATAGTTAGAACTTTTTTAAGATTAGGTATAAATTAGTTAGGAAAAAATTTCTAGCTAATTTGCCACTCAATTTATGCTACCACCAATTCTATAGCTATTTGGTAGCTAATTTATAGCTAAATTTGTTTGCTAGAGATTAGCTACGAATTAGCTACAAAATTTGTCGTAGCTAAACACATAATTTCTTGTAGTGTGGGTTTTACAATTTGAAACACAATTAATATTTAAATGTTTTCCCACATATATTTAATTTAGGAAAGTAAATTCTAACATCGGAATTTTAAATTTGCATTGTGCAATGATTTAGACAAATCTTTGATTGTCAGTTACAAATTAGTAATTACCATCTAAAGTCTTTTTTCTTTTTTTTAATTCTCATTTGTCATACATAAGTTTCATTTTGTAATATATAACCCCCTAAATTATTTGTAAATACTTCAAACCTGTTTTTTTTTTTGGGTCAATTTTAACAATAAAACATGTGATCTCTATCAATGTAATCCCCAAATGCTACTCAACTCCCAAAAATAATATATATATGTGTGTGATTATATCTAAAACACTATCACCAAAAAAAATTATTTTCACCAAAAAATATCTATACCACCAAAATATAAAAAAGAAAATTTATAAGCAACGACCCTTTTATTGTTGTTGAACTTATCTATGTATTTATGATATATTAAAATAGAGTCCCAAAATTTGATATTGACATCTCATCCTATTCTGTCATCTAATACTATTTCTTCCAACTCACTAATTATATGAGGTGGTTCATTATACGTATAGAGTGGTTCATTGGCATCATTGGGGCGATTGGAGGTTGCAATGAACTTATCTTATATTTCTATGAGTGTTTGAAAGAACTTATAAAAATAGTCGAGTCAATCAAGTTGTCCTTACACACCTTATCATCATCTCATTGAAACAACTTGTACTCTCGTTACATTCTAATGTAAGTGATGTTGTTCTCAGTGTCGGTTATTAAATCAATCGTATGCCATCTTCTGTTCTCAATAATCAAGTTCCTTACTTTTTTTATATCCCCAGACCTCAAGCACCTCTATATATTGTTCCCCCTTGTATTTTTGGTTCCACTTATTTTGTCCATAACGTAAATGTTGCTCTTGATCTAGATAAACTTGCTGCCTGTGCAGTTAAGTGTCTCTTTCTTGGTTTTCTTGGATTCAAAAAGGATACTTACGTAAACTTTAAACTCATAAGCTATTTTATTGTAAAATCAGTTTATACAAAAACTCTTATATAACAAGCACTTATCAAACAAATAAGTTCTTAATTAAGCCATGTATTCAAATACACCCTAATTTCATAGACATTCAAACTATCATCTCACGTGTAAAAATATTTTTAAGGATTAAGCAACTCTTTAATAAAACCCCGCAACCTGACACCAAATAATATTTTGGATGCTTATGATAACCCGAACCTAAATTACTTAAGTTGCCAGCTACCATTCGCTTTTCTCTAAGAGCACATTCCCACCAACTCGAATTATGGTTGTCCATAAAAATGGCTCTCTATGTCAGTTTTAATGAGTTAGACTATTTCACTAGAAATGTCACAAAGCCAGAATGTCTAGTGAAAGCAACTTTGAACACCATATATTCAAATCCGGGTTTTACACTTTCATTCCAACAAGATCTTGATACATTAGAGAAACATAAAAAGAAGTCATTTTGATACATTAGAGAAACATAAAAGGAAGTCATTTTAGTTCTCACTATACAACTTTGTACCCCATGTTAACTTGCCAACTCTAATCTCAAAACTAAACTGACCATATTAACATTCAGAAACAAAAATACTCAATGACAAACCACCAAAATGCAAAAAAAATGAGCAAAACTGGAGAGAAAATGCAAAACACCTCCCTCGAGGGAAACTCTGCAGCACCAAAAACATATAAATATATCCAGCAGCAGAGTACATGCAAATGTTAACATTAACAACAACCATGTTAGGCTCATGCAACTCTGCATCTGATTCGATGTTAATTCGTCTCCAAGCTCAGAGGAGGGCTGTCCTCCGGAGGGCTTCTTGAAAAATCACTAGAATCTAAATAATGCTCTTGTATGATCTACAGTGAAGTATAAACATACAGTCAGTTAAGCCATTGTTATTATAATTAGAAAGTAAACAACAAAATTTAATTAATAACCTCAATCATCATATCATACCCTTCAGGAGACAACAAATCTAAAGGGGAAAAAAGCATAATAAAAAGCTACTAGTTCCAAATATCAATTTCCTGTTAAGAAAATCACACCAGATACACCAGTTTATATTTTCCAATCACTGCTTGAGACTCCATATAGTAATATCTAATATTACCTGATTACCAGCAGCAGCTTCAGGACCCTCTGAGTGGAAGAGAATAGGACGGCAGCGCTTATTCATCAAACTTGAATTTTAGAAGTGGCTCACAAGGGCAATCTTCCCTTGGATTCGAGCATATGCTAAAGAAAGGACTTTTTCACCGTAAAACTTCTCCCATTTCTTCCCATTGAATGTCTGCAAAATCAGACATATAAGTCCAATGCATACCAATTGAAAACAATTTGGCCCACAAGGTGCATTTTCGGAAGCAGGAGGTGTTAGGAGTGAATTTTCATGTGAGTTTTCGTCAGACAGGCAGAAAGAGGCTCCATGAAAATTGAGAAGAAGTCCCAAAATTGGTATATACTGGTTTGGCTAAAAGAAAGTTGACAGACGGAAAGTTGTCAAGAAAGTTGACAAGTACTAAGTTGACAGACGGAAAGTTGACAGAAAATTGGTCAAGAAAGTTGACAAGTACTAAGTTGACAGACGAAAAGTTGACAAGAAAGTTGACAAGTACTAAGTTGACAGACGGAAAGTTGACAGAAAATTGGTCAAGAAAGTTGACAAGTACTAAGTTGACAGACGGAAAGTTGTCAAGAAAGTTGACAAGTACTAAGTTGACAGATGGAAAGTTGACAGAAAAATTGGTCAAAAGCAAGATTGTCAAATTCATAAGGAATTCCCAAAGTAGACGAGAGTTGGATTGAAGAGAGGAAAATTGACCAAGTTCAAAGTCGACAGGAATAAAGTTGACAGAAGAATGTACAGGAAGAAGAACGTCGAACTCAGAAGATTATAATTGACAAGTGTGGAGTTGACAAGAAGTTCTTCAGTTGACATGTCAGACAAGAAAAGCCGTCAAAAAGGCGAAACCTAGAGCGCATCTGTCAAGGGTGAAATTTCTGATTATTGACGGATGCATTTGACTGGCCGACAGAAAGGATAAATTGACAACCCAGCTTTTTGACAAAGTGTTAAGAAGAGTTGTCAAACGTCATGGAAGTGTGAAAATGGCTAAGTCTTCAAGGGTGACAAGGCATCAAGCAAGATAAGCCGTCGGATAGCCAAACTGTTGACAACAAGTAAGTTGACACAAAGCGGTTCAAAGAATTGAGCAGTTAGAGAAGTTTGCTTGTCAAATAGTTTGAATTTGAATATGGCAAAACTGCCATATAGGTATCAGAAAATAGATTAGGAAGTTACCTTTAGGAAGTTACCTTTAGGAAGTTTATTTACTTTTTCTATAAATACTAGATTCTACGATGTAATAAGGGTTGGAACTTAAAACATCCTACACGTCTCGATCACACAGCAGACTGACGGATTAACTCAAGTATTCCTTCCACCCCTTCAATTTCAGTACAATTTCAATACAATTTTTATCATTCATTTCAAGTTTCATCAATGTCTTTTCCAGATTTATGGTGTTCTTACATTTACTATTTCAAGTTCTTTATCTTTCATGTCTTTCACTAGCTTTCAATTATTTTCCTGCAACTTACATGATTTCCTTTAAATTTCCTGTTGTTTATTGCTTTCCTTTAATTTCATGTTCTTTATTTACTTTCTTCTAATTTTCTGCATTTTTATATGCTTTCCTCTATTTTTTATGTCATTTAATTGTTTTCCCTTAATTTTCAGCATTTCTTTCATGCTCTTCATTTAAGTTCTTTTATTTCAGAAATCATTTAGTCATGCTTTACACAAATTGCTTTTCAAATTAATGTTATTTCCATTTCATTTCACGTACAAATAATGAAGCAATCAGGAAGTTACTTCTATTTAAGAAACTAACTTTCCTTTTTAAATTAAAAACATATTTTCAAAAATACCAAACCCAAGTCTTTGCCAGTATTTACTAGATTTGACTAATTTGTCAAATTCATACTTGGCAGACATACATATGCACATCCTTACGAGATTACCGCATAACTCGTTCGTCCCTACACTCGTCTGATCTTAAAATTATTTGTAACGAAAAAAGGATTTTGGACACCAACCAAAAACCAGCGTCAACAGGAGGAATCACCGGAGGTTGCTTCTCAGCCTGGTAATGTCTCGAGTCGGAGATATGCCGACAAGTTCATGAGAAATAACCAATAAATAGAACTTCCAGGGAAGACAAGATCCTGGGAACATCCATGTAATCTGCAATCAAAAACCTGCAAAGTAAAATCAGGACAACCAATAAGATATCAAGAGCTGCTTCAACATCCTTTTCCAGAAAAGAATTATCAAATTGAGAATTCTCTTGAGATTTCCGTTCTTGGAACCCCCACCAGCATTGTCTTGATATCAAGAGTTTCATATCTTGCCTGTATAAGGTGTTTGATATCCGTGTAAAGCCAAAGACAAAGAAAATGGGAAATGGCTGGACGAAAGCTTACACTACGACCAGTTTTCATCGGAATAATTGAAAGGAAGATGGCAGCGATTGAAAATACATAAAGGAACAATATCAATGGATGACAAAAACATACCTTAATTTCACTAGTGCTTCTAGAAAAACACCGAGCCAACGATTCCCGAACAATATCGGATAAACCACATTCTCTCGATAGTTATCTTTGTAAAATCAAACCAGACATTACAAAATCCACAAAACTATTTCTCATGCAACAAAAGAAAAACAATATCCAATGTAATGCAACGTAACACGAAATTCATGAAGTAGCATACAAACATGACACATCAAACTGATCAACCAGAGGTGGGATCAAATAAAATGATTTAAAATAAAATGGGAGCTTTTTTGCATAAATAGTTTTTTAATAACATACCAAAAAAATAAAAAATAAAAAACAAATTTTAAATTCAATGTCTTCCTACTCTAAAATCGAAATCTAGTGAACAAAATACACAATAAGCTGAGGCATATATTGCAAATCCATATTAGATGCAATCAAAGAAGATCCAACAGATAGAAAGAAACAGAAAAAACAGGCAATAATATTTTACTAAGCTATACCAACCGAAGTATGTAATCTTCTGATTCTAGAAATTGTCTTTTTTCTTCTTCGTCATCAATTATTTCCTCCTCGCTGTAACTGCAAATAAGTGCCTCTCCACCATTTTGATCATAATAAATTCGCCTCCGACCCACCACTGACAGATCCTCTCACATTCTTTGATTTCTGCACCAGAATTAACATAGGTAGCAAACATCTTCAAATGGTCAATTTTTTGTTCATCAAAATAGATGAAAATCTGTAAAACGGTAAAGCTTAATTAATAAGTTAAGGAACACTCCCGTCACCAAGAAGAGGCGTTTCTTACACCCAAGTGGTCAATAGATTTGACGAAGTTGGTCAAGGAACACTCCCGTCACCAACTTCCCCAGTTTTACAACAAGTAAATACATTAACTGCTGGATTGTCGTCACGAAGTGTTGTGAATTCAAACCCAAGAGGGACTACACAGCCTCTCTCACAACCTTTGTATGGGATGCCATACGGGTCAACAACTGTCAATCCAAATACCCCATTTGCATACATACAATATCCAAATGGAATGACGATGGCTGCCCATACATCTGGACAAGCAGGGCCATCGACTGGGGGGCAAATTCCCAGTCATGCGAATGGAATAACGGGGTCAATGATAATTACCCATTCTCGACAAGAACAACCGGTAGAAAGGCCATATATTTCCCCATTGAGACAACTCCCGCAAAGTATTGTTGGTCTGTCGGAGGCTACCTTAGCCAATGTCCGACAACAGATTGATTCTAGTAACCATGACATGGTGAATACATTTACTCAACAAATGAGTACAGTAATTACGCCATTAATGGAAAGCACAAACAATGCATGTTTAGCATTGACAAATGAGATACGTCGGTTAAATAGAGCCTTGGGTGTTGTAACCCCAGGTGAAAACCAAAATACTGGTAGAAATCTCAATGCAAATGTCAACAGGATTAATCAACCACAAGTAGAACCACAATTTGACGGAGTTGAACAAGATGACGAGCGGCAACAGCCTCATCGTCAGATTCCTTTGAGACGTGGAAATGTACATATTCTACGACCAGAGGAAGACGAGGATTTAATCATAAATCAGGGTGCTGTTGGAGCATTCCGTCAGAATGTTCTAAATCAAAACGTCAACCAAGTTGTCGAACAAGCATTAAATAGGTTTGGTTTTAACATTGGTTATGCCAACCAACCATTTTTTGCATCAGCATTTCCTGATTGGGTCCAACAGGCAGAAATGCCTCGAGGATATAAAATACCTAAGTTGTCGAAATTCTCAGGAGAAAGTGGAGAGTCGACAGTTGAGCATATTGCCCGATATACCATCGAGTTAGGAGACTTGGCCTTGGAGGAAGGATTAAAAATGAAGTTCTTCCCTAGTTCGTTAACTAAGAATGCTTTTTCTTGGTTCTCAACCCTAAGGCCTAATTCAATCCACTCTTGGAATCAATTGGAAAGAGGTTTCCATGACCAATTCTTTAGGGGAGATATGAAAATAGGGTTGACAGATTTATTTGGAATTAAGAGAATGAATAACGAATCTGTTGACGACTACCTGGCTCGATTCCGTCAAATGAGGAGTCGGTGTTTCACCCTTATTCCAGAGGCAGAAATAGTAAAAATTGCTGCCGGAGGTCTAGATTACTATATTAGAAAGAAACTGGTCAATCAGCATCTGATAGATCTTGCCCAGTTAGGGGATAAGGTTCGTCAGATTGAACAATTGAACAATTAAGAGCTGAAAAGATTTTCAAGCAAAATAAATTCCTTAAAAGAGAAAGGGTTAATTTTGTCGGATGCAATGAATCCGACGAGGAGAGTAATGATTCTGAAGAGTATGAGGTAGATTATGTCGAACTAAAAACCGGTCCACCTTATATATGTCAAGTTTTGAAGCCCGCAAGGGCCAAAGAAAGAATCCATTTCATTAATAAGAAAGTATACACATTTGACGTGACCAAGGCCGATCAAATATTTGACATATTACTTAGAGATAAGCAATTAAAATTGTCAGATGATCATAGGCTCTTGAAAGCCCATGAAATTAAAGATCGGAAATATTGTAAATATCATAATACTTTTGGTCATGTGACAAACGACTGTATGCATTTCAGGGATATCATTCAAAAAGGTTTGACAGACGGAAGGTTGAAATTTTCAGACAAGCGACCGGAAATGAAGATTGATACAGAACCCTTCGGTCCTGAAACTAACAAAGCAGACCGCCAAGTCCCTATGGGAGTAGGCATGGTCAACATCACGGCCGGACAGAATATCCAAATGGATTTGTCAGATCCATTCGATGTTTATCCGAAGCCAGGAGAGCCACTTGTCGACTATATGACACGAAAGAAAGATGGGGGCATAATTAAAGTTTGCCCGAGATGCGAAGCTTTTTACGATGAAGTAGCCGCCAAGAAAGCTAGAGGGCAGAAACCACCATCGCATCGTCCACAAGATAACCAGAGCAGGTTTTCACACTCAAATAGCCATGTTGGGTCCAACAGTGTACAGAGGAGTGCTGCATCTGCTGTAAATAGACAGGCAAATAGCCGTCAGCAACACATGCACCAGTCAAGATCCGGACAGCACAACACTGGAGGCTGGCTTGATCCAACCAGAGGATCAGCAGTAAGACAGACAAATAGCCGTCAGCAACACATGCACCAGTCAAAATTTGGACAGCACAGCACCGGCGGTTGGCTTGAAGAACCAATCAGAGGATCGACAGTAGGCACTTCTGTCATTGGCAGATTTAATCCTGTCAAAACCAGGACACCCCCATCCAACGTAATGGTGGATCAATGGGTGAGGAATTCAGCCATGACACAGTACCCAGAATTGCAAAAACAGACATGGACTCGGAGAAGCAAGGTCAATGAACGGGGACCACCCTTTTGGAATGAAAATTACCAAAAGGGCCAACTGGCTCAAAATGCTCAGATGGCAGGGCCTGGTCTTTCAGGACCCTCAACTCAATTGGCTATTTCTAAGAGCCAAAAGAGGAGGCTACAGAGACTCTGACAGGCTCAGAAAAAGAAACTTGCCAAACAGGGAGGCGTCATTATAAAAGAGATGCCTTCCCACGATGCTGGTTGCTTGATTGCTACAACTGACAACAAAGTTGATAAGAGAGGAGATACCAAGATGAAGAGCGTAATAGTGAATCACCCCATGGAAGCTGATGTGAAGAAACCCAGTAATCAGACCAAGCAAAGTAAACCTGCACCCAGGTTTTCATAGAAAAGAAGACTTCAGGCCAAGCATCCTCACCAGTAAAACCAAGAGGCAAATGGCCTGTTGGGCTGACAGAAATGGAGAAGGTTGCAGGGCTCGAGAAGAAAGTTGAGGCCAGAATAGAAGAGCAACAACTGACTACGTTCAAGCCTCGAATGCGATTTAACCAAAGAGGAGTTGTCATTTGATCTTGTCATTGAAGCATTGAATGATCCGAATGATGACATAAACGCCGGTGGAGCCATGGACACGGACGGCGGAGAATGAGGATTGGGCCGACATCATGGAAGCCTTAGACAACTGTGGTGCAGGAATTGCCCGGCCTTTGTCAGATAGGTCAGGGTCAGATGACGAGAGTGATTTAAAAAGAAATCACGGCAGAACAGTCGGAGGTGCATTCCTGGATGAGGATCCAGACAATGAAGTTATACTGGAGCCTGGAATGAGAATGAAGATAGGTTTGATTTCTTTCATCCCGGCAGAATACGAGGGATATTTTGAGTTTGATCCCTCTGATGATGACAGTGATGTCGTCAACAATGCAGGAGACCCAAGTGACCAATGGATGTGTGTTCAAGAGAATTTAGTTACTGTATTCGACAATGTGGCTCAGTTGGAGAAACCTACCGACGAACAGAAAAATCATTTAAGGCCTTTACATGTGAAAGCCATAATCGATGGAAGACCCACCAATAGGGTCTTAATTGACGGAGGCGCTGCTGTAAACTTGATGCCTAGAGCGATGTTTAAAAAATTAGGAAAGGATCAGTCAGATCTAATCCCAACTGATATGGTTGTCACTGACTTCAGTGGCAAAACATCTCCGTCGGATGGTGTCACTTTATTAAACATACAAATTGGCACTGTCGAAAGAATGACATTGTTCGTCATAATTCCAGCCAAGTCAAGCTACAACATTTTGCTTGGCAGGGATTGGATCCACGCTGTAGGGGCAGTTCCATCAACGGTACATCAAAAGGTGATTTTATGGAATGAACAAGATCAAGTGGAGATTGTGGAGGCAGACGATAGTGCTTGCTATGCTCAGCAATCACATATTTATTTCCGGGTATATTCTCCAAATGTGAAGCCTATAACTGCTATTGAAGGGGTTACCAACAAAGATACGTTGGAAGCAAGCCTTCTTAGCCAGTTTGGAGTTACAATACAATGCGAGGCCAACAAGATTCGGCCAAAATCCGATAATGAGCCTTGAAACCCATTTGAGAAGATTGTCGGCCTATCTGGCCGACAGAGAAGTACACACTCAAGAGAGTGTATTGACGGATTGTATAATTGACGACGGCCCTTTGGGTTTTGAAAGAGGAGCCGAAGTCAAACAAAATGTGGAAGTAGAGGATCCTCTGGAAGAAATAAATTTGGGGACAGAAGAAAAGAAAAGGCCCATTTTTGTCAGTGCTTTTCTGCCAGAGGATTACAAACGAAAACTTGTCGGATTAATAGTAGAGTACAAAGATTGCTTTGCATGGGACTATGACGAAATGCCTGGTTTAAGAAGGGATCTTGTCGAACATCGGCTGCCACTTAGGGAGGATTGCAAACCTGTTAAGCAAGCAAGTAGAAGGTTTGCTCCAGAAGTGGTGCATAAAATCAAAGAGGAGGTACAAAGACTGCTTAAAGCAAAATTCATTCGGACGACCAGGTATGTCGATTGGCTTTCTAATGTAGTCCCTGTCATAAAAAAGAATGGTAAAATGAGGGTATGCATAGATTTCAGAAATTTGAATATGGCTACCCCCAAAGATGAATATCCGATGCCTATAGCCGACATGCTTGTCGACTCAGCATCAGGAAATGAGATTTTAAGTTGTATGGATGGCCATGCAGGATATAATCAAATCTTTATAGCCGAAGAAGATGTGTCAAAGACTGCCTTCAAATGTCCAGGAGCAATTGGGACATATGAATGGATTGTCATGCCTTTCGGTTTAAAGAATGCAGGGGCCACCTATCAACGAGCAATGAATACAATTTTCCATGATGTTATTGGAAAATTTGTAGAAGTATATATTGATGATGTGGTCGTTAAGTCCAAGACCAAAGATGACCATTTGGAACATCTGAGGCAAGGATTCGAGAGAATGAGAAAGCATAATCTCAAAATGAACCCAGAGAAGTGTAGTTTCGGAGTGTCGGCTGCAAAATTCCTAGGATTCCTGGTCCACAAAAAAGGAATCGAGGTAGACAAGAATAAAGCCAAAGCAGTCATGGAAGCCTCCGCGCCGACAAATAAGAAAGAGCTACAATCCTTCTTAGGGAAGGTTAACTTTCTCAGAAGATTCATATCAAATCTGTCAGGAAGGACAAGAGTATTTGCACCACTGGTCAAGTTGAAATCAGAACAAAGCTTCATTTGGGAACCTTGTCACCAAGAGGCTTTTGACCAGATTAAGCAGTATCTAGTCAGTCCACCGGTCATGATGCCTGCAGTGCCCCGTCGACCGTTGAAGTTGTACATATCAGCATCAGAAGACACTATAGGATGTTTATTAGCCCCGGATGACGATGACAATGTTGAAAGGGCTGTATATTATCTAAGTAGAGTCCTAAACGATGCTGAGGGAAGATATAGTGCAATAGAGAAGTTATGTCTAGCATTATATTTTTCTTGTACGAAACTCAAATATTATATGATGCCATGTCATGTATTAGTTATTTCCAAGACTGATGTAATAAAGTATATGTTGTCGAAACCAATCCTTAATGGACGAATTGGAAAATGGACCATTGCTTTATCAGAGTATTCTTTACAATACGTGCCAGCTAAAGCTGTCAAAGGACAAGTAATAGCTGACTTTTTGGTAGACCATCCAAGACTGGATGTGCCATAAATAAATGTTGTCAGTTTACTACCTTTGAAACTCTATTTTGACGGATCAAGGCGTCAAGGGGGTAGTGGAATAGGAATCCTAATTGTGACCCCACAAGGAATTCCTACAAAGTTCATGTTTGAACTTAAATATCCATGTTCCAACAACGAAGCTGAATATGAAGCTTTGATTGTCGGATTGGAAATATTGATAGAAATAAAAGCACGAAATGTGCATATTTTTTGGGATTCTCAATTAGTCATCAAACAACTCACACATGAGTACAAATGTGTTAGCTACAATTTGTCAAAATATTGTATCGTAGCTAACAAATTGATAAAAAAATTTGATGACGTAATTGTTCAATACATTCCCAGAAATTTAAATCAAGAGGCTAATGAGTTGGCTCAGATAGCCTCAGGATATAAAATATCTCAAAAGACTCTGTCGACACTAATGGAAATCAAAGAATTGCTGTATCCATTAGAAGAAAGAGATATTTTAGTTAATGATGTAATTCTGCCTAATGACTGGAGGTTGCCAATAATCGAGTATTTGGAAAATCCAAGTCAGAATGTAGATAGAAAAACAAAGTATAAGGCATTAAATTACACGATGCAAGGAGGACTGTTATACAGAAAATCTGTTGACGGGACTCTACACAAGTGCCTGAATGAGCAAGATGCTTATTTGGCTCTATCAGAAGTCCATGAGGGTATATGTGGAGCCCATCAGGCAGGTGATAAAATGAAATGGGTCCTACGAAGAAGTTTATATTACTGGCCAACTATGGTTAAAGATTGTATTTTATTTGCCAAGTCTTGTGAACAATGCCAGAAACACGGCCATATACAAAACGTGCCGGCTGGCGAATTACATTCTATTGTCAAGCCTTGGCCATTTAGATGATGGGCTCTAGATTTAATTGGCCAGATACATCCCGCTTCGTCAAAAGGACATCAATTCATTTTAATTGGAGTTGACTATTTTACCAAATGGGTAGAGGCAATCTGTCTCAAAACAGTCACCCAACAAGAAGTAATTGACTTCATTGAAAACCACATTATCTGTCGGTTTGGCATACCCTAGACTCTGACAACAGATCAAGGGTCAGTGTTTGTCGGAAAGAAAGTTGTGGAATATGCCAGTTCTAGACATATAAAAATGCTCACATCTACACCATATTATGCACAAGTAAATGGCCAAGTTGAGGCCATAAATAAGATCATTATTAATCTTATTAAAAAGCATGTGGGTCGACAACCTAAAAGTTGGCATAATACCCTTGATCAAGTATTATGGGCATATAGAAATTCACCCAGACAGTCGACAGGAACCTCGCCATATCGTCTAACTTATGGGCACGATCCTGTATTACCTGTTGAAATCAATCTCCAATCCACTTGCATTCAAAGGCAAAATGACTTGCCTACTGACCAGTATTGGGATGCAATGCTAGACGAATTGAATGAATTAAGTGATGACAGATTGATTGCGTTGGAGAATTTGATTCGGCAAAAAGAAAGAATTGCAAGATTTTATGATAGCCGAGTTAAGTTCAAAGCATTCAAGGTAGATGATTTAGTCTGGAAAGTCATATTGCCCATGGATAAAAGTTGTCGAGAATACGGAAAATGGTCACCTAAATGGGAAGGGCCATTTAGAATTGATAAAGTATTTTCTGGAAATGCCTATGCGCTTGTCAATATTAATACTGGCTTGAAAATCAAGTCAATTAATGACAAGTATTTGAAGGAATATAAACCGACAATGTTAGAAGTAAAAAATTGACAATAAATGAGATAGAACATAAGTTTTATTCATTGATTTGGCAATACGATTTTACATTGTCAAAAGTACATCCTGTCAGTTTAAGCTAACTTATTCCTAAGAGAGCAGGCTGGAAACTGACGGTTGGCATACACATATGTGTGTCGAATTATGAGCATTCAAAAAGATAAGTTAAAAAGATGTTCAGTTGACATACACAAAAAAAAAATGTCAACTAAACTAAGATTGAAAATTTCTGATTTCTTCCTAAGCCTTCTCCAGAGCCTCTCTGTCAGCCTTGACTGCCAGATATTTAGATTGCATGGCTATTAGAATGTTGACAATTGTCCTGGCAGTCACCCCTGACTTTTAGATTCATCGATAAATTTGATTAACCTTTTCTTTGCTGGCAGACAGAGGTTGTGCAAGTTGAAGTTTTTTCTCTTTGGCTTGAGTTAAAGCAACTTCTAAGTCAACAATCTCTTTGTCTACTGCCAAGTCAGCTTTGACGTCGTCAGCAATGGCATGAATCTCTTGTTCTCTTGTGGCCTTCATGGTGCGTAGAGTCCCCAACACACTGTCCTTGTTGATTTCTTCGACTTCAAAAGGGGACATAACATCATTGATGGTTGACAATTTGTCTATCAGACCATCAAAGTAGTCTTGGGCAGCAGCCAAAGTGACCCTGCTTGAAGTTGGCAAAATGTTCTTGGTTAGATTAAGTCGTTGGAGAAGATTGGTCATGGTCGAACGGACGGTTGAATCTGAACATAAGATGTCAAGTGAATGCTTGAAAAGGGATTTAAGCACTTGCATAAACTTGATAGCTTGATAATCACTCGAATCTTGCCCTGTCAATTTTGAAAAATGGGCAGATCTTGATGAACTCCGACGACTAGTCTCTGACAGAAAATTAATCAAGTCTTCAAGTTTAGAGGCAGGAACTTTCACTGGTTTGACGACAGTAGACAAGGTGTCTGTCGGAAGAGGTGGAAGATGTGTCTGAGAATTGGAGTTTGTTGAGGAGTTGGTGAAGAATGAATTGGTTGTTCAGGAGGATTGATGTCATCAAGATTGTAGATTGTCAAAGTTTTGCCTCTCTCCGTAAGCCGTCGAAAGACAAAACTTGGGGGGCATCTGTTAGGAGTGAATTTTCATGTGAGTTTTCGTCAGACAGGCAGAAAGAGGCTCCATGAAAATTAAGAAGAAGTCCCAAAATTGGTATATACTGGTTTGGCTAAAAGAAAGTTGACAGACGGAAAGTTGTCAAGAAAGTTGACAAGTACTAAGTTGACAGACAGAAAGTTGACAGAAAATTGGTCAAGAAAGTTGACAAGTACTAAGTTGACAGACGGAAAGTTGTCAAGAAAGTTGATAGACGGAAAGTTGACAGAAAATTGGTCAAGAAAGTTGACAAGTACTAAGTTGATAGACGGAAAGTTGTCAAGAAAGTTGACAAGTACTAAGTTGACAGACGGAAAGTTGACAGAAAAATTGGTCAAAAGCAAGATTGTCAAATTCATAAGGAATTCCCAAAGTAGACGAGAGTTGGATTGAAGAGAGGAAAATTGACCAAGTTCAAAGTCGACAGGAATAAAGTTGACAGAAGAATGTACAGAAAGAAGAACGTCGAACTCAGAAGATTATAATTGACAAGTGTGGAGTTGACAAGAAGTTCTTCAGTTGACATGTCAGACAAGAAAAGCCGTCAAAAAGGCGAAACTTAGAGCGCATCTGTCAAGGGTGAAATTTCTGATTATTGACGGATGCATTTGACTGGCCGACAGAAAGGATAAATTGACAACCCAGCTTTTTGACAAAGTGTTAAGAAGAGTTGTCAAACGTACAGAAGTGTGAAAATGGCTAAGTCTTCAAGGCTGACAAGGCATCAGCAAGATAAGCCGTCAGATAGCCAAACTGTTGACAACAAGCAAGTTGACACAAAGCGGTTCAAAGAATTGAGCAGTTAGAGAAGTTTGCTTGTCAAATAGTTTGAATTTGAATATGGCAAAACTGCCATATAGGTATCAGAAAATAGATTAGGAAGTTACCTTTAGGAAGTTATTTACTTTTTCTATAAATACTAGATTCTACGATGTAATAAGGGTTGGAACTTGAAACATCCTACACGTCTCGATCACACAGCAGACTGACGGATTAACTCAAGTATTCCTTCCACCCCTTTCAATTTCAGTACAATTTCAATACAATTTTTATCATTCATTTCAAGTTTCATCAATGTCTTTTCCAGATTTATGGTGTTCTTACATTTACTATTTCAAGTTCTTTATCTTTCATGTCTTTCACTAGCTTTCAATTATTTTCCTGCAACTTACCTGCTTTCCTTTAAATTTCCTGTTGTTTATTGCTTTCCTTTAATTTCATGTTCTTTATTTACTTTCTTCTAATTTTCTGCATTTTTATATGCTTTCCTCTATTTTTATGTCATTTAATTGTTTTCCCTTAAATTTCAGCATTTCTTTCATGCTCTTCATTTAAGTTCTTTTATTTCAGAAATCATTTAATCATGCTTTACACAAATTGCTTTTCAAATTAATGTTATTTCCATTTCATTTCACGTACAAATAATGAAGCAATCAGGAAGTTACTTCTATTTAAGAAACTAACTTTCCTTTTTAAATTAAAAACATATTTTCAAAAATACCAAACCCAAGTCCTTGCCAGTATTTACTAGATTTGACTAATTTGTCAAATTCATACTTGGCAGACATACATATGCACATCCTTACGAGATTACCGCATAACTCGTTCGTCGCTACACTCGTCTGATCTTAAAATTATTTGTAACGAAAAAAGGATTTTGGACACCAACCAAAAACCAGCGTCAACAGGAGGAATCACCGGAGGTTGCTTCTCAGCCTGGTAATGTACTGAGTCAGGAGATATGCCGACAAGTTCATGAGAAATAACCAATAAATAGAACTTCCAGGGAAGACAAGATCCTGGGAACATCCATGTAATCTGCAATCAAAAACCTGCAAAGTAAAATCAGGACAACCAATAAGATATCAAGAGCTGCTTCAACATCCTTTTCCAGAAAAGAATTATCAAATTGAGAATTCTCTTCAGTATTTCCGTTCTTGGAACCCCCACCAACATTGTCTTCAGTATCAAGAGTTTCATATCTTGCCTGTATAAGGTGTTTGATATCTGTGTAAAGCCAGCACAAAGAAAATGGGAAATGGCTGGACGAAAGCTTACACTACGACCAGTTTTCATCAGAATAATTGAAAGGAAGATGGCAGCAGTTGAAAATACATAAAGGAACAATATCAATGGATGACAAAAACATACCTTAATTTCACTAGTGCTTCTAGAAAAACACTGAGCCAACGATTCCAGAACAATATCAGATAAACCACATTCTCTGATAGTTATGCTGTAAAATCAAACCAGACATTACAAAATCCACAAAACTATTTCTCATGCAACAAAAGAAAAACAATATCCAATGTAATGCAACGTAACACGAAATTCATGAAGTAGCATACAAACATGACACATCAAACTGATCAACCAGAGGTGGGATCAAATAAAATGATTTAAAATAAAATGGGAGCTTTTTTGCATAAATAATTTTTTAATAACATACCAAAAAATTAAAAAATAAAAAACAAATTTTAAATTCAATGTCTTCCTACTCTAAAATCGAAATCTAGTGAACAAAATACACAATAAGCTGAAGCATATATTGCAAATCCATATTAGATGCAATCAAAGAAGATCCACCAGATAGAAAGAAACAGAAAAAACAGGCAATAATATTTTACTAAGCTATACCAACCGAAGTATGTAATCTTCTAATTCTAGAAATTCTCTTTTTTCTTCTTCGTCATCAATTATTTCCTTCTCACTGTAACTGCAAATAAGTGTCTCTCCACCATTTTGATCATAATAAATTCACCTCCGACCCACTACTGACAGATCCTCTCACATTCTTTGATTTCTGCACCAGAGTTAACATAGGTAGCAAACATCTTCAAATGGTCAATTTTTTGTTCATCAAAATAGATGAAAATCTGTAAAACGGTAAAGCTTAATTAATAAGTTAAAAAGGTATAACAGCAAAGAGCAATCAGTGCCATGTGGAAAGGTCACAGAAATAAGTAAAGAGGAAGAGACTTGAGTGCATATGAAAGAAAACATAGTTGTTGAATGGTATATCATAACACAATGATTTTTTCAATTTTCATTTAATGTAACATGAAACGAGTAAGATACGTTTATATAATATTTTTTACCTTAATAATAACAAAAACAAAAAAGAAATAAGATTAGAAAATATAAATATATAAGCATCCTCTCAAATGTATATCATATATCATCATAATCATAATAATTTAAGAAGTCTCATTTACAACATGTGAAAAAAAAACCTCATTTACAACTAGGTTTAGCAAATGTCATAAAAAATTTAATGCTGGGTAAAAAAAAAAATTTGAACATAGGTTGTTATTTTAATTAAGTATTGTTGGAAAAACTTCACTTTATCTTGTGGGTTCGAAAGTTGGTTGAACATTTATTAGAGTGGGTCATTGAAAAAAAATTAGAGCATGTTTGTGTCTGAAAAAAAAACTTCACTTTTGACAAACTTTTGGAAAATACAGGAGTCTCAGAAAACCAGAAACAATTTCTTGTCACTAGTGATGATTGTGAAAGACAAATCATGGCAATTATTGAGGATACAGGTTTAGGAAGTATGAATGAAGGGTGAGTGTTATTGTTGCATTTTAATAGGAATGAGTTCAGTTTTACTTTCCATTCTTTACTTTTTACTGTTGATGACTAGTATATCATATTTATTAATATTACACGCATACATTTATGTGCGTGCATACATACAACCATATGTACAAATTAAACAGACAAACAAACAATGATACTGACTTCTTCATATTTTATGATATTAATAGCAGCTAAACATGGAAGAATTTCTGCTCGGAAATATTTTAGATGCCATTGTCAGCCAAGTCACGATCATGATAAGAGGAAAAATCTTGCAGTTGTTTCATGAAATTCCTGATGAAATCAAAACAGTTGCTCTATATGGTGACCAAATTAAGCTTCAGATGGTGTTGTCTGACTTTTTTGCTTAATGTAGTGAGTCATACACCATCTCCAAATGGCTGGGTAGAAATCAAGATTTCACCTGGTTTAAAGATAATACAAGATGGCAATGAGTTTATGCATTTACAATTCAGGTACACAATAAATTTATTTTTGTTGGTCAATTTGGTTGCTAATACTTATTCCCCTAGTGATGTTTTACTGATTACTATATAGTGTACTTTTTGACATAAGGATAACTGATTATTACCTTTTTTATAAATGCAATTTATATGTCTGAATCAGATATTATGGATTCATGTCTAACATTTAGACCTTTTAGACAAGTGAAGTCCAACTCTCTCTGACTTGGATGTACCAACTTTTGCATTACATGTGATTTCCAGTTATCAAAATTTTCTAGAACAATATCAAATCATGGCCTTTTCTAACTTTAGGTTCCGAAAATTACTCAAATTTTGCGCTCATTTGGAAAGTTGATGGTATAATAAACAACATTACTAATATCAAATGCCTTTCCAAATGCAAGTTTGCCTATACTAGTGCTAACATGACCATTTCATGTGATAATATATATATATTTTTTTGCTTTAGAAATGGTCAAAGTTTTTATGTTCAATTGATTTGAAAATTATTATGTAAACTAGAATCTCACTTACCACATTTTTCATGCAGAATGACCCATTGTGGTGAAGGTCTTCCTTCCACTATTCTTCAGGATATGTTTGAAGGAGGGAATCAATGGACTACACAGGAAGGTCTAGGGCTGTTCATGTCTAGGAAAATCCTCAGTAGGATGAATGGTCGTGTCCAATGTGTAAGAGAAGAAAATAAATGCTACTTCCTCATTGATCTTGAACTTAGAACAAGAAAAGAAAGGCAAAGGAATTTGAAAGCAGAGACAAGGATATTAGGTTAGCTTTCTTCTCTAGATGCTCCTACTAGTGCAACAGATGTGGAGGGTCATTAGCAGAGAAGTCTCTAATCAAGCTTTGAAAAACCAACCTCAGAGACCCATGATTAAACAACTAGTGAAAATAGAAGTGGAGTGAGTAAAGAGGACAGTAAGTGTGAGCATTTGCAGAGTGGAGAGAATAAAGAAAGCAACAATTAGTATTTACCTAAGGGGGTTAACATACAGTTAGTGGAGAGAATAAATAGGGAAGTAGGGGGATGATTTGGATTATTCTGGAACCTGGAAAGGCTTAGGGATGACTTAGGCCTTAGGCACAGACAGCACTTAACCTCTCTGATTCTTTCTTTCTTTCTCTTCTACCTACATCTTTATGGTCTCTATCATTGTAATTAGCTTAGCTCTATGGTTTTCCTGCGTTGCTTTCTACTATCAATACCACAGTTCCGATCCTATCACAAGTTAATTTATCAAGTCCAAGATATCAACAGCATGTGTTCGGAGATATAACCATATGATGATAAAATAAATGTCTAAAACAACCTTGTCATTTCACCACTAAATAATAGTGTCCAAACTCACCTCCATTCAATCTCACTACATCACAATAAGGACAAAAATAAAAACTAAGAAAAGAGATAATTCAAAAATGTACTAAATAACATAGTCCTAACTTGCGATAATGTTAAGTAACCAAGGCATAAATGCCTTCAGCATGCTCCTCAACAATCACCTACCATGGTGATTGAAGAACTTGACTTGAAGCATATTGTTGTTAAGTCCACTCACGTTTTGTCCGAAATTCATCCATTGGTGGTGTTAAGGAATAAGAAGTTGCTAAGTTCTGAGACTCATCAGGTAGAGTAGCCCAATTCATAACCTCGCCTAGTTGACTAGTCCAATCTTCAGTCCCACAAAGTTCATTTAACTGCTCAATAGACTCATCAAGTAGACTAGACCAATCCGGCTCACCAAGTGGATTTGTATAATCTTTAGCAGCATCACTTTGTTTAGTATAATCCAAAGGCACATTAACTTGATTAGCAGAATTCATGACCCCGACTTGCTGCTGTTTTTTCAACATGCTAACTCTTTGACTACAAGCTTCAATCTTAGTATTCAACATAGCAATGAAGTTCATTAACTGCTGATTTCCTAAGTTATTAAGACTTGGATCCCATGTTGGATACTTGATCTTGAGGATGTCTTTTCTCACTTTGGAAATATCATGTTCAAGTGAATCCTTCTTACTCTCGAAATAATCTTGGATACCAAACATCTGAGGAGGATTCTTATTCTTTTCACGCTCATAATTATCAATGACAAAATGTACTTTTGTGGGGTCTTCGGGCCATGTCACTGGTTGAGGATCACCATCAGCATCATAAACTATCAAGCAAGCTTCAGATACATCACACAACTTGGAAATTTCAGACATTTTGTTCACAAGTACTTTGCTTCTTTGCCTGAATGTTGATTTCCGAAGTCTCTCATTTGATATACGTTTCAAGGATAATCTTGCACGACCCATTTTCTAACACTTACGTAATAAACAGAAATCAGATTAAAAACATCGGTATCGTAATATCATAATCTATAATAAAATCTATAACACCAAAATTAAAAAAAGAAAATTAATAAGCAATTAAATTACTCTTGTTGAATCCAACCATGGCACAGTAACAACACAAAATTGAAGGGGAATTTAGAGAGGGGGATGAGATAGAAAGATGAGAGGGGGATTTAGAGATTTGGGGATGAAGGGGAAGGAGGGATTAGGGTGTCACTTCTAATCTCATCTCCTATGGTGTTTAGAGAAGGATGGGTTTTGCTGATTTGAGGGGAAAAAATTATGTGTCCCAATGTGCAAATACAGAAGATACATGTGTCTTTGACCAGGTTAAAAATTCAAAACTAAAGTAGATGCCAACATGGCTATTTTATTGGTCCACATTGCTTCATAAAACTGGTGCATGATTTCACCATTACAGTAGAATGAACCAAAACGTTTAACTTGTTAACATGTTTTGGACAAGATGAATGATTTTTGTACATGGGACATCATGGTGTTCCCTTTGTTTTTCAAGTGTATTTTTGAAAAACATATATACAAAGAAGATAAAAAGTAAGTGAGAGATTGATATAAACATATGTCATGTTACAAAAATTTTGTTCAAATAGTTTGGACAAGCCATTTATTCAAAGACAGAAGCAAGACTAAGAATTTGTTAACATGTTTTGCACGCGCTGTCGAATCCAACCATGGCACAGTAGCAACACAAAATTGAAAGAAAAAGCAAGAGTATATGTGTAAACTATAAACATACCGAAGTTAATCTTGCAACAAGGTTTCAATGGCTTATCTCAAACTGTGCTGTGAAATTTGATAACCAAGTAATGTTTTAGAGTTAATACAAGAGAGTTGAATTTATAGAAAGTTAAGCATTAACTTGTAACATTATTAAGAGATAAGTTGAATCTTACAATTTAGGAAACCTAATCAAGATTTAATATTTTTTCCCCTTAATTTTAGTTTGGGAAACTTATTTCTTACACTAGAATTAAAAGCTTCCCTTGTTTAACGATAACAAAGAATCTTTGATTGATTAAATCATATCTTTCCAGATATCTTCAATAAAATTGAACTCTGCCATTTGTGTTTAAAAGATTTACTTGGATTGGGTGAATAATATCTTACAATTAACTTGTGACATCATTACGAAATAAACTGGGTTTTACAATTTGAAACAGAATTAATATTTAAAGTTTTCCCACATATATTTAATTTAGGAAACTAAATTCTAACATCAGAATTTTAAATTTGCATTATGCAATGATTGAGGCAAATCTTTGATTGAATAAATGATATGGTAAATTACAAATTAGTAATTACCTTCTAAAGTCTTTTTTTTCTCTTTTTTTTAATTCTCATTTGTCATACATAAGTTTCATTTTGTAATATATAACCCCCTAAATTATTTGTAAATACTTCAAACCTGTTTTTTTTTTCTTTGTGAATTTTAACAATAAAACATGTGATCTCTATCAATGTAATCCCCAAATACTACTCAACTCCCAAAAATAATATATATGTGTGTGTGATTATAACTAAAGCACTATCACCAAAAAACGTTATTTTCACCAAAAAATATCTATACCACCAAAATATAAAAAAGAAAATTTATGAGCAATGACCCTTTTTTTTTTAACTTATCTATGTATTTATGATATATTAAAATAGAGTCCCAAAATTTGATATTGACATCTCATCCTATTCTGTCATCTGATACTATTTCTTCCACCACTACTAGAAAATTGTTATTTTCGGACGGATTTTAGACGAAATTTGGACACTTTTCCCACGGATTTGGGACGGACAATTAATTTCGGACGGATTTCAGACGAAACATCCCCGTCCGAAAAAACCCCGTTGCAAATTGAAAATTCTGTCCGAAATTAGTTCCAGACAGATTTCGGACAAACACAAAAATCTGAATTTCAGTTATATTGGGCTTAATTTCGAACGAATTTCAGACGGATTCAATATTGTTATTCATGCAAATTCTGGACGGATTTCAGACGAATGTTATGATATTATTTTGGACAGATTTCCCACGGATTAAATAATCATATTTAAATAATATTTTTTGATAAACAAATCATGTTTATTAATAAAAAAGGCCCAAACTTAAATAATTATGCATACCAAATTAGATACCTGGACTTGGAATCTAATATAATATAATAAAAAATAATTATTATTAAGATACCACTCTAGACAAGTATCAAGCTTCAAAAAAAACAAAAACACAAAGTATCTTGAAATACAAGAATGATATATTAAAATTCAAAGCATTAAAATATCATTACAAACATCAAAAACATAAATTTATTCCTCATTGTTACTTTGATCACTAAACTCTTCATCTTCATCTAGCACATCATCCATCATCTCCTCCTCATCATCATATCATCGTCGTTGTCATCTAATCATCGTCATCATTGATTAATTTGTGGCCACCATCATAAACGAAAATGATGTTACTATAATCAAATAGAAGATAGTGAATCCTTCCGAGAAAGCATTCATCACACTGTAACAAGATAATAGACATTATAACTAATTTAAATAACAAGATAGAAAATATGGATATTCAAACCATTTGGCTTGTACTCACATAATGGACACCATCACATTAAGATACTCTCTACTCTTTTTAGTGCGGTTTCTCATGGTCTTCTCCTCACATGGCTAAACTACATAACATAAGATTCTACCATCTCTACCATAATAGGTGCTACCCCTACATTCTCTCTAATGCATTCGTTCTTAATTTTATCTTGTCTTGTATGTCCCCATGTCCAACACAACATCCTCGTAGCTGCAACATTGAGCTAATGCTCTTGTTGGCTTTTTACTGCCAGGCCAAGATAAAACAAACAATAATGTAAATAAGAGACAGCAGAATTGTAAATAAGATAAAACAAACAATAATGTCACATTTAATAGGTAAGCAATGGAGGATTATACAAATTATCATGCAATTTAATAAACTTGCATAAATGTGACAGTTATATTAAATCAATTGATCAAGTAATTCTAAATAATGCCAAACACAAGCTGTCATCATCATTCATAAGCCTAAGCAGGAAAAGTCAGGCTTCAAAAGAACGTTGCAGAAAATAAAAGACCTTGATGATTGTAATTACTATCATTACTATAACAAAACAATACAAATAAGTTCTTTGCACAGCAAACCTACAAACACCAACTGCATATAAACAAAATAAACAAATGACTGGCAAATCTACAGAGGTCATTGGATAAAAGGATATGAGGCTACATTGATAACCACCAGATTGACAAAGGACATAAAAGAAAGTTTAGAACTTTGAAGAAAACATAACGGATGCAACTTTAAAAGTGTTTACTTCAAGTAGAAAACCTTAAACTAACATTGAACCAATTTTTTTTTTTAAATAAACGTGATGATCCATTCAATAATGAATTGCCTACTGTACAATGCAATGAATGCATACCATCTTTTGGATAACTAATGAAAGTAATTAACTTGTAAGACATGATTCAACATGCTGCAAAGGTGACAACACCATTGGAAGGAAATGCATTATTTTGCTAAGTTAGGTGAACAAGAAAGTACAGCAAAGAATACCAAGTGAGAAACAGTAATGCACACACTCTCCTAGTATCATCCCAACATGGAGATGAGCCTTTACTTTCTTCAGTCAAGCCATCTTTCCAGCAGTACCCTTGCGCAGTTTAGCACAATACTCAAATAAGCTCCCATCAAAACAACGCCTCACAGCTTCTTTTGACAGAAAACCTTGTTCATCTCTTGCTAGAAAGTACAAAATATTAAGAACAAGTATATTTAATTGCACCAATCAAAAGAAGAAGTGTATCAGTATGACATACAAACACAAGCATCTTCTTATAATTATTCACAAGTCTCTATATGATACAAGTATGTTCACCAAAAATCAATCAACCGTAATCCACTTCACTGATCAACTTAAAATTGGGATGAAAGAGGATTTAGGGTTCTTAGAAAAGTTATAAATATAATTAGAAGACAGAAAAGACACTTACATTGCTTTCTGCATGGCCCCAACTTTGATCTTCACGCAAAAACAACGAATCATGCTATCTCAATAGTAGTTTCCTAGTGAAAAGAGGGGGAAAGGGAGAAAAATGAACAAAGCAATATCAAGGCTTAGTGAACAACATGGACTGCCTTCTAGTGGACCAGAAACTTCCAGAAAATTAAGGACAGCCTTCATTTAAATCGAAAAGGAATAAGCATAAGTAAGCCTACGACAGAACACAAACTAGAAAATGTATAGGAAGATACAATTAGAAATATAGACAGCAATGAACTAACAAAGTTTAAAAAGCTCATAGCCCACCTCAGAAGGAATCGATAGCAATGAACTAATAAAGCATATGCATTTAGTAAATCTCAGAAAGCATGTGCAACAAATTGGAAAAGCAAAGGAAAAAAAATGAAAAGAAAGAGCACGGGTACCAAACAAAATTTTTCTCTTCCACTAACTTTAGACTCTTAACAAATTTTCAATGAGCATGCAGTTATCAAAGTTTAACTCTATAATTCCCCCATCTATTTTTTCCGTCTCACATCAAAATCACAAGGAAAATGCACAAGGCATAAATGTAAAGCATGAGTTATAGAGTGTGAAACTCAAGCTTAATAGTTTCAATGAGAGAGGACTTACAACCACATCAAAAACAAATTACTGAATCAAAGGATCATGAAGATGAACTTAGGAATCATCAATTAAGAGTCCTAGTTGCACTAAATCACAATTAATTTCACAAAAACAGAACCAAATTCAAATAAAATCAAGACTAAACCCCCAATTTGGTCCCTGAGAAAAACACTCGGGTCTGAAATAGTCCCTAACCAAAAAAAACTATCCGTTTAGTCCTTAAGAATGTATTTCCGGGACAGATTAGTCCTTCTGTCACAAATTAGTCCCTAACAATTTTTAAGTGATACCAGTAAAGTCCCTAAGAAACATGACCGTGAGCCAAATTAGTCCCTATTAACATGCACTAAACATGATAGAAACACTACAAAATATGACACAAGGACTAATCTGTCCCGGAAATACATTCTTAAGGACTAAACGGATAGTTTTTTTTGGTTAGGGACTATTTCAGACCCGAGTGTTTTTCTCAGGGACCAAATTGGGGGTTTAGTCTAAAATCAAATTGGAGTTTAGGGTTGCTAAGTACAATTTGGGGAAAACTCATTTTAACTAAAGAATAATGAAATTGGTTTAGGGAAACACTAATTCACAGTCCCAATTTCGTAAAACAATGTTTAATTTCAAGATTAAAATCTGAAATCAAAGGGTTAGGGTTTCAAAATCAATTTGGGGATTTTCAATTTGAAGAACAATAGGTGGATTGTTACTCACCAAGCTGAGAAAGAGAGGAAGCAGTGGCTGTTGTGATGACCGGCGTGGCGGCGTCACGGCGGCAGCGACGACGACGAGGCGGACCGCACAAAAGAAGGTCCTGAAACAACCATGACCCATAACATGAAGGCAGATTTTGAGGAAGAAGAGAGATGTTCAACATGAAGAGATGGTGGAGGAGAAGCCATAGTTGGCGGCTGGAAGCTTACCATGGCAGCGACGGCGTCCAAACGGAGAAGCCAAACGGAGCATGACGCGTTGAATGAAGAGTTCCGTTGCGGGGTCGTCTTCCCCACTCTAGACGCGACCGTGACGGTGGTAGGACGGCCATGGAGCTATCGCGGCGGTAGAGGAAGCGATCGACCCAGGTGCGGTGGTTGTCTCCTCTCCATCGAGCGGCGGCCGAAGGTGCTAACAGGGGCGGCCCGCTTGCTGCTGGACGCGGCAAGACGGTGACTATCGGAGCTCCTAGGGGCGGCGCGGCTGGTTTGGTGTATAGGAGGAGGAAGAAGATGGAGTGAGGGAGAAAGAATAAGATGGAGTGAGAAGGAAGAAGAAGCAGAGAAAGAAAAGAGAAAGAAAGAGAGGGGGGTTACGGGTTTTTAGATATAATAGGAGAGATAAATTTGATTTTTTTTTGTATTAGTGGGGATAAAATGAGTGAATATTAAGCCTAAAATAAACATGTTATTATTTGTTGGAATCTAAAAATAAGATAAATTTGATTTTTTTGTATTAGTGGGTATAAAATGAGTGATAAATGTTAAGCCTAAAATAAACATGTTATTACTTTTTGGAATCTAAAAATAAAGGTTGATAAAATATGATTTCGAAATTCAAATTAGAGTAAAAATTAATAATTGAACTGATCTACTAAGAAAATACTCGGTCCAAAATTTAATCTCCGATTAATGTCAAACCGGTTTATTTTCAAATCTAAAATTAAATGGAATGAAAATATGAAAATGTTTTTCTCTTAATCATATTATTTAAAACATTTTTCTTTACTGATAATAATAGTGACAATAACATAAATTATTGTCTAGTAAGCGTGCATTCACTGAAATAAGTCAGTGCTAACGCACCCAATAAAATAATTTGAAGAGAGTAATTTAATTACTCAAACTAAACCGGTACGGATTGCTTTAATAGGGACTGATTTCATTTTATTAGTCTAAATATGTTTTTTAATTTTTTTCATAAATCTTGTTTACTTTTAAATTTATTAAGATCAAATATTTTAATCATATTTATAAGATAAATTATTTAATCTTTTTTCAAGGAAAATATAAGAAATAGCAAATCCGTGTGAAATCCGTCCGTAATTTTCGGACGGATGTAAGATAAATCAAGGAAAATATAAGAAATAGCAAATCCGTAGGAAATCCGTCCGAAATTTTCAGACGGATTTCAGACGAATGTAAGATAAATATAAGAAATAGCAAATCCGTGTGAAATCCGTCCGAAATCTTCGGACGGATTTCAGACGGATGTAAGATAAATCAAGGAAAATATAAGAAATAGCAAATCCGTGTGAAATCCGTCCGAAATTTTCGGACGGATTTCAGACGGATGTAAGACAAATATAAAAAATAGCAAATCCGTCCAAAATTTTCATAAAATTTCAGACGAAAACATTTCCGTCCGAAAATAACAATTTTCTAGTAGTGCGCCTCACTAATTATATGACGTGGTTCATTATACGTATAGAGTGGTTCATTGGCATCATTGGGGCGATTGGAGGCAGCAATGATTAGGGTAAGGTTGTAGTTGGAGCGGTTGGAGGCGGCAACGAGAGAGGATTTGGCACGACAACGATGTTCCGGTGTGATGGCAAGATTCCAGCCCGGCAGCAAGGTTCCGGTGCCAGAGGCAGGCAGTGGATGGTTGGAAGGTGGGGTGGGTCGATCTGGAATAGGATGGGTTAAAAGGGTAGAACAAAATTTTCGTTTTAATCTAAACCATGTTAGTGTTGGTAACTTGTTCAACCATTGACCATTAATATAAACCGTTGTTGGTAACCTATTCAACCATTAACCAGTTTTAATCTAAACAGTTGAAATCAATTTAATAATATATCCAATGACTGAGAATTGGTTCATCATCAAGAACCATATTCTCTCCTGTTTCATCCTAGACGCGCCCTGATATTAGATCTAAAATAATATTGTACGATTAACATCTAAAATGGACCCAAATTGCATTATTAGTTTTCAAAAGACTTAGTAGAGTAATATTTATAGTAGAACTAGAATCAAACTCTATTGTTTGTGATCAGAAGAATTACTTCACCAGCGTCCTCAATAGGATTTCCAATATCAATTGCTGAGGAAGGTTCAACCGTTCAAGTTCGAGGGGATGGCTGATACTCACTGCTCCGAAAGATAGATGGGCGTCTTTTTCAAGAAAGGAAGGATTAAAGATTGAAGAAGGTGAATTTGAAAGTGGTAAAATGTAGGGTTTACCAATTGCTACTGGAAAATGCAAAAGAGAAATCGGTGGCTTAATTACCTACACAAGGAGACAGGTTCTTGTACACTCTAGGATTGTATCAGTCAAATTAAACACATGACATTGATAAGTGTCGCGATCGTGATTGCGGGACAACGGCGAACAAAAATAAAACTTGTTTTTCTTTTAGATAATAAACATGGAGTCGCCACCAACTTTATTTAATTTCGGGAAAGTTGGAAAACCCTTAAAAAAAACTTTGGGTTCGGGAGTCGATTACGTCTAGGGAAGGCATGAAGACTTAACCCCACGGCACCCTAGAACATCCATAAAAATGGTTACCCAAAATTAGTTGTGTAAATTATTAGTAGCTTTGAAAATATTTATTTTATCCTGAAAATCATTTAAAGGAAAAAATCATTTTTAATTTTAAGATATTTTGTATTTTTCATCGGTTTTATATTTGTGAAGATTTTTTTATTAAACCTAAATGAGGTTGAACATGGCACGTAAGTCCACATGGCAACCTCCAAATCTAAAGGGTTGAGCATGACACTTGTCATAGAGCAACCCTAAAATAACATTAATTTAATTAAGTATTTAGAAAAATGTCACTTAGGAATTAGGAAGAGAAATGCTATTTCATGATCTCATTTTTTATTTTATTCTACCTTTTTTATTAAATGTTGAAAAGTCCTAAATAGGTTGAACATGGCACATAAGTCCACAGGGCAACCGTTATTCTAAGGGATTGAATATGGCAACCAAGTCCATAGGCCATCCCTAAATAAAACAACTTCAATTATTTATTTATCAAAAGGCAACTTTCTTCATTTTGTAAAAAGGGAACAAACCGGTTGATGGGGATTTATGTGATCATCTTTTATTTTTATGTAAAAATAGTTTTGCCTTATGAAAATAGAACAAAAATGAAGCATTTTAAGTGTTTAGTAACAGTATAGCCATATGAAGATTATTAGTGTATCATGCATTTCCGCATATGACTGCAAACATTGAAACAGGAATCCTACGATACACCATTTCTGAAACAGACATAAGAACTCATATAGCAAACATCATACTAACTCATTCAGTTTCAATATCCATGGATTTTTTTTCCGTCATAAACAGAGACATAGAAAAATAAGAATGTCAAGAGAAACTCATGAATGATATCAACAAAGAGAACAAGGATTACCAAATGATAGCAGAATAACAATGATTTTGCTTTCTCCCAGTAGTAAAATTTTAAGATCAAAACCCTCACATTTTAGTTTCAGTGACTCTTTTAACTCTCTCTTCTTCTGAAAATTTGGAACCACTCTAATGACAGAGAAGAGAAAAAACTCAAATCCCTAACCCAAAAATCCCCTCTTTCCGTTTAAAAAACGAAGATCCCCTCCATTTCTACCTCGAACCCAATCTCTTTTTCTTCATAAAGAAAACATCAGATAAAAATCTCTCTCCCTCTGTCTTCGTCCCCTTCCTCCGTATCTCCCCCTTTTTTTTTGTCGTTCTCCCCCCTCCTTTTATAGATGGAGGAGAGGGCTTCATGCTTCTCCTTACCCAGCGGCATCAAGGTTGGTCCCACGAAATCCAGAGCTTGGGCGGTTCTGAGCAGAGATCGTGTGTGTCCAGATGGAGGTGGCACGAGCAGAGGAAAGGAGGTGATTTGATGTGAAGGTTGCGTGTTTGAAGAGAGAAGGAAGTGTGGTGCGGTTAAGAGAGTGGAGGAGATGAGGGAAAAGAAGGACCAATGGGTAGAGGAGGTGAAAGGGCGGTTGGAGAGTGGGAGGAGGAAGAGAGGTTTTGTCTGATATGTAAAATGGTGTTTTTAGGGTTAGGAGAAGTAACTCAATCACCTTTCTTCTCTTTTTGCTGATTGTTCTTTTCTCCTGCTTTTCTTCCTCTTTTCTTCATTATTTTCTTTTTCTTCTTTCTTTCTTCACTATTATATTTTTTAGTCTCCGGTTTGACAATAAAATTGCAGTGGACGGAACCTCCTCGTCCAACAGAAAATTAGATATGCAACGGACGGAACCTCCTCGTCCAATAGAAACAAATTGCAGTGGACGGAACCTCCTCGTCCAACAGAAAATTAGATACGCAACGGACAAAACCTCCTCGTCCAACAGAAAATTAGATATGCAACGGACGGAACCTCCTCCTTTCTTCATTATTTTCTTTTTCTTCTTTCTTTCCTCACTATTATTTTTTTAGTCTAACTGAAATATAATAATAAAATTAGGATAAAATAAAATGAAGACGGAAAAAAATGGGTGTTCACAGTTGCCCCTCTTTACTTGTTGCATACTAGAAGACATGATTAGTCATGACTTTTCATGTATTGTAGTAATGAACAAGTAAAGAAAATGAACACATATTTTGTCCGACAAAACGTGAGGAGCTTAAAAGAAAACCTCATAGTTTGAAAATAAAATTGTAGTGGAAGAAACCTCCTCGTCCAACAGAAAATTAAATATGCAACGGACAGAACCTCCTCGTCCAATAGAAAATTAAATACGCAACGGACAGAACCTCCTCGTCCAACAAAAAAATTAAATATGCAACGGACGGACCTCCTCGTCCAACAGAAAATTAAATATGCAACAGACAGAACCTCCTCGTCCAAAATTAAATATGCAACGGACGGAACCTCCTCATCCAACATAAAATTAAATATTCAACGGACGGAACCTCCTCGTCCAACAGAAAATTAAATATGCAATGGACGGAACCTCCCCGTCCAACAGAAAATTAAATATGCAACGGACGGAACCTCCTCATCCAACATAAAATTAAATAGTCAACGGACGGGGCCTCCTCGTCCAATAGAAAATTAAATATGCAGCTAGCCTCAGAGCTCGAAAAGTGCGATGGGCCTCTGATCACGCAAAATAAAATACAACGAGCCTCCGAGCTCGAAAATAAACTTGCAGTGAGCCTCAGAGCTTGAAAATTCAATCAGTGATCTGAAACTAATGAGAATCCCTTCCTTTTGAAGACGGCGGAACCAAATGCTCCATGGAAAAACTTCCACCAACCAAACCCTTGTTCACTGACCACTCTGAGCCGAGGCATCATTCATTCTTTTAACAACATGAGTCACCTAAGAATCTGGATCATATGAGGTGGATGTTATGTTTATTCTCCCAAGCTTATTTGCATCGTTCTTTTGTTGTCCAGTGCATGCTATCTCTTCCATTGAAATTGAAATATTGAGTCCTTTTGGTTCAAACCATTCATTGGTGCTACCATTAGAATTATCAAATCATACCATTAAACTTATATTTACTTTTATTGAGACATGACCATAGTGATTAAACATGAGAGTGAACAAGACAGGGGAGTATGAAGAAAAAGCCTCTTGCCTTAATACAAGAATTTAGTTTGTTATGAAAAAATTAACAATATGAGAACAAAATTACAAAAGGGATCATGAAGATTAAAAGCAAAGATAAACAAAGAAAGTTACGAGAATCACATAAAATTTGTCCCAGCGTTGGTCCTCTGATTTTCATTTAATTGAATCCCCACAGCTTTTTGATGACACAGATCTTGGCTTCTGTTTCTGATTCTTCAAACACACCTTTGTGGTGGCCTTCTCCAGGAACTTCTCAGTAGCCCAGTACTGTTCCAGGCCCTTCCTGATCTCAGGATCCAACCATTTCCCCTTATCCGTACCTTTTGAGCTTGTTCATCGCGTTCTTCATAGCCAATGAACCTTTATGCTCAAAGCCGGTCCTGATGATGGTCTCCAAACGTGGATCCCTCCGATACTCTTTCTGCAACAAACACTTGTTAGGCAATTCATATATATATTAAATTTAAATTAATATGAAATGTAACATAATTTAAATAATATAATAAATTATTACCTTAAATTCTTTAAACGGCTGGTCCCTATGGCCGTCGGGGATGCCCTTCCAGGTAGGCCATGCACCATCAAACTTCTGCTTTATGATTTTGGCGATCGAATCAGAAGGGCCCTTGCGGGCAGAAAGCTGCAGGATAATTAAAGCATTATCGTGATGAATAATTAAAAAAACTAATATGCAAATTAATGATATATATATATATATATAAATAAATTTAATTAGCTTACTCTTTATCCCCCCTGGGGATAAGAAAAATCCTCCGGTCAGATGAATCATGGCTCTCCTGCGCCGCTGATGATGATGGACGTGGCACGGGTGTGGATGATGACGGTCCAGCCTGTGTCCCAACACCCGTGGGCTGCGTAATAGGTGCTGATCCATTACCCTGATGCTCGTCCACAGATGTACTAACAGGGGCGGCTGGATCAGTAGTCAGTGAGTCAGTGGTGGGAGGATATGTGACACCGTCTACCTCGCATGCATTAATGAAGCGTAAAAGATATAAAAGAAAGGAACACATGCATATTATATCATAATAATAAAAACTGGGCAGAGGCTACCGCATTGTAACATAACTTCAAACACGGAAAAACCAAAACATGTTTATAAAAAGAAAACATAACATAACTGAAGCATAAATGAAACCCAACCCCGATTGCACATTACTGAACTGGTATAACCAATCCGATAAAACAACTCAGACAACAAACTAAAACTGGAACAAAATAAACTACGAGTAGTGGCTCCTCAGAGTCACTCCTCAATAAGCTGCTCACCGTCCTCTGCATATCCAAAAGATACATGCAAACAAACAACAGAAGACGGGGAGTAAGAAACATATGTATCCACATAACGGCATGGAAGCAGTTAGCAAGATGAACATGCATCATAAAAACATAGCATATCAAACATAACCATCTCATCACATCAATATCATATATATATATATATATAATTCCAAACAAGGCAGGTTATGTGATGCAACGCTACACCATTACTCCAATGCATGAATGAGCAACACAACGCACAACCAACAATCACCACCTCAGCTCGGGCCACTTGGCTACCCAACATCATCATCATCAATGTTATCTTTCGTCTATAGTCTTTAATCTTTTATCGCATAATCTTTTCACTTACACTCTGGTCAAAAAGTATCAGAGCTCAACACCTTGACCATTAAGTGTGACACCCTCTACCCTGCATGTGTAACACCCTGTATTTTACTGTTTTAAATAACAGTAATACATATAAATATGTTTATAAATTTATTTGAGTTTTATAAAATTATTTTAAATAAACGGAGTTTACTACTCAATCCTACTTGACCGTAGGAAGCAACGATTAAAATTTAGGTTGGAAAGTCAGGCGAAACCCGGCCCGCGAATTCCATTGACATTAATAATACTGCTCAAAAGACCTAATTTTAATTTGTGAACGAAGGACTTAAGTTTAGTATTTTATTTTCTATAATTCAGTATTTTTAGAATTTTTTCAGAAAAAATAAAATAATTTACGTATTACCGGCGGAACACGTAATCGGGTAGACGACGGAAGGGAAATTAGAGTTTCTATGAGTAGATAGAGGGTTTATCTTAGGATTTTGAGATGATTCAAGGGGATGAATCATATTTTTAAGTCTAGAAGGTTTTTCAGGGTTAAATAGAAAATTTATGAATTTTACGTTTAAGTCCCCGAACTTTTTGTAAATTACCCTTTTGTCCCTAAATTAGTTTTTTAAGTTTTTCCAAGAGAATTGGGCTAGAATCCTTGTTTCCAATCTCAAATGGTCGTGTCTTAGAAGCCCAAAATTTTCTAGTTCATAGTTTGATTCCATAAAGCCATTTAAGTTCCTATCTTAAGCTTAATGCTTAAATTTTCAAGTGGGTCCCACAAGAATGAACCCAAGCCCAAATTAACTCAGCCCATGCGCAATCCCATGAGGATTTGTGGCTGCCTCATTGTTGTTGGATGCATCATGATGATTCTAGAGTTTTCCACAAGTTTCTACATTATCCTTGATTTTTCCACAATGTTCTTGATTCTTCTTAAATGCATGAATTATCCTAACCTATCTTTGACTCATAAATTCAGCCAACAAAGTCAAGATAAGCTAGAATTTAATGTGGCAAAATCATCATCATGGCACTTTATTGACAATTTGCAAACTAGTCCTTCAACTATTGGAATCTTTGCAAAGTGGTCCTTAGAACTTAATTGCATTTGGATCCTTTGGCAAGACAACTCATCATCATCTAGAGTCTTCCTAATATGGCGCCACTATTACTATAAATACCATACTCTCACTTTTCATTTAGTTTCTTTTGCCATTTGCTTCCAAAACCCTAAAATTCATAAGTCTCTTAGTTCTAAGTTTGTAAAGCAAGTTCTTGGATTTCCTTGGTCATTGATCTTCAAGAGGTAAATCCTAATCTTCATTCTTAATCATGCCTATGTTCTTTAGCAAGTTTCTTGATTCAAGGCTTATATCATAGTTGTTCATCACTTTAAAGTTTCTAACCCTAGAACTTTGAAAAGTCATAATAAATTCTAGAAAAATCTAATGATGATGAAACTACTTTATATCTTCTTGATATCATGCATATTATCTAAATCTAAGAGCACGATGTAATCAAAAATTTCTTTCTTGAAGACCTAGCTTTGGCCGAACCTATCACCTTAGGGTTGGTAGAGTTTTGTTCATGTGTTTTCATGTATGATCATGTATTCTATATGGCATGTATGACTACACACTCTAATCCATGTTAGTCTCTTAAAATGAATATTTTACTCAAAAATCTTTGTGTTGGCCGAACCCTAAGTGGGTGAGTTTTGTTGAGTTTTGTTCATGGTTTTCATAAATGATCTTAGAAATCAATCTCTTAGTATGTATGCTTTATGAATCCAAGTTGATTTGCTATACTAAGAACCCTAGCTCTATGAACCTCTTGAGGCCGAATCTATGTATAAAAGAGTTAGGAAGTCTTGAGTTTTAAACTTAGTTATTTGGTTACTAATCTATGATTTAGGTTAATCAAGGATCATTAATCCATAACTTAATCATGATTAGAAGTTTTAGTTATTCAAAAACCCTAGAGGCCGTGACTATGTATTAGGGTTTAGAATGTTTTAGTTTCTTGATTTGTAACTATTTGGTTGTAATGATTGAAGGTTAGTTGAGTACGACGTTTACGAGGTAACTGAAATTTCGAAGGAGTCTGTAAGTTTATCAAGGAGTCTTCAAGAGGTAAGGGGGAACACCGGAGGATTTTATTCAATGGCTATATGCTATCCCGTGGTTGTTTGTAATTATTTGTTTGTTAGTATTTATTTATGTTGTTTATTGTTGTGTTAATTGTATCTGTGTGGTTTTAACTGCGTTAATTGTTTATCTGCAATTATATTATGTTACTGTGATGCATGATCTGCTTGGGAAATATCTGTGATACAACTGTTGTTTGATGTGTGAAAAGCCTGACAGTGGTCAGTGCACAATTAAGAAAGACGGATAAAAGCTTTAAGAAGCTTCGCAAATTATATTCAATGTTTTAACGGCAAAATATTGATATATAATATTAAAGGGAATTTATTTTGAGAAAAATAAAGAGTTTTGAAAAATATTAGTATTTTAATAATTTATTTTTGGAAAAGTGAATTATGAGTCACAACGAGTGCGAAACCGTGAAAATATTTTGGTACTGCTAAATTTTATGTAAGAAAACCCAGAATATTAAAAAATATTCTTTTATTAAATTAATTGGTGAAAATAAGTTAATCATGATTTTAGAAAATTAATTAAGTGGAAAAAGTTAAGTTTTTGGCTTAAAAACCTTAAAAATAATATTTGACGGCAAATTTGGAAAAGTGTAGACGGCAAGTATTTTCGAAACGGCAGTGCCTATTTTGAGGAAATTAAACCTCAAGTGACTCATTGGTTTGTGAAAAACTAAGTTTTTATTATTTAAGGATTTTATAATGAATTTCTACCATTGGAAAAGAATTTCTAAAAATCAAAAGTTGATTTTAACCATGTTAAAAATACAGTTGGACTTAGTAACCTAGACGTCGGGGTACTAATGTTCTGTGTTGTGATGGACTCAGTCATTTGGACTTTGAGGGCCTATATTGTATACATGAGGTATACTGTGTTGAAACATTGAAGATGTTTTCTAGTAACACGAACCTAGGACTGGTGCACCGGTCGAGAGGTGTCGTGATTGAGCACTCGGACAGTAAGGTCCTGTGTTGTAATGAAAGTTTTAAAAGTGTTTTAAAACTATGTGAGTCGTAAGCCATTTTGAGCTTCGGCAATGAAAGATTGAACACAAAGAAAAGAACAAAACAAAAGTGTTTTGCATGCATTTGGCAGACGTGCCTGCGGTTTGTGGTATAATGCATCAATTACCATCGGCGAAAGGTAATTACGACATGTATTTTCTCATGTGCCTAGGGAGGACATGGAGACCCCATCTTACTTGCTAATGGTAGGCCCTGATTGTGGACATTAGCAATGTGTTTGGCCTTGTGTGCCTGGCTATGTATGCCTTTGTGGATGGGAAGAGGTTGCGCTTTGTTGGGCAGATGGCCAAGTTAGCCGGTGTGGCTATGGAGTCTGATCAACTCATATTATGTTGGGATATCTCATGAGATTAGGACGAAAATTAGATGATGAATAGAAGTGTCATGCATAATTTTATGGATGATGTTTGGGGTGTTAAACCCACTGATAAACTGTTCGTTATAAATGTATCACTGGTGCAATAAGTGTTTTTTACGTCAGTTAAAATTGATTTTTTACGTCGAATCTTCGATCGCGTAAATACACGGTGACGTTAAAGTTACACTTTTAACGTCGATTGAGAAGCGACGTTAAATATAACACTATTAACGTCGGTTCTTTAACACAATCGACGTTAATTTTGTCAAAATTAACGTCGGTTCTTCTTTAACATAACCGAGCGTAAATTTTGTTAAAACTAACGTCATTTGTTATAAAGAACCGGCGTTAAAGGTCTTAATTTTAACGTCGGTTGTAGTAAACAAGCGGCGTTAATAGTGTACTGTATATTTTTATAAAATACTTTTAACGTCAGTTGTATGATACAACTGACGTTAATAGTATTTTTTTTTAAATTCAGTTTTAAAATATCACTCCCTTAAGCCATCCCTGCATTCAGTAAATATCCCAGTAACACAATATCACACACATTACAGAATTGCAAAGGAAAAATGGAACAATGATCCATATAATGTATGCCTGTTCAAAACAATATATATTAATTTATTAACATAGGTTATAAATGTATACTAAGTTTAAACTACCTATATCAATATCCCTTCGTGATGATCATCACGAGTGGCATGTACATCGTCCACCTGTGTCTCCTCGATTATAGTAGGCATGTTTGTTGAAAAAGTAGGAGTCTCAGGAATATCAAGATTTGAATCTTCATTTTCATCACTACCATTATACATGCTTTTTCCTTGGAGAACCACGGACAACCTTTTGTTAGAAGGATCAGTGATGTAAAACACTTGTTTTGCTTGGAAAGCCATTATGAAAGGCTCATTTATATGACCTAACTTGTTGAGGTCTACCAATGTGAACCCCAATTCGTCGGTTTGTACACCACCGTTACTATCAACCCACTTACATTTAAATACCGGCACCGTAACCTTAGTGTAATCGAGCACCCAAATATCTTCAATATATCCAAAGTAAGGTGTCGGTGTTGTAACGGGTTTTGTGTCCTTTGCACTAGAGAAGTGCATTGCTTCGGCCACGATCATAACCCCACTATTTTGCATGGTACTCTTGTTATCTTGTTCCTTTGTATAAAAGGAAAAGTTATTTATGTCGTATCCGCTCCAACATATGACGTTGAAGTTAGGCCCACGTGCTAGCCATTTTACGTCATCGAAGGAAGTACTACCATCCTTAAGCATTTCTTCCTTGAACCATGGTAAGAAAGTCTTGTTATGCTTGTTCAACAACCACCTTTCGCTCATTCGAGGGTTTTCTTGATTGACTTTTCTTTTATGTTCAAATAAGAAAGGCTGAACACATTCGATGTTGTTCAATACATACAAATGTGCTTGAAGCACTTCCTCCCGATCCTTCCTATTAATTCTTAAGCCATGTGTACCCTTACCTTGACATCTGATCTCATCATGCCGAGGCTTAGGAACCCCTATAGGATCCGTGTTATGAAGGTAGTCCGAACAAAACTCAATAGCTTCTTATGCAACATACCTTTGAACAATAGATGCTTTCGGACGATGAGGATTCTTCACGTACCCTTTCAAGATCTTCATGTAGCGCTCAACTGGGTACATCCATCTCAGAAAAACCGGCCCACATAATCTAATCTCCCTCACCAAATGAACAATTAAGTGAACCATTATGTCGAAAAAGGAAGGAGGAAAATACATCTCCAATTGGCACAAGATTGTAGCAGCCTCAACTTCCAAGTCATCCAACATACGGGGGTCAACGACTTTGCTACATATAGAATTGAAGAATGAGCACAACCGAGTAATGACATGTCTCACATTTTTTGTAGCAATACCACGAATAGCAACGGGCAGAAGTTGTTGCATCAAGATGTGACAATCATGAGACTTCAAGCCAACCAATTTAAGATCACTAGAGACAAGCCTCTTCATATTTGAAGAGTAACCATGTGGAACTTTGATGCCCCTGAAGACACCCTTGAGAATCTTTGTCTCTTTTTTTTTGACAAAGTATGACTTGCTGGCGGCAAATAAGTCCGCTTACCATCCTCAACAACTGGAGCTAACTACTATCGTATACCCATAGCATTGAGGTCGAGACGAGCACTCACACCATCCTTTGTCTTTCCCTGAATGTTGAGAAGCGTCCGATCACACTATCACACACATTTTTCTCCACATGCATCACATCAATGCAAGTGTCGACATCAAGCTTGCGCCGATATGGAAGATCAAAGAATATCGACCTCTTCTTCCATATGTTTTTCTCAACAGCTTTACCTTTCTTTTTGGACTTGCCGAATATAACATCGATGTCCTTTACCCTCCGATAAACCTGCTCTCCAATTAAGGCCGCGCGCTTCTTCCGTCTCTTGGCATCCATTAAAAGCTTTTTTCATCTTACGATATGGGTGATCACGTCTAAGAAATCTCCGATGCCCAAGGTAAACCATCTTCTTTCCATGATGCAACCGAGTGTAGCATGTGCCTTCTTCACATATAGGGCATGCTTTATGCCCCTTGACACTGCATCCAGGACAAGTTACCGTGATATCTTTGGAAAGTCGTTGATGGTGCAAAATAACATGTCACGAAGCTTGAAAGTCTCATGAGAATACCCATCAACTACATCAACACCTTCCACCCACAACGTTTTCAAGTCTTCAATCAAGGGACCTAGATAAACATCTAAGTCATTTCCCGGTTGCTTTGGGCCCGAAATCATCATAGACAACATCATGTATTTGCGCTTCATGCACAACCAAGGGGGCATGTTGTAAATCACCAACAGAACAGGCCATGAACTATGAATACTACTCATGTTACCATAAGGATTCATTCCATCCGTAGCAAGTCCAAGCCTTAGGTTTCTTGGCTCATCGGCGAAATCCAGAAACATAGTATCGATATTCTTCCATTGAATAGAATCAGCAGGATGACGAACCTTTCCACCACGTTTCCTCTCATCATTATGCCATCTAAGATTCTTCACATCTTTCCCATTGGCAAACAATCGCTTGAACCTTGGAATTATTGGAAGATACCACAACACCTTCGCAGGAGGACCCTTTTTTCTCACATCATCAACATCATCATCATCATCACCACCCTTCACTTTGTATCGTGATAACCCACATTTGGGGCAATCGTGTTTGTCTTCATGAACACCGGTGTACAATATGCAATCATTGGGGCATGCGTGTATCTTCTTATACTCCATACCCATAGGACACAATACCTTCTTGGCCTCATAGTTACGGTCAGGCAATGTGTTGTCCTTCGGAAGCAAGTCTTTCAACACTTCAAGCAATTCCGTGAAGCTTTTATCGCTCCAACCATTTCTCGCCTTCACACAAACAAATTTTAGCACCGCCGACAACCGTGTATGAGTAGTACACCCTGGATATAAAGGCTTATCCGCATCACCGCACAACCTATCATAATGAGTACGTATATCCTTCACCATACATTTCCTCGTATTCAAACACTTGACACAAGGACAACAGAACATTCCATTACTATTAGGAATATTCCTTTGAGCAAATTCTATAAATTCTCCCACCCCCTTCAAATACTCAGCACTAGTACGCTTACAAACCATCCAACTACGATCCATAACTAGATAGGTCCTGTAGATATACAAAACATATATATATCCAATATAAGGACAATACGAGAGATTGAAAACTATAGTTTTTAAAGATTAATTGCCAAGCACTGGTCACGGCCTGGCAGTGATGTCCATCATGGCCGTAACGTGCCAACTGAACAGACCATGCCATCACAGGCAGAACTGATCACGGCCTAGCCGTGATTAGCATCACGACCGTGACAGATCAACCAGCAGAGCAACATGCACTCAAAACCAAAAACAGAGACGTACATTCCAAACAACTCAAACTCACGGTTTCAAGTTTCAACTACCGAGACTACAGTTTCAACATACACTCAAAACCAAAAATACAAAAATGTGCCCTAAATACTCACCAGAAATAGGTGCTCGCGTGGTGGTGGGGAGGGGAGCTCGAGTGGTGGCCAACGTTCGATGTGGTTACTGAGAGCAGAGGGACAAGGAGAGTTAGTGCGCGGGAAGGGGAAAGAGAGATGTATGTCAAGTTATTGCAAAGAATGAATGGAAAGACAGAGTTAGGGTTAATAGTGTACCTCACAGTGGTGGCGAAGAAGCCCTCGCGGTGGTTGCGGTGGAGATGAGCTCGCGATTAGGGTTGTGTCTTTGGGTGAGAGTGAGAGTGAGGGTTGAGAGTGATTGAGGGTTGAGCGTGATGAAAAGAGAAAAGAGACGTACGTACAAAGCGAAGTGCAGAAGGCGCGCGGGTGTAAACATAAAATAACATTTAACGTCAGTTGTATTAAACAACTGACGTTAAAATTAATTTTTTAACGTCAGTTTTATTAACAAACTGACGTTAAATATTAATATTTTTTTAAAAAACACTTTTAACGTCCGTTGTTGAATGCAATTGACGTTAAAAGTGTTAAAGTAACATTCTTCAAAACGAATTGTACATCGCCTCTTCTTTTCCTCTATATTTCTATTCCTTCACAAAATGGCTCTGAGACCTGTGTTAATTGAGTGACAACAGGGCATTTCAGATAGCTAGGGATATAGGATTATTTACGTCAGCTATTTATTTAACTGAAGTAAAAATCACACTTTTAACGTCAATTGTATAAACAACAGACGTTAAAAATAAATAATTTTTATTTTAAAAACACTTTTAACTTCAGTTTTATTCAACAACTGACGTTAACAGACCTGTGTGACAACAGGGCATTTCAGATAGGGATATAGGATTATTTACGTCAGCTGTTTATTTAACTGAAGTAAAAATCACACTTTTAACGTCGGTTGTATAAACAACGGACGTTAAAAATAATTTTTTTTTTAAAAACGCATTTAACGTCAGTTTTATTCAACAACTGACGTTAAAAGTGTATCTTCCTATTCCTTCGGACGTTTTCTTTTCTGCACGTTTATAATATATGACTGCCAGGCCAACTCCCAATGCGCCTTGGAACCTAATGCTCTTAATGATCAATTTAATTTTTTTAGCAACTTACGACGCCTAGTAACTTCATCCCCTACTCCTATAAATAGCTTCCTTCCTTCCTTTAATTTTTCTGCTTCACAATATGGCTCTGCCATGGAGATTAACTTCATCACTCTTTCTTCCTATACCTAGACTTAAAGGTCTCTGTCTTAATGGTCAAAACAACTTCTGAGGTTGTGTGAATCACGTAACATGGATGGTAAGGTTGGGTGAATCACGTAATGTGATTTGCACACACCATCATCCTTACGGAGAATCAGTGACTACAGTTCCAAAACTTAGGCTTTGGAACCAAGTGACTGTTCCAAGAATATTGCTTCTAAACAGATCGAGTGCACCATTCACTCTGCCACGGCTCCAAAGTGACTGTGGATTCAGATGGAGCATCGACTTCAAATGAGGGAGGGGATGCATTAAATGTTGGAGATTCTGAGCACAGGACTGAGAAGAAAATGATGTTGAAGCAGAAACTTTTTTTTATATTTTAGTGCTATATATCTTGCAGAAATTTTTTATCTTTTAAACATGTAATTGTAACTTATGAATCGCTTCAATGAGAAGAATCAATGTTGGAGATTCTGATCAGCACAGGACTGAGAAGAAAATGATGTTGAAGCAGAAACTTTTTTAATTTTAGTGCTATATATCTTGCGGAAATTTTTTATCTTTTAAACATGTAATTGTAACTTATGAATCGCTTCAATGAGATACGATTTGATTATACATATATAACTTGTTTTATGTTAAGTGTTTATTTATTTTAATTTGCACAAGAATTTGTTAATTTACTAATTCAAGCTAATTAATTAAGATTAAAAATAAACTTTTTTAAAAAAAAGATTAGAAATAAACTGCACTATATGGAGTGATGATCTGCGTTAAGAGTGACAACCCTGAGATGACAACGAAAGAAAGATAGGAATGAGTTGATTATTTACGTCAGTTATTTATTTAACTGAAGTAAAAATCACACTTATAACGTCAGGTTTATAAACAACTGACGTTAAAAGTTTTAATAATTTCTTCCAAAACACTTTTAACGTCAGTTCATTAAACAACTGACGCAAATAGTGATTTTATATTTACAAAACTGTCACCGCCTCACTTTTAACGTCAGTCCTTAAAACAACTGACATTAACAGTGAATTAGTTATTTACAAAACTGCCACCGCCCCCTTTTTAACGTCTAGTTTTTGGTTAACTGACGTAAACCTTTACCGTCTAATGTATATTTTCCACTAGTGTATGTAATTGGTAAATGCTGATATGTTTATATGGTGACTAGTATGTGGTTATTGAGTAAGATCCATGTATTGGTTTCTCACTCTTACACACATTCAGATGGACCCAGAAATACCCTTGGTACAATCGAGGGTCCGAACGATCACTTTTGATCGTTCACAATATGGTGGTGCCTGGGAGGTTAACCTTGGGGCACTCAGCGCCACCTACCATGGACCGAGTAGAGAGGTGATCGGAACAATAGAGGAAGGACCTCAACAGAGAATTCACGTAGTGGAGACGGTCGAGGTATCTCTACCTCCAATTTGGCTTTACCTACAGTATCTGGAAGAGCACGGATTGATGGATCCATTTCCTCAACCACATCCTCTTCAGATATTAGGACCTGCGGAACCTCCTGCTGAAGTGGAGTTAAATGAAGGAGAGGAAGATCCAGAGGAATACATAGAGGACGATCCTGAGTTTCAACCTCCTGCGGTTGATGATGAAGATTCTTCAGATGACACAGTGGTAGCAGAGGCATCATCGTCAGATTCGTCAGTTGTAGGAGGGATTGATCATCATGATCTTCCCAATGGGTTTTAGTAGCTTGACCAGCTTAGGTAGAGTTTTGAGGTAGTAAGTCTTGACAGTTTTGATCTGGCTTTAGAGAGTCATGAGTTTTGAATGTGGTTCTGAACTACTTGTTGCTGATGTGTATATATATCTTTATTTTCTTTGTCTAGCTGATGGAGAATAGCCTGTACTTATGAGGGCTCTTTTGTTATCTCCTATTATAGGTGTTGTGTATATAAAAGGTGATGTATATATATATATATATATATATATATATATATATATATATATATATATATATATATACTATATATGTTGATATGTTTACAATGGTTTATGTTGTATGTATAACGAAAAAAAATTCAGCACTATTTTGTAAAGAAACGTTTAATTAAATATATATTTTCCGAAAGTAACCAGCGTAAATATTTAAATTTCCGTTATTAGGTAGTAGTGTGATGACCCTAGAGTAGGGTGTCGCAGCATGTATTTTTAAAGTGATAACATAGAAGGAAGTAATTAAATTTTTCAAAATAAGATAAACACATGCTTGTTCTTTATAAAAGAAAACCAACGGGTAAAGGATACCACATTGTAACAAGGTCTCAATGCGGAAAATAAATCATGTTTAAGAAGAAAGACATAACATAAACGTAAACATAAACGAAAGATGTAAACGAACCCAACCCCGATGTCACATTACAGAGCTGGTATAACCAATCCGATAAACAACTCAGATAAACAACTAAACTAAACATAAACTAAACTACGAGTAGCGACACCTCGGAGTCACTCCTCAGCAAGTTGCTCACCGTCCTCTACATAACCAAAAGATACATGCAAAGCAAACAATGAAAGATGAGGAGTAAGAACCATATATATAAACATAACGGCAACATGATAGTTGGCAAGATGAACATACAACACATAGAAACATAGCAACATAGCATTTATAACATAGTCATCATACCAACACAACAACACATCATAGTATAACAATATAATCATCAATCATATAATGCAATGTGAAGCACGACTCCGAATGCATGTGGATCCATCTACACCAGGTGTACTACTTCGGAGTTACATTTCCACATTGGCCATAGAAGCACCAACGTCGGGCCAGACCACCAAACCATGGGTGGACCCTTTGGATAGCCAATGAACCTTACTCTCAGATGCGCCACCACGGTGTATACATGATCCCCTTTCGGACGAATCCCGCGGATGGCCATATTGCCTTACTCTCAGACGACCTCCCCCTCAACACTCTGGCCAAAAAGCACCAGAGCCTCAACACTCTGTCCAAAAAGCAACAGAGCCTCAACACATTGAAGAAGGGCCACAGACCCTTTGCCAAATCCTTGGGACAGTTCATAGATTCAACCTATTGGCTTTTACTAATCCGTTGAACATTAGCTTCCTTATTCTTAACTGTTCTTCATGTCTTATCATTAAGGGGGATTAATCATTTAATCACAGCTTCGTTATTAATGTCCCTAGAACACCCACTGATCAATCCTAGGGTCTTTAACTAAACCCTATGAACATAACCTTGTCTCTCATATTATATTCATGTCTTATGAACAACTGGGACAACATCCCTTAAATCACATTTATCCTTGTTAATGTATTTTAACGTCTTTAACATCATTAACAAGACCTATTAATTAATTAGAGACTTATTATAATCATTGTTGGCATTAACATCCTCAACAATCAACAATCATAAGAGCACAACATCATCATAACAACATCATCATTACAACATCATCATCATGATCATTCATTCATAACGTCATCAATCCAAACATAACCTTGGCATAAACATCATTATCAATTATAACAACAACAGGCATACCAATCATCAACACAAATCACTAAAAGGGATACCAATCATCAACTAAGCATATATCATCATGAACATGATAGCAAACAAATAGGCAAACAACATACGACAGGGTCATGGGTTAACCCTTCATCTTACGCTACCCCATAGCCTACATGTTTATACTAGCCCTTATCCAAACATAATCATGGCATAAACATCATTATCAATTATAACAACAATAGGCATACCAATCACCAACACAATTCACTAAAAGGCATACCAATCATCAACTAAGCATATATCATCATGAACATGATAGCAAACAAATAGGCAAACAACATACGACAGGGTCATGGGTTAACCCTTCATCTTACGCTACCCCATAGCCTACATGTTTATACTAGCCCTTATCCAAACATAATCATGGCATAAACATCATTATCAATTATAACAACAATAGGCATACCAATCACCAACACAATTCACTAAAAGCCATACCAATCATCAACTAAGCATATATCATCATGAACATGATAGCAAACAAATAGGAAAACAACATACGATAGGGTCATGGGTTAACCCTTCATTTTATGCTACCCCATAGCCTACATGTTTATACTAGCCCTTCTCCCCATACCTGGTATGAAGGCAAACTAGACACGTTACCTCGAGCGGCTCGACGAGTTCCTCAATGAGGGATAAGAAGATTAAGGAGGGATAACTACGTTACCTTAAACGATGGTAACACGCGTGACTTCTCTCCCAAATGGATTCACAAACTCTAAGAACTTCAAGGGGTTCAAGGGAAGGGAAGGGGAAGAGGTTTCTGTTGCACTAGGATTGTCCAAAGTGCCAAAAAGAGGGTTTGGGTCACAACCCTCATGGAGCTGCTTTATTTATAGACTCTGTGACCTGAGCACGGCCTTGCTCCCTGTTGGCACGGCCGTGCTCAATTCCTGAGCACGAGGCGCTCAAAGATTGCACTACGAGACAACCTAAACGATAGAATTAGCTAAAACACATAAAATAAGATTTGTAGATAATTCTCTTAACTTTCCAATGCCACAAAGATCACCTCGATCGGATATCTAAAAATCAAGATATGACCAAAACGGTGAAACATGTTACTATGACTCTAAAAGGGTTGAACCTTTCTAAGACTAAACTTCCCCAAACATAAACCTAGGCATCTAAAACAAACATAACAAGCATATACAAACATATATATATTTAACATATGTAAATGCATTAAGATTATTTATGAAAAACAGGGTGTTACATTTAGTATCAAGGCCCCCTTGGCCACTCGGCTACCAAGGTATAGAACAACAACACTTTGGCCAATAAGCACCAGAGCTCAACACCTCGACCACTAGGCTATTGAGGCCCCCTTGGCCACTCGGCTACCAAGGTACAAAACAACATCTTTTCACTTTAGTTATTAACTCTCTGGCCCATAGGCACAAGAGCTCAACACCTTGATATATTAAGCATCAAGGCCCCATTGGCCACTCGGCTACCAATGTACATTATTATCTTTAAGTTATCTAACTTGTCTTTATTGGGTTTGGTGTCTTCTTCATTATTGTAAGTGTTTGGGGTAAAACACCCCTTGTTATTGTTCTGTGTTCTGCTCTGCACAGGGAAGCACGGTCGTGCTTCCCCCAGCACGAGCGTGCTGATTGTTAAGTCAAGCATGGTCGTGCTGACTATTGAGCACGACCATGCTCAATGGAGCGTGACAAATCATTGTTTTTTGGGCAGAAGGGTTGAACAACCCTCACTATGTTTCCTAAGGCATTTAAGGATCAAACCTATTGGTTTAAGCTGCACCATCAATCATCAAATTCATTATCTTTAATTGTTCCCATGTCTTTTACTTCCAGCTTCATTACTAATGCCCTTTAAACACTCACTAATCAATCCTAGGGTCTTTGACTAAGCCCTTTGAACATAACCTTGCCTCTCATACTGTATTCACGTCTTATGAACAAACTGGGAAAACATCCCTTAAATGCATTCATCTTTATTAACATCTCTTCTAAGGTCTTAACATCATTAATAAGCCATATTAATTTGTTAGAGTCTTATTAATGTCATTGTTGGCATGACAGCTTCAACAAGCAACACTCATTCAAAGCACCACATTATCATCGTTACATAACAGTCTCATCATTATCATAACAACATCATCATCATAATAGCATCATCATCATCATCATGGTATCATTAAACATCATACTCAGTTGGACATACCAATAACATCCAATCATACATCATCAACAATTAACATCAAACAGTACAATAATTAAAGCATGTCATTAAAATTAGAATAATATTATACATATATCAATTAACATCAAATAGACAAACAATATAGGACAGGGTCATGGGTTAATCCTTCATCTTACGCTACCCCTAATGCCTACATGTCAATACTATTCCTTCTCCTCATACCTGGTATGAAGATCAAACCCCTTAGCTAAGCATAAACGAAACTGGTGTCGTTCCCTCGAGTGGCTCGACGGGTTCCTCAAGCCTCGGCCAAACAATAAGAGAACAACCAATTAATCCCCAATTCAAAATAAATGGAAAATGAGATTAAGGAGGGATAACTACATTACCTTAAACGACGCTAACACGCGTAACTTCTTTCCCAAATGGACTCATTAACTCCATGAACTTCAAGGGGTTTAAGGGATGGGAAGGGGAAGAGGTTTCTATCGCACTATGATTGCCCAGAGTGCCAAAACAGAGTTTGGTTCACAACCCTCACAGAACTTTTATATTTATAGACTCTGTGACCTGAGCACGGGAGCACGGCCATGCTCAATTCCTGAGCATGGGGCGCTCAAATATCGCACTGTGAGACCATCTAAAAGACTGAATTGGCCAAAACACATAAAATAATACTTGTAGATAATTCGCTTAGATTTTCAACGCATCAAAAATCACCTTAATCGGACATCTAGAACTCAAGATATGGCTAAAACGGTGAAACAAGTTACTAGGACTCTAAAAGGATTGAACCTTTCTAAAGTTAAACTTCCCCAAACAAATACTTAGACATCAGAAACAAGCATATACAAACATATATATAACATATATAAACACATTAAGCTTATTTACGAAAAACGGGTGTTACAGGACCTCTCCCGGCACGACCTCTACCATGACCACCACACTGCCCTCTGCCTCTAGAGGAATCTGCCATCTGTTTAAAAAATGATAAAATTATTAAATCTTTGTATAAATATTAACTAATTAATCAAAAATTATAAAAATGAATAAACACAACACAATGAATACTACACAAATTACCTAAGTAGAATCTGTATCACTAAATTCACCCTCACTCTCAGTCTCACTTGATTGGAATGTTCCTTCGCTATATTCGTCCAACTCAGATTGACCAATTAACTCTCTTTCAACTTCTTCCCCATCACCATAAACGTCTATCATAGAATTAACAATTATGTCGGGTGTAATATCCAACGATATGTGGGGCCCTGAAAACTCATCATCTTGGTAAAGAGCTTCTTTTTTGGGCTGGTTGATTATGTTATCAGTAATTGTACTGCAAGTCTTTATCTTAATGACACCCAACCAGCCTTGATTTCCTTCGGAAATGGAGTGTAATAAACTTGTTCTGCTTGTTGTGAAAAAATGAATGGGCCGTATGCCTTATTATACCTATGAGCTTGCCTAACTTCAACAATGCCATACTTTTTATCTATTTTTGTCCCTATGTTAAGAGTAGGATCAAACCAATCACACTTGAAGAGAACTAACTTCATCACCGGGAAACCAGTATGCTCAAATTCAAGAATGTCAGTTAGAATCCCATAAAAATATCCTCTAATTGACCATCAGTGGCTCACATACAAACACCATAATTACATGATTGCATTCATTCACTCCATCGTTTTGTGTTAAAATTATATCCATTTACAATGTAGTTAGTATTCCATGATGTAACCCATCTTTTAGGGCCCCATGACAAATTAGTCAACAATGGATTTTGAACATTATTTACTAGATCAAGTACCTACAGATTTTAATAATCAAACTTATAAACCATATATAGTTAAGGAGAGAAAAATTATTGCAACAAATGAAGACACTGATCCTACATATTTACTGAACCACACAGGAAAGTGAGAAGTAATTTCTCGATCAATCAGAACTTCCGAAATGTCATATTGGATCTCCCTTAGAAAATTGGCATACATCCTATACATGTGAGGTTAAAAGCAGGGTGATTAATAACCATGACCATAAACGACAATTGAACTTATGAAACACAATGTAGACACTTACTCTAAATATGGCGCCACCTCTTCACAATTTTGAAGGATGTATAAATGAGCAGCATTAATGTCACGCTGCTCCAAGAAATATCCTTATGATTTGCCACTAAATTTGCTCGGATAGTTGGATATTGATATAGGAGGACTAGTTGAACAACCTTCACCCGAATCAACATTCCGAGGCATTCTAGTCGTTCTCGTGTCAATTTCATCTGGATAGTAATAAGAGGCAAAGGTGGATGTCTCCTCTACTAAGTAGGCTTCACAAATGAAACCCTATACTCGGGCCTTATTCTTGACTTTGTGTTTCAGGGAGTGAAAAACATAATTAAGAGGGATACATACAAATAATCAAAACATTTAAGGAAAGCTCAACAACGACTTGCGAGAGTAATATAACTTAAAATATTTGATGTTTTATACCTCTCAAATGGATACATCCAGCGGTATTGGACTAGACCACCAACTCTTGCTTCGTAAGGTAGATTAATTGAAAGGTGTTCCATTGAATTAAAGAAACTCGACGGGAAGATTTGTTCCAACTTACATAACAATACGGGTATATTCTTTTCCATATCCCTTAATTGTTTCACATTTAGTGTTGTCGAAGTCAGATCCTTGAAAAAGTGGCTAAGCTCAACACGTGGGTTTCAAATTGGTTTCGGTAACGAGTAGAACGCAATGGGGAAGCAACCGTTTCATGAATACGTGACAATTATGACTCTTCATTCAATGTAACTTTGCTTCCTTAGTGTCCACACTAGTGGAAATAATGTAATATACGGGAATGTTTTACGTCAGTTGACCATATGTTTGACGTTAAAAATGAGGCGGTGGCAGTTTTGTAAATATTAAATCACTATTTACATCAGTTGTGTAATGAACTGACGTTAAAAGTGATTTGCAAGAATTATTAACACTTTTAACGTCAGTTGTTTATACAACTGACGTTAAAAGTGTGATTTTTTACTTCAGTTAAATAAATAACTGACGTAAATAATCCTATATTCCTATCTGAAACTCATTCCTATCTTTCTTTCGTTGTCATCTCCCTGTTGTCACTCTTAACGCAGATCACTCCATATATAGTGCAGTTTATTTTTAATCTTTTTTTAAAAACAAGTTTATTTTTAATCTTAATTAATTAGCTTGAATTAGTAAACAAATTCTTGTGCAAATTAAAATAAATAAACACTTAACATAAAACAAGTTATATGTATAATCAAATCGTATCTCATTGAAGCGATTCATAAGTTACAATTACATGATTAAAAGATAAAAAATTTCTGCAACATAGCCCTAAAATATAAAAAAGTTTCTGCTTCAACGTCATTTTCTTCTCAGTCCTGTCCTCAGAAACTCCAATGGATGCATCCCCTCCCTCATTTGAATTCCTTGATGCTCCATCTGAATCCACAATCACTTGCTGCCAAAGCGGAGTGAAAGGGATGAAGGGGATGAAATAAAGTGAAGGAATCGCATTATGTGATTCACTCAACCTTACCATCCATGTTATGTGATTTACTCAACCTCAGAAGTTTTTTGACCATTAAGACAGAAACCTTTAAGTCTAGGTATAGGGAAGATAAATAACAAAAGTCTCAAATATGATAGAGCCATATTGTGAAGGAATAGAAAACGCACGAAATATAGAGGAAAAGAAGAGGGTGTATTACAGACTGATACAGAAGAATGGTACTTTATATAGAGAAGAGAGACTACCTGATTTTCTTCAAAACTGATCTATAAACTTAATGTTCATTAAGAGGATTAAGTTACAAGGTGCATGGGTAAGTAGCACAGTAGTCAAAGCAATGAATGTTTTTGCAGAAACTTATACATTTTAACGTCAGTTGTCTTCAACAACTGACGTTAAAAGTGTTTTTAAAATAAAAAATATTTATTTTTAACGTCAGTTGTTTAATACAACTGACGTTAAACAATGACTTTTAACGTCAGTTGTTTAAGACAACTGGCATTAAAAATGACTTCTAACGTCAGTTGTATTAAACAACTGATGTAAACTGTTGTTTTATTTTTGATTATAACGATTACACCCGCGCGCCTTCTTTGTAACAGCCTGTTTTTCCTATGCTTCTTTATCAGTAAATACATGCTTTATGTATTTATTTTTGATAAAATCCAGAGGATGATTTTATTTAAAATAAAATCATTTTCTTGTGTTGTTTTACCGTATGAAGTCACAGTAAAATTTTCGATCGAAAATTTAGACGAAAACCGGATGCAGGTTCTCCTTTGCCAGTACAAGTTTACTGAGCTAGAGACAAAATTTTAATTCGTGAACGAGACGATTAGTGTTTTTATGATTTTTTGTGTGGGTTTGGAGTTTTTCGAAAAATCTTGTTCAAGGCCAAAATCTTAGGGATTTCCCGGGCGAAATCGCCGAGAAATACGATCGGGGAAGTCATCTGATATGCAATGGAGCAGAGTATCAAGAGGATGAAGTGACATGAAGTGACTTGATGTGAAGTCTATGACACACCTAAGAAAAAGTGAATCTTGACTTTATTTCAAAATCTTACTTTTTCATCTTTCTCTCTCCAATCACATCACATCGCCTTAACTCCTTATCCTCTCTACAAGCAACCCACCTTCTTTCTTCTTCTTTCTTCTCTTCTTTCTTCTTCTTTCCCCTCAAAACCGTGACCCCTCCCTCCATTCTCTATAAATACCCTTCATTTCCACCATTCATCACTTTCCTCCATTTTCTCACATTTTCACTTTACTACCTTTCTTCTTCTTCTTCTTTCTTACAAAGTTTACATTTTTATCAATCTTTTTACTTTAAGTTCTTCATCAAAGTTCTTCATATTGTTGAGGGTAATGATCCTATGTTGTTTATTTTTCAAGTTATTGTCTTTATGTTCATAGTTTTGCTTTAAGTTTCCTTTAAGCTTTCAAACTTCTAAAATCTCTTAAAAATGGTAGAAAACTCCTTTTGAGTTGAAACCACTTTCTATATTCTTGTATTTACTCATACTATCACAAAATAAAAGTTTATGTAAAACAAAGTTTCCTAACCTCTTCTTTCTAAGGAGGCCGAAACCATGTATATGGTTTAGATGGATCTTGTTTCAACTTTTACAAGTATGAGTTTGTATTTAAGATTTAATTTCCAAAATGATCATGGACCAAGGATCCTTTATGTTAAAGGATTCTATGTCTAAGTGATTGGAAAGTTTAAAGTTTTGTTTTCCAAAATGATCATGGATTAAGACTCCTTGACATAGGAGGATGCTAAGTCCAAGAGATTGGAAAGTTTGAAGATTTCTAACCCCTATTTCTTGAAAAGGCCGAAACCTTCAATGGTTATGTCAAAGATGTTGAGTTTTGTTTTCCAAAGTGATCATGGACTAAAAAGCTCCTTTATGATTAAAGGATGCTATGTCTAAGTGATTGGAAGTTTAAAATATTTTCTTGCTTTATTTTCCTATGATGGCCGAATGTAACATTTGACCTAGGAGGTGTTATTTTATTTTGTTTTCCAATATGATTATGGATTAAAGCTCCTTTATGTTAAAGGATGCTATGTCCAAAAGATTGGATGATTTAAAGATCTCTAACCTCACAAACTTGTTAAGGCCGAACCTAAGAGTTCATGGTCTAAGACATTTGATTTTTTTTCCATTTTCCAAAATGATCATGGTTTCAAGCTCCTTACTATGTATGGATGCTAACCTAAATAGATTGGAAAGTTTAGAAATTTCTAGACTATTTATCTATGCTTGGCCGAAACCCTAAGTCAAGTACTTAGTGGGATTTTTAATTCAACTTTGTTAAAAGATCATTGTTTATGAACTCCTTACACTTAAGGATCATAAATCCATGAGTTGTATAATTTTCGGGAATCTCTTACCCTAAGAACTAGTCTTGGTTGAACCTATACCTTGTGGTTTAGTGTTCTTGTTTGATTTTAACTTGTGATTTTGTGTTCATAACCTTAGACTTTCATCGCGGAGGAAACAAGGATGTTCGTGGTTTGCCTCTCCAAGCATCTAATCTCCTTACCTTCACGGAAGGTAAGAGGGGATTGCCTAGGGATATTCAATGACTATGTGCATGTGTGTATGTGTTTACTTGAGTGATTTGAATATTATTGTGATATTGAGCCAATACTTGAATAACTTGTTTACTTGAACTATTGTGGTTATTACTTGAAGTTGAACATTACTTGCTTTAAAGTGTTATCAATTATATATATGTGATGAACTGTCGTTAACTGTGATATCATTGTTGAGAATATATTCTTGTTGATTGAAGTTTGAGAAGCCGGACTTGAGTCTGCGCACAATGATTATAAAGGATTAAAAGCCTTAATAAGCCTTGAATAGAACTTTGAACGTATTGGTTTCATTTATAAAAGTTCCTTGTATAAAACGCTTACTTCAAGAAAATGAGATTCTTATTTTGAAAAGAAACGTTGAAGTGTTTTTAAGACGATAGCAACTACCCTTTTTATGACCCAAAGTTGGTACGAGAGAAAACCTTTTTCTAACTATGTGTTTTATGAAGGAAAAACCCTTTGAAAATATTTGACTTTATTCCATCAAGGAATTTCAAATACAAACGAATTTCCTAAATGTTTTAGAAAAGATTTTGCAAAGGAAAAGGGTTTTCTCCTAAATGATTTGGAAACGTTCCGGTTACTTGGATAAGTGACCGAGGTTTTGTTTTGGATTTGATTTTCACTGAGTGAAAAGTAAACACATGTGAATTGAATCTAGTTCGCAAGACGTCGCTTCTAGTATTCTGTAATATGCACGTTGATCCTTGATCCGTGCCACGTTGTTGTGGACTGTGTGTCCTAATCATGTTGTTGTGGACTGTGTATCCTAATCACGTTGTTGTGGACTGTGTGTCCTAATCACGTTGTTGTGGACCGTGTGTCCTAACCATGTTGTGATGAATGTTGTTAAATGTGAATGTTGTTTTCTACGACCACAAGCCTAGGACTGGTGCATCGGTCTAAGGTGTTGTGATTGAGCACTCGGATTGCGTGTCCCGTGTTGATGTTGATAATTTAAAAATGGTGAAATTTATGAATAGTCGCTAGCCTTTGAGCCTCGACAACGAATGAGAACGAACACAAAGAAAACATCGAGAACTAAATGTTTTACATTTGCATTTACGGCAGACGTGCCCGACATGGTTTTAACGTGAGACCTTAACAGGAAAGGTATCATGTGACGGTGTATTATCTTTGTTCTTAAATTGGACAATGAGACGGTGTACGTGTATCGTTGTGCCTAAATGGACAATGAAACGGCATGCATAATCGTTGTGCCTAAATGGCCAATGAGATGGTGTATTATTGTTGTGCTTAGCTAGCCAATGAGACGGTGTATTATCGTTGTGCTTAGCTAGCCAATGAGACGGTGTATCGAGCCTGATCAACTCATTTGGAGGATGTTGTGATCTCCGGAGATTAAGAATAGAGCCTGATGATAGAAGTGTCATGCATTATCTTTATAAAATTGATTGATTCGGGTATGAGACCCACTGAAATAGTACTTGTTGTTTACCTATGAGCAATGTTTATAATGTTAATATGCCAAGGTGTTGTATGTATCATGTGTATGGTTGTTGTATGATATATCCATTTGCCGGTGTCTCACTCTTACAGTTATATCAGGTCTCTTCGGGTTTTGCTGTAGTACCTTGGTACTCTAGTACCGATGTTGCAGAGGAGTCTTTCTAAGTCACTTGAAGACCTAATGTTAGAGGTTGGGAAAGTATTCTGATTGGGGGTCTCTCCAATGAATATTTGATAGAATGACCAGCTTAGGAGTATGAGTTGGGTTGTATATCTAAAATGGTCGGTGGATGTAGTGTTATATACATCCATCTGTAGTTTGAAGTTTTCTTTCGAAAGTGGAAACTTAGAGAAATGTTGTATGTCATGGTAACTTTGTTACAAACGTGACTTTACGTTTTAAATGTATGTATGATAGATTTCAGAGTTATCCCTATAGAAGAAAATTTTATACCCCAGTTTTCTGACTTAAGAGAAAACAAATTTTTCGAAAGCAACCAGCAAATTATCTCTTTAATTTAAATTCCGCATGTGTTACGTATTAATGCCCAGGGGGGGCGTTAACTTCGCTCTGCGACGTCTCTGTTCTTCTCTTTTAATCACACTCACTCTCACTCTCACTCTGCCCTAATCACGAGCTCCTCTCCACCGCAACCACCGAGAGGGCTTCTTCGCCACCATCGTGAGGTACACTCTTAACCCTAACTCTGTCTTTCCCACTCATTCTTTGCAATAAATTGACATCTCTGTTTCCCCTTCCCGGGCACTAACTCTCCTTATTCCTCTGCTCTCAGTAACCACATCGAACGTTGGCCACCACTCGAGCTCCCCTCCCCACCACCACGAGAGCACCTATTTCTGGTGAGTCTTTAGGGCACATTTTTTTATTTTTGGTTTTGAGTGTATGTTGAAACTGTAGTCTCTATAGTTGAAACTTGAAACTGTGAGTTTGAGTTGTTTGGAATGTCTCTATTTTTGGTCATGGGTTTTATGTTTTCTCTTGTTTTTCTTCTGCTATCATGACCTATTTCAAAATAGGAAGAAATTTAGAGTTGCTTGTAGCATGTGACATCAACAATATATTGCTCATTGGAATTCTGTTTTGTTAATTTATCTTCATCTTCTTATTTTTTTTGTCTTAAGAAACCTGAAAATAGTGTAAATTTGAAATAATTTTAAAATGCCTTGCTTGTATATATCATGCTCTCTTGATCGATTCATATGGCTGAGTGGTTATAGTACTAGATATAGCAATAGTCCTAATATGTGTTGTTGCTTGCTTGATGAGAAGAATGATGTGAGATTACCGTGGATTTCAATTAGGATTTCAAAAACTAGTTTTCAATCTCCCGTATTGTCCTTATATTGGATATATGTTTTGTATATCTACAGAACCTATCTAGTTATGGATCGTAGTTGGATGGTTTGTAAGTGCACTAGTGCTGAGTATTTGAAGGGGGTGGGAGAATTTATAGAATTTACTCAAAGGAATGTTCCTAATAGTAATGGAATGTTCTGTTGTCCTTGTGTCAAGTGTTTGAATACGAGGAAATATACGGTGAAGGATATACGTACTCATTTGATTTGTGAAGGGATTTGCTTGAGTTATACAAGATGGATATGGCATGGTGATGTGTTGTTCAGTAGTACGGCAAGTGTCTCCCAAAGTGAGGACGTTGACGTAGATATGGATGATGATCGAGTAGAGGACATGATCCGTGATATTGGACAAGAATATTTTCATCGAGCTCATGTGTATGATAGGTTGTGCGGTGATGCAGATAAGCTTTTATATCCAGGGTGTACTACTTATACACGGTTGTCGGGGATGCTAAAATTGGTTTGTGTGAAGGCGAGAAATGGTTGGACCGATAAAAGCTTCACGGAATTGCTTGAAGTGTTGAAAGACTTGCTTCTGGTGGACAACACATTGCCTGACCGTAACTATGAGGCCAAGAAGGTATTGTGTCCGATGGGTATGGAGTATAAGAAGATACACGCATGTCCCAATGATTGCATATTGTACACCGGTGTTCATGAAGACAATCACGATTGCCCCAAATGTGGGTTATCACGATACAAAGTGAAGGGTGGTGATGATGATGATGATCTTGATGATGTGAGAAAAAAGGGTCCTCCTGCGAAGGTGTTGTGGTATCTTCCAATAATTCCAAGGTTCAAGCGATTGTTTACCAATGCAAAAGATGCGAAGAATCTTAGATGGCATAATGATGAGAGGAAACGTGATGGAAAGGTTCGTCATCCTGCTGATTCTATGCAATGGAAGAATATTGATACTATGTTTCCGTATTTCATCGATGAGCCAAGAAACCTAAGGCTTGGACTTGCTACGGATGGAATGAATCCTTATGGTAACATGAGTAGTATTCATAGTTCATGGCTTGTTCTGTTGATAATTTACAACCTGCCCCCTTGGTTGTGCATGAAGCGTAAATACATGATGTTGTCTATGATGATTTCGGGCCCAAAGCAACCGGAAAATGACTTAGATGTTTATCTAAGTCCCTTGATTGAAGACTTGAAAACGCTGTGGGTGGAAGGTGTTGATGTAGTTGATGGGTATTCTCATGAGACTTTCAAGCTTTGTGCCATGTTATTTTGAACCATCAATGACTTTCCAGCATACGGTAACTTGTCCGGGTACAGTGTCAAGGGGCATAAAGCATGCCCTATAAGTGAAGAAGGCACATGCTACACTCAGTTGCATCATGGAAAGAAGACATTTTACCTTGGGCATCAGACATTTCTTAGATGTGATCACCCATATCGTAAGATGAAAAAAGCTTTTAATGGATGCCAAGAGACAGAAGAAGCTCCGACGACCTTAATTGGAGAGGTTTATCAGAGGGTAAAGGGCATCGATGTTATATTCGGCAAGTCCAAAAAGAAAGGTAAAACTGCTGAGAAAAACATATGGAAGATGAGGTCGATATTCTTTGATCTTCCATACTGGCGCAAGCTTGATGTCAGACACTGCATTGATGTGATGCATGTGGAGAAAAATGTGTGTGATAGTGTGATCGGGACGCTTCTCAACATTCAGGGCAAGACAAAGGATGGTGTCAATGCTCGTCTCGACCTCGTTGCTATGGGTATACGCGAGCAGTTAGCTCCAGTTGTTGAGGATGGTAAGCGGACTTATTTGCCGCCAGCATGTCATACTTTGTCAAAAAAAAAGAGACAAAGTTTTTGCGGGTGTCTTCAGGGCATCAAAGTTCCACATGGTTACTCTTCAAATACGAAGAGTCTTGTCTCTAGTGATCTTAAATTGGTTGGCTTAAAGTCTCATGATTGTCACATCTTGATGCAACAGCTTCTGCCCATTGATATTCGTGGTATTGCTCCAAAAAATGTGAGACATGCCATTACTCGGTTGTGCTCATTCTTCAATTCTATATGTAGCAAAGTCGTTGACCCCCGTATGTTGGATGACTTGGAAGTTGAGGCTGCTACAATCTTGTGCCAATTGGAGATGTATTTTCCTCCTTCCTTTTTCGACATAATGGTTCACTTAATTGTTCATTTGGTGAGGGAGATTAGATTATGTGGGCCAGTTTTTATGAGATGGATGTACCCAGTTGAGCACTACATGAAGATCTTGAAAGGATACGTGAAGAATCCTCATCGCCCGGAAGCATCTATTGTTCAAAGGTATGTTGCAGAAGAAGCTATTGAGTTTTGTTCGGACTACCTTCATAACACGGATCCTATAGGGGTTCCTAAGCCTCGGCATGATGAGATAAGATGTCAAGGTAAGGGTACACATGGCTTAAGAATTAATAGCAAGGGTCGGGAGGAAGTGCTTCAAGCACATTTGTATGTATTGAATAACATCGATTATGTTCAACCTTTCTTATTTGAACATAAAAGAAAAGTCAATCAAGTAAACCCTCGAATGAGCGAAAGGTGGTTGTTGAACAAGAATAACAAGACTTTCTTACCATGGTTCAAAGAAGAAATGCTTAAGGATGGTAGTACTGCTTCTGATGACGTAAGATGGCTAGCACGTGGGCCTAGCTTCAACGTCATATGTTGGAGCGGATACGACATCAATAACTTTTCCTTTTATATAAAGGAACAAGATAATAAGAGTACCATGCAAAATAGTGGGGTTATGATCGTGACCGAAGCAATGCACTTCTCTAGTGCAAATGACACAAAACCTGTTAAAGCACCGACACCTTACTTTGGATATATTGAAGATATTTGGGTGCTCGATTACACTAAGCTTACGGTGCCGGTTTTTAAATATAAGTGGGTTGATAGTAATGGTGGTGTAAAAATCGACAAATTGGGGTTCACATTGGTAGACCTCAACAAGTTAGGTCATATAAATGAGCCTTTCATAATGGCTTCCTAAGCAAAACAAGTGTTCTATATCATTGATCCTTCTAACAAAATGTTGTCTGTGGTTCTCCAAGGAAAAAACATATATAATGGTAGTGATGAAAATCAAAATTCAAATCTTGATATTCCTGAGACTCCTTCTTTTTCAACAAACATGCCTACTATAATCGAGGAGACACAGGTGGACGATGTACATGCCACTCGTGATGATCATCACGAAGGGATATTGATATAGGTAGTTTAAACTTAGTATAAATTTATTTTTATTTATACTTTTGTATTTATTTTTAGTTATAACCTATTTTAATAAATATATATTATTTCTGAACAGACATACATATGGATCAGTCGGATGGCCCACATGCACGGGAGGACACTGTGGGGCCTATCCAGGACCCGATCGCGTCTACGCCTGATTCTAGTGTAAGTCTACATGTTATATACTATCTTTACTCCTTCTTTTTAATGTAAGTTTATAATGTTACAACCCTCTATTTTATCATTTTTTTTGTCCATACAGACATCACAGTCTTAGAGGAAACGGGGTAGAGGAGCCACGACTTTGAAGAAATTAGAGAAGGCCAGGCAAAGCGGATAGAAGGTTGAGGTGTCCTTTGATTCTAATCTAAAGCCCCAGGGACCCTGTGCTAAAGAATTTAAAAAGTGGGTGTTTCTACAAGCGAAGCAGCACGTTAGCATCAACTACAACCATTGGAATGACGTTCCACAGAACGTTAAGGATCAGATTTGGGAGGCTATCATGGTATTTTACCTTTACATTCTTTTGATTTACATGATTAGACAATTATCTGAGTTATAATGCATCTAGTTGTTATTTATTTAATGTGTCGGTAGCTTGGACTGTGCCAAGTGATGAGGATCATCGTATGAAATGTATGAAAATGGCATCAAAGCGTTGGAATGGGTTCAAGCATGATCTTACCAGGTACTATGTATCTGGGAAGAAGCGGTTTGATAAGATGTTCTCGGATTATCCCTGGATTGATAAGGATACTTGGGATATGTTTGCTAGGAGTCGACAGGATGAAGAATTTCAGGTTGGTTGATTAAGTTAATTTTGTATGCTTCTTATAGATCATTTAAATGTATTTAATTATGTGTTTTTGTTTGAATAGGCTAAGGCAGAGAAGGGTAGGCAGAATCAGGTGAAGAACATCCACCGCCACACCATGTCTCAGGGTGGGTACGAGACTCGAATCGAGGAGATGATGGCGGATAGGATGAGGGTGAAGAAGGAAGATCACGCTGCTAGGATAGAAAGAGGAGAGGTTCCGAGGGCACACCATTAAGTCCTCCGTCGGACATCGATCGCGAGGATGTCTGGTTAGCCGACCACATGACAAAGACATGATCTTTTAATGTTGATGCCACTCGCGAAGTGGCAGATAAGATTGTAAGTAAATAATTAACTTCATTTCAATTGATATTTGTATAGATATTTTTAACACTTTTCACTTGCACGTTTTTTCATTTCTTCATTGTAGATGGATCTTAAAGCACAATGCTCCCAGGGCTCATTCGTCTCTTCTGGACGGCGGGACGTCTTGATGACTGCTCTAGGCAATAAAGACCATCCTGGTCGGGTTATCGGTGTTCCTTGGAACATGACCATCAGAGAATATTATGGCAAGTCTGCTTCACGAAAGCGGGTCGTCGATGAGGCATCAATTTTGGAATCCATGACTCGGTAGCTCATCTCCAACCCTGCTATTACAACGCATCTGATGAAAAGCTTCCTATCCAACCCAGAATTCAAGCAGGTGCTTGCTAGAGAGCTTTACTCCGTCGGTTCATCCCAGGACACCGCAGGACATGCCAACCCTTCACATGTGAGCGCAAAAGAGAGTTATAGTAGGGCACATGTGGAGGACGACGATTTGGCAGCTATGGAGCGGGTGTTGGAAGTTCAACGCGTGAGCTTGAGTTGGAAATGCAAAGGCGTGAGCTTGAGTTGGACTTCAAACGCCGTGAGCTTGAAATGGTAACAAAGGTATGTATTCATTATTAATGTCCAAATTAGTCAAATAATTACTTGTGTTTTTTTTAATTATCAACAACTTATCTATTTTATTTTTTCTAAATTGAAGGCCAAGTCGACGTCGGTGTCGCAGTCACATGTCACTCGTTTGTTCTCACTTGGTGAGGATTATGCCTTTGAGATTTTTGAATGTCCATTGGAGCACGATGGATGGGTGGCACGCACAAATCAAGAGAGGATATTTTCCTTCTGTGGTGAAGATCTCGGGCACGCCTGCAGAGTTAACGTGTGGATGTCCAGCACGGTTTTGAGTCTCTGGTGCACGTAAGTTAATTTTAATTTTATAACTTATTTATTTTTGGTATTTTTCCATTTAATAATTTATTTTAATTTCAATATATATATTATGTAATTAACATCCACACCTTTTCATATCTTAGGTATCTCCATCGTCTTCAGCTTGATAAGGGCTCCAAATCAGTTTATGGCTTCTTAGATCCGTCAATCCTTCTGCCTCATATCTTTGCTGGCGATGAATTAAGTAAATACATAGGGAACTTGATGGGAGACAATCGGAAAGAATTATATCTGGCTCCCTACTCTATGAATAACCATTGGCAGTTGCTCGTACTTCACCCGTCTAGGTATACTGTCATATTCTTCTGCTCTCTCCACCAAAACCCGCCACATGAGGTGGTGGAAGTCAGTAATACGTAAGTAACTAATCTTCAATTTAATTTAAGATTTAATATCAATTGTTTTTAGTTTATTACACACATGATATATGAATTTGTTAATTGACATGATTATTTGTTTATGATAGCGAGCTGAAGGTGAGTAGCATAAGTTGCGTCAACGGGAGAAGTAGGACTTCTAAGGCTAAAGGAAATCCTGATTGGATCATCCTCAAGGTTTGATAGTTTATTTATCAAATAATTAATATTATAATTACTAATTTATATGTATATTTAACTGACATTGAAATTAATTTTGTTTGTAGTCTCGATTTCAACCTGACGGGTAGTCGTGCGGCTATTATGTGATGCTGCATATGCTGAACATAGTCTCCGCATCTATTACGGATGGATGGAAGAAGGTAATATTTAAACAACTTGTTAAATTATATATTATAGTTTTGGTGATGACTTGCGTTAATGTTATTGTTATTATTTGAACGTGTGTAGGCATTTAACAACCAATTGCCTCTTCAAAAAGATGAGTTTAGAGACTTGAGGATGCGCTTGGCAGAATTCTTCTTCAAATATGCAGCTGAAAAAGGAATTGACAAGATACCTCCGCAATACTTGGATGAATAGTTTTTTTGTTAGACTTTAGAAACTAATTAATAACATTTATATATATATATATATATATATATATATATATATATATATATATATACTTAGATTGGTAGTTTTGTTTTTAGACATTAGAGACTAAAATTTATATATATATATATATATATATATATATATATATATATATATATATATATATATATATACTTGTAGATAGTTATGTTTTTCCTATACATGGGTTTTGGTTTTAAGTCCCCCCATTGTTCCTTTGTATATTTCTTTTCTTTATTTAATATTGAAATTTAAGGGTAGTGTTTGCAATTCTGTAATGTGTGTGATATTCTGTGTTACTGGGATATTTACTGAATGCAGGGATAGCTGAGGGGAGTGATATTTTAAAACTGAATTTAAAAAAAATCTATTAACGTCAGTTGTATTAGGAAACCGACGTTAAAAATAAAACCTGTAATGTCAGTTCTTTAACATAACTGACGTTAGTTTGAACGACATTGATGTCAGTTGTGTTAAAGAACCGACGTTAATAGTTTTATATTTAATGTCAGTTGTTTAAACAACTGACGTTAAAATATTAACTATTAACATCAGCTGTATTTACGTCAGACAATATTCTGACGTATAAAATCAATTTTAACTGACGTAAAAAGCACTTATTGCACTAGTGCCACACATCTACCCAAATTGGAAGCATACCCATCAGGCAACTTCAGTTCTTTAACCACTTACAAACAACTACTTTCTGTGGTTTGCTTAGTGTATAACTTGCCTTCGGTTTGATTAGTATGCCACCACCACCATCTTGCAACTCAAGCTCCTTCCGATTACAAATTTCTGCCAAATCCAATCGGGCTTTATTTGTATCCTTTGTCCTCCCCTTGATGTCCATCACAGTGTCGAACACATTCCTCTCAGTATGCATGACATCGATGTTGTGACGGAGTAGGTGCGTTCTCCAATACGGCAGCCTCAAAAATATACTTTGTTTAGTCCAATTATACTTAACACCATAATTAGGAATATGTTCTCCTTGGGATTCATGTACAAGCGGTAAATTCTCTACTCTACGCCATACCTTGGGATCAGACAAACATGGGGGACGGGGGTAGTCTCCGCAGAACATTTCTTGAATGCATTTTTGATGCTCCTATAAGGATGATCTTGTGGAAGGAATTGACGATGGCAATCAAAATATGAGATCTTTCAACTATTTTTAAGCGTGAATGCCTTCGATCGCTCCATACATATTGGGAAACCAAGCTTCCCACGGTCATCCAACCCGACATTATCCTATAGGTCGGAAAGTCATTGATCGTCCACATCAAAGCTGCTTTCATTATGAAATTCTGCCTCAAAGATACGTCATAAGTCAACACACCATCATTCCATAATGTTGTCAACTCATCTATCAGCGGCTTCAAGTACACATCAATCTTCCCTTTTGGATTAGACGGACCCGAAATTATGACTATTAGAAACATAAGTGGATATATGCCTTGACAGATACACTTGTTTTGATGATTGATAAAAAGGGCTCAAGTCAAAAAGGACTTATTTACAAAAAGCACGAAAAGGAAGGGCATTCAATACAAGTTGGGTTAAGGGAATTTTTCCTTATTTGTATTGTTTGTTTTTAGATTTTATATAAGTGGTATTTAGGCTCCTAATATTAACTTAATCACACACACACATAAAATCAATTTTTAAATAAAGGACTTAAAATGCATTTAATTGTTTTTATTGAAAATATTCATTAACTTTTAAAGTCTTTCAAAAATCAAATTCTTTCGAGGAATAATCGATTATGGTAAACGATTATGAAACTCATAATTACGCTTAAATAAGTCTTTAAATATTAGAACTGTTGCCTTTTGAAATTAAATTTTTTGAATTAGTATAACCGATTAGGGTAATCGATTATACATATTTTGAACACGTTTTAAACTCAGCATAAATGGCTTTAATGTGCATTAAACTGGTTTTAATTATCTTTAAGCCGTTGGGTTTGAATTTTGAAATGATATAATCGATTATGGGTTTACCAAAATCGATTATTGCTTTTAACCAAAAGTCGGAGAGTTCATAATCGATTAGTATAATCGATTATTACTTGAATGTTTCAAAATGCGCTTTATGTATCACTTAAAATAATCGATTATGCTTTCTGAATAATCCATTATGGCGCGTGTGACACCCTCTGCCCCGCGTATATTTATAAAGCATAAAAGGCAAATAAAAGAAATAAATAAAATAAACACATGCATTCATTTATTGAAATAATAAAGATTCAAAGGTAGAAAAGGTACCACATGAACAAAGGTCTTAACAACCCGGAAAATAAAACAAGTCAAACATAACTGAAAAACATAATATGAAAGAATAAACCCAACCTCGATGTCACATACAGAGCTGGTATAACCAATCCGGAAAAACATCATGGATAAACAAACTACAACTAAAACTATAACTGGGAAAATCCTAACTAAGAGTTGTGGCTCCTTAGAGTCACTCCTCAACTAGCTGCTCATCATCCTCTGCATAAAAGATACATGGCAAAACAACAACAGAGAAACGGAGTGTAAGAACATATATATGAAACATTACGACATGGAGATAGGAAGCAAGATGATCATGCATCATAGAAACATTGCATATAACAACATATAACATACAATTATAACATCTTCATATCATCATGATAATTCAACCAAATTATGCTATACAGTGCAACACTACTCCACTAATCCATTATGCATGTGGATCCAATCTATCTTAGGAAAGAAACTTCGGAGTTACATATCCACATTGGCCAATAAGCACCAACGACGACAGTTCACCAAACCATGGGTGAACCCCTTGGATAGCCGATGCACCTTACTATCGGGTGCACCACCACGGAGGCGCACGATCCACCTAGATGAATCACCACGGATGGCCAGATCGCGTACTGTAGGACGACCTCCCCTATATTGAACTTCCCCTACTAACAACTCCAATGCGTGAATGCATGAGCACAACCCCAACAACCGGTATCCACCACCTCCGTTTGGGCCAATAAGCACCCAAGTTTCATCACCAACATCTTGACATTTAAAAGTTAAGGCCTCCTTGGCCAATAAGCACCAAGGTTCAACTTTGACAACACCTCGACCAATAAGCATCGAGGCTACTTTGGCCAATAAGCACCAAAGCATAACGTGCGATAACCAATTGGTTACTAGCTTAACCAACCTTTTATTCATAATTATCTTGTTAAGTCTTTAATTAAATTATCTAACTTGTCTTTATTCATTTGGTGTCTTATTTCATCATTGGGGACAATTTTCACATCTGTTTTGTTTGGGGGAGCACGGTCATGCTGATGTAGCGGCCAATTTAAATTTGAACTGGGAGCATGGGCGTGCTCCCTGTTAAGCACGGTCATGCTTAATGGAGCATGGTCGTACTGTCTAGGCATATTTGGTTAAGGGTCTTAGCCAAAAACTCCCTAAAACACTCATAATCAATCCTAGGGTCCTTGACTAAACCATTTAGCATATATCTCACCCCTTAATACTAAATCCATGCTTTATGAAACAGTTTGGGGAAATTAAACCATTAATTTCAAGCATTATTAACAAGTCCTAATTTAACTAATCAGAGTCTAATTAACATAACACGTTCATTATCAAACCAGCATGCATTCAACAACAACATAAACTATATCAACAAACCCACACTATTTATGGCATAAACATCATGTCAACCATCAATTAATCATGGCATAACCATCATTAAAGCATTCATGAATAAACATGCTAATAACAAACAAACATAGATTCAAACATGTGACAGACATCAATTTAGCAGTTAACAAACAACAGGGTCATGAGAACCCCTCATCTTACGCTACCCCATTGCCTACATGTTCATACTATCCTTCTCCCCATACCTGATATGACGATTCCCTTAGCACAACGAAAGCAACTCTAATTAGTTTCCCTCGAGCGGCTCGATGAGTTTCCCAAGCCTTGGCCAACACAAAAGGGTAACCAATTAACTCCAAATCACAAAAAAAAAGAAAAGGAATTAAGAGAGGGATAACTAGTTTACCTTTGATGACACTAGCGCACGTGACTTTCTCTTCCAAACTAGAGCAAGAACATCAAGGGTTTGGTTGGGTTCAAGGAAGGTTAAAGGGAGAGGCTGTCATCACACTTAGGGTTGCTAAAGTGCCAATTTGAGGGTTAAAACTCGGAACCCTCGCACACTGTTCTATTTTTATAGACTCAGATCCCAGCACGACCGTGCTCCCCCTAAGCACGGTCGTGCTTAATGCGAGCATGAGGTCATGCTAATTTTAAGCACGGGCAAGCAACTTTAGTGTCACTCGCTACGATTTTCGACATGGTCGTGCTCCCCTTGAGCAAGATCGTGCTCGTGGCTCACTTAGCCACTGAGCACGCCAACAAGCACGAGTGTGCAGGTACATGAGCACGTTTGTGCTCATGCACCAGAAAGGAATTTTAAGGCTAAAAAACCCACTTAGCTCCAAACACACTTAAGGTAAAACATAAGGCATATATGAACACTTATAACGAAAAACGGGGTGTTACAATTCTACCCTCTTATAAAAATTTCGTCCTCAAAATTTCTAATCACCTTGATTGAAAAGGTGCGGGTACGCTTCCATCATCTTGCTCTCCAGCTCCCCTGTAGCACTTTCCTCAGTAGCCCCACTCCAAATGACTTTAACCAAAGGAATCTCCTTGCCTCTTAGCTGCTTCACCCTCTGATCCTCAACTCGAAGGGGTAGTACCTTAAACATCAAATTCTCTTTCAACTGAATTGTGTCGGGTATTATCACATGACTAGGATCATGAATGTATTTTCGAAGCTGGGATACATGAAAGACATTGTGAAGGTTGGACAAGAAAGGTGGTAAGGTTATTTGGTAGGCGACATCGCCAACTCTTTTCAGAATTTGGTAAGGACCAATGAATATAGGAGTAAGTTTCATTGCTTTCATCACTCTTCCAAACCCACTTGTTGGAGTAACTATCAAGAACACATGATCACCCTCCTACAATTCGAGCGCTTTCCTTCTTTTGCCATGGTAGCTTTTTTGCCTACTCTGTGCCACTTTCATCTTTTCCTGAATCATCCTCACTTTTTCTGTGGTTTCTTGCACTATTTCTAGTCCTAGCACAACATTCTCACCAGGTTCATTCCAACACAAAGGTGTCCTACATCTCCTCTCATAAAGAGCTTCATAAGGTGCCATCCCAATACTGGAATGGAAACTATTGTTGTAGGTGAACTCTATCAAGGGGAAAAAACTTATCCCAATTACCCAACTGGTCTATTCCACAAGCTCTAAGCAAGTCCTCTAAGGATTGGATGGTTCTCTCAGACTGACCATCAGTGTGTGGGTGATAAACTGAACTTAGCCCAAGCTTTATCCGTAAAGCCTCATATAAGTTATTCCAAAACCTTGAGGTAAATCTAGGGTCTTTATCTGACACTATGCTAGAGGGTACACCATCTACCCTAACTATCTCTTAGCCTAACTATCTCTTTGATGTAAAACCCGATCAACTTCTCTAAGGGATATTCTATATTCATAGGGATGAAATGGGTAGACATAGTCAATCTATCCACAATAACCTATATAACATCACAACCAACTGGAGTCCTAGGGAGTCCAGATACAAAATCCATAGAGATGTTATCCCACTTCCATTTTGGGATACTCAAAGGCTGCAACTTTCCTGAAGGCTTTTGGTGTTCTATCTTAGCATTTTAGTGGCACCTGGGTGCACACTCAGTCCACTTCTATGTCCTTCTTCAAGGATCAACTTCCTAAGCTCCGGGACATCAGGTATGCAAACTCTATCTTGAAACCACAAGACTCCATCACTTCCGTCCTTAAAACTAAGGTCTCTACCTTGAGCAACTAACTCCCTCTGGTCTAAGAGGTACTTATCTATCTTTTGGCCTTCTCTAATCTGATCCATCAAAATATTGGCGATCTTCAAGATTCCAAGCCTAATACTCTGAGGGGTAACTTCCCAAGCTAAACTCATATCTTTAAATTCCTCAATCATATCCATCTCCCTAACCATCAAAGCGGAGATGTGCAAAGTTTTTCTACTCATAGCATCTACAACCACATTGGCCTTTTCCTGGGTGGTAGATCAACTCAAAATCATAGTCCTTGAGAAACTCCATCCACCTACGCTGCCTCATATCCGACTCCTTCTGATCAAAAAGATACTTCAAACTCATATGACCACTAAAGACCTCAAACCTCACTCCATAAAGGTAATGCCTCCAGATCTTTAAGGCAAACACTACAGCTCCTAATTCCAAATCATGGGTAGGGTAGTCTTCTCATGGGTTTTCAACTGCCTAGAAGCATAGGATACTACCTTACCATTCCGCATCAACACCCCTCCTAAACCTTGTTTAGAAGCATTGTAGTATACTACGAAAGGTTCATTAGGATCGGGAAAAACTAACACTGGTGCTGATGTCAACCTATCATTTAAGGTTTGGAAACTTTCCTACACTTAGAGTCCCACACAAAGAGTTGTCCTTTCTTGGTGAATCGGGTCAAAGGTAAAGCTATCTTAGAAAAACATTCTATGAACCTCCTATAGTACCCTGCTAAACCCAAGAAACTCCTAATCGCGGTCACTGACTTTGGCGCTTCCCATTGAAACGCCGTCTCTACCTTAGCCGGGTCCACGGCTATTCCACCTTTAGAGATGATGTAATAGCCTCTTTTTAATTATGCTGTTTAATCGGTTTAAATATAATTATTTATATTTTAACCTGAGATCAAGAAAATGGTTTTTGAATAAAATAAAATCATATTCATACTCTACTTTATGGTAGAAGGTTACATTTAAAGTTTGGGTTGAAAATTCAGACGGAACCCGATCTGCGTTTTCACTGACACTAAGATTTTACTAAGCAGAAACCCTAATTTTGAGTCGTGAACGAAATGGTTAGGTTTTATATTTCGCTCCCAAAAATTTTCTTTATTTTGAAAATTTTCGTTAGGAATGGAATAATATTATTTGATTCGGGCGTAATCTTTAAGAAAACGCATAAAACCTAAGTCGGGGGATAAGTCAGGTAAATGATGGAGTAGATTATGGAGCTGAGGTAATGAAAGTAATTAATGTAGTCAGGAGACAAGTGGACAAGCATTAAATGTTTGTAATCATGAATTTTCAAGTGAAATGACCTAAATACCCCTAAGCTTAACTTAACCGATGTTAGTTTAATTTTAACCATGGTTAAGGAACCAAGGTTAGTTTTTGTGGCCCAAAATCAGCCACACCCTTCACTAAATTTTTTACCACATAATTTTAGCCATAGTTATTAATTAATCCTAGTTTCGTTAATTATTAACTATAGTTAAATTATTATATGATTTAATAATCACAAAACCCATTAATAGAAGTCTAATTGATCCAAACAAAGCCTAAAGGAGAAAATATCTCCTATTTCTACCCTCAAGGCCGCAGTCCACCCCCCCCCCCCCCTCATTCACTTCATTTCTTCATCATTTTACTCTCACACAAAACACAAGTTCATAGTGTTCAAGAGTGTTCAAGAGCACAAGTTCATACTTCTTAGAAAACTTGCCAAGATCATCTCTTTTCCTTCACTCAAACTTGGTAAGACTATAATCCATGATCATCTCCTCTCTTCTTAAGATTATTTTGCTTCCTATTTCATGACTTTTTGATTCTTAGATCTACAACTTCAAATAATTCTAGAAAATTGTAGAAAAATCATTTTAATGTGAAACCAATTTCTATGATCTTGTTATGTCATCTACTTTCATCATCTAAGAGTATGTGAGCAAAAAAATTTTCTATCCATATGATCTTGATCTGACCGAAACTTGCATGAAAAAGGGTTTGAGGGTTTTGTTTTTCTTTTTGAAATCCAATGCTTGATTTAAGCTCTCTAGTACTTGTATTATCTAAATCCAAGAACTTGAATTCAACTAAATTCTATAACATATTTTACCATAAGAGGCCGAAACCTAAGGGAGAAGGATTGAATGAAGTTTTATTCAATCTTGGACTTAAGAAAATTTATATTGTCTCCATGATTCCTTAGTATCCTTAATCCAAGAGCTTGAGAAGTTTAAAAATCTCTAGCCTAATAATCTATTGGTTGGCCGAAACCACTCAAAAGGAGTTGGAGTATTTTTTTCATATTTTCAAATTATAACAATTTATCTATAAGCTATCTAAGACTATAGGAACTAGTATCCAAAAACTTGGGATGAGAAAAGAACCCTAACCCTCTTTTGATTTGATTGGCCGAACCTAGCTATTTAGGATTAAAGGTGAGTTTGTTGATTAATTTGTGGTTATGTTGTTTGGTTAAAGGTGAAATTGGTAACTTGTGGTGTGATAACGAGGAGCGTCGAATTCGAGATTCTGGTGCTAACTCAGGTGGGGGGAAGAACCAATCTACCATCGGAATGGATAAGTAGTGTATGATATAATAATTGTGTAGGGCGACCTAAACCCTACTAGTCGTCGAGTAATCGATAAGACCAAAATTACATTGAATGCTTTTCTGAAATATCAATGATGATTTGGGGATTGTAGGTTTATCGTCGTTAGGATAATTTTATCTTATGATGTTGATTGACTTTATCGTTTTTATCGAATTGCTTTAAGTGATGTTTTGATGTTGGAATATTTTGTTTATTAATGTGTTATGCATGATATGCCTAGTTTTTAATATTGTGCTTAGTTGATTCTTAAGCGAATATATGTGTAGTTCGGATGTTGTTAGTTTGGGTGAGAGGATAATGGTGACTTAGAGGAGCCTAACCTAGATTGATTATTTCAAAGAGGAAGTGTGACATAGAACATGTGTTGAGGCTATGATGGAAGGTTAAGGCACTTGGTTGTTATTAATGTGAGTCGGTGAGATTCATATGTTTGCATTGTTGTTCACAATCTTGTATTTGGAATACACGAGTTCCGAAGTTCTCGCTAGACCGTTCCACCTTAGATATAGGTTGTGCCGCTATAGTGTCATTGATTTTCATGAGCACCCTCGTGATTGGACAGGGTGTGCACCGGGATAATTGTGCAGCTATAATGTCATTGTTTTACATGAGCATTCTCACCATGGAAGAGAATATGCATCGGGAATTTGGAACATGTCGCTTGAACAGCTAACTGACATTCCGAACGAGGGATGTGTGAAGGAATTGGTAGTGGCCACGTTAGCATAAAGGTTTAGATTGCATGAGTTGAGGGTAGAGGATGATATATTGAATTAGGGATGATGTTTGATTTGGAGTGATGTTTGTCCGTGACTTTTGTTACATTATATACTATGTTTCTTTTCCGCTTTTGATGATAGAACTGTTTCTTATCCCCTATATTTTATGTATGTTGTGTTTTATCTTTTATGGAATCGTATGAGAAGACCCTGTGGATGAGTTGAATGAGGAGGAGTTGGATGGAAATCCTTACGAACCAGAGGTCGGAAGAACTGTGAACCACGATGATAGAGTTTAGGATGTATGGCTAGTGCGTCTTATGAGATGTTTTATATTTTTTCGCTAAGTCTAACAGTTTGTTTAAGTGTATACCTGCGAGGGATCCTACTGAGAGGATAACCTCAACATTGTTTTATATTATGTGTATAAGACATATGTGTGTATTTGCAACATAAATATGGTGTGGTGTTTAATTACCCGATGTTGTATGTTAATTAACTCAAGTTTTAATTTTTACGAATTTTAACATTAAGTACGCGATTAAGTAATTAATTAATAAGGTTTTTAATCTAATAACACAACGGGGTGCCTCGGATGACATGTCCTAAGAAAAACATCTCTTCTAACCAAAACTCACACTTAGACAACTTAGCGTACAACTGTTTCTCCTTAAGGACCTACAAGACAGCCCTCTAGTGTTCCTCATGTTCCTCCTTGGTCTTGGAGTACACTAAGATGTCATCTACGAAAACCACAAAAAACTTATCCAAGTAAGGGTGAAAGGACTTGTTCATATAATCCATGAACGCAGCAAGAGAATTAGTCACACCAAATGAAATAACTAGATACTCATAGTGACCATAACCCATTCTAAACACTGTCTTCGGGATGTCCTCAGACTTAACCCGAATCTGATGGTATCCTAAACTCAAATCTATCTTAGAGAAGATACAAGCTCCTATCAACTGATCCATAAGATCATCAATCCTAGGGAGAGGATACCTATTCTTAATGGTCACTTTGTTGAGCTGCATAGTCGACACACAATCTCATGCTACCATCTTTCTTCTTCACCAACAACACCGGCGCTCCCCATGGGGATACACTAGGCCTAATGAATTGTTTTTGGATCAGGTCCTTTATCTATTTCTTCAGCTCAGCTAGCCCTAGAGGATACATCCTATAAGGTGCTATGGAGATAGGCCCAATTCCAGGAATTAAGTCTATGGTAAACTCCATATCTCTCTAGGGGGCAAGTTATAAACATCCCCCGGAAACACTTCAGGAAACTCTCGCACAATAGGCACACTTCCAACATTAGAGGGCTCTCTACTTCCAGGAAAGATATCATCATGTAAACTCGGGCCTCTTATTTCATAGAAGCCTTAACTTGGTTTGCAAAGAGAAGTCTAGGATCCTTAGACTCCACTGGAGTTCCAAAAACTAAGGTTTTATCAAAGCAATTCAGAAGGACGTGGTTGGAAGATAACTAGTCCATGCCAAGAATAATGTCAAGCTGTTTTAAAGGTAAGCATACAAGATCAATAGTAAAGTTCCTACTATTAATGGTAATGAGACAGTTCTTGCATGCATGTGAAGTGAGAATAGGCATATTTGTGGGTGTGGCAACAATCAAATCACAGTCAAGAAGGGTAATAGGAAATTTAAGGCTCTTGACACAATCGTGTGATATAAACGAGTGAGTCGCACCTGAATCACACAAAACAGTTAAAGGAGTTCCATCAATTAAGAAGATACCTTGGATCAAGTCCTTGAACTCGGAGGCCTCTGCTCCACTACGAGTAAAGACTATCCCAGTGCTCTTCAGTCGATTGGCTTGAAACTGTTGATTCTTGCTAGCACTTGGAGGTTCTGACTTTGGTCCTCCACACTCTCGGCTGATGTGGCCAGCTTGCCACACTTGAAGCAGATGACGTCGGTCTCCTTGCACTGAGTAGTGAAGTGATCCTGTGCGCCACACTTACCTCATCTTATGGGCCTAGGAGCAAAAGAATTCCAACCCCTGGACCTGTCTGAAGAGAACCGTGGCTTCTTTCCACTCTGCTTGAAGTCCTGGCTGGCTGGAGCGAAGCGTTGCTTTCCATTATCCTTCTTATATGTCTTCCTGCTGCCCTGGGTATCTGAACTTTTGAAACTCACCACTCTGGATTTGTAGGCATCTTCAAAGATTCTACAGTTGTTCACTAGAACCAGGAAGACGCGAATCTCCTCATAGCTAATCGCCTGCTTGATCTCCAGGTGAAGACCATCCTCAAACTTTACACACTTAGAACGATCATCAGTCACAAACTGATATAATTTGTAATACCTAGAAAGCTCCTCAAACTTTGTAGTATACTCTCCTACGGACATGTTTCCATGCTTCAGAGCCAAGAACTCCATCTCTTTCTTGTTGCGGATGTCTGCTGGGAGATACTTCTCCAAGAACTGGTCTCTGAAGGCATTCCAAGTGACTGACGTACCCTCAGCTTCCAAACATTGGTGACAGTTCTCCCACCAATGCTCAGCCTCCTTTATCAGCATGAAGGTCCTGAAGATGACCTTCTGAATGTCATTTCACGCCATAGCTCAAAAGATCTTCTCAATCTCCCTCATCCACAACAGAGCACCTTCGGGGTCATAAGCTCCCTTGAAAGATTGCGGGTTGTTCGACTGGAACTTATCGAGACCCTGAAACTCAGCTGGTCCTCCGTTGATGTTGTTCTGATTCTGCCCTATAGCATTGGCAAGGAGTGCCAAAGCATCAGCGATAGCCTGATCGGTTCTGCCTCTTCCTGCCATAGGGTCCCTGTAAATGTCCAAGACATCTATTAAATACGAGAGAACTTAAAGCGGGGAAAGCTTGGGTTCTTAACACTAAGCATCATTGCCTATAACAAGTATAGACAATTCAAACAATAGCACCTGAGAAGACTCATAATGGACTCATACCCCAACCCGATAGGGACGGACCAGCTCTAATACCACTAAATGTGACACCCTTTACCCCACATGTATTTATAAAGCATAAATATAAAAGTAATAAATAAAATAAACACATGCATTCATTTATTGAAATAATAAAGATTCATGGGTAGAAAAGGTACCACATGAACAAAGGTCTCAACAACTCGGAAAATAAAACAAGTTAAACATAACTGAAAAACATAACATGAAAGCATAAACCCAACCCCGATGTCACATACAGAGCTGGTATAACCAATCCCGAAAAACATCACGGATAAACAAACTACAACTAAAATTGAAACTGGAAAAATCCTGACTAAGAGTTGCGGCTCCTCAGAGTCACTCCTCAACTGGCTGCTCACCGTCCTCTGCATAAAAGATACATGCCAAAACAACAATAGAGAAACAGGGAGTAAGAGCATATATATGAAACATAACGACGTGGAGATAGGAAGCAAAATTTGCCATATAAGCTTTATGTTCCAACTCAACTGGAAGATGGCATGATTTACCATATACTAACTGATATGGGGACATCCCAATTGGATTTTTGAAAGCTGTCCTATATGCCCAAAGCATATCATCCAATTTTCTAGCCCAATCTTTTCTTGAGGAACCTACCACTTTTTCTAGGATCCTCTTCAGCTCTCTATTTGAAATTTCAACCTGTCCACTAGTTTGTGGATGGTAGGGGGTAGCTATCCTATTTTTCACACCATATTTATTCAGCAATGATTCAAATTGTTTATTACAAAAGTGTGACCCCCCATCACTTATCACAGCTCTAGGCACCCCAAACCTTGTAAAAATGTGTTTCTTAAGGAAAGAAACCACAACCTTGGCATCATTGGTTGGTAATGCCACAGCCTCCACCCACTTGGAGACATAGTCTACAGCAACCAAAATATATTTATTAGAGAAAGACGATGGGAATGGTCCCATAAAGTCAATCCCCCAAACATCAAAAATTTCAACCTCCAAGATGGATTTTAGAGGCATTTCATTCCTCTTGGAAATGTTCCCTACTCTTTGACATCTATCACATTTTCAACAAAATTGTGGGCATCCTTAAACAAAGTCGGCCAATAAAAGCCACATTGCAAGACCTTAGCGGCCGTTCTTTTGCCACTATAATGCCCATCATATTCAGACCCATGACAGTGCCATAAAATTTTTTCAAATTCATCATCAGGGGCACATCTCCTAATGATCCCATAAGCACATCTTTTAAACAACAATGGTTCATCCCACTCATAAAATTTAGCATCATGAAAAAACTTTTTCTTTTGCTCCCAACTTAAATCAAGAGGGACAATACCTGCAGCCTTATAATTTGCAAAATCGGCAAACCAAAGGAAAGAATTTACCATCATCAATTTTTCATCAGGAAAGTCCTCCGAAATGGAAGGAATGTCCTTGTACCCCTTAGTTTGGACAAGTCTAGAGAGATGATCTGCCACAAAATTTTGCTTTCCTTGCTTGTCTCTTATCTCCAAATCAAATTCTTGGAGAAGCAATATCCACCTAATTAATCGTGGCTTAGCATCCTACTTAGCAAACAAATACCTCAAGGTAGAGTGATCAGTGTAAACAATGACTTTAGACCCAACAAGGTAGGATCTAAATTTGTCAAAAGCAAACACAATAGCAAGTAACTCTTTTTCAGTTGTGGCATAATTTTTATGAGCATCATTCAACACACGACTTGCATAATAAATCACATGCAGAATTTTATTTTTTCTTTGTCCTAACACTGCACCTATAGCATAGTCACTCGCATCACACATGATTTCAAAAGGTAAACTCCAATCAGGAGCAACCATCACAGGTGCAGAAATTAGTGTTTCTTTTATTTTATTAAAAGGATCCAGACATGCATCATCAAATACAAAATTTGCCTCTTTTTCCAAAAGGGTTGTCAAGGGCTTAGCAATTTTAGAAAAATCTTCTATAAACCGCCTATAAAAACCAGTATGCCCAAGAAAGCTTCTTATCCCTTTCACATTAACTGATGGTGGTAACTTCTCACTTACCTCCACCTTTTCTCTATCCACCTCCATTCCTTTTATAGAAATTTGAGGACCAAGAACTATACCTTCTCTTACCATAAAATGACATTTTTCCCAGTTAAGAACAAGGTTAGTTTCTTGGCATCTTTTTAAAACCAAAACAAGGTTGGATAGGCAAATATCAAATGAAGATCCAAACACAGAAAAATCATCCATAAAAATTTCTATGCATTTTTCAATTAAATCAGAAAAGATTGAGAACATGCACCTTTGAAATGTGGCGGGTGCATTACACAACCCGAAAGGCATACGCCTATAGGCAAATACCCCAAATGGACAAGTAAAGGCTGTTTTTTCTTGATCTTTCGGGGCTACTGCAATTTGATTGTAACCCGAGTACCCATCCAGAAAGCAATAGTACTCGTGCCCCGCCAACCTTTCTATCATCTGGTCAATGAACGGAAGCGGAAAATGATCTTTCCTTGTAGCTTGATTAAGCTTCCGGCAGTCAATACACATCCTCCAACCAGTGACTTGCCTTGTAGGAATCAACTCATTGTTTTCATTCATCACCACAGTCATACCACCTTTCTTGGGAACCACCTGAACCGGGCTCACCCACTTACTGTCAAAAATGGGATAAATTATACCTGCATCAAGTAACTTTATCACTTCTTTCCTCACCACTTCCTTCATAGTTGGATTGAGCCTCCTTTGATGTTGAACCACTAGTTTAAAGTCCTCCTCCATAAATATTTTATGCATGCAGAATGTAGGACTTATCCCCTTCAAATCACTGATGTTCCAACCAATGGTTGACTTGTGATCCCTCAATTCTCTGAGTAATTTTTCCTCCTCACTTTCTAACAACTCCACATTCACAATAACTGGATTCTTCCTTTTCTCATCTAGAAAAACATATTTCAGATTTGAATGCAATGGTTTCAGCTCCATGGGTGTCTCCTTTTCCACTACCACTTCTTCTTTTTCCAATTCTTGTAATTTTTTATTTGAAGAAGAGATAGATTCCAAAGCTTCCAATTGATTGATACATTCTACCACCTCAGAATTGACTTCATCATGCACCTCCTTAATTTCTTTACCTTTCATCAAAGTTGCTTCCAAGGGACTTTCTGCAGCACTTTTTTCAAATTCCTCTAGGACCAAGGAATCCAAAACTTCAACCAGGAAACAACAATCAGAATCTTGAGCATGCTTCACTGCTTCTTTGATTGAGAAAACCACTTTTTCATCTTCTACTCTCAAAATTAGTTCACCTTTCTGCACATCGATCAAAGAACGACCTGTAGCCAAAAACGGCCTACCAAGAATAAGAGGAACTTTAGCATCCTCTTCCATATCTAGCACTACAAAATCTGCAGGGAAGATGAATTTATCAATTTTAACAAGAAAATCATCCACAATACCATAAGGATATTTTACCGAACGATCCGCCAACTGAAGAGACATCTTAGTAGGCTTCACTGTACCAATTCCCAGCCTTTTAAAAATTGACAAAGGCATCAAATTGATGCTTTCTCCCAAATCACAAAGAGCCCTGCCATCCTCCATATTATCAATCTCACAAAGAATGGTGAAGCTTCCTGGATCCTTCAACTTAAGAGGCAACTTTTGTTGAATGATAGCACTACACTCCTCTGTAAGCATAACAGTTTCCTCTTCATTGGCCTTCATCTTCTTGGACAACAAATCCTTCATGAACTTAGCATAACTTGGCATTTGTTCCAATGCCTCAGCAAATGGAATATTAATATGCAGCTTTTTGAACAACTCCAAGAACCTGGAAAATTGCTTGTCTTCATTCTTCTTTTTCAACCTTTGAGGATAAGGAATTTTAGGAACAAAGGGCAACGACTGTGTTGGCTTGTCAACTTGTGAATTTTCAGATTTTTCAACTTCTTCTTTCTTCTCTTCAACCACTACTTCTTTCTCCTCTTGTTTCTCATCATGAACAACTTTTTCAGCATCCTTTTCTTTAGAAGACTCCTCTTGGGCAACATTGTTCAGAACCTTGCCACTTCTCAAATTAATTGCTTTGCATTGCTCTTTTGGATTAGGAACAGTATCACCTAGAAAAGTACCTGAAGCTCTTTCAAACAACTGTTTAGAAATCTGCCCAATTTGCACTTCCAAATTCCGGATAGACGCCTCTTGATTCTTGAAGTTGGCCCTTGTCTCAGTCATGAAATTTGAATATTGCTCCACAAAATTAGAAGTATTAACAGACAATTTCTCCAAAGCACTCTCCAAAGATGACATTCTGTTTTGAGGTTGTGATTGACCTTGGAATGAAGAATTCCCTTGTTGTTGTAGTGGCTTGAATTGATTCTGACCTTGTCCACCCCATGAGAAATTAGGATGGTTCCTCCAACCTGGATTATAAGTGTTTAAATAGGGGTTAATTTGTTGCCCCAATGCATTCACTTGCTCTCCGAGTTGATTTGTACCACAATCACCATTACGATGCTTTCCACCACAAAAATCACACACCAAGGGAGGTGTATTCAGTGCATTAACTTGGCCATTCCCGAACAAAGTAGCAAGCTGTTGACAAATCACCTTGTTAACTTGTTGCTCAATTAGATTACTATCCACAACATTCACCCCCAAGACTTTTCTGTTTTGCCTATCATGTTGCATATTAGCACTGCTGGCTGCCATGATCTCTAGTATTTCCAAAGTCTCTTATGGACTCTTCAAATCAAAAGCTCCACCACATGTAGCATCTATCATCTGTCTTGCATTCGGATCCAGCCCATTATATATAGAAGGTTTGAGCTAACAACCAACTGGGCAAAGAATGATGAGGACATTTTCTGAGTAGCTCCTTGAACCTCTCCCAAGCATCATATAAAGTTTCTGACACTAGTGATAAGCCTCTGGCTCATCTAGTTTTATAACTAGAAAAACCTTGGTTTTGTGCTAATTATATCTCGTTTCGCCCAAATTAGATTTAATTGTCCTTAAGCAACACTTTGAGTCTCTTAAGTAGTTTTTAGGATATTTTAGTTAATTTTGAATCAAATAAAGCATTTAATGCTATCTTACATTTTCAGGTTAAAAGTGAAGCTCTTGGAGTCAAGGAAAATGAAGGAAGCAGTGGAAAAGGAATTCTGGAAGTTTCGCCTCGCGAGACAGGATTTCGCCTCGCGAGCCCGAAGACCAGCCTGAACAGCAACAGTCACCCTTTTTGTCTCGCCTCGCGAATCACCATCTCACCGGTTTTATCAAAGCAATTCAGAAGGAAGTGGTTGGAAGATAACTAGTCCATGCCAAGAATAATGTCAAGCTATTTTAAAGGTAAGCATACAAGATCAATAGTAAAGTTCCTACTATTAATGGTAATGAGACAGTTCTTGCATGCATGTGAAGTGAGAACATGCTTATTTGTGGAGTGGCAACAATCAAATCACAGTCAAGAAGGGTAATAGGCAATTTAAGGCTCTTGACACAATCGTGTGATATAAACGGGTGAGTCGCACCCGAATCACACAAAACAGTTAAAGGAGTTCCATCAATTAAGAAGATACCTTGGATCAAGTCCTCGAACTCGGAGGCCTCTGCTCCACTACGAGTAAAGACTCTCCCAGTGCTCTTCAGTCGATTGGCTTGAAACTGTTGATTCTTGCTAGCACTTGGAGATTCTGATTTTGCTCCTCCACACTCTCGGCTAATGTGGCCAGGCTTGCCACACTTGAAGCAGATGATGTCGGTCTCCTTGCACTGAGTAGTGAAGTGATCCTGTGCGCCACACTTACCTCATCTTATGGTCCTAGGAGCAAAAGAATTCCAACCCCTGGACCTGTGTGAAGAGAACTATGGCTTCTTTCCACTCTGCTTGAAGTCCTCGATGGTTGGAGCGAAGCGCTGCTTTCCTTTATCCTTCTGATCTGTCTTCCTGCTGCCCTGGGTATCTGAACTTTTGAAACTCGCCACTCTGGATTTGTAGGCATCTTCAACGATCCTACAGTTGTTCACTAGAACCAGGAAGACGTGAATCTCCTGATAGCTAATCGCCTGCTTGATCTCCAGGTTAGGACCATCCTCAAACTTTACACACTTAGAACGATCATCAGTCACAAACTGATATAATTTGTAATACCTAGAAAGCTCCTCGAACTTTGCAGTATACTCTCCTGCGGACATGTTTCCCTGCTTCAGAGCCAAGAACTCCATCTCTTTCTTGTCGTGGATGTCTGCTGGGAGATACTTCTCCAAGAACTGGTCTCTGAAGGCATTCCAGATGACTTACATACCCTCAACTTCCAAACATTGGTGACAGTTCTCCCACCAATGCTCAGCCTCCTTTGTCAGCATGAAGGTCCTGAAGATGACCTTCTGAATGTCATTTCACGCCATAGCTCAAAAGATCTTCTCAATCTCCCTCATCCACAACAGAGCACCTTCGGGGTCATAAGCTCTCTTGAAAGATTGCGGGTTGTTCAACTGGAACTTATCGAGACCATGAAACTCAGCTGGTCCTCCATTGATGTTGTTCTGATTCTGCCCTATAGCATTGGCAAGGAGTGCCAAAGCGTCAGCGATAGCCTGATCGTTTCTGCCTCTTCCTGCCATAGGGTCCTGTAAATGTCCAAGACATCTATTAAATACAGAGAACTTAAAGCAGGAAAAGCTTCAGGTTCTTAACACTAAGCATCATTGCCTATAACAAGTATAGACTATTCAAACAAGAGCACACAGAAGACTCATAACAGACTCATACCCCGACCTCATAGGACAGACCAGCTCTAATACCACTAAATGTGACACCCTTTACCCCATATGTATTTATAAAGCATAAATATAAAAGAAATAAATAAAATAAACACATGCATTCATTTATTGAAATAATAAAGATTCATGGGTAGAAAAGGTACCACATGAACAAAGGTCTCAACAACTCGGAAAATAAAACAAGTTAAATATAACTGAAAAACATAACACGAAAGCATAAACCCAACCCCGATGTCACATACAGAGCTGGTATAACCAATCCCGAAAAACATCACGGATAAACAAACTACAACTAAAATTGAAACTGGGAAAATCGTGACTAAGAGTTGCGGCTCCTCAGAGTCACTCCTCAACTGGCATAAACATAACGGCGTGGAGATAGGAAGCAAGATGATCATGCATCACAGAAACATAGCTTATAACAACATGTAACATACAATTATGACATTTTCATGTCATCATGATAATTCAACCAAATTATGCTATCCGGTGCAACGCTACTCCCCCATCCATTATGCATATGGATCCAATCTATCTCAGGATGACAACTTCAGAGTTACATATCCACATTGGCCAATAAGCATCAACGCCGACAATTCACCAAACCATGGGTGAACCCCTTGGATAGCCGATGCACCTTACTCTCAGATGCACCACCACGGGGGCGCACGATCCACCTAGATGAATCACTACAGATAGCCAGATAGTCATACTCTAGGACGATCTCCCCTATGTTGAACTTCCCCCACTAACAACTCCAATGCGTGAATGCATGAGCACAACAGCAACAACGGGTATTCACCACCTCCGCTTGGGTCAATAAGCACCCAAGTTTCATTGCCATCAACACCTTGACCCTTAAGAGTCAAGGGCCCTTTGGCCAATAAGCACCAAGGTTCAACTTTAACAACTCCTCCACCAACAAGCATCGAGGCTACTTTTGCCAATAACCACCAAAGCATAACGTGCGGTAACCAATTGGGTACCGGCTTAACCAACCTTTTATTCATAATTATCTTGTTAAGTATTTAATTAAATTATCTAACTTGTCTTTATTTGTTTAGTGTCTTATTTCATCATGGGGACAATTGGGATGATGAAACCCCTTTATTCCTTAAATTCACGTCTGTTCTGTTTGGGGGAGCACGGGCGTGCTTACCCCCAGCACGAGCATACTGTCACTTAAGTGAAACACGGTCATGCTTCCTGTTATGCATGGCCATGCTAATGTAGCGCGACCAATTCAACTTTGAATTGGGAGCACGGACGTGCTCCCTGTGAAGCACGGTTGTGGTTACTAGAGCGTGGATGTACTATCTGGGCAGATTTGGTTAAGGCTCTTAGCCAAAAACTCCTTAAAACACTCATAATCAATCATAGGGTCCTTGACTAAATCATTTAGCATATATCTCACCTTTCAATATTAAATCCATGTTTTATTAAATAGTTTGGGGAAATTAAACCATTAATTTCAAGCATTATTAGCCAGCCCTAATTTAACCAATTAGAGTCTTATTAACATAACGCGTTCGTCATCAAACCAACATGCAGTCAACAATGGCATTAACAATATCATCAAACCAACATTTTTTATGGCATAAACAGCATGTGAACCAAACAATTAATCATGGAATAACCATCATTAAAGCATTCATGAATAAACATGCCAATAACAAACAAACATAGATTCGAACATATGACAGACATCAATTCAGCAGTTAACAAACAACAGGGTCATAGGAACCCTTCAAATTTCGCTACCCCCTTGCCTACATGTTCATACTATCCTTCTCCTCATACCTGGTATGACGATTCCCTTAGCATCACGAAAGCGACTCTACTCAGTTTCCCTCGAGCTGCTCAATGAGTTTCCCAAGCCTTGGCCAACATAAAAGGGTAACCAATTAACTACAAATCACAAAAAAGGAAAAGGAATTAAGAGAGGGATAACTAGTTTACCTTTGATGACACTAGCACATGTGACTTTCTCTCCCAAACTAGAGCAAGAACACCAAGTGTTTGGTTGGGTTCAAGAAAGGGTAGAGGTTGCAGTCACACTTAGGGTTGCTAAAGTGCCAATTTGAGGGTTAAAACTCGGAACCCTCGCACACTGTTCTGTTTTTATAGACTCCGATTCGAGCACGGACGTGCTCCCCCTAAGCACGACCGTGCTTAACGCGAGCATGATGTCGTGCTCGTTTTAAGCATGGGCAAGCAACTTTAGCGTCACTCTCTCCCTCTTGTATCATATTCTATAATACTCTCTTAATCTTTCACTTGCTAAGTCAATACTTGAGAGCCTTATAAACCACATATAGGTGTTGATTGTTATTGAGCTTCAATTTGTATTCATCTATTGCACTTTTGAGTGCTTCTCTCTTGTAATCATTAACTGATTTCTTAGTGAGTGTAATCTCAAGAAAACTTTTGAGGCTCTTGCACAAGGGAGAGTATATCCTGTGATTTGTGTAAGGGTTCTCTGAATTGTAAAGGTTCTAGTTGAACCATGGAAACCCTTGGTGGTATTGCCTTGGGGGACTGGACGTAGGCCCACTGGGAAGTTTGTGATTGAACCAGGATATTTCTCTTGTGTTCATCTTCTCATCCTTATCTCCTTTATTTCTGCCTTAATCTTTTTGCCTAAACGATTTTACTTGCACGTGACGTTTATCAATTGTTTTTCAAAAGTGTCATAAAAAGAAAAATAATTTTGTTTTGTTAAAGTTTTTGAAAAATACAATTCACCCCCCTCTTGTGTTTGAGGTCACTTGTCAACAAGGAACATAAACTCCCACTTCATGCACATCGCAGGGGGGAAGATTGTAGGGAGTCAGGATAACCGGCCGACAAGAATAAGCTTTTCCAGTTGCTTGAAAGGATTAAGTCCATCCGTACATAATCCCAATAGGACGTTCCGAGGGTCCTGCGAAAATTCCATATGCACCCTATCAAAATGCTTCCAAGCTTCTCCATCCGATGGATGACACAAGACATCTTGCTCCCTCTGATGCTCACTATGCCACCTCATGTGACATGCAGTGGCCATTGAAGAGTACAATCTTGTAAGTCTTGGGACGAGCAGAAAGCACCACATCTTTTTTAGAGCGGTCTTCTTCTCAATGCCTTTCCTAGTAATTGTCTTGTACTGATCCACACCACAAAATCGGTAACATGTTATGCTCTCCATTGAATCATCCTTGTAGTACAACAACATACATCTAATCGGGCAACAATCAATTTTCAAATAGCCCAAGCCCAAATTCTCCACATACTTCTTAGCATGATAAAAACTAGTAGGCATCCAGCTGTCTTCCGGCAACGCCTTGGACATAGACATGACGAGGCGATTAAAACATCCCTCTTGCATATTGTAATCAGATTTGATACTCAACCATTCCATACACATCGACAACTCTGTGTACTCCCGACATCCTTCCCACAACGAAGATCTTGCAACACTCAGCATGTCAAAGAATCTTTGAGCTTCAGGATTCTGATGCTCCGCTGTGTATTGGGAACCCAATCCACCATCTTCCCCCCCCCCCCCCCTCCCCCCATCTTTTCTAGTGAAAAACCAACTGAGGGTCCAGCATGATCCATTATCATCTGCTCGTATGGATTCAATTCCTCCCTTCGCTCACAACTTCCACAATACGAACCTTCGAACACCGCAGGGTTAAAATCGGGCAAGGACTCACCATGGTTACTCCACTAATAGTAATCAGGCATGAACCCCTTCTCATAAAGCCACCACTCCATCAACCCATTTGAAAGCTTTACACTTGCATCTTGAGAAAGGACACCTCAAATGATCATCGCCCCACCTTATAAGTCTTTCCTGGTTAACAACAAACTCTATGAACTCACCCACTCCAACTCTTTCCTAAGACATTTATTCCGATCTAACCTACGATACATCCATTTTTCGATTCTCGGGAATCTCCATTATTGCCAATTAAATAGACAAAGCAACCTACAACCACACTTATATATATTATGGTGCATTCCAAGATCTCCATCAATCTCCTACTTATGTCAAGGTATGAACCTATCCCATTCGAGAAGAAACATTTACCACACTCAGTTAATAATAGTTATTCCCTTATTTAAATGCCTTATACTTAATGAAATTTCGGCAGCATTTCCTATCGGTCTCCAAGTACAGGACCCGATCACGGTGAGATCCACCGCGATCAAGTATGTACTCGAAGAACAAAAGGAAATGAATCAGACCGAGATTTCATCGAGTATATAAGACATTTGAACATGGAAATGACTATTACACGAGTGTAATAAAAGGTTTCTCCCCAAACTGCCCCACCTGGATAATTCAAGATTCAATACAATAAGCATGCGAGAAGGTACGCATGGTCATTAAAATTGAATCTCAAATAGGAAACTAAGGCTTTCTTAAATAATTGACTCTAACAAAAACAAAATCATGATTATGTTTACCAGCATAACCCCTGAATCACACAACCTATTGAGCTCTGCTCTCTACTAACAAATAACACATAATTGACAACCAAATGCATCATTTTTAAATTATCATCACATAATGATGAGTGTGATTCCACCTCATCTTTGTCCATCATTTTGCATGCATTTTCATGTAGTTTAGGCATATTTTTATTAGATTTTAGGTTAATTTTCCTTTGGAACGGGTAAGCCGGTTTTCGTGTGTTGTTTTGCAGATATAAAGGGTAAATTGCTCAAGATCAACCATGATGAAGTTTGGATGAAGATGGAGCTTTAAAACTGAAGAAAATGAGCCAAACAGAGCCCATCACGGCCTAGCCGTGATGCCCATCATGGCCATGATCGAGCAAAACTGAAAAAGAAGAAAGGTCAAGTCGAGTCGTCACACGCCTGGCCGTGATAGCCATCACGGCCGTGACCCAAAACCACCACAAGTCAGAGCACATCACGGCCCAGCCGTAAAATTCTTCACGGCCATAACAGAGGGCTCACGTCGCGAGCATCATTCTCGCCCCGCGAGAGACCGGATTTTGCAAAGCAACCAGAGGCAGAGACCGTCACGGCCTGGCCGTGATGGCTATCACGGCCGTGACGCGCATTACTTGGACCTGAAGAAACCGAAATAGATCAGATTTTGAGTTGGTTTGGGACTCTAACTTCCCCATTTCTATAAATATGGACCAAGGCATCAGATACACATATCAGACCTTTAGGGGCTACTACTCTAGGCATAGATCTCTTCTCTTCTTCTCCTCTCTTCTCTTTTCTGATTTTCACTATGTTGTCAACCCAGCTTGTCATCTCCATGGCAAGACTGGAGTAGTAGTTTGTTTCTAGGGACTAGGGCTCTGCCCGAGGTTTGTAAATGAAGTTGATTTGATGTAAAATCGTTGTTGATTTCGTTATTGTTTTAGATCTGATTTCTAGCGTGTTAACCACTCATAAATTTCGGCAACCGTTTATTTACGTGACGTAGACGTTCTAAGGAGGAACCTAGCGGTGAACTTAGGATTTCTAGGGTGTTTCACTCGTAAAGCCCGGCAGCCACTGGTTTGTGAGATGTGAATGATCCAAGGAGGAACCTAGCGGTGAACTTAGGTTATTTGCATGACTGAGACATTTCAAGGAGGAACCTAGCGGTGAACTTGGGTGTCGGACCTATAGAAGTCAGACTTGGGACTGAAATCATGAGAGTTAGAAGCCGCCCCTCGAGGAACAACGAGTTGTCACGGAACGCAAAGGGTCCAATCTGGGATCGACTACCACGAGAGTAGGGGTCGGGTCAATTGGGCACGGCTTTTGTAACCCGAGAGGGAGCTTAAGCTATCAGAGGATAAACTCGCCTTCAAGGCAATTTCGGTAATCAACAAAGGTAAATCAGATTAGCAACATAAACAACCTCAAAGGTAACCCAAATCCCTAGGAATCCATTTAAATCGAAAACCCCAAAAATATTTGTTTTCTGTTTGTTTATCATTTAATCTCAAATTCAAAAACCCTTTTTACAAAACCCTTTCGTACAGTTCAGATTCAATCGAATCGAAATTAATTGTGATTCGGGAACACAGTCTCTGTGGGTTCGATATCTTTTATTACTTTACGGTAGTCCGGTACACTTGCCGGAATCGCACGAGCGCGCGCGTCCGCGCGCGACATCACATAACCAGCATCCCGCCTTTCGGACAGGATTCGGAGTCGATCACATCCTATTGAGCTCTGCTCTCCACTAACAAACAACACATAATTGGTAAACACATGCGTCATTTATAAATTATCAGTACACAACTAGCATCCTGCCTCTCCACAACTAGCATCCTGCCAAAACAATTAAAATTAAACTATTATATTACTTCTCATGGTAATGTTTTGAGAGTATTTTGAAATTTTTTCAACTGGGATTTCGTTAACATGTGCCCACATGTTAAGAATTGAAAAATAGAAATTATAAGTATTTAATATTTATAAACTTTGAAAAACATTCAATATTTTTTAAGTAATTAAACATATAACCAAGCCCAATTTTCAATCAAAGATGTTTAGATGTCATCAACTAGCCAAATTTTCACTGATTCATTATTATCATTACCATCATGGAAAGGAAGTTTAGAAAAGCCATCATATTTTCACGTTACTTTGTTGTTGCTATACATGGAAAAAATATATATTTCAAAATCTTACAAAAGAAGGTTCAAAAATGGCGGTCATAAGCTTGCACCAATATAAAAGAAAATAGCTTAGTTAAACACAATCTATCACTTATTAAGGTGTGTTTAGAAAAGCTTATTTGAACTTATCTTATATTTATATGAGTGTTTGAAAGAACTTATAAAAATAGCCGAGTCAATCGAGTTGTCCTTACACACCTTATCATCATCTCATTGAAACAACTTGTACTCTCATTACATTCTAATGTAAGTGATGTTGTTCTCACTGCCGGTTATTAAATCAATCGTATGCCATCTTCTATTCTCAATAATCAAGTTCCTTACTTTTTTTATATCCCCAGACCTCAAGCACCTCTATATATTGTTCCCCCTTGTATTTTTGGTTCCACTTATTTTGTCCATAACGTAAATGTTGCTCTTGGTCTAGATAAACTTGCTGCCTGTGCAGTCAAGTGTCTCTTTCTTGGTTTTATTGGATTCAAAAAGGATACTTACGTAAACTTTAAACTCATAAGCTATTTTATTGTAAAATCAGTTTATACAAAAACTCTTATATAACAAGCACTTATCAAACAAATAAGTTCTTAATTAAGCCATGTATTCAAATACACCCTAATTTCATAGACATTCAAACTATCATCTCATGTGTAAAAATATTTTTAAGGATTAAGCAACTCTTTAATAAAACCTCGTAACCTGACACACCAAATAATATTTTGGATGCTTATGATAACCTGAACCTAAATAAAAATTACTTAACAGTTGCCAGCTACCACTCGCTTTTCTCTAAGAGCACATTCCCACCAACTCAAATTATGGTTGTCCATAAAAATGGCTCTCTGTGTCAGTTTTAATGAGTTAGACTATTTCACTAGAAATGTCACAAAACCAGAATGTCTAGTGAAAGCAACTTTGAACACCATATATTCAAATCCGGGTTTTACACTTTCATTCCAACAGTACTGATACATTAGAGAAACATAAAAAGAAGTCATTTTATTTCTCACTATATAACTTTGTACCCCATGTTAACTTGCCAACTCTAATCTCAAAACTAAACTAACCATATTAGCATTTTCAGAAACAAAAATACTCAATGACAAACCACCAAAATGCAAAAAAATTAAGTAAAACTGGAGAGAAAATGCAAAACACCTCCCTAGAGGGAAACTCTGCAGCATCAGAGACATATAAATATATGCAGCAGCATAGTACAAGCAAATGTTAACATTAACAACAACCATGTTAGGCTCATGCAACTCTACATATGATTCGATGTTAATTCGTCTCCAAGCTCACAAGAGGACCGTCCTTCGGAGGGCTTCTTGAAAAATCACTTGAATCTAAATAATGCTCTTGTATGATCTACAGTGAAGTATAAACATACAGTCAGTTAAGCCATTGTTATTATAATAAGAAAGTAAAGAACAAAATGATTAATTAATAACCTCAATCATCATATCATACCCTTCAGGAGACAACAAATCTAAAGGGGAAAAAAGCATAATAAAATGCTACTAGTTCCAAATATCAATTTCCTGTTAAGAAAATCACACCAGATACACCAGTTTATATTTTCCAATCGATGCTTGAGACTCCATATAGTAATGATAAGCCTCTGGCTTATCTAGTTTTATAACTAGTAAAACCATGGGTTCTGTGCTAATTATTTGAGTTTAATCTTGTGTTCGCCAAATTTGGATTTAATTGTACTCAAGCAACACATTGAGTCTCTTAAATAGTTTTTGGGATATTTTAGTTAATTTTGAGTCAAATAAAGCATCTAATGCTATTTTATATTTTCAGGTTAAAAGTGAAGGAAGAGCAAAAAGGGAAGGACAAAGAAGGCAGAAGTCATCACGCCCTAGCCGTGATAGTAGTCACGGCCGTGATCAGCCTAATGAGAAAGTCAGAAAGGATCACGGACCACCCATGATGTCCATCACGGGTGTGATGAGAGGGACCCTGGAGATCAGAGAGCATCACGGCCCAGCCGTGATGGAGGTCACGACCATGAAAGGCCAGCTCCTATGGACCAGAATTGATCACGGTCTAGCCGTGATGAGCATCACGGCCGTGATAGACCAAAATTTGAATACGCGCCCAGGGCAGAACCCGTCACGGCCGTGACGTGCGCCTAATCTATAAATAGGCATCTGGGTAGAACAGGTCATGGGGGGGATTTTTACCCTAGGGAGACTTTTAACCTAGGAGACGGCTTGGAACCCTAAAGAAGACATTTTATCTGCTCTTGGACTGGAAGAAGATTGGAGGATTCTTCATGGAGTTTTCTTCATCTCTTCTCTCCTTCTCTTTTGTATTTTCCTTTATCATGAGTAATTAAAACCCTTCTTGTTGGGGTTAGATGTTTGCTTTTCTGAACTTGGTTGTATCTTGATTTGGTTCTAATACAAGTTCCTACTTCTTTATGAGTATTTGATTCTATGCTTAATGCTTTTCTTGGCTTGATCACCCTTGGAATGATTTGTTGCTTTGATAGACAATTGGAAAATTGATGTTAAGGCATGCTCATGAATCAAATGCTAAGTAGTTCATGAATCTTGGAATAGGTCATGGGGTGCTTGCAATCTTATAAATCTTGGTTCTTTATGCAAAATCTCAGGTTAATCCACCTAAGGAATTAGGGTTTAATTTGGGGTTTTCGGCTCATTCCACCTAAGGAATTAGGGTTTGAGTATTTTAGAAGGTTTGATTGTCATAAATGAATTAGGATTTGTGTTAGTAACCATTTCATTGCAATCAAGGGAAGATTAGTGTAGTCTAACCCTGACAATTGTATCCAATTGTTAACCACATCTCTTTTCGCTTGTTAAGTGTTTGTAAAAATTCCCAAAAGACCAAAAATATTTTATTGCTTTTGTTGCTTTATTTTATGTTTTGATTTCTCTTCATGACATAGTTTAGTCTAGATAGTTGTTTGACTTTTGAATTGGTAATTGGCAACTGATCCCTGTGGACGATATCCGATCTCACCACCGTATTACTTGTTTGCGACTATGTATACTTGCCTAGAAATTAGTCCAACAAGTTTTTGGCGCCGTTGCCGGGGATCTGGTTTTGCCAATATCATTAGTAACAAGGAGACAACTAATTTAGACATTTTTATCCTTTTTTATTTTTTGTATATATTTGATTTTTTTTCTTTTGTTAGTTTTGTTTTAATTAATTTGTTGCAATTTTGAACTTGTGCTTCTTTAATCTCGGGTTTTATTTGTCTTTGAGGTGGATTTTGAATTGACAGGATCATGGATTACAATTATTATTATCCATCTGACGAAGAAATTAAGATGTTTGAGCTACGATTGTGGCGAGATATGCTCCAATTGTCCACAATCATCCAACAAGTGAGAAATGTGTTGTTAGGGTTAAAAGTATCACCTCCACCAATGGTAGGCTATTTTGAATTGGAAAATCAATATCCCAAAACCTACACTCCATGGCGGGGGAATCCTCCAAACAATACGTGGATTGATCAAGAAGAACATTGGGAATCTTTCGCACCTTCATATCAACCACAACCTTCTCAATGGTATGATAAGCCATCGCCCATGGAAGTTGCTTTGGAGAACTTCACATCCACAACCATAGTAAATTTTGAGCAACCTATTCCGGATAGTTAGTCTCACTTGGAGGTTGTTTTGGAGAACTTCATGGCAACAACAATGGAAAGTTTAAAAAATCGAGAGTCTGCCATTCGAAGTTTAGGGATACGTATTGAGAAAATCTCAAACCAACTATCCGAAATGTCAAATGGGAACTTGATGGATGATGATGAAGATGATGCAATAATGGATGAAAAGGAAGATGAAGAGGTGGGAGCAACCGAATTAAGAAGTGAAGACTATGTTTTGGAGAACATAGTTGCACCATTTTCCATTGAACCCTTGACTAAAGAGATTGAGAGGAAGAGGCATTTGGAGGACATCTATTTCACCATGCTTGAGGATGATGAAGAACTTTTGGAATTAGATGATTCTATTGGTTCCTATGCATGTGTTGATTGTGATGGGAGAAATACTTGTGTGGTTTGTGCTGAGATTGCTTCATATATGGAAGGTGATGGATTTTGTAATGCAGTGAGTGAAATATGTGCAAAAGTCAAAGCAGCACCAGTGATCCTCTCGACTTGTTTGTCACCTCCCATTGTGAAGCAACCAGCGATGGATTTCAAGCCTCTGTCTGAGAAATTGGACTTTGGATCTTTAACTATGAAGACACTATAGCCAGTCCAAGAGGTTTAACCCCATTTGTGTTGGGAAGACTTTGTTGATAAAGAGGTCATCTTTGACCCGAGAGGGATTGAAAAGTTCTTCACACTTGGAGAAGTCACCATGAATTTCGAGCACTCACTTTCATATCAATGCTGCATGTTATGGGACCCTGGAGGAAGCTTCCATTCTCTGTCTATCACTTGGCCCTTATGCTACAAGCAATAGGATCCAGGCGGAAGCTTCTCAATGAGTTTTCTTAACCTTTCTCTTTAGTTATTTTCATTTCCTCTTTTTAATTATTCTTCTTTACTTGAGTCATTTGTGTGTGAGTCTTATGTTGGTGAGCTTGAATGGATTTTGTTAAATTTAGCATAGACGTATGGCATGACATATGTTGATTTTTGATGATTTCCCCCTAGGATTTGAAAATTGAAAATTGATCCCCATGTGAAAAATTGAAAATTGAACTTTGAGAAATTTTATTGTGATTGCATAATTTATGATAAGTTTGGGGTGGAAGGATGCACACATTAGGGATAGCATCTCGGTCAAACAATTTGCGAAAAATGTCCAGGTGAGGAATTTGAGCCTCCAACATTGTTTTTAATTGTGTGAATCACTTTTAAGTTGTACTTTCCCGGGTTTGCTTGAATCTCTTCATGGCTTGCATGTTTATATGGTTGCATCAAATGATTTAGGCAATTTTCTTTGAAATAGCTACTTGACCTAAAAAGAACCATCCCTAATGCATGTTCCCTAGTTAGCTACATTGAGCCTAATAAGCCTATTGTTTCTTGATGACCTTAAGTTATAAGCCAAAAAAAAAAAAATCCGGAAAAACCTTGTTAACCCAATCTTAGGATTAGGATAGTATGGATGCTTGGCAAGACAAGTGTTGAAAGAAACTAAGTTTGGGGTGGCTACAAGGGTTTGATATGTTATTTTGGGTTGAGAAAAAGAAAAAAATGAAGGTTGAAGCCAAAGGCAGAAAAAAAAAATGCCAAAAGAAAGGGGCAAAATAAAAGGGTGTCAAAGGAAATAGGTTGTAGCCACCCAAAGCATCAAAAAGAAAAATGGAAAAAGGAATTAGAGCGAAAATAAAAGTGTAAAAAAAAAGTTTCATGCTCTCTTAATACCTAGGGATGTAAAGCCTAGTACCTTTGAATATCCTACCTTTAGCCAGGCCCCATTACAACCTTTAAAAGACCTTTTGATGTTGCATGCATGTTTTCGTGGGAACTATTTTTGAGATGAAAATCAAATTCATGGAAAGTGCTCATGAAATGTGAAATTGAGTGAAAGTTGATTGACACACTGTCGCACACGGGTCAAAAAGAACGAGTGGTTTAAAAACTGCAGCTAGGGCGCGATGATGAGTGTGATTTCACCTCATTTTACATGTACATTTCTGCATGCATTTGCATATAGTTAGGCCAATTTAGTGTTGATTTTGTATAGTTTTTCCTTTGGAACGGATGAGGTGGTTTCTGTGTGTTGTTTTGCAGGATTTAATGGAAAAATGCTCAGAAATTAGCCTTGATGGAGCTTGGATGAAAAAGAGCTAAAAAGAGAAGAAATTGAGCCAAGCATAATTCTGGTGATTCGCCCCGCGAGCCTGGATTCGCCCCGCGAGCCTGGATTCGCCCCGCGACCCTGAAAGCTGACTGTTGGAGAAAATTCTAGCCTTTCTGGTTCGCCTCGCGAACCCATTTCTCGCCTCGTGAGTCTGCAAACAGAAACCATCACGCCCAGGCCACGATGCTCCTCACGGGCGTATTGAAGAAAAACCTTTCGGTCTCGCGTCGCGAAGAAACTCTCGCCTCGCGAGAGATCAATTCTCTGAAGCAAATTTTTAATATTCGCCTCGCGAGACATGTCTCGCCTCGCGAATGCGCGCAGCACTGACTGGTATAAGTTGCTATTTTAGGGCAGAAAAAGGGAGCTTTTGGTGGAGAGAGCACTTGGGGACTTGGAGGCTGCGGCTGAGATAGGGTTCCAGCCCTAGAAGGGGAGATTTCCTTGCTCTGGGAATGGAGGAAGCTTGTCTATGAGTGTTCTCCATCCCTTTTCTCACTCTATTTTGTATTTCCTTTTATCATGAGTAGTTAAATCCCCATTGTTGGGGTTAGATGTAGCTTCTCTAAACTTGTTTGTATTTGATTTGGTTTTAATGCAAGTCTCTATTTCTTTATGAGTATGTGATTCTGTTCTTAATGCTTTCCTTGGATTAGCTACCCATATGAATGATATGTTGCTTTGATAGATGACTGAAAGGTTGGTGTTAAGGCATGCTCATGAATCATGTGCCAAGTAGTTCAAGAATCTAGACATAGGTGTTGAATGCTTGCAATCTTATAAGTCTTGACTTAATGCAAAATCACAGATTAATCCACCTAAGACATTAGGGTTTGATTTGTGGTTTTAGGCTCAATGCACCTAAGACATTAGGCTTGAGTACTTTAGAAAAGGCTTGATTGTCATAATTGAAGTAGTGCTTGTGTTGATTACCATTTCATTGCAATTAAGGGAGGATTAGTGTAGTCTAACCCTAACAATCTTAGCCATATCTCTGTTTGCCTTCCAAGTGTTCGATATAATTCCCAAAAGACCAAAAATATTGTTTTACTTTCTTTATTTTCTGTTTTGATCTCTCATACCATAGTTTAGTCTAGATAGTTGTTAAGTTTGTGAATTGGTAATTGACAACCAATCCCTGTGGATACGATAACCGGTCTCACCACCGTATTACTTGATTGCAACGAGGTGCACTTGCCTTTATTTATTCTAAAAATCACGCATCAAGTTTCAAAAACTTGATGCGTTTTTTTAGAATTAAAGGCAAGTGCACCTCGTCGCAATCAAGTAATACGGTGGTGAGACCTTATCGTATCCACAGGGATTGGTTGTCAATTACCAATTCACAAGCTTAACAACTATTCAGACTAAAATAAAGTATGAGAGATTAAAACAGAAAATAAACAAAGCAAAACAATATTTTTGGTCTTTTGGGAATTATATCGAACACTTGGAAGGCAAACAGAGATATGGCTAAGATTGTTAGGGTTAGACTACACTAATCCTCCCTTAATTGCAATGAAATGGTTATCAACACAAGTCCTAATTCAATTATGACAATCAAGCCTTTTCTAAAATACTCAAGCCTAATTCCTTAGGTGCATTGAGCCTAAAACCCCAAATTAAACCCTAATTCCTTAGGTGGATTAACCTGAGATTTTGCATTAAGTCAAGACTTATAAGATTGCAAGCATTCAACACCTATTCCTAGATTCTTGAACTACTTGGCATATGATTCATGAGCATGCCTTAACACCAACCTTCCAGTCATCTATCAAAGCAACATATCATTCCTATGGGTAGCTAATCCAAGGAAAGCATTAAGAACAGAATCACATACTCATAAAGAAATAGAGACTTGCATTAAAACCAAATCAAATACAAACAAGTTTAGAGAAGCTACATCTAACCCCAACAATGGGGATTTAACTACTCATGATAAAAGGAAATACAAAATAGAGTGAGAAAAGGGATGGAGAACACTCATAGACAAGCTTCCTCCATTCCCAGAGCAAGGAAATCTCCCCTTCTAGGGCTGGAACCCTATCTCAGCCGCAGCCTCCAAGTCCCCAAGTGCTCTCTCCACCAAAAGCTCCCTTTTTCTGCCCTAAACCAGCAACTTATACCAGTCAGTGCTGCGCGCATTCGCGAGGCGAGACATGTCTCGCGAGGCGAATATTAAAAATCTGCTTCAGAGAATTGATCTCTCGCGAGGCGAGAGTTTCTTCGCGACGCGAGACCGAAAGGTTTTTCTTCAATACGCCCGTGAGGAGCATCAGGGCCTGGGCGTGATGGTTTCTGTTTGCAGACTCACGAGGCGAGAAATGGGTTCGCGAGGCGAACCAGAAAGGCTAGAATTTTCTCCAACAGTCAGCTTTCAGGGTCGCGGGGCGAATCCAGGCTCGCGGGGCGAATCACCAGAATTATGCTTGGCTCAATTTCTTCTCTTTTTAGGCTCTTTTTCATCCAAGCTCCATCAAGGCTAATTTCTGAGCATTTTTCCATTAAATCCTGCAAAACAACACTAAAACCACCTCATCCGTTCCAAAGGAAAAACTATACAAAATCAACACTAAATTGGCCTAACTATATGCAAATGCATGCAGAAATGTACATGTAAAATGAGGTGAAATCACACTCATCACGCGACAACTCGGGTATCGTATCACAAAGACTCTTGGATTGTTATTAACCTTCAAATCAGTTTTTTTTTTTTGGGGGGGGCGGCGGTTGTTGAATGATTCAATTAAGAAAGCAATGCAAATGAGTGATTATCAATAAGCTAAAAACGATTAATCTACTGTTTTCGGTTCCCACTATCATTGATTCATATAATTCCATGCCCTAAGCGGATTCTAACCCCTTTTCGATTGTAGCAACAATTAGAAAAGTGCAATTGACACTACGAGATATATGTTCCTATTCCGAATTAAGCAAATGGATTAAGACCTTCGTGAATTAACCAAACACGATTGTACACACGTGAATTAAGCAAACGCGATTAGAGTAAGGAACATGTGATCATCGAAATTAATCAAGACTTATCCTATATAACTTGAATTAAGCAAACAAGACATATAAGATAATATTGAAAGAGAATAGCAATAAGATTGGGAATTATAGAACCTCAAGTGCGGCGGAAACCGATTACAGCAGACTAATCTCAGGGAATTAGTTCTCCATTACAAACGAAACACAAAACCTAGAAAACAATTCGCAGCAGTGAATATGAAAAGTTCTTGCTAATCTGCCCTAAAACAACAATTTATAACCATCAGAATCTGCGCCCGCTCGCGAGGCGAATATTAAAAGTGACGCACGTTCAAAATTTGGTTCTCGCGAGGTGAGATGGTGATTCGCGAGGCGAGACTGAAAGGGTGACATTCTCTGGCACAGTCAGGTCTTCAGGCTCGCGTGCCGATATAGTGATTCGCGTGGCGAGACAGAAAGGGTGACTGTTGCTGTTCAGGCTGGTCTTCAGGCTCGCGAGGCGAGTAGCTTCTCGCAAGGCGAAACTTTCAGACTTGCAATTTCCATTGTTTTCTTCATTCACTTGACTCTAAGTGCTTCCCTTTTTACCTGAAAATATGAAATAGCAGTGAATGCTTTATTTGACTCAAAAATTGACTGAAATGTCCTAAACTACTTAAGAAACTCAAACGGTTGCTTGAGGACAATTAAATCCAAATTTGGGCTAAAACGAGATCAAACTCGAGTAGTTGGTGCCAAAAACCATGATCTTACTAGTTATAAAACTAGATAACCAGAGGCTTATCAAAATACCCCAAACTTAAACTTTGCTTGTCCCCAAGCAAACTAAAACTCAAAAAGACTCAAACTTGGCAAGCTTAAAGGATTCAATCAATTTCGCACAAATTTCATGCAATTTGACAAGACAATTTTCCTTCAATGTTTCCCCCCTTTTCAACAATGCAATCCCCACATTCATTTACTTTAAACAATCGAGAATTCCATCATTCATGCAATCAGTAATCTAAGCAAGGGATCCAAGTTACACACAAAAGGGAGATCACCAATTTCAAACAATTGCCTTCCTCACAAGGGCATTTAATATTTCACTCATTCGCTCAATTTGTCCAGGCTATCAACTTTTCACTCAGTTTCACATTTCAAGAGCACTTCCCATGAATTTGATTTTCATCTCAAACAAAGTTCTCACGAAAACACGCATGCAACATCAAAAGGTCTTTTGAAGGTTGTAATGGGGCCTGGCTAAAGATAGGATATTCAAAGGTACTAGGCTTAAGTCCCTAGGAACTAAGAGAGCATGAGGCTTGTACACCATTATTTTCACTCTAATTCCTTTTTCCATTTTTCTTTTTGATGCTTTGGGTGACTACAGCCTTTTTCTTCCAATACCCTTTTTTGACATTTTTGTGATTTTCCTTCTTTTTTTTTCTTTTTCTTTTTTTCCTTTTTGCCTTTGGCTCCAACCTTCATTTTTTTTCTTTTTCTCAACCCAGAATGACATATCAAACCTTGTAGCCACCCCAAACTTAGTTTCTTTCAACCATTCTCTTGCTAAGCTTCCATGCTCTCCTAATCCTAAGATTGGGTTAACATGGTTTTTCCAGATTTTGGCTTATAATATAGGGTCATCAAGAAACAATGGGCTAATTAGGCTCAATGTGTCTAACTAGGGAACATGCATTAGGGATGGTTCTTTTTAGGCCAAGTAGTTAATTCAAAGAAAATTGCCTAAATCATTTGATGCAAGCACATAAACATGCAAACCATGAAGAGATTCAAGCAAATTCGGGAAAGTGCAGCTTAAAAGTGATTCACACAATTAAAAACATGTTGGAGGCTCAAATCCTCACCTGGACATTTTTGCAAATTGTTTGACCGAGATTCAATCCCTAGTGTGTGCATCCCTTCACCCCAAACTTATCATAAATCATGCAATCACAACAGAATATCTCAAGGTTGAATTTTCAATTTTTCACATGGGGATCAATTTTCAATTTTCAAAACCTAGGGAGAAATCAACAACAGTCAACACATATCATGCAATCCATCTACGCAAAATTTGATTAAAGTCCAACAAGCTCACCGACACAAGACTCACACACAAACGACTCAAAGCAAAGCAAAGCAAAATAACTAAAAAGATAAAGGTTTAGAAAAACTCATGAAGGCGGTTCCACCGGGATCCCACTGCTTATGATACAGCGGCCAAGGAATGCTTAAAGTGCAATATGATCCTCCCGGATCTCATGGCATGCAGCATAAGTATGGAAGTGAGCGCTTGACAATCATGGTGACCTCGCCTAGTGCGGCGGACTTCTCACTCCCTCTTGGGTCACAGATGACCTCCTTGTCAACAAAGTCTTCCCAATAAAAAAATGGGGTTCAACCTCTTGGACTGGCCATAATGCCTTCAAATTTAAGGGTACAAAATCCAGTCTCTCAGGCAGAGGCTTGAACTCCATCGTTGGCTGCTTCACAGTTGGTGGTGGCAAACAAGTGGAGAGGATCACTGGTGCTGCTTCAACTTCTGCACGATTTTCACTCACTGCATTACCAAATACATCACCTTCTATACATGCAGTAATCTCAGCACATACATCACAAAAGTCAGTGTTAGTACAATCAGCACATGAGTAAGCATCATCAAAACCAGAAAATGATGGAAAATCAGCAGCTGCAACCAAATCACAATAAGTGTCATCAACAATATCAGAAGGCGACTCTAATTGAGAAACAGAATGCTCAGAAGAATCATCGCCAAGAATATCTATTTGTGAATCTGACTGCTCTTCAAGGAGACGTTGTGATTGAAGTACAGTCAAGGCGGAGGCAATGTGACCAATTTGAGTGGCCAAATCCTGAAGACTTGCTTCTATCCTCTGTTGGAATTCCAGAGTGTCTTCTGCCATTTGTTGCACCAATTCTTCCAGATCGGGGTTGGGTGGTGTGGGGTCAGGCTGATATTGATGCTGGCTTATTGTCAATTGATGCACTAACGAAGCCAACTCATCCAAGCTGCCATGTTCTCCACCATGTTGGCCAGAATAGTCATTCATTCCAACCATGCCAAAACTACTAAACTCATAACCACCAGTAAAATCAGGATAATATATGCATGATGGCTCATAATGAACATTAGGCATATAATCTTGCATCTAGTTATCCATGGGAAGTATTAAGATTCACCACCACGACAACCACAATGTGCAATACTATTAATATGATATGAACATTTAAGCTCAAGATGTCACAACAAGATAAAAAAATGTTTAATTCCTAATAAAGCAAACAAAAACCGAAGAGTCCCCGGCAACGGCGCCAATTTTGACACGCTGTCGCACACGGGTCAAAAAGAACGAGTGGTTTAAAAACTGTAACTAGGGCGCGACAACTCGGGTATCGTACCACAAGGACTCTTGGATTGTTATTAACCTTAAAATCAGTTTTTTTTTTTTTTTGGGCGGGGGGGGCGGGGGGGGGGGGGGGGTTGTTGTTGAATGATGCAATGAAGACAGCAAGGCAAAGCTGTGATTATCAATAAGCTAAACACGATTAATCGACTGTTTTCGGTTCCCACTATCATTGATTCATATAAATTCCATGCCCTAAGCGGATTCTAATCCCTTTTCGATTGTAGCAACAATTAGACAAGCGCAATTGACACTACGAGATATATGTTCCTATTCCGAATTAAGCAAACGGATTAAGACCTTCGTGAATTAAGCAAACACGATTGTACACACGTGAATTAAATAAACGCGATTAGAGTAAGGAACATATGATCATCGAAATTAATCAAGACTTATCCTATATAACTTGAATTAAGCAAAACAAGACATATAAGATAATATTGAAAGAGAATAGCAATAAGATTGGGAATTATAGAACCTCAAGTGCGGCAGAAACCGATTACAGCAGACTAATCTCAGGGAATTAGATCTCCATTACAAACGAAACACAAAACCTAGAAAACAATTCGCAGCAGTGAATATGAAAAGTTCTTGCTAATCTGCCTTAAAACAGCAATTTATAACCTTCATAATCTGCGCCCGCTCGCGAGGCGAATATTAAAAGTGGAGCGCGTTCAAAATTGGGTTCTCGCGAGGCAAGATGGTGATTCGCGAGGCGAGACTGAAAGGGTGACATTCTCTGGCACAGTCAGGCCTTCAGGCTCGCATGGCGAGATAGTGATTCGTGAGGCGAGACAGAAAGGGTGACTGTTGCTGTTCAGGCTGGTCTTCAGGCTCGCCAGGTGAGTAGCTTCTCGCGAGGCGAAACTTTCAGACTTGCAATTTCCATTGTTTTCTTCATTCACTTGACTCTAAGTGCTTCCCTTTTTACCTGAAAATATGAAATAGCAGTGAATGCTTTATTTGACTCAAAAATTGACTAAAATGTCCTAAACTACTTAAGAAACTCAAAATGTTGCTTGAGGACAATTAAATCCAAATTTGGGCTAAAACGAGATCAAACTCGAGCAGTTGGTGCCAAAAACCATGATCTTAATAGTTATAAAACTAGATAACCAGAGGCTTATCATTGATAGCCTAGACAAATTGAGCGAATGAGTGAATTATTAAATGCCCTTGTGAGGAAGGCAAATGTTTGAAATTGGTGATCTCCCTTTTGTGTGTAACTTGGATCCTTTGCTTAGATTGATTATTGCATGAATGATTAAATTCTCAATTGTTTAAAGTAAATGAATGTGGGGATTACATTGACCTAAAAGGGGGAAACATTGAAGAAAAATTGTATTGATAAAATTGCATAAAATTTGTGAGAAATTGATTGAATCCTTTAAGCTTGCCAAGTTTTGAGTCTTTTTGAGTTTTAGTTTGCTTGGGGACAAGCAAAGTTTAAGTTTGGGATATTTTGATAAGCCTCTGGCTTATCTAGTTTTATAACTAGTAAAATCATGGGTTATGTGCTAATTATTCGAGTTTAATCTTGTTTTCACCAAATTTGGATTTAATTGTCCTCAAGCAACACTTTGAGTCTCTTAAGTAGTTTTTAGGATATTTTAGTTAATTTTGAGTCAAATAAAGCATCTAATGCTATTTTATATTTTCAGGTTAAAAGTGAAGGAAGTGCAAAAAGGGAAGGACAAAGAAGGCAGAAGTCATCACGCCCTAGCCGTGATAGTAGTCACGACCGTGATCAGCCTAATGAGAAAGTCAGAAAGGATCACGGCCCACCCGTGATGTCCATCACGGGCGTGATGAGAGGGACCCTGGAGATCAGAGAGCATCACGGCCCAGTCGTGATGGAGGTCACGGCCGTGACAGGCCAGCTCCTATGGACCAGAATTGATCACGGCCTAACCGTGATGAGCATCACGACCGTGACAGACCAAAATTTGAATACGCGCCCAGGGCAGAACCCGTCACGGCCTGGCCGTGATGGCCATCACGGCCGTGACGCGCGCTTAATCTATAAATAGGCATTTGGGCAGAACAGGTCATGGGGGGGATTTTTACCCTAGGGAGATTTTTACCCTAGGAGACGGCTTGGAACCCTAAAGAAGACGTTTTATCTGCTCTTGGACTGGAAGAAGATTGGAGGATTCTTCATGGAGTTTTCTTCATCTCTTCTCTCCTTCTCTTTTGTATTTTCCTTTATCATAAGTAGCTAAAACCCTTCTTGTTGGGGTTAGATGTTTGCTTTTCTGAACTTGGTTGTATCTTGATTTGGTTCTAATACAAGTTCCTACTTCTTTATTAGTATTTGATTATATGCTTAATGCTTTTCTTGGCTTGATCACCCTTGGAATGATTTGTTACTTTGATAGACAATTGTAAAATTGATGTTAAGGCATGCTCATGAATCAAATGCCAAGTAGTTCATGAATCTAGGAATAGGTCATGGGGTGCTTGCAATCTTATAAATCTTGGTTCTTTATGCAAAATCTCAAGTTAATCCACCTAAGGAATTAGGGTTTAATTTGGGGTTTTCAGCTCATTCCACCTAAGGAATTAGGGTTTGAGTATTTTAGAAGGTTTGATTGTCATAAATGAATTAGGATTTGTGTTAGTAACCATTTCATTGCAATCAAAGGAAGATTAGTGTAGTCTAACCCTGACAATTGTATCCAATTGTTAACCACATCTCTTTTCACTTGTTAAGTGTTTGTAAAAATTCCCAAAAGACCAAAAATATTTTATTGCTTTTGTTGCTTTATTTTATGTTTTGAGGTTAGTCTACATCAAGGTTTACAAAACCGGACCGGCCATCGAACCGGTGAAGGCGGCGGTTCGAGGTTCAATGGTCCAACCGTGGTTGAACCGGTTATAATTAAATAATACTTTTATTTTTTTAAATAATAAATAAAACAATATTAAACAAAAAAATTAACATAATATTTATTAATTTGGTAACATTAAAACTCAACATATCAATAACTATTTAAAACTCAATATTTATTCAATAGTCTATATTAAAGGGCCATGGAAAGATAATACTTTTCATGTAATATATCACATTCACATCCTAAACTGGATCACAAAAATAACATGAATAGTGGCCCAATAGCCCACTAATAATTAAAACCCTAAAAGCAAAAAAGGTAGCACACTTCAACAGTCAGCACAGCAGCCGCATGTGCTATATAATACACTTGAGCACTCATACGGTCATACCTCAGCCGTCAGTGCCATTTCCCTTCAGCATCGAGGATCGAGTTTTTCAGCCTCCATCAGCACCCCCCCCCCACCCCACCCCACCCCACCCATTCATTCTCTTATATACACTCCCCCTCTCGCCTTTTCTTTCTTCAATCATGTGAGAATCCTCTCCTACTCCTACAGATTGCCACCAGTCCTTTCTGTTATATTGTAGCCCCCGTGTGTGAGTATTCAGCAACACAATCTTTGTTGCAGCAGCACCTAGCCATTTTCCACCGCACCATCTTGCTGTTTTGCAGCGCTCGATCTCGCCATGTGAAGTCAGGAGGGAGGATGGGATCGAACAACAAAATGGGTTGTGTTTTTAAATTTTTTTTTTAAAAAATTCAGCAAACCTGTCCAGATTGGTATACAACCGGGTTTGATCGGTTTTGAACCGGTTCAACGATTCCTAATCCGGTTCCACACAAGGCCGGTTCTAGAGGTGAACCGAACCGTCTCAGTGACCGGGTCCCGGTCGGACCGGTTGGACCGGCCGGTCCGGTTTGGTTTTGAAAACCTTGGTCTACATAGTTGTTTGACTTGTGAATTGGTGATTGGCAACTGATCCCTGTGGACGATATCCGATCTCACCACCGTATTACTTGTTTGCGACTAGGTATACTTGCCTAGAAATTAGTCCAACAAGTAATATCTAATATTACCTGATTACAAGAACTTCGGGACCCTCCGAGTGGAAGAGAATAGGGCGGCAGCGCTTATTCATGAAACTTGAATTTTGGAAGTGGCTCACAAGGGCAATCTTCCCTTGGATTCGAGCATATGCTAAAGAAGGGACTTTTTCACCGTAAAACTTCTCCCATTTCTTCCCATTGAATGTCTGCAAAATCGGACATATAAGACCAATGCATACCAATTGAAAACAATTTGGCCCACAAGGTGCATTTTCGGAAGCGGGGAGGAATCCAAGGAGGTTGCTTCTCGGATCGGTAATGTACTGAGTCGGGAGATATGCCGACAAGTTCATGAGAAATAACCAATAAATAGAACTTCCAGGGAAGACAAGATCCCGGGAACATCCATGTAATCTGCAATCNAAAACCTGCAAAGTAAAATNNGGACAACCAATAAGATATCAAGAGCTGCTTCAACATCCTTTTCCAGAAAAGAATTATCAAATTGAGAATTCTCTTCACTATTTCCGTTCTTGGAACCCCCACCAACATTGTCTTCAGTATCAAGAGTTTCATATCTTGCCTGTATAAGGTGTTTGATATCTGTGTAAAGCCAGCACAAAGAAAATGGGAAATGGCTGGACGAAAGCTTACACTACGACCAGTTTTCATCAGAATAATTGAAAGGAAGATGGCAGCAGTTGAAAATACATAAAGGAACAATATCAATGGATGACAAAAACATACCTTAATTTCACTAGTGCTTCTAGGAAAACACTGAGCCAACGATTCCAGAACAATATCACATAAACCACATTCTCTGATAGTCATGCTGTAAAATCAAACCAGACATTACAAAATCCACAAAACTATTTCTCATGCAACAAAAGAAAAACAATATCCTATGTAATGCAACATAACACGAAATTCATGTAGCAGCATACAAACATGACAGTATGACACATCAAACTGATCAACCAGAGGTGGGATCAAATAAAATGATTTTAAAAAAAATGGGAGCTTTTTGCATAAATAATTTTTTAATAACATACCAAAAAAATAAAAAATAAAAAACAAATTATAAATTCAATGTCTTCCTACTCTAAAATCGAAATCTAGTGAACAAAATACACAATAAGCTGAGGCATATATTGCAAATCCATATTAGATGCAATCAAAGAAGATCCAACAGATAGAAAGAAACAGAAAAAACAGGCAATAATATTTTACTAAGCTATACCAACCGAAGTATGTAATCTTCTGATTCCAGAAATTGTCTTTTTTCTTCTTCGTCATCAATTATTTCCTCCTCACTGTAACTGCAAATAAGTGCCTCTCCACCATTTTGATCATAATAAATTCGCCTCCGACCCACCACAGACAGATCCTCTCACATTCTTTGATTTCTGCACCAGAATTAACATAGGTAGCAAACATCTTCAAATGGTCAATTTTTTGTTCATCAAAATAGATGAAAATCTGTAAAACGGTAAAGCTTAATTAATAAGTTAAAAAGGTATAACAGCAAAGAGCAATCAGTATCATGTGGAAAGGTCACAGAAATAAGTAAAGAGGAAGAGACTTGAGTGCATATGAAAGAAAACATAGTTGTTGAATGGTATATCATAACACAATGATTTTTCAATTTTCATTTAATGTAACATGAAACGAGTAAGATACGTTTATATAATATTTTTTACCTTAATAATAACAAAAACAAAAAAGAAATAAGATTAGAAAATATAAATATATAAGCATCCTCTCAAATGTATATCATATATCATCATAATCATAATAATTTAAGAAGTCTCATTTACAACATGTGAAAAAAAACCTCATTTACAACTAGGTTTAGCAAATGTCATAAAAAATTTAATACTGGGTAAAAAAAAATTGAACTTAGGTTGTTATTTTAATTAAGCATTGTTGGAAAAATTTCACTTTATCATGTGGGTTCGAAAGTTGGTCGAACATTTATTATAGTGGGTCATTGAAAAAAAATTAGAGCATGTTTGTGTTTGAAAAAAAACTTCACTTTTGACAAACTTTTGGAAAATACAGAAGTCTCAGAAAACCAGAAACAATTTCTTGTCACTAGTGATGATTGTGAAAGACAAATCATGGCAATTATTGAGGATACAGGTTTAGGAAGTATGAATGAAGGGTGAGTGTTATTGTTGCATTTTAATAGGAATGAGTTCAGTTTTACTTTCCATTCTTTACTTTTTACTGTTGATGACTTGTATATCATATTTATTAATATTCCACGCATACATTTATGTGCATGCATACATACAACCATATGTACAAATTAAACAGACAAACAAACAATGATACTGACCTCTTCATATTTTATGATATTAATAGCAGCAATGTGCAGCTAAACATGGAAGAATTTCTGCTCGGAAATATTTTAGATGCCATTGTCCGCCAAGTTACGATCTTGATAAGAGGAAAAAACTTGCAGTTGTTTCATGAAATTCCTGATGAAATCAAAACACTTGCTCTATATGGTGACCAAATTAAGCTTCAGATGGTGTTGTCTGACTTTTTGCTTAATGTAGTCAATCATACACCATCTCCAAATGGCTGGGTAGAAATCAAGATTTCACCTGGTTTAAAGATAATACAGTATGACAATGAGTTTGTGCATTTGCAATTCAGGTACACAATAAATTTATTTTTGTCTGTACATTATTCGAAGCTGGTCAATTTGGTTGCTAATACTTATCCCCCTAGGGATGTTTTCTTGATTACTATAGAGTGTACTTTTTCGACCTAAGGATAACTAATTATTCCCTTTTTTATAAATGCAATTTATATGTCTGAATCAGATATTATGGATTCATGTATAACATTTAGACCTTTTTGACAAGTGAAGTCCAACTTCCTCTGACTTGAATGTACCACCTTTTGCATTACATGTGATTTCCAGTTATCAAATTTTCTAGAACAATATCAAATCATGGCCTTTTCTAACTTTAGGTTCGAAAATTACACAAATTTTGCGCTCATTTGAAGTTAATGGTATAATAAACAACATTACTAATATCAAATGCCTTTCCAAATGCAAGTTTGCCTATACTAGTGCTAACATGACCATTTCATGTGATAATATTATTATTTTTTTGCTTTAGAAATGGTCAATGTTTTTATGTTCAATTGATTTGAAAATTATGTAAACTAGAATCTCATTTACCACATTTTTCATGCAGAATGACCCATTGTGGTGAAGGTCTTCCTTCCATTATTCTTCAGGATATGTTTGAAGGAGGGAATCAATGGACTACACAGGAAGGTCTAGGGCTGTTCATGTCTAGGAAAATCCTCAGTAGGATGAATGGTCGTGTCCAATATGCAAGAGAAGAAAATAAATGCTACTTCCTCATTGATCTTGAACTTAGAACAAGAAAAGAAAGGCAACGGAATTTGAAAGCAGAGACAAGGATATTAGGTTAGCTTTCTTCTCTAGATGCTCCTACTAGTGCAACAGATGTGGAGGGTCATTAGCAGAGAAGTCTCTAATCAAGCTTTGAAAAACCAACCTCAGAGACCCATGATTAAACAACTAGTGAAAATAGAAGTGGAGTGAGTAAAGAGGACAGTAAGTGTGAGCATTTGCAGAGTGGAGAGAATAAAGAAAGCAACAATTAGTATTTACCTAAGGGGGTTAACATACAGTTAGTGGAGAGAATAAATAGGGAAGTAGGGGGATGATTTGGATTATTCTGGAACCTGGAAAGGCTTTGGGATGACTTAGGCCTTAGGCACAGACAGCACTTAACCTCTCTGATTCTTTCTTTCTTTCTCTTCTACCTACATCTTTATGGTCTCTATCATTGTAATTAGAGCTTAGCTCTTGGTTTTCCTGCGGCTTTCTACTATCAATACCAGTTCCGATCCTATCACAAGTTAATTTATCATGTCCAAGTATAGTACAACAGCATGTGTTCGGAGATATAACCATACGATGATAAAATAAATGTCTAAAACAAACTTGTATTTCACCACTAAATAATAGTGACCAAACTCAAATCCATTCAATCTCACTACATCAGCAATAAGGACAAAAATAAAAACTAAGAAAAGAGATAATTCAAAAATGTACTAAATAACAAGTCTAACTTGTCAGATAATGTTAAGTAACTAAGGCATAAATGCTCCCACAATGCTCCTCAACCATCATCTACCCTGTGGTTGAAGAACTTGGCTTGAAGCATATTGTTATAGTCATCTGTCTGAAATTCATCCATTGGTGGTGTTAAGGAATAAGAAGTTGCTCCTTGCTGCAAGCTCTGAGACTCATCAGGTAGAGTAGCCCAATTCATAACCTCGCCTAGTTGACTAGTCCAATCTTCAGTCCCACAAAGTTCATTTAACTGCTCAATAGACTCATCAAGTAGACTAGACCAATTCGGCTCACCAAGTGGATTTGTGTAATCTTTAGCAGCATCACTTTGTTTAGTATAATCCAAAGGCACATTAACTTGATTAGCAGAATTCATGACCCTGACTTCTCTTTGCTTTTTCAACATGCTAACTCTTTGACTACAAGCTTCAATCTTAGTATTCAACATAGCAATGAAGTTCATTAACTGCTGATTTCCTAAGTTATTAAGACTTGGATCCCACGTTGGATACTTGATCTTGAGGATGTCTTTTCTCACTTTGGAAATATCATGTTCAACTGAATCCTTCTTACTCTCGAAATAATCTTGGATACCAAACATCTGAGGAGGATTCTTATTCTTTTCACGCTCATAATTATCAATGACAGAATGTACTTTTGTGGGGTCTTCGGGCCATGTCACTGGTTGAGGATCACCATCAGCATCATAAACTATCAAGCAAGCTTCAGATACATCACACAACTTGGAAATTTCAGACATTTTGTTCACAAGTACTTTGCTTCTTTGCCTGAATGTTGATTTCCGAAGTCTCTCATTTGATATACGTTTCAAGGATAATCTTGCACGACCCATTTTCTAACACATACATAATAAACAGAAATCAGATTAAAAACATCGGTATCGTAATATCATAATCTATAATAAAATCTATAATACCAAAATTAAAAAAGGAAAATTAATAAGCAATTAAATTACCCTTGTTGCTCAAATTAAAAAAGAAAGAAAGAAAGAATCTTTCTCAATTGCTTTGCATTACAGTATTACTAATGTGTTAAGATCAATATAAAATATATTAAATTGTGAAAAGTAAGAAATTTCTTAATATATATAGAATTGCTTGTACACGTGTCATGCTAGAAGAGTATTGTCTAAGTTGCACCATAAATAAATAAAAAAAGTTGCAACCTTGCACCTTGTTTTTGGAGAAATCTAGACCCTTTATTTCGCCACATGTACATTTTTTTTTGACACATTCAACCAGCTTTTAGTTGGTCAAATGTATACCAATTTCCTATATTTGCACATTAGGTCATTTATTTCTTATATTTGCATTTTAATTAATTTTGTTTTGTGATGTACTTCTGTATTTGAAAAAACTTTTTGTTTTTGAGATTAAAGGCTCCCTTGCTGGAGCGCCGCCATACACATTGCGCCTCCGTCACGACCTCCGTCCAACCTCTCCTCCGCAAAACGCAGCTCCGTGCCGGAAGCATAAGCCGCCGTCGTTCGCCACTACTGCACAAGTTCGTCACCGCCACGCCTGTCTCTCTGCCCTGTCTCCTCCCCTGTGATCTCTGTAACGTTTTCAACCCCAATGAACAAAGCATCCTGAAGGTTCTTCATGTGTGCTTATCAGTGGGTGATGAGATAGAAAGATGAGAGGGGGGTTTAGAGATTTGGGGATGAAGGGGAATGAGGGATTAAGGTTTCACTTCTAATCTCATCTCCTATGGTGTTTAAAGAAGATGGGTTTTGCTGATTTGAGGGGAAAAAATTATGTGTCCCAATGTGCAAATACAAAAGAAACATGTGCCTTTGACCAGGTTAAAAATTCAGAACTAAAGTACATGCCGACATGGCTATTTTATTGGTCCACATTGCATCATAAAACTGGTGCATGATTGCACCATTACGTAGAATGAACCACAACATGTTTACCTGTTAACATGTTTTGGACAAGATGAATGATTTTTGTACATGGGACATCATGGTGTCCCTTTTGTTTTTCAACTATATTTTCGAAAGCATGTATACAAAGAAAATAAAAAGTAAATGAGAGATTGATATAAACATATATTATGTTATAAAAATTTTGTTCAAATAGTTTGGGCAAGCCATTTATTCAAAGACAGAAGCAAGACTAAGAATTTGTTAACATGTTTTGCACGCGCTGTCGAATCCAACCAAGGCACAGTAACAACACAAAATTGAAAGAAAAAGCAAGAGTATATGTGTAAACTATAAACATACCGAAGTTAATCTTGCAACAAGGTTTCAATGGCTTATCTCAATCTGTGCTGTGAAATTTGATAACCAAGTAATGTTTTAGAGTTAATACAAGAGAGTTGAATTTATAGAAAGTTAGGCGTTAACTTGTAACATTATTAAGAGATAAGTTGAATCTTACAATTTCGGAAACTTAATCAAGTTAATATTTTTTTTCCCTTAATTTTAGTTTGGGAAACTTATTTCTTACACTAGAATTAAAAGCTCCCATTGTTTAACAATAACAAAGAATCTTTGATTGATTAAATCATATCCTTCAAGATATCTTCAATAAAATTAAACTCTGTCATTTGTGTTTAAAAGATTTATTTGGATTGGGTGAATAATATCTTACAATTAACTTGTGACATCGTGTTACGAAATAAAGTGGCAATACAAGAAAATTTTAAATTAGCTACTACCTGTGCTTAGAAAAAGAAATAGCAAATATTACATACGAACTCCTATGTTATCTTTTTAATCTTAAAACCAATCCTTTTCTCAATACTCACTCTTCAGACCACAATCTCGAGTCTTGCTCACTCTCAATTCTCTCTCTCGGTGAGGGTCGATTTCGTCTTCTCGCTCAGAATCGCTTTCACTCTCACGCTTAGAATCGCTTCGCAAACTATTCAATTCTATTACGGTTTGCACTCTCAAATTCCACAATTCTCTTATGGTTCTAATTCTAATTCATGAATTTACATTCTGAATCATTGAGGATTGAAGAACCCCAACCGCGAAGCGAAGACTGAGTCATTGCATATTTTCGAACTCCATATTGTTCTCTCTCTGCATGCTTAAGGGTATTTGAATCATTGATTTGTTGTTTTTCTTTTTCTTCAATTAATTAATTAATTAATTTTCTCTTTCTTTCTTATTTGTTGTAGGTCTCCAATTGAATTCAATTACTAGTTCTTGTTCTTTTCTCGAAGGTATTTTTTAATTTAATTTTACCTTTGATCTAAATTTGAGGTTTGAGATGTAATTATGTTCTCATCTGTATTGATAATTTAATAATGTATAAATCAAGTTTACTGAGGATTAAGCTCAGTGATGTGATGTTGTAATCTTCAAATGCGTTTGAGTTCTTGCATATGACTTGTTTGATGAAATGGCTGAAATGAGTTATCGTCCTGACCATCTTCCTATTCTTTTTTAGCCACATGAGGATTGATGTTTTGTGCTCCACGTAGTTGCTTACGGTCCTTAACTTGTCACTTCATTAATCGGTGTAATAATTTTTTTTACTAACATGCTTGGTTTAAATCTTACAGAGAGGTGGTATGTTTATAATTTTATTGCTCATTAGTCTTAAGAAATCATCGAGGGAAGTAAATCAAGTTGAAAGTGTGGGTCCAAGTATTTCTTTTAATTTGTTTTTTGATTTCTTTTGTATCATATATTTATTTAAATTAGCTCCCCCTCCCTGATGATATATTTTAGTAAGATTAGCTCTCAAACATGTTGTCATATATATTACATCAGTTTATTTGTATATGTATGGGATGCAATGCACACAAGGTGTTAGATGAAATGCTTGAATAGCTTTTATTAAGATTAAGTGGTTTGTGTATTGCAATCTTTTGCTTCCCTGCTTTGATATGGTTTCTATTACAAAAATGACCCACTTTATGGCTATTATGATGTGGTCCAAATTCATATATTTTAGTTATATGAATGAAAATATGAAGCTTAAGAAGCTGCATGTAGTTATTCTCGGCAGGATATCCTGCATGTATTTGTCTTTGCTTTTCTTGATCTAGGCTCGTTATCTCAAATAGATGGATGCTTTGGGCATCGGATTTTACAGAAAAAATAAAAGTAAAGGCACGTTGAAAGTCATGTTGTCATCTAACTATTTCATCATGCATGTGCATATAATTTAATTGGTGTTAATCTTAGTGCATATAATTTTCTTCCTTCATGAGGTAAACTTTGTCTTTACTGTCGCTAACATTTAAATTTTTGGACTTTGGATAAATTTGTTTTTGTGTAGTTGGATGAGCTGAGCCAAATATATGAGGAACTGCCGAATTCTTGGAAAAGGTGGCTTTGGTGCAAATTTTAATAAAGTAAAACAAGTATACTTTTTTTTGTCATCGTGTTACACTTTTTGCAGGTTTCGTCATTGGAACTCACACATTTTCCTGTTCTATGCAAGGACAAGCTTAATCCTTGTATTGTTTATATACAGCAAATAGGTAGTTTTGACTCTCCATTATATTTATATCCATAAAATGTGGTAACGGGTCATTTCATTACCTTCCTTTCTGAAGTATATTTGCTAATTGGTAGCTTTTATTTTTAGAATAATTCATAGAGGTGATTGCTATATGGTCATGCTTTCCTTAAAATGTTATCGATAGCGGATGGCGGAACATAGCGGAAGGCCAAAAATCTGCCATTTTAAGCCGCCATAAAACGTCATGGCCGCCATGGTGTCGTCATCCTCCACAAATTGGCCATAGCGGTTGGGCAAAAATACGCCACCGCAATCTGCCATGGCGCCGCCATGGCCGCTATTTGATAACACTGTTTCCTTGCACTAATATTTGCATCATTTGGGGAATGACATTGTTCCCATCTGCTCTAGAGGTAATTTGTTGCCCTCCATGATTTGATTTCTGATGATTATCAGTTTTTCACTCTTGATGCATCATATTCATCATATTTTAGCTGAATTTGAGGTTCCAACCCATATTGTTTCAGCATATGACAATTTACAAATCTTTTAAATTTAGGCATTGGAAGATTCTTGTTTCAAAATTGAAGACTGGCTTACTTGCATAACTTGATCTAGTTAAATTTCTAATTTTGAGCTTTGAAAGACTACTAGTACTAGGTTGATGTGGTTTTTTTTTAAAAAAACTAGACTTATGTGAGCTACTTTTGTAAATAATGTGCCCAAGTATTTGGGGTCCAATGAACTGCTCAAGTAACTCTGATTGAGATAAGCAGATATGATTCTCTTGGTCTGTAAATAAGTAAATGTATTGCTAGAGTCACTATCTCCATCAATTTTTTTTGGCTAACACCATCATTTAGTGTTTATGCATAAAGTTTGGTCAAAGTGCTTCAATGTTTTGGTGTGTTTGTTTGGAAGAGAAGAGAAGCAAGAGAGACATCAAAGTGTTATTTATACTTTTTAAGATTATAATCTGCATATTCTGTGTGTTTTTGTTATCAGAAAAGAGCTTCATACAGCAGATAGACAGGAACAGTGTGGACATAAGTCAAACCCCTAAAAATCTGCAGTGTGTTTGGAAGATTGCTATTTAACCTTTCATGCTGTTTTTTATTTTTTTTATTTTTTATGTCTTACCTCTCAGGGTTGCTATGTGTGCATTATTATATGTGATTGTGAGGGTACTGGAGATATGCAAGTCTCTTTTCTCGTTTTTTTTCTAGATTATAATTTGTGGTTCTATATTTTTTCAATTGGTTGCTTTCATGAATTGGATCAATGGTAGCTTTATATACCTATTTTCCATTGAAGAAGAATATTCATCTTTAAATAAATCACGTAATATTTAGATTTGCACATTTAAAATTTCAAAGGGTCATTAGTTTTCAAAAACTTTGTAATTGGCTTGTTCAACTTCTGATGGCACTTGACTACTTGCACAAGAACTATATTCTTCATCGTGATGTCAAGGTTTGCATCAAAATCCTCTTTATGCTTAGCAATAGTACTTCTATTTCCATGTATATACTATCAAGCCAAATACTAATGAGAAAATCATATGATTTTGTCAGTGTTCAAATATATTCTTGACAAAAGATCATGACATACATCTTGGTAAGTTATTCTACTGTTTCTTTAAATGAAACACGGATGGTTAAAATTTTACTTACAAGTTATTGATGTTGAAACAGGTGATTTTGGACTTGCCAAAAAGTTGAGTTCATATGATCTTACTTCCTCTGTAAGAACTTTTTAATCTACAAATTGAGTTTACCTTCCTGATTGTAACTTTTGTAGGATGTCTTGTAATCATTAAGAATTACCTGGAATCAATATCTTTCCAGCTATAACTCTCTCCCAAGTATTCTATACATTGTTTTAATCAAAGGGAAAATTTGTATGTGAGAGAGTGGTTTGATGTAACATTCTATTTGGACATCTTGGTGGCCGGGGTAAATGTGTGTAAATTATGTGGCATGCATTCACATTATGAATTATTTTATTGTTATTTATAAGTTTTTTTCTTATGTTTTGGTTTGTTGTTCTAGAGCTACGACCAGGATAATAAAGTTGACAAATATTGGCCGCTAAATTGGGCCCCGAATGTGTTTGGAACCAATTTAGCGACCGATTTGTTTGTAAAAAAAAATTGTTTTTGAATTAGCTAGGAAATAAGTATAAAATTGTTACAAATTTTAGCTATTGTTTGACTATAAAATCGTTATGACAATATCGTAGTTATTTAGCCATAAAAAAACAATTATGAACAACATATTACTAGCGATAGTTAGAACTTTTTTAAGATTAGGTATAAATTAGTTAGGAAAAAATTTCTAGCTAATTTGCCACTCAATTTATGCTACCACCAATTCTATAGCTATTTGGTAGCTAATTTATAGCTAAATTTGTTTGCTAGAGATTAGCTACGAATTAGCTACAAAATTTGTCGTAGCTAAACACATAATTTCTTGTAGTGTGGGTTTTACAATTTGAAACACAATTAATATTTAAATGTTTTCCCACATATATTTAATTTAGGAAAGTAAATTCTAACATCGGAATTTTAAATTTGCATTGTGCAATGATTTAGACAAATCTTTGATTGTCAGTTACAAATTAGTAATTACCATCTAAAGTCTTTTTTCTTTTTTTTAATTCTCATTTGTCATACATAAGTTTCATTTTGTAATATATAACCCCTAAATTATTTGTAAATACTTCAAACCTGTTTTTTTTTTTGGGTCAATTTTAACAATAAAACATGTGATCTCTATCAATGTAATCCCCAAATGCTACTCAACTCCCAAAAATAATATATATATGTGTGTGATTATATCTAAAACACTATCACCAAAAAAATTATTTTCACCAAAAAATATCTATACCACCAAAATATAAAAAAGAAAATTTATAAGCAACGACCCTTTTATTGTTGTTGAACTTATCTATGTATTTATGATATATTAAAATAGAGTCCCAAAATTTGATATTGACATCTCATCCTATTCTGTCATCTAATACTATTTCTTCCAACTCACTAATTATATGAGGTGGTTCATTATACGTATAGAGTGGTTCATTGGCATCATTGGGGCGATTGGAGGTTGCAATGAACTTATCTTATATTTCTATGAGTGTTTGAAAGAACTTATAAAAATAGTCGAGTCAATCAAGTTGTCCTTACACACCTTATCATCATCTCATTGAAACAACTTGTACTCTCGTTACATTCTAATGTAAGTGATGTTGTTCTCAGTGTCGGTTATTAAATCAATCGTATGCCATCTTCTGTTCTCAATAATCAAGTTCCTTACTTTTTTTATATCCCCAGACCTCAAGCACCTCTATATATTGTTCCCCCTTGTATTTTTGGTTCCACTTATTTTGTCCATAACGTAAATGTTGCTCTTGATCTAGATAAACTTGCTGCCTGTGCAGTTAAGTGTCTCTTTCTTGGTTTTCTTGGATTCAAAAAGGATACTTACGTAAACTTTAAACTCATAAGCTATTTTATTGTAAAATCAGTTTATACAAAAACTCTTATATAACAAGCACTTATCAAACAAATAAGTTCTTAATTAAGCCATGTATTCAAATACACCCTAATTTCATAGACATTCAAACTATCATCTCACGTGTAAAAATATTTTTAAGGATTAAGCAACTCTTTAATAAAACCCCGCAACCTGACACCAAATAATATTTTGGATGCTTATGATAACCCGAACCTAAATTACTTAAGTTGCCAGCTACCATTCGCTTTTCTCTAAGAGCACATTCCCACCAACTCGAATTATGGTTGTCCATAAAAATGGCTCTCTATGTCAGTTTTAATGAGTTAGACTATTTCACTAGAAATGTCACAAAGCCAGAATGTCTAGTGAAAGCAACTTTGAACACCATATATTCAAATCCGGGTTTTACACTTTCATTCCAACAGTACTGATACATTAGAGAAACATAAAAAGAAGTCATTTTGATACATTAGAGAAACATAAAAAGAAGTCATTTTAGTTCTCACTATACAACTTTGTACCCCATGTTAACTTGCCAACTCTAATCTCAAAACTAAACTGACCATATTAACATTCAGAAACAAAAATACTCAATGACAAACCACCAAAATGCAAAAAAAATGAGCAAAACTGGAGAGAAAATGCAAAACACCTCCCTCGAGGGAAACTCTGCAGCACCAAAAACATATAAATATATCCAGCAGCAGAGTACATGCAAATGTTAACATTAACAACAACCATGTTAGGCTCATGCAACTCTGCATCTGATTCGATGTTAATTCGTCTCCAAGCTCAGAGGAGGGCTGTCCTCCGGAGGGCTTCTTGAAAAATCACTAGAATCTAAATAATGCTCTTGTATGATCTACAGTGAAGTATAAACATACAGTCAGTTAAGCCATTGTTATTATAATTAGAAAGTAAACAACAAAATTTAATTAATAACCTCAATCATCATATCATACCCTTCAGGAGACAACAAATCTAAAGGGGAAAAAAGCATAATAAAAAGCTACTAGTTCCAAATATCAATTTCCTGTTAAGAAAATCACACCAGATACACCAGTTTATATTTTCCAATCACTGCTTGAGACTCCATATAGTAATATCTAATATTACCGATTACAGCCAGCAGACTTCAGGACCCCTCGAGTGGAAGAGAATAGGACGGCAGCGCTTATTCATCAAACTTGAATTTTAGAAGTGGCTCACAAGGGCAATCTTCCCTTGGATTCGAGCATATGCTAAAGAAAGGACTTTTTCACCGTAAAACTTCTCCCATTTCTTCCCATTGAATGTCTGCAAAATCAGACATATAAGTCCAATGCATACCAATTGAAAACAATTTAGCCCACAAGGTGCATTTTCGGAAGCAGGAGGTGTTAGGAGTGAATTTTCATGTGAGTTTTTAAGTCAGACAGAGGAGAAAGAGGCTCCATGAAAATTGAGAAGAAGTCCCAAAATTGGTATATACTTGGTTTGGCTAAAAGAAAGTTGATCAGACGGAAAGTTGTCAAGAAAGTTGACAAGTACTAAGTTGACAGACGGAAAGTTGACAGAAAATTGGTCAAGAAAGTTGACAAGTACTAAGTCGACAGACGAAAAGTTGACAAGAAAGTTGACAAGTACTAAGTTGACAGACGGAAAGTTGACAGAAAATTGGTCAAGAAAGTTGACAAGTACTAAGTTGACAGACAGAAAGTTGTCAAGAAAGTTGACAAGTACTAAGTTGACAGACGGAAAGTTGACAGAAAAATTGGTCAAAAGCAAGATTGTCAAATTCATGAGGAATTCCCAAAGTAGACGAGAGTTGGATTGAAGAGAGGAAAATTGACCAAGTTCAAAGTCGACAGGAATAAAGTTGACAGAAGAATGTACAGAAAGAAGAACGTCGAACTCAGAAGATTATAATTGACAAGTGTGGAGTTGACAAGAAGTTCTTCAGTTGACATGTCAGACAAGAAAAGCCGTCAAAAAGGCGAAACTTAGAGCGCATCTGTCAATGGTGAAATTTCTGATTATTGACGGATGCATTTGACTGGCCGACAGAAAGGATAAATTGACAACCCAGCTTTTTGACAAAGTGTTAAGAAGAGTTGTCAAACGTACAGAAGTGTGAAAATGGCTAAGTCTTCAAGGCTGACAAGGCATCAGCAAGATAAGCCGTCAGATAGCCAAACTGTTGACAACAAGTAAGTTGACACAAAGCGGTTCAAAGAATTGAGCAGTTAGAGAAGTTTGCTTGTCAAATAGTTTGAATTTGAATATGGCAAAACTGCCATATAGGTATCAGAAAATAGATTAGGAAGTTACCTTTAGGAAGTTACCTTTAGGAAGTTTATTTACTTTTTCTATAAATACTAGATTCTACGATGTAATAAGGGTTGGAACTTAAAACATCCTACACGTCTCGATCACACAGCAGACTGACGGATTAACTCAAGTATTCCTTCCACCCCTTTCAATTTCAGTACAATTTCAATACAATTTTTATCATTCATTTCAAGTTTCATCAATGTCTTTTCCAGATTTATGGTGTTCTTACATTTACTATTTCAAGTTATCTTTCATGTCTTTCACTAGCTTTCAATTATTTTCCTGCAACTTACATGATTTCCTTTAAATTTCCTGTTGTTTATTGCTTTCCTTTAATTTCATGTTCTTTATTTACTTTCTTCTAATTTTCTGCATTTTTATATGCTTTCCTCTATTTTTATGTCATTTAATTGTTTTCCCTTAATTTTCAGCATTTCTTTCATGCTCTTCATTTAAGTTCTTTTATTTCAGAAATCATTTAGTCATGCTTTACACAAATTGCTTTTCAAATTAATGTTATTTCCATTTCATTTCACGTACAAATAATGAAGCAATCAGGAAGTTACTTCTATTTAAGAAACTAACTTTCCTTTTTAAATTAAAAACATATTTTCAAAAATACCAAACCCAAGTCCTTGCCAGTATTTACTAGATTTGACTAATTTGTCAAATTCATACTTAGCAGACATACATATGCACATCCTTACGAGATTACCGCATAACTCGTTCGTCCCTACACTCGTCTGATCTTAAAATTATTTGTAACGAAAAAGGATTTTGGACACCAACCAAAAACCGGCGTCAACGGGAGGAATCACCGGAGGTTGCTTCTCACCGGTAATGTCTTGAGTCGGAGATATGCCGACAAGTTCATGAGAAATAACCAATAAATAGAACTTCCAGGGAAGACAAGATCCTGGGAACATCCATGTAATCTGCAATCAAAAACCTGCAAAGTAAAATCGGGACAACCAATAAGATATCAAGAGTCGCTTCAACATCCTTTTCAGAAAAGAATTATCAAATTGAGAATTCTCTTGATATTTCCGTTCTTGGAACCCCCACCAGCATTGTCTTGATATCAAGAGTTTCATATCTTGCCCGTATAAGGTGTTTGATATCCGTGTAAAGCCAAGACAAAGAAAATGGGAAATGGCTGGACGAAAGCTTACACTACGACCGGTTTTCATCGGAATAATTGAAAGGAAGATGGCAGCAGAGTTGAAAATACATAAAGGAACAATATCAATGGATGACAAAAACATACCTTAATTTCACTAGTGCTTCTAGAAAAACAACGAGCCAACGATTCCGAGAACAATATCGGATAAACCACATTCTCTCGATAGTTATCTTTGTAAAAATCAAACCCGGACATTACAAAATCCACAAAACTATTTCTCATGCAACAAAAGAAAAACAATATCCAATGTAATGCAACGTAACACGAAATTCATGAAGTAGCATACAAACATGACACATCAAACTGATCAACCAGAGGTGGGATCAAATAAAATGATTTAAAATAAAATGGGAGCTTTTTTGCATAAATAGTTTTTTAATAACATACCAAAAAAATAAAAAATAAAAAACAAATTTTAAATTCAATGTCTTCCTACTCTAAAATCGAAATCTAGTGAACAAAATACACAATAAGCTGAGGCATATATTGCAAATCCATATTAGATGCAATCAAAGAAGATCCAACAGATAGAAAGAAACAGAAAAAACAGGCAATAATATTTTACTAAGCTATACCAACCGAAGTATGTAATCTTCTGATTCTAGAAATTGTCTTTTTTCTTCTTCGTCATCAATTATTTCCTCCTCGTTTAGAATCGCAAATAAGTGCCTCTCCACCATTTTGATCATAATAAATTCGCTCTCCGACCCACCATCGACGAGATCCTCTCACATTCTTTGATTTACGCACTGAATTAACATAGGTAGCAAACATCTTCAAATGGTCAATTTTTTGTTCATCAAAATAGATGAAAATCTGTAAAACGGTAAAGCTTAATTAATAAGTTAAGGAACACTCCCGTCACCAAGAAGAGGCGTTTCTTACACCCAAGTGGTCAATAGATTTGACGAAGTTGGTCAAGGAACACTCCCGTCACCAACTTCCCCAGTTTTACAACAAGTAAATACATTAACTGCTGGATTGTCGTCACGAAGTGTTGTGAATTCAAACCCAAGAGGGACTATACAGCCACTCTCACAACCTTTGTATGGGATGCCATACGGGTCAACAACTGTCAATCCAAATACCCCATTTGCATACATACAATATCCAAATGGAATGACGATGGCTGCCCATACATCTGGACAAGCAGGGCCATCGACTGGGGGGCAAATTCCCAGTCATGCGAATGGAATAACGGGGTCAATGATAATTACCCATTCTCGACAAGAACAACCGGTAGAAAGGCCATATATTTCCCCATTGAGACAACTCCCGCAAAGTATTGTTGGTCTGTCGGAGGCTACCTTAGCCAATGTCCGACAACAGATTGATTCTAGTAACCATGACATGGTGAATACATTTACTCAACAAATGAGTACAGTAATTACGCCATTAATGGAAAGCACAAACAATGCATGTTTAGCATTGACAAATGAGATACGTCGGTTAAATAGAGCCTTGGGTGTTGTAACCCCAGGTGAAAACCAAAATACTGGTAGAAATCTCAATGCAAATGTCAACAGGATTAATCAACCACAAGTAGAACCACAATTTGACGGAGTTGAACAAGATGACGAGCAGCCTGCCTCATCGTCGATTCCTTTGAGACGTGGAAATGTACATATTCTACGACCAGAGGAAGACGAGGATTTAATCATAAATCAGGGTGCTGTTGGAGCATTCCGTCAGAATGTTCTAAATCAAAACGTCAACCAAGTTGTCGAACAAGCATTAAATAGGTTTGGTTTTAACATTGGTTATGCCAACCAACCATTTTTTGCATCAGCATTTCCTGATTGGGTCCAACAGGCAGAAATGCCTCGAGGATATAAAATACCTAAGTTGTCGAAATTCTCAGGAGAAAGTGGAGAGTCGACAGTTGAGCATATTGCCCGATATACCATCGAGTTAGGAGACTTGGCCTTGGAGGAAGGATTAAAAATGAAGTTCTTCCCTAGTTCGTTAACTAAGAATGCTTTTTCTTGGTTCTCAACCCTAAGGCCTAATTCAATCCACTCTTGGAATCAATTGGAAAGAGGTTTCCATGACCAATTCTTTAGGGGAGATATGAAAATAGGGTTGACAGATTTATTTGGAATTAAGAGAATGAATAACGAATCTGTTGACGACTACCTGGCTCGATTCCGTCAAATGAGGAGTCGGTGTTTCACCCTTATTCCAGAGGCAGAAATAGTAAAAATTGCTGCCGGAGGTCTAGATTACTATATTAGAAAGAAACTGGTCAATCAGCATCTGATAGATCTTGCCCAGTTAGGGGATAAGGTTCGTCAGATTGAACAATTAAGAGCTGAAAAGATTTTCAAGCAAAATAAATTCCTTAAAAGAGAAAGGGTTAATTTTGTCGGATGCAATGAATCCGACGAGGAGAGTAATGATTCTGAAGAGTATGAGGTAGATTATGTCGAACTAAAAACCGGTCCACCTTATATATGTCAAGTTTTGAAGCCCGCAAGGGCCAAAGAAAGAATCCATTTCATTAATAAGAAAGTATACACATTTGACGTGATCAAGGCCGATCAAATATTTGACATATTACTTAGAGATAAGCAATTAAAATTGTCAGATGATCATAGGCTCTTGAAAGCCCATGAAATTAAAGATCGGAAATATTGTAAATATCATAATACTTTTGGTCATGTGACAAACGACTGTATGCATTTCAGGGATATCATTCAAAAAGGTTTGACAGACGGAAGGTTGAAATTTTCGACAAGCGCACGAAATGAAGATTGATACGTAACCCTTCGGTCCTCGAAACTAACAGCAGACCGCCAAGTCCCCATGGGAGTAGGCATGGTCAACATCACGTACGGACAGAATATCCAAATGGATTTGTCGATCCATTCGATGTTTATCCCAGGCCAGGAGAGCCCACTTGTCGACTATATGACACGAAAGAAAGATGGGGGCATAATTAAAGTTTACCCGAGATGCGAAGCTTTTTACGATGAAGTAGCCGCCAAGAAAGCTAGAGGGCAGAAACCACCATCGCATCGTCCACAAGATAACCAGAGCAGGTTTTCACACTCAAATAGCCATGTTGGGTCCAACAAAGTATGAGAGGAGTGTCAGATCGTCTGTAAATAGACAGCAAATAGCCGTCAAGAACACATGCACCGATCCAAGATCCGGACCAAGACAACATGGAGGCTGGCTTGATCCAACCAGAGGATCAGCGAGAAGACAGACAAATAGCCGACAAAGCAACACATGCACCAGTCAAAATTTGGATAAAGACCAGCCTACGGTTGGCTTGAAGAACCAATCGAGGATCGACAGCAGGCACTTCGTCATTGGCGCATTTAATCCTCGCAAAACCAGGACACCCCATCCAACGTAATGGTGGATCAATGGGTGAGGAATTCAGCCATGACACGTGCATAATTGCAAAAACAGACATGGACTCGGAGAAGCAAGGTCAATGAACGGGGACCACCCTTTTGGAATGAAAATTACCAAAAGGGCCAATTGGCTCAAAATGCTCAGATGGCAGGGCCTAGTCTTTCAGGACCCTCAACTCAATTGGCTATTTCTAAGAGCCAAAAGAGGAGGCTACAGAGACTCCGACAGGCTCAGAAAAAGAAACTTGCCAAACAGGGAGGCGTCATTATAAAAGAGATGCCTTCCCACGATGCTGGTTGCTTGGTTGCTACAACTGACAACAAAGTTGATAAGAGAGGAGATACCAAGATGAAGAGCGTAATAGTGAATCACCCCATGGAAGCTGATGTGAAGAAACCCAGTAATCAGACCAAGCAAAGTAAACCTGCATCCCAGGTTTTCATAGAAAAGAAGACTTCAGGCCAAGCATCCTCACCAGTAAAACCAAGAGGCAAATGGCCTGTCGGGCTGACAGAAATGGAGAAGGTTGCAGGGCTCGAGAAGAAAGTTGAGGCCAGAATAGAAGAGCAACAACTGACTACGTTCAAGCCTGAATGCGATTTAACCAAAGAGGAGTTGTCATTTGATGCTGTCATTGAAGCATTGAATGATCCGAATGATGACATAAACGTCAGTGGAGCCATGGACACGGACGGCCAGAATGAGGATTGGGCCGACATCATGGAAGCCTTAGACAACTGTGGTGCAGGAATTGCCCGGCCTTTGTCAGATAGGTCAGGGTCAGATGACGAGAGTGATTTAAAAAGAAATCACGGCAGAACAGTCGGAGGTGCATTCCTGGATGAGGATCCAGACAATGAAGTTATACTGGAGCCTGGAATGAGAATGAAGATAGGTTTGATTTCTTTCATCCCGGCAGAATACGAGGGATATTTTGAGTTTGATCCCTCTGATGACGACAGTGATGTCGTCAACAATGCAGGAGACCCAAGTGACCAATGGATGTGTGTTCAAGAAAATTTAGTTACTGTATTCGACAATGTGGCTCAGTTGGAGAAACCTACCGACGAACAGAAAAATCATTTAAGGCCTTTACATGTGAAGGCCATAATCGATGGAAGACCCACCAATAGGGTCTTAATTGACGGAGGCGCTGCTGTAAACTTGATGCCTAGAGCGATGTTTAAAAAATTAGGAAAGGATCAGTCAGATCTAATCCCAACTGATATGGTTGTCACTGACTTCAGTGGCAAAACATCTCCGTCGGATGGTGTCACTTTATTAAACATACAAATTGGCACTGTCGAAAGAATGACATTGTTCGTCATAATTCCAGCCAAGTCAAGCTACAACATTTTGCTTGGCAGGGATTGGATCCACGCTGTAGGGGCAGTTCCATCAACGGTACATCAAAAGGTGATTTTATGGAATGAACAAGATCAAGTGGAGATTGTGGAGGCAGACGATAGTGCTTGCTATGCTCAGCAATCACATATTGATTTCCGGGTGTATTCTCCAAATGTGAAGCCTATAACTGCTACTGAAGGGGTTACCAACAAAGATACGTTGGAAGCAAGCCTTCTTAGCCAGTTTGGAGTTACAATACAATGCGAGGCCAACAAGATTCGGCCAAAATCCGATAATGAGCCTTGAAACCCATTTGAGAAGATTGTCGGCCTATCTGGCCGACAGAGAAGTACACACTCAAGAGAGTGTATTGACGGATTGTATAATTGACGACGGCCCTTTGGGTTTTGAAAGAGGAGCCGAAGTCAAACAAAATGTGGAAGTAGAGGATCCTATGGAAGAAATAAATTTGGGGCAGAATAAGAAAAGAAAAGGCCCATTTTTGTCAGTGCTTTTCTGCCAGAGGATTACAAACGAAAACTTGTCGGATTAATAGTAGAGTACAAAGATTGCTTTGCATGGGACTATGACGAAATGCCTGGTTTAAGAAGGGATCTTGTCGAACATCGGCTGCCACTTAGGGAGGATTGCAAACCTGTTAAGCAAGCAAGTAGAAGGTTTGCTCCAGAAGTGGTGCATAAAATCAAAGAGGAGGTACAAAGAGGCAAGTAAAGCAAAATTCATTGACGACCAGGTATGTCGATTGGCTTTCTAATGTAGTCCTCTCATAAAAAAGAATGGTAAAATGAGGGTATGCATAGATTTGAAATTTGAATATGGCTACCCCAAAGATGAATATCCGATGCCTATAGTCGACATGCTTGTCGACTCAAAGATCAGGAAATGAGATTTTAAGTTGTATGGATGGCCATGCAGATATAATCAAATCTTTATAGCCAAGAAGATGTGTCAAAGACTCGCCTTCAAATGTCCAGAGCAATTGGGACATATGAATGGATTGTCATGCCTTTCGCTTTAAAGAATGCAGGGGGCCACCTATCAACGAGCAATGAATACAATTTTCCATGATGTTATTGGAAAATTTGTAGAAGTATATATTGATGATGTGGTCGTTAAGTCCAAGACCAAAGATGACCATTTGGAACATCCGAGGCAAGGATTCGAGAGAATGAGAAAGCATAATCTCAAAATGAACCAGAGAAGTGTAGTTTCGGAGTGTCGGCTGCAAAATTCCTAGGATTCCTGGTCCACAAAAAGGAATCGAGGTAGACAAGAATAAAGCCAAAGCAGTCATGGAAGCCTCCCGTAGACAAATAAGAAAGAGCTACAATCCTTCTTAGGGAAGGTTAACTTTCTCGGAAGATTCATATCAAATCACAGGAAGGACAAGAGTATTTGCACCACTGGTCAAGTTGAAATCGGAACAAAGCTTCATTTGGGAACCTTGTCACCAAGAGGCTTTGACCGGATTAGCAAGATCTGAAGTCACCCATTGGTCATGATGCCCGCAGTGCCGTCACCCGCTGAAGTTGTACATATCACGCATCAAGACACTATAGGATGTTTATTAGCCCCGGATGACGATGACAATGTTGAAAGGGCTGTATATTATCTAAGTAGAGTCCTAAACGATGCCGAGGGAAGATATAGTGCAATAGAGAAGTTATGTCTAGCATTATATTTTTCTTGTCTGAAACTCAAATATTATATGATGCCATGTCATGTATTAGTTATTTCAAGACTCATGTAATAAAGTATATGTTGTCGAAACCAATCCTTAATGGACGAATTGGAAAATGGACCATTGCTTTATCGTGAGTATTCTTTACAATACGTGCTCGCCTAAAGCTGTCAAAGGACAAGTAATAGCTGATTTTTGGTAGACCATCCAAGACCCGGATGTGCCATAAATAAATGTTGTCAGTTTACTACCTTTGAAACTCTATTTTGACCGATCAAGGCGTCAGGGGTAGTGGAACAGAATCCCAATTGTGACCCCACAAGGAATTCCTACAAAGTTCATGTTTGAACTTAATATCCATGTTCCAACAACGAAGCGAATATGAAGCTTTGATTGCCCGGATTGGAAATATTGATAGAAATAAAAGCACGAAATGTGCATATTTTTGGGATTCTCAATTAGTCATCAAACAACTCACACATGAGTACAAATGTGTTAGCTACAATTTGTCAAAATATTGTATCGTAGCTAACAAATTGATAAAAAATTTGATGACGTAATTGTTCAATACATTCCCAGAAATTTAAATCAAGAGGCTAATGAGTTGGCTCTCGATAGCCTCGTGGATATAAAAATATCTCAAAAGACTATAATTAACACTAATGGAAATCAAAGAATTGCTGTATCCATTAGAAGAAAGAGATATTTTAGTTAATGATGTAAATTCTTTCTAATGACCGAGGTTGCCAATAATCGAGTATTTGGAAAATCCAAGTTAGAATGTAGATAGAAAAACAAAGTATAAGGCATTAAATTACACGACGCAAGGAGGACATTATACAAAAATCTGGACGGACTCTACACAAGTGCCTGAATGAGCAAGATGCTTATTTGGCTCTATCAAGTCCATGAGGTATATGTGGAGCCCATCAACAGGTGATAAAATGAAATGGGTCCTACGAAGAAGTTTATATTACTCGCCAACTATGGTTAAAGATTGTATTTTATTTGCCAAGTCTTGTGAACAATGCCGTAAACACTACCCTATACAAACGTCCGTCAGGATAATTACATTCTATTGTCAAGCCTTGGCCATTTAGATGATGGGCTCTAGATTTAATTGGCCGATACATCCCGTCGTCAAAAGGACATCAATTCATTTTAATTGGAGTTGACTATTTTACCAAATGGGTAGAGGCAATCTGTCCCAAAAACAGTCACCCAACAAGAAGTAATTGACTTCATTGAAAACCACATTATCTGTTTGTTTGGCATACCCTAGACTCACAACGGATCAAGGGTCAGTTTGCTCGGAAGAAAGTTGTGGAATATGCCAGTTCTAGACATATAAAAATGCTCACATCTACACCATATTAGCACAAGTAAATGGCCAAGTTGAGGCCATAAATAAGATCATTATTAATCTTATTAAAAGCATGTGGGTGACAACCTAAAAGTTGGCATAATACCCCTGATCAAGTATTATGGGCATATAGAAATTCACCGCAACAATGGGACAGAACCTCCATATCGCCTAACTTAGGGCACGATCCTCAGATACTCGCTGAAATCAATCTCCAATCCACTTGCATTCAAAGGCAAAATGATTCTTGCCTAATGACAATAGATTGGGATGCAATGCTACTAATTGAATGAATTAAGTGATGACGATTGATTGGCGTTGGAGAATTTGATTCGCAAAAGAAAGAATTGCAAGATTTTATGATAGCCGAGTTAAGTTCAAAGTATTCAAGGTAGATGATTTAGTCCCGAAAGTCATATTGCCCATGGATAAAAGTTGTCTAGAATACGATGAAAATGGTCACCTAAATGGGAAGGGCCATTTAGAATTGATAAAGTATTTTCTCGAAATGCCTATGCGCTTGTCAATATTAATACCGCTTGAAAATCAAGTCAATTAATGACAAGTATTTGAAGGAATATAAACCGAACAATGTTAGAAGTAAAAATTGACAATAAATGAGATAGAACATAAGTTTTATTCATTGATTTGGCAATACGATTTTACATTGTCAAAGTACATCCTTCAGCTTCAAGCTAACTTATTCCTAAGAGAGCAGGCTGAAACCGGCTTGGCATACACATATGTGTGTCGAATTATGAGCATTCAAAAGATAAGTTAAAAAGATGTTCGGTTGACATACACAAAAAAATGTCAACTAAACTAAGATTGAAAATTTCGATTTCTTCCTAAGCCTTCTCAGAGCCTCCCCCTGCCGCCTTGGAGGATATTTAGATTGCATGGCTATTAGAATGTTGACAATTGTCCTGCATCACCCCGACTTTTAGATTCATCGATAAATTTGATTAACCTTTTCTTTGCCGGGGTGACAGAGGTTGTGCAAGTTGAAGTTTTTTCTCTTTGGCTTGAGTTAAAGCAACTTCTAAGTCAACAATCTTTGTCTATCGCCAAGTCACTTTGACGTCACAAAGAATGGCATGAATCTCTTGTTCTCTTTGTGGCCTTCATGGTGCGAGAGTCCCCAACACATCTGTCCTTGTTGATTTCTTCGACTTCAAAGGGGACATAACATCATTGATGGTTGACAATTTGTCTATCGGACCATCAAAGTAGTCTTTGGGCAGCGAACAAAGTGACCCCGTTGAAGTTGGCAAATGTTCTGGTTAGATTAAGTCGTTGGAGAAGATTGGTCATGGTCGAATCGGACGGTTGAATCAACATAAGATGTCAAGTGAATGCTTGAAAAGGGATTTAAGCACTTGCATAAACTTGATAGCTTGATAATCACTCGAATCTTGCCCCGTCAATTTTGAAAATGGGCGGATCTTGATGAACTCCAACGACTAGTCTCTCGACGGAAAATTAATCAAGTCTTCAAGTTTAGAGGCAGGAACTTTCACCGGTTTGACGCAAAGAGACAAGGTGTCCGCTTCGGAAGAGGGGAAGATGTGTCCGAGAATTGGAGTTTGCTGAGGAGTTGGTGAAGAATGAATTGGTTGTTCAGAGGATTGATGTCATCAAGATTGTAGATTGTCAAAGCTTTGCCTCTCTCCGTAAGCTGCCGAAAGACAAAACTTGGGGGGGCATCCAGAAGAGAGTGAATTTTCATGTGAGTTTTCGTCAGAGACAGGCGTAAAGAGGCTCCATGAAAATTAAGAAGAAGTCCCAAAATTGGTATATACTCGGTTTGGCTAAAAGAAAGCTGACAGACGGAAAGTTGTCAAGAAAGTTGACAAGTACTAAGTTGATGGACGTAGAGTTGATGAAAATTGGTCAAGAAAGTTGACAAGTACTAAGTGGATGCAACTGGAAAGTTGTCAAGAAAGTTGATAGACTTAAAGCTGATGTAAAATTGGTCAAGAAAGTTGACAAGTACTAAGTTGATAGACTGGAAGTTGTCAAGAAAGTTGACAAGTACTAAGTTGACGTGACTAAAGTTGACGGAAAAATTGGTCAAAAGCAAGATTGTCAAATTCATAAGGAATTCCCAAAGTAGACGAGAGTTGATTGAAGAGAGGAAAATTGACCAAGTTCAAAGTCACATGGGAATAAAGTTGATGAAGAATGTACGTAAAAGAAGAACGTCGAACTCTGAAGATTATAATTGACAAGTGTGGAGTTGACAAGAAGTTCTTCCAGTTGACATGTCGCACAAGAAAAGCGTCAAAAGGCGAAACTTAGAGCGCATCCGCAAGGGTGAAATTTCCCATTATTGACGGATGCATTTGACTGGCCGACGTAAAGGATAAATTGACAACCCAGCCTTTTGACAAAGTGTTAAGAAGAGTTGTCAAACGCATGTAAGTGTGAAAATGGCTAAGTCTTCAGGCCGACAAGGCATCACGAAGATAAGCCGTCCGATAGCCAAACTGCTGACAACAAGTAAGTGACACAAAGCGGTTCAAAGAATCGAAGCGCTTAGAGAAGTTTGCTTGTCAAATAGTTTGAATTTGAATATGGCAAACCGCCATATAGGTATCGAAAATAGATTAGGAAGTTACCTTTAGGAAGTTATTTACTTTTTCTATAAATACTAGATTCTACGATGTAATAAGGGTTGGAACTTGAAACATCCTACACGCCCCGATCACACACACAGGTCGACGGATTAACTCAAGTATTCCTTCCACCCCTTTCAATTTCAAGATAATTTCAATACAATTTTTATCATTCATTTCAAGTTTCATCAATGTCTTTTCCAGATTTATGGTGTTCTTACATTTACTATTTCAAGTTCTTTATCTTTCATGTCTTTCACTAGCTTTCAATTATTTTCCGCAACTTACCTCCTTTCCTTTAAATTTCCGTTGTTTATTGCTTTCCTTTAATTTCATGTTCTTTATTTACTTTCTTCTAATTTTCCGCATTTTTATATGCTTTCCTCTATTTTTATGTCATTTAATTGTTTTCCTTAAATTTTAGCATTTCTTTCATGCTCTTCATTTAAGTTCTTTTATTCCGTAAATCATTTAATCATGCTTTACACAAATTTCTTTCAAATTAATGTTATTTCCATTTCATTTCACGGACAAATAATGAAGCAATCAGAATTGCTTCTATTTAAGAAACTAACTTTCCTTTTTAAATTAAAAACATATTTTCAAAAATACCAAACCCAAGTCCTTGCCAAGATTTTACTAGATTTGACTAATTTGTCAAATTCATACTAGCGTATATACATATGCACATCCTTACGTAGATTACCGCATAACCTGCCTCCTCGCTACACTGCCCTGATCTTAAAATTATTTGTAACAAAAAGGATTTTGGACACCAACCAAAAAAACGCCAACAGGAGGAATCACCGGAGGTTGCTTCTCAGCCGGTAATGTACTGAGTCGAGATATGCCGACAAGTTCAGGAGAAATAACCAATAAATAGAACTTCCAGGGAAGACAAGATCCTGGGAACATCCATGTAATCTGCAATCAAAAACCGCAAAGTAAAATCAGGACAACCAATAAGATATCAAGAGCTGCGTCAACATCCTTCCAGAAAAGAATTATCAAATTGAGAATTCTTCAGTATTTCCGTTCTGGAACCCCCACCAACATTGTCTTCAGTATCAAGAGTTTCATATCTTGCCTGTATAAGGTGTTTGATATCTTGTAAAGCCAGACAAAGAAAATGGGAAATGGCTGGACGAAAGCTTACACACTGCACCCGTTTCATCGAATAACTGAAAGGAAGATGGCAGCAGTTGAAAATACATAAAGGAACAATATCAATGGATGACAAAAACATACCTTAATTTCACTAGTGCTTCTAGAAAACACTGAGCCAACGATTCCAGAACAATATCGATAAACCACATTCTCGAGTAGTTATGCTGTAAAAATCAAACCAGACATTACAAAATCCACAAAACTATTTCTCATGCAACAAAAGAAAAACAATATCCAATGTAATGCAACGTAACACGAAATTCATGAAGTAGCATACAAACATGACACATCAAACTGATCAACCAGAGGTGGATCAAATAAAATGATTTAAAAATAAAATGGGAGCTTTTTTGCATAAATAATTTTTTAATAACATACCAAAAAATTAAAAAATAAAAAACAAATTTTAAATTCAATGTCTTCCTACTCTAAAATCGAAATCTAGTGAACAAAATACACAATAAGCTGAAGCATATATTGCAAATCCATATTAGATGCAATCAAAGAAGATCCACCAGATAGAAAGAAATGAGTAAAAACAGGCAATAATATTTACTAAGCTATACCAACCAAGTATGTAATCTTCTAATTCTAGAAATTCTCTTTCTTCTTCGTCATCAATTATTTCCTTCTCACCGTAACTGCAAATAAGTGTCTCTCCACCATTTTGATCATAATAAATTCACCCGACCCACTCATCGACAGATCCTCTCACATTCTTTGATTTTTTGCACCAGAGTTAACATAGGTAGCAAACATCTTCAAATGGTCAATTTTTTGTTCATCAAAATAGATGAAAATCTATAAAACGGTAAAGCTTAATTAATAAGTTAAAAAGGTATAACAGCAAAGAGCAATCAGTGCCATGTGGAAAGGTCGTAAAATAAGTAAAGAGGAAGAGACTTGAGTGCATATGAAAGAAAACATAGTTGTTGAATGGTATATCATAACACAATGATTTTTTCTAATTTTCATTTAATGTAACATGAAACGAGTAAGATACGTTTATATAATATTTTTACCTTAATAATAACAAAACAAAAAAGAAATAAGATTAGAAAATATAAATATATAAGCATCCTCACAAATGTATATCATATATCATCATAATCATAATAATTTAAGAAGTCTCATTTACAACATGTGAAAAAAAAACCTCATTTACAACTAGGTTTAGCAAATGTCATAAAAAATTTAATGCTGGGTAAAAAAAAAAAATTTGAACATAGGTTGTTATTTTAATTAAGTATTGTTGGAAAAACTTCACTTTATCTTGTGGGTCTGAAAGTTGGTTGAACATTTATTAGAGTGGGTCATTGAAAAAAAATTAGAGCATGTTTGTGTCTGAAAAAAAAACTTCACTTTTGACAAACTTTTGGAAAATACAGGAGTCTCAGAAAACCAGAAACAATTTCTTGTCACTAGTGATGATTGTGAAAGACAAATCATGGCAATTATTGAGGATACAGGTTTAGGAAGTATGAATGAAGGGTGAGTGTTATTGTTGCATTTTAATAGGAATGAGTTCAGTTTTACTTTCCATTCTTTACTTTTTACTGTTGATGACTAGTATATCATATTTATTAATATTACACGCATACATTTATGTGCGTGCATACATACAACCATATGTACAAATTAAAACAGACAAACAAACAATGATACTGACTTCTTCATATTTTATGATATTAATAGCAGCTAAACATGGAAGAATTTCTGCTCGGAAATATTTTAGATGCCATTGTCAGCCAAGTCACGATCATGATAAGAGGAAAAATCTTGCAGTTGTTTCATGAAATTCCTGATGAAATCAAAACAGTTGCTCTATATGGTGACCAAATTAGCTTCAGATGGTGTTGTCTGACTTTTTTGCTTAATGTAGTGAGTCATACACCATCTCCAAATGGCTGGGTAGAAATCAAGATTTCACCTGGTTTTAAAGATAATACAAGATGGCAATGAGTTTATGCATTTACAATTCAGGTACACAATAAATTTATTTTTGTTGGTCAATTTGGTTGCTAATACTTATTCCCCTAGTGATGTTTCATCGACACTATATAGTGTACTTTTTGACATAAGGATAACTGATTATTACCTTTTTTATAAATGCAATTTATATGTCTGAATCAGATATTATGGATTCATGTCTAACATTTAGACCTTTTAGACAAGTGAAGTCCAACTCTCTCTGACTTGGATGTACCAACTTTTGCATTACATGTGATTTCCAGTTATCAAAATTTTCTAGAACAATATCAAATCATGGCCTTTTCTAACTTTAGGTTCCGAAAATTACTCAAATTTTGCGCTCATTTGGAAAGTTGATGGTATAATAAACAACATTACTAATATCAAATGCCTTTCCAAATGCAAGTTTGCCTATACTAGTGCTAACATGACCATTTCATGTGATAATATATATATTTTTTTTTTGCTTTAGAAATGGTCAAAGTTTTTATGTTCAATTGATTTGAAAATTATTATGTAAACTAGAATCTCACTTACCACATTTTTCATGCAGAATGACCCATTGTGGTGAAGGTCTTCCTTCCACTATTCTTCAGGATATGTTTGAAGGAGGGAATCAATGGACTACACAGGAAGGTCTAGGGCTGTTCATGTCTAGGAAAATCCTCAGTAGGATGAATGGTCGTGTCCAATGTGTAAGAGAAGAAAATAAATGCTACTTCCTCATTGATCTTGAACTTAGAACAAGAAAAGAAAGGCAAAGGAATTTGAAAGCAGAGACAAGGATATTAGGTTAGCTTTCTTCTCTAGATGCTCCTACTAGTGCAACAGATGTGGAGGGTCATTAGCAGAGAAGTCTCTAATCAAGCTTTGAAAAACCAACCTCAGAGACCCATGATTAAACAACTAGTGAAAATAGAAGTGGAGTGAGTAAAGAGGACAGTAAGTGTGAGCATTTGCAGAGTGGAGAGAATAAAGAAAGCAACAATTAGTATTTACCTAAGGGGGTTAACATACAGTTAGTGGAGAGAATAAATAGGGAAGTAGGGGGATGATTTGGATTATTCTGGAACCTGGAAAGGCTTAGGGATGACTTAGGCCTTAGGCACAGACAGCACTTAACCTCTCTGATTCTTTCTTTCTTTCTCTTCTACCTACATCTTTATGGTCTCTATCATTGTAATTAGCTTAGCTCTAGGTTTTCCTGCGGCTTTCTACTATCAATACCAGTTCCGATCCTATCACAAGTTAATTTATCATGTCCAAGTATAGTACAACAGCATGTGTTCGGAGATATAACCATATGATGATAAAATAAATGTCTAAAACAAACTTGTATTTCACCACTAAATAATAGTGTCCAAACTCAACTCCATTCAATCTCACTACATCAGCAATAAGGACAAAAATAAAAACTAAGAAAAGAGATAATTCAAAAATGTACTAAATAACAAGTCTAACTTGTCAGATAATGTTAAGTAACCAAGGCATAAATGCTTCCAGAATGCTCCTCAACTATCATCTACCCTGTGGTTGAAGAACTTGACTTGAAGCATATTGTTGTAGTCATCTGTATGAAATTCATCCATTGGTGGTGTTAAGGAATAAGAAGTTGCTCCTGTTGCAAGTTCCGAGACTCATCGGTAGAGTAGCCCAATTCATAACCCCGCCTAGTTGACTAGTCCAATCTTCAACCCCACAAAGTTCATTTAACTCGCTCAATAGACTCATCAAGTAGACTAGACCAATCCGGCTCACCAAGTGGATTTGTATAATCTTTAGCAAGATCACTTTTTTTTAGTATAATCCAAAGGCACATTAACTTGATTAAGCGGTAATTCATGACCCCGACTTGTCGCTGTTTTTTCAACATGCTAACTCTTTGACTACAAGCTTTCAATCTTAGTATTCACATAGCAATGAAGTTCATTGATTGCCGATTTCTAAGTTATTAAGACTTGGATCCCATGTTGGATACTTGATCTTGAGGATGTCTTTTCTCACTTTGGAAATATCATGTTCAAGTGAATCCTTCTTACTCTCGAAATAATCTTGGATACCAAACATCTGAGGAGGATTCTTATTCTTTTCACGCTCATAATTATCAATGACAAAATGTACTTTTGTGGGGTCTTCGGGCCATGTCACTGGTTGAGGATCACCATCAGCATCATAAACTATCAAGCAAGCTTCAGATACATCACACAACTTGGAAATTTCAGACATTTTGTTCACAAGTACTTTGCTTCTTTGCCTGAATGTTGATTTCCGAAGTCTCTCATTTGATATACGTTTCAAGGATAATCTTGCACGACCCATTTTCTAACACTTACGTAATAAACAGAAATCAGATTAAAAACATCGGTATCGTAATATCATAATCTATAATAAAATCTATAACACCAAAATTAAAAAAAGAAAATTAATAAGCAATTAAATTACTCTTGTTGAATCCAACCATGGCACAGTAACAACACAAAATTGAAGGGGAATTTAGAGAGGGGGATGAGATAGAAAGATGAGAGGGGGATTTAGAGATTTGGGGATGAAGGGGAAGGAGGGATTAGGGTGTCACTTCTAATCTCATCTCCTATGGTGTTTAGAGAAGGATGGGTTTTGCTGATTTGAGGGGAAAAAATTATGTGTCCCAATGTGCAAATACAGAAGATACATGTGTCTTTGACCAGGTTAAAAATTCAAAACTAAAGTAGATGCCAACATGGCTATTTTATTGGTCCACATTGCTTCATAAAACCGGGGTGCATGATTTCACCATTACAAGAGAATGAACCAAAACGTTTAACTTGTTAACATGTTTTGGACAAGATGAATGATTTTTGTACATGGGACATCATGGTGTTCCCTTTGTTTTTCAAGTGTATTTTTGAAAAACATATATACAAAGAAGATAAAAAGTAAGTGAGAGATTGATATAAACATATGTCATGTTACAAAAATTTTGTTCAAATAGTTTGGACAAGCCATTTATTCAAAGACGAAGCAAGACTAAGAATTTGTTAACATGTTTTGCACGCTACTGGTCGAATCCAACCATGGCACAAGAGCAACACAAAATTGAAAGAAAAAGCAAGAGTATATGTGTAAACTATAAACATCACCGGAGTTAATCTTGCAACAAGGTTTCAATGGCTTATCTCAAATGTCTTGTGAAATTTGATAACCAAGTAATGTTTTAGAGTTAATACAAGAGAGTTGAATTTATAGAAAGTTAAGCATTAACTTGTAACATTATTAAGAGATAAGTTGAATCTTACAATTCTAGGAAACCTAATCAAGATTTAATATTTTTTCCCTTAATTTTAGTTTGGGAAACTTATTTCTTACACTAGAATTAAAAGCTTCCCCTTGTTTAACGATAACAAAGAATCTTTGATTGATTAAATCATATCTTTCCAGATATCTTCAATAAAATTGAACTCTGCCATTTGTGTTTAAAAGATTTACTTGGATTGGGTGAATAATATCTTACAATTAACTTGTGACATCATTACGAAATAAACTGGGTTTTACAATTTGAAACAGAATTAATATTTAAAGTTTTCCCACATATATTTAATTTAGGAAACTAAATTCTAACATCAGAATTTTAAATTTGCATTATGCAATGATTGAGGCAAATCTTTGATTGAATAAATGATATGGTAAATTACAAATTAGTAATTATCTTCTAAAGTCTTTTTTTTCTTTTTTTTTTAATTCTCATTTGTCATACATAAGTTTCATTTTGTAATATATAACCCCCTAAATTATTTGTAAATACTTCAAACCTGTTTTTTTTTTTTCTTTGTGAATTTTAACAATAAAACATGTGATCTCTATCAATGTAATCCCCAAATACTACTCAACTCCCAAAAATAATATATATGTGTGTGTGATTATAACTAAAGCACTATCACCAAAAAACGTTATTTTCACCAAAAAATATCTATACCACCAAAATATAAAAAAGAAAATTTATGAGCAATGATCCTTTTTTTTTAACTTATCTATGTATTTATGATATATTAAAATAGAGTCCCAAAATTTGATATTGACATCTCATCCTATTCTGTCATCTGATACTATTTCTTCCACCACTACTAGAAAATTGTTATTTTCGGACGGATTTTAACGAAATTCTGACACTTTTCCCACGGATTTGGGACAGACAATTAATTTCTGGAATTGAGACCAAACATCCCCGTCCGAAAAACCCGTTGCAAATTGAAAATTCCCGTCCGAAATTAGTTCCATGATTTGGACAAACACAAAAATCCGAATTTCAGCTTATATTGGGCTTAATTTAAACGAATTTCGAGACGGATTCAATATTGTTATTCATGCAATTCTGACGGATTTGGATTTAATGTTATGATATTATTTTGGACAGATTTCCCACGGATTAAATAATCATATTTAAATAATATTTTTGATAAACAAATCATGTTTATTAATAAAAGGCCCAAACTTAAATAATTATGCATACCAAATTAGATACTCCGGACTTGGAATCTAATATAATATAATAAAAAATAATTATTATTAAGATACCACTCTAGACAAGTATCAAGCTTCAAAAAAAACAAAAACACAAAGTATCTTGAAATACAAGAATGATATATTAAAATTCAAAGCATTAAAATATCATTACAAACATCAAAAACATAAATTTATTCCTCATTGTTACTTTGATCACTAAACTCTTCATCTTCATCTAGACATCATCCATCATCTCCTCCTCATCATCATATCATCGTCGTTGTAATCTAATCATCGTCATCATTGATTAATTTGTGGCCACCATCATAAACGAAAATGATGTTACTATAATCAAATAGAAGATAGTGAATCCTTCCGAGAAAGCATTCATCACACTGTAACAAGATAATAGACATTATAACTAATTTAAATAACAAGATAGAAAATATGGATATTCAAACCATTTGGCTTGTACTCACATAATGGACACCATCACATTAAGATACTCTCTACTCTTTTAGTGCGGTTTCTCATGGTCTTCTCCTCACATGGCTAAACTACATAACATAAGATTCTACCATCTCTACCATAATAGGTGCTACCCCTACATTCTCTCTAATGCATTCGTTCTTAATTTTATCTTGTCTTGTATGTCCCCATGTCCAACACAACATCCTCGTAGATGCAACATTGAGCTAATGCTCTTGTTGGCTTTTTACTGCCAGGCCAAGATAAAACAAACAATAATGTAAATAAGAGACAGCAGAATTGTAAATAAGATAAAACAAACAATAATGTCACATTTAATAGGTAAGCAATGGAGGATTATACAAATTATCATGCAATTTAATAAACTTGCATAAATGTGACAGTTATATTAAATCAATTGATGCAAGTAATTCTAAATAATGCCAAACACAAGCTGTCATCATCATTCATAAGCCTAAGCAGGAAAAGTCAGGCTTCAAAAGAACGTTGCAGAAAATAAAAGACCTTGATGATTGTAATTACTATCATTACTATAACAAAACAATACAAATAAGTTCTTTGCACAGCAAACCTACAAACACCAACTGCATATAAACAAAATAAACAAATGACTGGCAAATCTACAGAGGTCATTGGATAAAAGGATATGAGGCTACATTGATAACCACCAGATTGACAAAGGACATAAAAGAAAGTTTAGAACTTTGAAGAAAACATAACGGATGCAACTTTAAAAGTGTTTACTTCAAGTAGAAAACCTTAAACTAACATTGAACCAATTTTTTTTTAAAATAAACGTGATGATCCATTCAACAATGAATTGCCTACTGTACAATGCAATGAATGCATACCATCTTTTGGATAACTAAAGAAAGTAATTAACTTGTAAGACATGATTCAACATGCTGCAAAGGTGACAACACCATTGGAAGGAAATGCATTATTTTGCTAAGTTAGGTGAACAAGAAAGTACAGCAAAGAATACCAAGTGAGAAACAATGTAACACACACTCTCCTAGTATCATCCCAACATAGAGATGAGCCTTTACTTTCTTCAGTCAAGCCATCTTTCCAGCAGTACCCTTGCGCAGTTTAGCACAATACTCAAATAAGCTCCCATCAAAACAACGCCTCACAGCTTCTTTTGACAGAAAACCTTGTTCATCTCTTGCTAGAAAGTACAAAATATTAAGAACAAGTATATTTAATTGCACCAATCAAAAGAAGAAGTGTATCAGTATGACATACAAACACAAGCATCTTCTTATAATTATTCACAAAGTCTCTATATGATACAAGTATGTTCACCAAAATCAATCAACCGTAATCCACTTCACTGATCAACTTAAAATTGGGATGAAAGAGGATTTAGGGTTCTTAGAAAAGTTATAAATATAATTAGAAGACAGAAAAGACACTTACATTGCCTGCATGGCCCCAACTTTGATCTTCACGCAAAAACAACGAATCATGCTATCTCAATAGTAGTTTCCTAGTGAAAAGAGGGGGAAAGGGAGAAAAAATGAACAAAGCAATATCAAGGCTAGTGAACAACATGGACTACCTTCTAGTGGACCAGAAACTTCCAGAAAATTAAGGACAGCCTTCATTTAAATCAAAAAGGAATAAGCATAAGTAAGCCTACGACCAGAACACAAACTAGAAAATGTATAGGAAGATACAATTAGAAATATAGACAGCAATGAACTAACAAAGTTTAAAAGCTCATAGCCCACCTCAGAAGGAATCGATAGCAATGAACTAATAAAGCATATGCATTTAGTAAATCTCGAAAGCATGTCAACAAATTGGAAAAGCAAAGGAAAAAAATGAAAAGAAAGAGCACGGGTACCAAACAAAATTTTTCTCTTCCACTAACTTTAGACTCTCAACAAATTTTCAATGAGCATGCAGTTATCAAAGTTTAACTCTATAATTCCCCCATCTATTTTTTCCGTCTCACATCAAAATCACAAGGAAAATGCACAAGGCATAAATGTAAAGCATGAGTTATAGAGTGTGAAACTCAAGCTTAATAGTTTCAATGAGAGAGGACTTACAACCACATCAAAAACAAATTACTGAATCAAAGGATCATGAAGATGAACTTAGGAATCATCATAAGAGTCCTAGATGCACTAAATCACAATTAATTTCCAAAAGCGGAACCAAATTCAAATAAAATCAAGACTAAGCCCCAAATTTGGTCCCCCGAGAAAAACACTCGAAATATCCTAACCAAAAAAACTATCCGTTTAGTCCTAAGAATGTATTTCGGAGATGATTAGTCCTTTGTCAACAAATTAGTCCACAACAATTTTAAGTGATACCAAGTAAAGTCCCTAAGAAACATGATCGGTGAGGTAAATTAGTCGCAATGAACATGCACTAAACATGATGAAACCCTACAAAATATGACACGAGACTAATCGTCCTGGAATACATTCTTAGAATTTAAACGGATAGTTTTTTTTTGTGGGTTATTTCCAACACAGTGTTTTCCCAGGGGTTGAAATTGGGGTTAATCTAAAATCAAATTGGAGTTTAGGGTTGCTAAGTACAATTTGGGGAAAACTCATTTTAACTAAAGAATAATGAAATTGGTTTAGGAAACACTAATTCACAGTCCCAATTTCAGAACAATGTTTAATTTTAAGATTAAAATCTGAAATCAAAGGTTAGGTTTCAAAATCAATTTGGGGATTTTCAATTTGAAGAACAATAGGTGGATTGTTACCACCAAGCTGAGAAAGAGAGGAAGCAGGAAGCTGTTGTGATGACCGGCGTGGCGTCACGGCGGCAGCGACGACGACGAGGCGGGACTGCACAAAAGAAGGTCCTGAAACAACCATGACCTTATAACATGAAGGCAGATTTTGAGGAAGAAGAGAGATGTTCACTATGAAGAGAGATGGCGGAGGAGTAGCTTCACAGTTGGCGGCTGGAAGCTTACTATGGCAGCGACGTCCAAACGGAGAGCCAAACGGAGATGACGCGTTGAATGGAGAGTTCCGTTGCGGGCTCGTCTCCCCCATTCAGACGCGACCGTGACGGCGGTAGGGACGGCCCGGGAGTCATCGCGGCGGTAGAGGAAGCGATCGACCCATATGCGGTGGTTGTCCCTTTCCACGAGCGGCGGCCAGGTGCCAACAGGCGCCCGGCCCGCTTGCTGCCGGGACGCGGCAAGACGGTGATCATCGGAGCTCCTAGTGGGGCGGCGGCGGCTGGTTTGGTGTATAGGAGGAGGGAAGAAGATGGAGTGAGGGAGAAAGAATAAGATGGGAGGAGAAAGGAAGAAGAAGCAGAGAAAAGAAAAGAGAAAGAAAGAGAGGGGGGTTACGGGTTTTAAGATATACAGGGAGAGATAAATTCTGATTTTTTTCAGACAGTGTGATAAAACGAGCGAATAATTGCCCTAAAACAAATACGTATATTATTTGTCGAACTAAAAATAAGATAAATTTTATTTTTCGGACAACCCAGATAATCGAATGATAAACGTTAAGCCTAAATAAACATGCATTTCTTTTTCAACTAGAAACAAAGGTTGATAAAATATGATTTCAAATTCAAATTAGAGTAAAAACTAATAATCAACCCATCTACGTAAAAATACTTGACCAAAATTTAATCTCCGATTAATGTCAAACCTGTTTATTTTCAAATCTAAAATTAAAATGGAATGAAAATATGAAAATGTTTTTCTTAATCATATTATTTAAAATATTTTTTCATCGATAATAATAGTGACAATAACATAAATTATTGTCTAGTAAGCGCAGCATTCAATGAATGTTTTAGCCGCTTAACGCACCCAATAAAATAATTTCAAGCATAGCACTAATTACTCAAACTAAAACCGATTTGATTGCTTTAATAGGACTCGATTTCATTTTTATTAGTCTAAAGATGTTTTTTAATTTTTTCATAAATCTTGTTTACTTTAAATTTATTAAGATCAAATATTTTAATCATATTTATAAAGATAAATTATTTAATCTTTTTCTGCCGAAAATATGGTGAAATAGCAAATTCACATGAATCCGCTCCGTAATTTAGATTTTGATGTAAGATAAATCATGAAAATATAAGAAATAGCAATTCAGAGGAAATCATCCACTTTCGGACTGATTTTCGTGACTAACGTAAGATAAATATAAGAAATAGCAACTGGTGGAAACTGTCCTGAATTCTTGATCGGGATTGCATTTGATGTAAGATAAAATTCAAGGAAAATATAAG